>CM038463.1:9759102-10419699 GCA_021464415.1 Lonicera japonica
ATACACGTGTATATATAAGTTTCTCTAACTTAACAAACAGAGAGAGACACAGACACATCTAAAAAAAGAGAGAGGCACAAATAGACATAGAAAGAGAATGCTTTGGCATTGTCGCCAAAGAACAGTTGTGACGACATCATGGACAGACTACAACCCGGGAAGAACATTTCGAGGCAGTGTGGTATGGATTTACTATGTTTCTTCATTTGTCACCTATTTTTTCACTATTTAATATATACGTACTCGATTATAAGAAGGCATTTGTAAATACTTTACTTGGGTTGATCCGCCAATATGCACAAAAGCAAAAGAAATCATACCTGGTCTGCTAAGGAAAAAAAATCATTTAGAAAATAAAGTGAATAAGTACAAAGCAAGGAATAGAGTGTTATGTGTTCTTCTACTTATTTCATGGGTTATTATAGTCTTGTTAATCCTCAGCTACCCAAGTTCCACTAAAACTATCCCTTTGGAAAATATGAACGATTGAAAAAGAAATGGGTTTTGTAGTGCCAAGAAGTGGTTTTTGTTAAGTCGAGTTGTAATGAAGAACTACTCTAATGTTGTATGTCAGTTGCAAAATTAATTATGAGGTAATGAAAGTGGCTTTTGTTGTGCAGTATGTGCAGCATATGTTTATTTTTTAATGCAAATATAGCCACATCAAAACAAGTAAAACAAAGCAAAAACAAAATTCTAGCTTGTTCTAGAACCAAGTTGTTTACTAAGTAAAAAATACCAAAAACAAAGCAAAAAATAAAGCAAAGTTGTTTCACATTACATATAGGAAATAAACCTTTAAAAGGTTCACACTGCAAAAAAAAATAGAATAAATTACAAAATATGTAGCAAAATAGACCTTTAAAAATTTCACACTACAAAAAAAGATAGAGTAAAGCTTCAATCACAGTTCTTAAAATAGGAAAAGACATTAAGTATTCTTCTTCTTAGCAACCGCATCTTGTAAATTAGAAAGTGAGACAAATTTATTACTTCCATTTAGTATTGCTTAAGCATCCCTTATACTTAAGCTTCTTGCACTAGGCCGTGCCATGAAAAATGCTGGTTTAATGATATTAACTCGTTGTTGACTGGTTATGGTTTCTTTTTACTAGCTTCATTGCCCATTTCTTGTGTTATAAATATTGGTTCATTCATCCTAGCAGTGTTGGCATTGGAAACTTCACTAACTCTATCACTTGCTTTTCTTTTCACCTATAAAGTAGTTGGCATTAATTATAAATTGGTGAACTTAAAAATTGATGTAAACTACAGTTATAAAAAAGTAGTAAATGCACTTACAGGTTTTCTAGCTTTTTTCTGAGTGTGTTGTTGTGGTGGTTGAGTACTTTAACCACTTCTAGACTTACCACTTTTCTTACAGCCTCTTTTGTTAGGGCCTAGAGTGCCACTTCTAGACTTAAACATAAAGGACCATTGTGTTAAAATAAAGGCATTAAGATGTAATACCTGTTAGTGCTAAAAATTCGAAGCGTATTTTAGACCACACAGTTAAATGATCGGATCAAATGATTAATATAATAAATGCAACAAACCAAAAGAGTCAAAGATGTATAGAGGATGTTGGCCTCGTATGAAGATATGGGTTAGTCATCCTCTGTGGAATGGAGCTAGGAGCTCATTTTTCTTTATATTGATGATAAACAAACAAGTATTACAAACTCACAAAAATCTCTCTAACTATTCTATCATCACAATGTTATAATAAAAGTGTTCTCAGGCTACACGAGCTCCGACTTCTCTATTCTAGGAGCTCTACTGAGTGCTCCGAGCTTCTATTTCTCTCTTGTTTTTTTGCTATTGGATGCTGGATTCCCCCTGCTCTCTGGTTTGTCTTGTTGTTGTTAGGTTGTTCAGAGAAGTAAATGCTTCTTTGATATATATGACTGGGAGAAAACGTGTGGCCAGAACTCCTAGAGCAAGTCTGGAGCCATGCTTCTGTCATCACTGACTCTAACCTTGTTTATCCATGAATTAAGGTGCATTAAATGCAGCTGGTGTGCATTTAATGGTGTGCATTTAATGAAGGTTAGGGAGTTCTGCGCGTTTTGCAAAACAGGTGGCAGTCGCCCATACTTCTGCCAACCACTCTAACAAAGTGGTTAGGCGAGAGGGAGCTCCAGACCTTGCCAAAAGAGCTCTAGAGCCCGAGCTCCGCAATTCGTTGTACGTAATTAACTTTTGAGCTGGTGTCCAATTTGTGAAGGGCTCTATCATTCTTATAGTGACCCAATAGGGCTCCTCCGAGCTCCTCCCGCTGGGACAGGCCTGATTGCTAACTGGGACGGCCACGCGTCAACTCGTGATTGGTGGGGCAAATTGGATTAATAATTTGCACCATCAATACCTATAGTCAACCAATGGTAACACAATTTCAAATGTAAGAATTAAGCCCTTTTATTTGTCTGACATGAATGTCCAACCGTATCGATTGACAATGCCCACATCATCTTTTAGCAACTCCAAGAACCATGACCAAGAGGACTTTGTTTCTCCCTCCACTACAGCCATTGCAATAGGAAACATACAATTGTTTGCATCTACACTTATGGCACCTATCAACACTCCCTTATGGGGACCATTCAAGTGGCAGCCATCAACTCCAATAAAAGGCTTACACCTTGCCATAAAACATTCTTTACAAGCTGCAAGACACATGTATAATCTGAGAAATCTAGGTCGAGTTTCTGATAGTGACAGTTCATCAACTTTCATGACAATTGTAAGACCAAGATTACTTCTTATAACCTCTTTCATGTAGCCCCACAACTTTGCATATTGCTCTGCATATGTCCCTTCAATCTTAGTCATTACTTTGCGATTTGTTCTTTATGCTTAGTACATAAATACATTCATCGCATGATCTTTTATCACTGTCTTTTTAAAACATTTTATTAGAATTTTAGGATTTAACCTAAAAGTGTTCAAGTACTATTCAGATAGCCACTTTAAGTTCACATGGATAGTATTAAATTGTCGATTGCATCTATACTCATCCATTAGTGTTTTAGAAGTAAACAAAACCCAAGGACAACCATCCTTATCGACTGTCCTTACCCTTAGTGACTCATTCTTCTTAAACTTTATTTCCTTATCATGCTTAGTTGAATTTGACCTAACAGCTTCTTTTACTTCTTTGTGGTTTTTAAAAATTGCCCATAACTTAAACATTGGATTTGCCATATCAATTTTAACATTCAAAACTGGAAATGTGGGTTTCTCCTGATTTGTATCACAAAGACTTTTCAATTCGTCTTCATCACCTTCATTCTCCTCTTCCTGGTCAACTTTAGTCTCTGCCTCATTAACCACATCATTTTCTTTGCCAACACCAAAGTACTCTACATCATGGTCAATGCACTTATCAAACAGGAAGTCATCTATGTCAACTTCAGTATCAAACTCACTGTCATGCATGCTTTTACAACCAAAAGATCCACTACCATCCTCTATTTTAACATTAGTTTCACTTTCCTCATCATTATTGATCACATGTACATTAGCCTCCTATTGCTATGTCTTGTTTTGAACCTCCTCTTGGCTACTTTGTAATGGTGTAATATGCTCTAGGTAAATATCAATTTCTCTATCTTCATTTAAAATGTTTTTTAGTAGCAGTATTATCCATATTAATCAATACAAACTTCCCATCTTCAACACTAAAATAGAAATTAAACATACCAGAAAATCCTAATTCTCCACCCATACTAATCAACTCTACCAAATACATCTTATTAAATTCACAAAAGTCAAAAAATCCTAATCTATCAAGGGTGTATTTTTCATAAGGGAACTGTTTAACAAACTCACCACCATAATGCATTTTTATAGTGAAGAAATTTGAGTGGGGACCTGCGATTAAATATATATATATATATAATTTCAAGTGCGGAACAGGCCTTTTTACATGTGCTGACCAATTTAACCCTCCATCACACGTTTT
This sequence comes from Lonicera japonica, assembly GCA_021464415.1. Taxonomy (NCBI): domain Eukaryota; kingdom Viridiplantae; phylum Streptophyta; class Magnoliopsida; order Dipsacales; family Caprifoliaceae; genus Lonicera; species Lonicera japonica. Next base: position 9,763,067 of record CM038463.1, read on the forward strand.
CCGTCCACAAAATATATGGCAAATGGTTTGAGCGACTAAAGTGACAAGCGGCATCTAGTTTAGGGTGTGAAAAGTCAAAAAATGAAAATGTGCCAATTTGGTCAAACTTTGAGGGACTAAAATGTTAAAAACACTTTTATGGTTCTTTTTGAATATATATATATATATAAAGATATATAATAAGTTAACTATGAGACTTTCTTAAAATCTGAGTTAAGAGTAACTGGTTTTTTGCTAAAACTCAAATCTCGTTTGATGTCTTAATTTATGAAGGGTTTAGAAGAATAAAATGAAAATTTTTCGAATGTAAAAATAAAAACAAATACGCCCTAAAACTATTTGACTGATAATTAGGATTGGTCATGCAATCAATCTGATTTTGGACCATTTTTGGACCAGCTAACACGTTTAGTTTTGAAATATTAGGAATCCGATTATGACCCTACACTAGACCAAACCTCTTTGGGTAATTTTTACATTTGGCCCATTAACTTGAAACCAAATTTAGCAATATTCAAACCATAAACTTTTGGGCCACATTTAAAATACTAAGCTACATATATAAAAAAGAAAAGTAAGTTATAATTTGTATTTTATTTTTATTTATTTTTTTTTAAAAAAAAAGGGAAGAAGAAGAAAGTAATGTTACATCTTAAGAATATTAAGCATTATAAAATACAAAATGCTAAAAAGATACCTGCTTCCTTCTCTGAAAATAAATTATGCGCGAGTGTTTGTTTGGTAGAGATTTGTCCTTTTCCGATGATTCTGAATGATAATAAACTTCACAGGTGGAAGTCATAATTCGGGATCCCCACTCTTGCGGAAATTCATAACCAAACCAGCAGCACTAGTTGTTCGAATATTTTCATTTTACATTATTTCAGTGCCACGAGAAAGGCAATTGAGGCAAGAACCATGATACTATCTATAATAGCAGACGACCACATGAACATGATTGTAAACAAAGAAAGTGAAATCAAAATTACAATACCAAGTCTATACACAACAAATATAGCACCTTTCTATTTCCAATTTACACACAACTCCCATTTCCAAATCCAATAGTTACTTTCTCAATCAAAAAAAAAAAAATCCAATAGTCACATGCATATTCTTTTAGATATAGACACATCAGACTTAACGTACTATATATATAGCACCTTTATATCTCCATTCACATAAAAACTCCCATTTAACCAATAATTGCATAAAATATTCTTAGGGCTCCACAATAATTTTCCCGGTGGCATGGCCGTCAATGCTCCTAGCCCAAGCATCCTCAGCCTTGCTTAAAGGATGCTTTGAGTCGATCACTGTCTTGAGCTTCCCATCCTTCACCAAATTAACAAGATACTCCAAATTCTCCGCTTTCGGACTTAAAAGAAGGGGAACCAATTTCTTCTTTGAAAATGTAAGTTTCTTCATGGCAAAAGTCAAGAAAGCACTAGGACTAGGAGTAATATCAATTACCACCCCATTTTCACTCAAATTAGGCTCAAAAGTAGACCACGGTATCCCAGTGGAGCAGTGGATCACAGCATCGTATTTCGTACCTGAGGGGCTTTTTAGAGCTGCTCCCTCCGGAGTCTTGTAGTCGAGTACCTCGTCCGCCCCTAGGCTTTTAACAAACTCCGCATTCCGGGCCCCACATGTGGCCGTTACATGCGTGTTCCCGAGCTTTGCCAGCTGGACCGCGTATATCCCCACACCGCCCGAGGCAGCCGTGATGAGAATGTTTGACCGTGGTCCACTTCCATCAAGCTTGATTCCGGCAGGTCCCGTGAGCATCTGGTGAGCCGTAAGACCAGCTACGGGTAGGCCCGCTGCTTCGGCAGCTGATACTTCAGTTGGCCTTTGAACCGTCAAGCTTGGTTTAGCCACCGCATACTCAGCTAGGCCACCTCCACTCTGTCATTTAATTATATCAACAGCGATAATCAAAATAAACAAGGATGGACCCAACCCGGGTCAACCACAGCTGTAGCTTGGCCCAAACTTCTTTATTTAGTACAGTAATATCATAAATTTTCAGTTTTAGCTCAATCCAACCTAGTGTAGCCTAATTAATTATCAACATTAGCCCAGTCCAACCTCGGGGCTTAGTTAAGATGAACAAGCCTTAAAGAGATCAGAAATCTTCGATTTTGTTATTAAATTGTTTCCGTCCAGTATGTCGTACGGTCGTACCACATCATCGTTACAACGGTTGTATCCAATATTTTTTCCCGGTATTGTTAGTGCTAAAGTACGGATGTCTTCCCTCTTGTTTTAAATACTAGGTATTACCAGTTACAGCAATATGCGTAGATAATTACTCGAGCTTACAGCTCTATTCAGTCTACTTGTGCAGTATCAACATTACAAATGACCGGTGCCTACTGCATATCATTTCATATAAAAGAGAATTGTACAAAAGACGCTTTGATGGATGAGTGATTTTTAGCCGTTGGACTACAAATTGGATGATATTGGCCCTTAGATGATGGATTGGCGTCTTCCATTTTACCCAATACAATATGATCTACTAACGAAGAGACGCATCATAATCAGAAAAAGAGGATCAAAATAAAGGAAGAGAAAGATCACGCTTACAATGTAGGCCACCACTTTATCACCAACGTTGCAATTTTTTACAGTGGGTCCAACCTCAACCACCTCTCCTGCTACATCGGTAACTGTTCCAACAAAAAAAAAGTCTTGAATTCAAAAGCTTCACATACAATGCTTCTCTTTTTTGCACTATTCCTCCAAAAATAAAAGAGTTTGCAATACGCATAGCTTCTTTTTTTTTTTTTAACAAACAATCAACAATTCAGCATGAGGGCAGATGTATGAAAGTAAATTCCTTTTTATTCGAATAAAAATTAAGATAACATAAACATCCGGAATAACAAATCAAATCAAATGAAAGTACTCATACCAACATCTTATTTTTGGAAAACATTTCTATTTCCCCAACCTTCAATCAAGTCCTCGCAATGCAAATTTATTCGACTGAAGTAAAATAACTACTAAAAATGAAAGTACTCATACCAACATCTTATTTTTGGAAAACATTTCTATTTCCCCAACCTTCAATCAAGTCCTCGCAATGCAAATTTATTCGACTGAAATTAGATAACTACTAAATGATTCACACTTATGCAACAAGCATGCATAACAGTTAAAAGCATACTTGAAAGGGAAAAAGGGGAGTACCAGAAAGCTTAATCAGAGACTAGAAATATCACTTAACTAACCTGGTATGAAAGGAAATTTGCGGGGTAAAATCGGACGGATCACGCCTTTCTGAATTTTCCAGTCGACTGGATTTAGGCTTGCTGCTTCAATTTTTAGCAAAACCTCCTCTTTACTTGGAATAGGAATAGGAACTTCAACATGCTGCAAAACATCGTAAGATAAATTTTTAACCTAAATTCGATTCAACCAGATTCATCCCAGCGTATTTGAAAAGTATGTGTATGGACCTTATGCAATTCCCTCAAACTCGACACAAATAAAAGCATGCATGTCCTATGTGAGGTTCACTAGATGTTAGGAGGCTACACACTATTTGATCTGATATACTATATATGTATGGTTACTAGTCCTTGCTAATAAGAGGCCTTTTGCCTTTTGGGGATGAAAGCAAAACTGTGTGAGCTCGAGCTCAAGCCCAAAGCGGACAATATCTTATTGGGTTGGACTAGGACGTGAGGGTTCAATACACTTTGAAAATACACCACATAAAGTTCTCCCTAGCTCTAATTCCCAAGTCAAACCATCCACAATGTTCGCAAGATTCTTTTTCTTAGGTGGAGTGAATTGTAAAAGCCACATGGAGGATTCTTACCTCGTAATTGAGGATAATAAATTTGTACAAGGGAATAGACTTAGATACTTCAGTTTGAAATAAAATAAGATATACAGCGTATCTAAATACAACCACTCAAAACAGCCCAATTCGGGGAATCTTCCCACAATGCAGACAAGATGCCAGCTGCAATGGAACAGGGAATAATATTTTGCTTCACCAAGAGAATTCACGGGTTCATTCATTTACCAGCAAAATTAACCCCAAGTCCATAAATCCTCTTTAGAAACTCAAAGTCTAATCAAGAGGATATTACAATAACAGTTCGGAAGAGCTTTGTATATGATTTAATTTTCACCAAAATATATTAAGAATGTTTTCTGGCACCAATTCAAAGCTATCTGAGGGGCGGAACTGGGCCCGTTAAAGTAGGCTCTGCCCAACAAAAAGAAAAGAAAAGCATTATCAATTAATCATACAGAATGAGTACGAAATACATTAGAGTAAACAGCCCAAATGGTTACTAAACTTTCGATCTAATACCACTTTGACCATCAAACTTCGAAATGAACCACTTTGCTCATCCAACTTTAAAGTGAATACCACTTTGACCATTCTGTCGCGTCCAATTCCTTGGTCATCCAACTTCGGAGTAAGTACCACTTTGACCTTTCCCTCTAATTTGGCTATTAAATTTAATGCATTTGCGTGGCACAACTTCGTGTAAGGTCATTTTGGTTATATTGCAATAAACGACCTTTCCTTCAGATAATTCTCGCCAAAATGAAACGCACAGAGTATATAAAACATAGCAATATTTTCAAGAAATAGTGCAACTTGGGCTATTTTATAACCAAAATAACTAAAACAAGCTTAAATAAAGTCACGTGTCATTCCATTCAATTTAATAGTTAAATCGGAAGAAATGACCAAAATGGTACTCACTCCAACATTGGATGGCTAAATTGGTTCGTTTTAAAGTTTGATAGCCAAAATGATACTAGATAGAAAGTTTAGTGGTCATTTGGGCCTTTTCCTCTGCATTAAATGTTTGTACCTTATGTAAGAGTACAACCATGTAATGTAATGCATTTTGGTTCTTGTTCTGTACACAAATTTTGGTGTATGTAACACTGTTCAAGGTCAGTCACTTCAGTCTCGAACCCACCCCTTTGTTGAATTCTCGATCCACTCAGTCAAGCTATGGAACTGGAGCCGAAGCATATTTAATTCAAAATTTGAGCTAATTTACTCTAATTCCAATTGTTGAAATTTTGGGTGTATTAGTCCACTTGAGTATATTAATTGAGAATAATTATAAACATACATAGACAGACACTTTATATTTGATAAAAAACAAATTAAATAATTCGCTCTTAGCACATCTCATAAAAGATTGTCGGAATTAAAAGTCAAACACATATGGAATATTGAATTAAACAAAAAAACTCAAAAAGAGATCTAACCCATCAAAATTGGACAAAGAAGGGAAAGGAAAATTATGAAATTTAACCTTGAGACCAGCAGCACCTCCTCCATATCTATCGTACCAAACAGCCTGCATAACCTTCCCCGCCATATTCATTCGCCGGGGCTAAAAGTTGCAAAGAATGTTAGAGAGATAGAGAGAGTGGAGTAATTTATTTTATAGAGAGAAGATGCATAAGAAGATGAAGGAGAGTATCGAGGAACGTGAAAAAGCTGAGGAAGATATTTTATAGAGAGAAGATGGATAAGAAGATGGAGGAGGGAATCGAGGAATGATAAATGCGTGTCCAAAATCCAAATAAAGGGATCAACATTTATAAAATGTGCAAATATTTTTTATTTATCTTTTTATTTATTTTTTATATAAGCAGCCATCATAATTTGCTCCAGCTGGAGTCACTAGTCGACTAATTATAGTGGGGATAGCTCAAAAGTTAATGGATCATCTGGATATGGATATGCCTATCAAAAGATCAGATATAACTCGGATTAAATTTAGATATGCGAATTGTAACTTTTAATTTATATTCGTTTAAACGAATCGAATTCAAATTAAATTCAAATACAAATTTGATCTATTGATAAGCTTAATTTGAAGGGTGGAGATTTAAAAGACACTAGTTAACTAAACGAATAACTTAGTTGATTAATAGAGTTAGCTCAAAACTCAATCAACCATCTAATTATAAGGGGGTGGGAGCTGCTAGTCGGCTAAATGAATTAGTAGGGCTAGCTCAAAACTCAATTGATCATTTACTTTTAAGGGGTGAGATTCGCTAATTAGTTAAGTGAAATTACATTAAAACTCATTGTTTTTACATGCGACACATAAATTAATTTCAAATTCGCTTTCGACGATAATGAAATCTGTGACCTTTCACTAATTAAGAGACATGATAACCAACTTGCCTAGCCTAAGTTAGTCGAAAATGTGTAAAATATTAGTGTTTTAATAGTTAAACTATCTTGCTAATTTGTAATTATGTACAATAAATTTGTATAATACATAATCATTTTACACATTTATGATTTCAAGTGATATAACTTTAAATCAAAAAATTGAATTTTAATAAAAGGTATATTTGTAAAATATATTCATCAAGAATTACAAACAAAATTAATTGTGACTTTAAAATTATATTTTTTTTAAAATTCATAAAACACTGTTAAATATAAAAGTATATTTCTTTTCTTTTCATGTCATTAGTCTATTCAAATTTTATATATAAGTTTAAACGTAAACTATTCTAATACAAAAATGAAATGGGTGATTTTATTTATATCCGCGATATCTTGCAATTAATCCGCGTTGTTAAATTAATCCGCATTGCCTACTAAATTAATCCATGAGTGTAGATAGACTGACAACAAATTATTAATGATTTAAATTTATAAATATTATTTTATTAATGATTTAATATTAAAAAATCCACTATATTAATAAGTACATCCACTTTAATTAAATAAATAAAAATAGGATTAATTAGTTTTAAGGATGAATATTCCTTTCTCTATTTATTTAAGGACACAACTTTTAGACCAATAGTTCAAGGTCCAAAGTTTTCTTTAAAGTACAAACTTGTGCGGATAAATAATTAAAATTAAATTAATATAATTACAAAACTAATTTATATTATTGTTATTCCTATAATGTCCCTATCATCTAACTGATTATTAAATTAATCTAAACTCCTAAAATCTTGCTAGAAACTACTCTCTATAAAATCAAATTTAAACAATCAAATAACTTCTAACAACTTAATCAATTCCTAAAATATAGAAAATCAAAAAATTCAAAATTTAAATTTCAACAATAAAAAAAAAACAACCTAATCAATTTGATAAGTAATTAACAAGGGTGATTTTATTTCTATACGCGAGATTTGTCAGTTTATCCCTCTTTTTGAGTTTTACTAAGTTAATCCCTATTTCCCACTAAGTTTAACCACGTTGGATAAACTTAAAAAAAAAAATATTGGCATAATTTTTATGAAATAATAATTCTTTTTAATTCAATTGTAAATTATGCACCAAATTTTTATTTCTATCCACCGTCATATAATATATCAAAAAGTAAGGGAAATGATATTAGCACTCCACAATTGTCCTAAGGCACTGCAAAAAAAAATTTAGTGACACTTATATAAATCTTTTGGGATACTTTTTATATCACTAAAAATGATTTTGGAGTGACTACAAATGTGGAGTGCTAATATCATTTCCCAAAAGCAAATATAAATTGTAATGGTAAAATGATATTTTTGATATATATAGTTTACTATCAATTATATTCCCTTTTCAAACTCGAGATTAGACTATAGTCTATAATTCACATTTGTTTTCAGAATTAAGATTATACAATAATTCACATTAGTCTTGGAATAGTAATTAAACATTAAGTGTAGTTTGAAACATTTGTAATACGTCTATAAAATTTAGTTCCTACCTAGAAGCGAATTAAAATTATAACTTTAATTACAGATTGATGATGGCAAATAAAAAAAAACATATACCACAATTGAATATTTTTCCTTTGACTTGTGAAATGATTAGATTGAAGGAAACGATATTTGTTGTCTCTACGAATTCTTAATTAGTTTCTTAAGTTTCAATGCTACTTTAGTTTTATTTTTTAAGAGCAATCATCGTATAGGAAACACAAATAGTAAACTTATTTGTTGAAAAAAATTATTCGTTAGTGTTATGATGTACTAATATAAATTAATTTCGCCTAGTTTTGTAGTATTATATATTTTGGATGAATATTAAATCTATAGTACTTGTATCACTAAATTTTTTTACAAATTAAGAAACTAGATTATTAAGGAAGTATATATTCTAATTAGGAAACTAATTTTAAAAGTAAATATATTCAAAGGATTATTAATTGGCGGATAAAGTTCTCAATTTTTATAAGAAAGTTTTGAAAAGTTTAGCTCAAGATTAGCAAAAATCAAGGATGGATAAACTGCGAAAACCTGCGAATAGAAATAAAATTACCCAAATAAAAAGTGTGTATATTTTAAGTATAGATGTAATATTTTTTATAAAAATTATACACAACTGTTAAATTGCTCTAATCTGGGAGCCTTTTTTCTGGCTGTCGCTATTAATACTCGTTTTCTTTGTTTTTATTCTCAATTGAAATTTCACAGTTTTTGAGGAGAGTCCTTAAAATTCGATTAAGGTGATTCTTTTCGCTCCTTTGGCTTGATATTAATGAAAATAGTCGTTATTTTATTTTAACGTAATCTCCTCGATTCATTCATTGATGGAAAAAAATAAAAAAAAATCTTTACAGCAATAATTCATAAAGATGTTTTAGTACTCTATATAACTAGCATTGCGTTTCAAACTATCAATAATTATACCCTTAATATTTATTTATTTCGAGTTTTTTTTCGTTCTCAAAATTTAAATTAGTGATTTCTTATGTAAAGTTTGAACAACATTAACTTATAATCTAATCTCTTGATATAATTGCAAGAAATTTTTAGTGTTAATTTATTAATTAAAAATAGAATGAACTAAAACTCAAACCAAACAAATACTTTAGATAATTAATAAATTTAAACTTTCCAATTGACGGATAATACACATATCTTTGTGGTACTATAATCCAATTGATATATCTTAGTTTTCTCAAATGATTGTGCATAGAGTTGCAAGCGAATTGACTTGTTGGCAAACAGTCGACTCAATTGGATTAGGTTTGTGAACAATAATTTGAGAATTGACTCGAGTAAGTAAGAATGGATTGGCTTGTTTATATAGTTAATTTCAGATCAAAAAGACCCATTTTAGCTTGTGATAATAAATCAATGCTCATTTATTATTACACAAAGATGCATCAAGTAATTTGGGTTTTATAAAGTAATTAATCAAACGTTTGATTGTATATCAAAAAAAAAAAAAAGTTCAAACATTTGATTGATTGCATGTGACATATACGCAACTGATGGATCTTGTCAAAATATCTAAACCAATTAAACGTTACTTAATCATGAATCCAAAATTAATTACTCCTCCTGTCTCGCTTTATATTTTTTTTTTCAGGTATCAAAAATTGATGGGTCAATTTTTTATATATTTATTTTTTTAAAAACATAATCAATCTATTAAATCTTATATCTAAATATGTAATCTTAAATTCCTAATTTATTCTATATATTTTTTTACTTTTGAAAAAGAAAAAGGAGATCTAAGTTCTCGGAGAGATTTGAATATGAGATATATCTCACATATACAAATAAATGCCTTCTCAATTAAATTAATTAACCCACTTGCTGTATTATATATCCTTTATAACCTCTTAAATTAAGAAAGGCACTCCAATAGAAACCAAGAAGGCATCTAACACTCCAACTAACATTAAATTAAAGTAGTTTTACCGCAACTAGCATCAATAGGAAATAAACAAATCTTACATTAAGTGACCTCAATAGAAGGAGCTTTCTTGAATGAAATGGAGTAATTAACAAAAATGACCTCTAAACTTTTACCTAAATCCTTACTCATTCCTAAAGTTTAATTTTTGGTTGAAACATTCTTAAAGTTTTTAATTTTGGTTGAGGTATCCTTAAAGTTTCTTATTTCAGTTGGAGCATTCTTAAAGTTTCTAATTTCGGTTGAAACATTTTTAAAGTTTTTAATTTTGGTTGAAGCATCAAAAAATACTCCTTAAAAGAGTGGCCCGTGACAATCACGCACGTTTTTCATCCATGTTTTTAAAGGACATCCAGTCTTAGACGAGTGAGGGAAAATTAGAAACTTTAAGGATGTTTCAATCAAAAATTGAACTTTAGGAACGATCAAATTATTCAGGTCAAACTTTAAAGGTCATTTTTGCTAATTACCCGATGAAATAAATCCTCCACTATAAGATGTCAAGAACTAAAACTACAAACCAAAATAGCTACTCCTACCATTAGGTCGCAAAGAACTTGAGATCATTTGAAATAGATAATAAAGCTTGGAAAAAAATAAGGAAAAAGAACTATATTTATATCATCTTAATCTCCCAATTTCTAATAAATTACAAAAAGATTGCCAAAATCAATTTCGAAATCCACCATTGGTATACAAATTAATAAGCATGACAAACATTTGAAATAAATCTCTACATATATTTAAGCATTCTCTGTAACATATTCAATCGCATCTTTATAATTATTCCACAAATCTGACACCATAGTAGAAATCATCTCTAAAAAGCTCCCCAACAAATCAGGAAGGTCTTCAAATAACCAATCGAGCGAAGTCCTCGTAGCTTCCACTAGACCTCCTATGACTGCCCCGGTGGTTACCACGGACCCCACTATACCTTCTTTAAGACTATCGAGAAGAATAGAGATTATAGTACTAACTACCTCTATTAGAAGCCCCAAAACGTACTCCAAACACGCCTTAATGGCCTCGGCGACCTGTTCTAATGCCCCTTTTGCTGCCTCGCCAGGGACTTTGAAAGCTTGGACAACTAACACGAAAAGATATGCAGTTAATGTGAAGATTAAGCGCGAAAGTATGTTTGATAATGCGCTTAAGGTTGAAAAAATGATGTTCAAAAAGAAAACAATCATTTTTGTTAATAAAGAGAAGAGGGAGATTTTGGATTTGCTAGGAACATGCTGATGTTTTTCTTGATGATATGTTTATGTAGTTAGATCGTTGAAACTTAACGAAGTGATCTGTTTTGCGTATAGTATTTTAAGGGAGTAGTTGTTGTTTGCACATTTTAACAATTCAAACTCATCAAGACTTGAACATTTTTTTATTATGTTACAGGAATCTAACTGTATAGTCGTCCTAAACAAAAGGTTGAAAAAACACCGTTAATCTTTGTTTAAGGGAAGAGAGAGAAAGAGGAAGGGGGGGGGGGGGGGGGGGGGGGGGGGGTTTGTTCCGTGGGAGGAAATGACTCAAAAAGAGGGAAAATAAGAGTTGTGAGACTTCTGACAATGAAGTCCTTTCTGTTTCTTTCCCTTGTCATACGGCAGCATACAAATAGACTCAATATTTGACTTTGGAGGAGGAAAAGGGAAATTAGAATTCTTGAGATTCAAACACTATTACACGAGTGAGATGGGCATGAAGCAAACTCCTTTAACGACATAATTAATTTGCACACCAGTATAAACAAAAAAAAATTATAGACAAAATTCATAGTTATATGAGTCTTCTGACACGACCACGTAGATTTTTACAAAAGAATTGGAGAATTTTCCATATATTTAGTACTTATTTATTTCGTATTTAGTGTTTTATTGAAATCAAATAATCAATAAGTTTTATATATATATATATATATGAGTCCATTTTTTGTATGGATTACTGTTCACGGATTGATCCATACGGATTGGGCCATTTGGCACGCTTTTCGATGAAATTTTTTGATGAAATTTGGTTGGAATGTTCTTCATCGTGTGCAGAACATCTCCACCAAATTTCATCAAAAAATTCAACCGAGAAGTAGGTTAACTACATGATTGAAAAATATTGGATTTTATATATCTATTTCTGAATCAGTATTTTTCAATCATGTAGTTAACCCACTTCCCGGTTAAATTTTTTAATGAAATTTGGTGGAGATGTTCTACACACGATGAAGAAGATCCCTACCAAATTTTATCAAAAAATTCTATCGGAAAGCGTGCCAAATAAGTCAATCCGTACGAAAATCCGTGCACAGTAATCTGCATAAGAAATTTTCTGTATATATATATATTGTGATTTAATAAGTAACTATTCAATGACTTACAAGTGAATCCATGAGCTTTTCCGTTTAAAAAAAATCATGAGCACTGTTATTTGGGCCAATGTTTTGTCTTGCTACGGGCTTTTATACTTGAGTCAAACTAACCAACTTAAAAAAAACCTTCAAGAATTTATTTTCCTTTTCTTCAGAAAAAAAGAGAATTTAGCCAACTTAAAAAGTCTCTTTCTTTCATTTCAATAATAATAAAAATTCTCCCACCTCGAATGAGACTCATACTCAAAATCTCTCTTAAATTCATTACGTTACCAACTAAGTTAGCAGGGCCGGTTTGAGGGAAAATGAGTCCCCAAGAGAAATTTAATATCCACAAAAATTAGGGCCTGGTATCATTGTCTTCTTCTTCAACAAAACAATCTTAAAATCATAATATTTAATAATTTGAAACCAAAAAACTCCAAAAACTAGAACCAATTAATTATCAATTAAAAATAATAATAATAATAATAATAATAATAATAATAATAATAATAATAATAATAATAATAATAATAATAATAATAATAATAATAATACAAAACCATCCTAGTACTATCTAATAGCCTATTTTTCGTGCTTTTTGAAGTACGAAATTAATAATCAGATCACTACAATCAATGGTAGCTAACACTCTTTTTTCAATAGATAACATCATTAACCCACTTAATCTATCTTATGACATTGTTAAGAGAAGATAATTTTTTATCAACTTTAACTTTGAGAAACTTCTCTCTGCAGTAGCAACTGTCACTGGTATAGTCAATAAAACTCTGTAAGCTACCCAAGCATGCAGGAAACAAATATGCATATCTTTTATATACTCCAAAACTTGAATTGCTTTCGTTGTGCCTTTTGGTAATAATTTTCCTAGCAATTGTAGTTCTGAAAACAACTTGACCGCATCAATATCACTGTCATCTCCATATTTCAAAAAAGTTCCAAGAGTATCACAAGAACGCATCAACTCCTCATTGCTTAAAGTCTTTAGCTTACTCAAATTAAACAAGAATCCAAAAGTCTCTTCATATTTTTGAAATTGTTCAAATCTATTATTAAGTGAAAAAATAGCATTATCAACAACTAATAGGAAATATGTGACTCTAAATGCATTTTTCACGGACTCTATTTGCTCATCCCTTACTTTTTTTCTACGAGTACGTGTCTCATGAAACTGGGATTCAATATTTAATTCAATGACAATCTTTTCAGCTTCAATTTTGGCTTTCTTAAACCCTTATTCTCTATATTCTCAACTAGCAAATCCAATTCTTTTTGAGAAATATGTACTTTACAATTTCCCAGGTCATTTCAATTATTTACATTAATATTCGCATTATCATCATTTACATTCTCATTCCTATTTTCACCATCAACATTCACATTATCATCATTTACATTATCATTCCTATTTCTACTATTAACATTTACATTTTCATAATTTACATTCCCGTTCCTATTTTCACCGTCAACACTTAAATTTTCATCATTTACTTTCTTATTCACATTTTCAATATCAACATTTGCATTCTCGTCTAAAATATTCACATATTCATCATTCACATCCATATCCACATTCACATTATCTTCATTTAAAAGTGAAGGAGTAGATTTTTTTAACATACCTATCCATGAAACTTGCAATAGATTGTATAACCAACTCTCTTTCTTTTTTGAATTTTTCTCTTTTTACTTCCCGAGTCTTGTATTTGCTTACCCAACATTGTAAAACTAATAAAAAAATGACAACCACCATCAAATAAGGAAGACTAATACACGTATTAAAGTATACAAAATTACAAATAATCAATTAATCAATGACAATAAATACACCTAATATTGTACAACTAATCATATCTAAATACACCTAACAAGTAAAGTCTAAATATCTAAATCTAATAATATAAAATTAGGGCTAAATAATCATAAATCAAGATTTAAAAAATATCATAAATCATAAATATAAATGATAAATCCTAAACAATCATAAATCATTAAATCAATATTATCCTAAATAACCATAAATCAATAAATATGGAATAAAATCAATAAATAATCAACATTCAACAATCAATATCATGTTAATTGTTAAATAATCAAAAATCAAGAAATATGGAAGAAACGAAAAAGAGAAAACAAAAAATCAAAAAATTAGGGCTTAAGAATCTTAACCTTGGTTGGTGGGTTAGAGCCCTTGGTGGACTTTCGGAGGCTCGGAGTTAGCAGGATTCAGCTGAGCAAAGATGTGGTCACGTGGGTGGAGGCATGGAGCCGTGGAGAGGAGGAGTTGGAGAGGAGAGAGAGAGAGGGGGGGGGAATAGGAAAAAAAAGGAGAGAAAAAGGAGCAGAGCCTTCCATCAGAAAAGAAAAAGAAAAAAGCGGGGAGGCGCAAATGAGGAGCAGAAAAAGAGAGAAATAGCTCTCAAATCTCTCTCCTCAATTTAGTTTATCTCACTTTTCAAAATGCCCCCACAACTTTGATTCCTTACAATTAGATAACTAAAATTTTATTTTTTTTGGTGCCCTCTCTCCATGTGGGGCCCTAGGCATTTGCCTTGGTTATCTCCCCATGTAACCGGCTCTGGGTGAAGGCGTGGAGCTGTGGAGAAAAGGCGAGGAGCTGAGGAAGAGTTGGAGAGGAGAGAGAGGGGAAAACGGGGAAAAAAAGGAGAGAAAGAGGAGCAAAGCCTTGCAGCGGAAAAGAAAAAGGAAAAAGAGGGGAGGCGCAAATGAGGAGCAGAAAAAGAGAGAAATAGCTCTTAGATCTCTCTCCTCAATTTAGTTTATCTCACTTTTCAAAAAGCCCCCTCAATTTTGATTCCTTACAATTGGATACCTAATTTTTTTTGTGCCCTCTCTCCATGTGGGGCCTTAGGCATTTGCCTTGGTTACCTCCCCATGTAGCAAGATCTGTAAGTTAGCCAACTCACTCTAAGATTTGTCCATTCATAATCCACATTTGAAGTATATTCCATTCATAATTTCACATGAATAAAATTACTTAAATGAAACAAGGATATGTTCATTATCAAGTAACAAAGTATAAACAATGAAAAATAAAATTCATAATGGACAAGCATGTCTCAATGATTAAGTGAATATGATAAAATCTGGACTGTGTGCTTCTCGATCTTAATAATAATATGTTGTGAAGTAAAGCATGTCTCAATGATTAAGTGAATATGATAAAATTAGATTATACAATACCTCGCATTCACTTAACGCAACAAAATAAACAATGCAACTTGACAACATATTATTATTAAGATCGAGAAGCATACAGTCTAAATTTTGAAACCAACCCCCTCCCTCTTCTAGCAAAGGAATTTGAAACGGTCCTTAGTCTGGATTATCTTATTAATCTATTTAACAAATTTGTATAATGAATGAAAAGGAAATAAAAAAAAGAAAAAGAAAAGAAAGTAAAGCGTAAGTGGCCATTTATAGTTGTAACCTTTGGAAAATGATCACTGAATGTTCAATTCTACATATTCAATGCTAAATGAAACCACTGAATTTATATTTTTTTGTTTTAATCTATTTGACTCTGAACATGAAATACGTGACATTTGACAATTTTGCTGTTACTATATTTATAACATTGAAATAAGGCTGAAGTTGGCATAAAGTTCAATGTTAATGGATGAAAAAAAAACACTTAAAACATTTACCTACAAACAACCACCACCAAATATGGCATATAGGTCCATCTATATGGGTCCGTTGCTGTAATGCCCCGTATCTCTCTATTTCTTGAAATCGCGATACATGTCACGCGTAAGGCAGAAGTGAACTTTGGATAGCCATATTTTGCTTCGAAAGGATCTGAATGGCTCAAAGACTTACAACAAGTTACATTCATATATTTAAGCATGTTAAAATATCCGTAAGTCATTTCGGATGGTTTGAGTTGAAATCGTGTAGATTGCAAGTTTTCAATTTACTTGACTTCATAATTTTGGATAACTTAAAGGGAGTGTCTAGATTTTTATGCAATCTACAACTTTCGTGTTTTGACCGAAAACAAATTCAAGCTCTTACTTGATTAAAATTGAGTGCGAAATAGGCTAATCGCTAATAGTTGTTAATTCGGTGACATTGTAGTAACGCGCTGATTTCATCGAATTTCTAAGAATTATCCGTCTAGAATTGAGAAAAGTTTCCTCTTAAAAACTTGTAGAGCTTTGAATAAGCTTTTCATGGACACAAAGCTCATCTCAGTTGGACTACCGAGCAAGAAGTTATGGTCGTTCAAAGTTCAGTGATGTGGGTCCCAAAAAGTGACGCGCGTGAACAATAACTGGAAATGGAGAACGGGAGTTTTATATATGTTCATCTCTATTTCTTCCTCATTTCACCCCCAACTCTCGAGAGCTCTTAGAAAGAGAAATAAGAGGCGATTTGGGGGTTTTGCACATGATTTGAGATCATGACCTAAGCTCTTCCTTCTCCACCATCACCGAGCACTATTCATCACCATCTCCATCATGTTCATCTTCTCCCATGGTTGTAAATGGGGAAAGTTTGCGATTTGCTCAGCCCGGCTCGATTCAGTCGCGATTCTTCGAGGGATTAACCCTCAATAGGTGGGAACAATAGTATACAAACTCATTTTTAAATTTTACATATTATTTGCCATGAATCAAACTAAAGTTTTATTGGAAATTAAATGAGAATTACTTTTATTTTTCAGTTACTGCCCAAAAGTCTAGTTTTATCTGGTAGTTAGTATCCAAAGGTCAAAACCGTTTTTGGCAGTTATTGTCCAACGGTTAATGTCCTAGTGTCTTAACCTCTCTTTTTGAATTTATTGGCCCGTTGGTTCATCTTCTTTTTCTTTAAAAAGTAGAGACTTTAATGTAGATCTCTCTCTCTCTCTAAGTGTTCAAGCATTACATCATATTTGAGTTCGTTGGTTTTGTATGGAAGTGCTACTGATAAAAAGCGAATCCGTTCAATCCTGGGAAGCAATTGTTCATCGCAATCTTTAGCACCAAAGAGAGGGACAAAATTGCTTTAAGGAGACTGTATTTCACAGGGCTCGGATTTTAATCTATCATCTTCTCAAAACATTTCTATAAATTTGTTCAAGTAAGTAATAATTTATATTTACTTTTGTTTGAATTTTGTTTATATATATTGTATATGTATTCAATCTTCTACTATGTTTAATTACTATTTGTACACTGTTTGTAAGTATATATATAAAATATGTTTTGGGCATAATGTTCTGTCAGCATTGTTTTCTACAATCTTAAAGCAATTTTGCAAGTTATTAGTACATTGATGGTATATATAATAATAAGAGTAAATTTAATAATTATATTTACAGTTACATGTGCCGAATTTATTACTATCTGCATGTTTTGTATATATATAGTTAATTATATGTAATGTGTTGTATAGTACATATTTATATATATATATATATATAAGTAGAAGAATATTACCCATTGCCAGGAACAGATAGTCTAATTTATTGTTTCTAATTATATGTTTGTTTACTCGGTCATTGTTCACAATTAAGTCATTCCCTCTGTTTTGTCTTGTTTGGCCAAACTTTATCTCTTGTGCTCGGCCATTACTATGCTCGGCATTGATTTAAAAGAATATATATATATATATATATTGCTCGGCCAAATTTTTATCTCGGCAGGTAATACTTGTACTCAGTATATATGTTATTTCCACATGTTAATCCATTTACATTGTTAGTCTATTTACTTGGTTGTAATTCAATATCCATATATAATTATTTAATATGTTTCAGTAAGTAAACACATTCACTCATAAATTTGTTTTCTAAACTGTGTATCTTAATTTTGTGTGTGTATATATTATTTGGATACTCACTTTGTTTAAGTACTGCATGTCTTAGAATTTATAATGATTAGTACACTTGGATTAAAGTGAATTTAAAGTCAATATTCAGTAAGTAAATTTGAATTTTGCAAATTTATATAAAATTCAGTGTACTTATTAATCATAAATACTCAGTACTTACTACACGAGATTTCCGACTCCGATGTTTGCTTCGTCCACCTTTGATTTATTATTATTATTATTATTATTATTATTATTATTATTATTATTATTATTATTATTATTATTATTATTATTATATACGTGTATATATTGTTTTAGTGTATTCAATTAATTCAACAATTGAGTACAATAAACACTTCGTGTGTTTGATTATTGGTGTTTCTATTTGTATAACAGAAATGGCAAGTTCTTCCACCAACGTAACCAACATGATTCCCAATGTGAATCTCAGTCACACTGAAAAACCGGACAAATTCAAGGGTCCGAATTTCAAGCTTTGGCAACAGAAAATGCTCTCCTACTTGACTACCCTCCATCTCTCAAAGTTTCTCAAAAAAATTATTCCTCAGTTAGAAGAAGAGGAAACCGACTTGGCGAAAATTGCGGCAGTTGATGCGTAGAAACATGGAGATTTCCTATATCGCAACTATCTCCTCGGCGGTTTAGACAATAGCCTTTACAAGGTTTATAGTCCGTGTACTAGTTCTAAGGAACTTTGGGAAAAATTGGAGAAAAAATATAGGACCGAGGATGTCGGGACGAAGAAATTCATCGTCGGCAAATTTCTTAATTACAAGATGGTTGATTCCAAGTCGGTCGTAAGTCAAGTGGATGACTTCCAAATCATACTCCATGAAATAGAAGCGGAGGGTATGACACTCAGCGAATCATTTCAAGTGACACTCAGCGAATCATTTCAAGTGGCGGTGATAATTGAAAAATTACCTCCGTCTTGGAAAGAATTCAAGAGTTACCTGAAGCATAAGAAAAAGGAGATGAATTTAGAAGACCTCACTCTCCGTATTCGTATTAAGGAGGATAATCGAGGGTCCGAAAAGAGGAGCGTGGTTAACTCCATGACATCTAAAGCAAATGTCGTGGAAGATAAGCCAAAGGCCAACAAGCGAAAGTGGACTGATGAAGGGCCAAGTGGTTCGAAGAAATTCAGTGGTAAATGCTACAACTGCGGGAAAATCGGGCATCGGTCCAAAGACTACCGAAAGCCCAAGAATTTTAAGAAAAAGAAGGCTCAAGCACATGTCACTGAATTTGATAATGATCCAGATGGCATGGATCTTACCGATGTGGTTTCTGAATGCAACTTGGTTGGGAATCCAAGGAATGGTGGGTGGACACAGGAGCAACTCGCCACGTCTGCGCTAATAGGTGGATGTTCTCTACCTACACACCGGTGGACAAAGTAAAACCTCTCTATATGGGGAATTCAGCTACTGCAAAAGTCGAGGGACGTGGGAACATAAAGTTGAAGATGACTTCAAGTAAGGAACTGACATTGAATGACGTACTTCATGTTCCAGATATCCGGAAGAACCTTGTGTCTGGCTCGCTCCTTAGCAAGAATGGTTTCAAACTTGTATTTGTTTCTGATAAATTTGTATTTACTAAAAATGACATATTTGTGGGGAAAGGGTATCTCACTGAGGGCCTTTTCAAAATGAATGTTATGACTGTGGCACCGAACAATGCTAATGTTAATAAGAATAAAGCTTATTGTTTTTACTTGCTTGAGTCTTGTATGTGGCATGGTAGATTAGGACATGTGAATTATAATACCTTGAGTAGGTTAATCAATTTGGATTACTTGCCTAAATTCACAATTGTTCCTAATCATAAATGTGAAGTTTGTGTGGAATCAAAGTTAACAAGATCTTTTTTTTCATCTGTTGAGAGAAAATCTGAACCTTTAGATTTAATTCACACGGATATATGTGATTTGAAGTATGTTCAAACTAGAGGTGGAAAGAAATATTTCATTACTTTTATTGATGATTGTACAAGATATTGTTATATATATTTACTAAGAAGCAAAGATGAGGCGATTGATATGTTCAAAATTTATAAGAATAAAGTTAAAAATCAACTAAGCAAGAAGATTAAGGCATTAAGGAGTGATAGAGGTGGTGAATATGAATCATCTTTTGAACAAATATGTTCTGATCATGGGATCATTCACCAAACCACTGCTCATTATTCACCTCAATCGAATGGTATTGCTGAACGCAAAAATCTAACTCTCAAAGAGATGATGAATGCTTTGTTGATAAGTTTTGGCTTACCTCAGAACTTGTGGGGGGAACCTTTGCTTTCCGCTAACTTTATTCTAAATAAAATACCTCAGAAAACCCATAAAACACCTTATGAATTACGGAAAGGTCACAAGCCTTCTTACAAATACATGAGAGTGTGGGGGTGCTTAGCAAAAGTGGTGGTTCTTAAACCTAAAACGGTTAAGATAGGACCAAAAATCGCTGATTGTATATTCATTGGTTATGCCAATAATAGTAGTGCATACAGATTTTTAGTATTTAAATCTGAGATTCTTGATGTACATGTTAATACAGTTATAGAATCGAGAAACGCATCGTTCTTCGAGGATATATTTTCGTACAAAACAGTACATGATATAAACTTGTCTAAAAGACCACATGAAGCTACGACTTCTGATCCACAAATGGCGAAAACTGAAAAGTCTTAAGAAAATGTGGATGAGCCAAGACGTAGCAAAAGGGCAAGAGTTGAAAAATCTTTTGGACGTGATTTTCTAACATATTTGTTAGAATATGACCCACAAAGTTTTAAGGAAGCAATGTCTTCTCCCGAGGCGTTATATTAGCGAGAAGCAGTCAATAGTGAAACTGAATCCTTACTGCAGAACCACACATGGGAATTGGTGGATCTTCCACCTGGTAACAAACCATTGGGTTATAAATGGATCTTCAAAAAGAAGATGAAAGCAGATGGATCAATTGATAAGTACAAAGCAAGACTGGTTGCTAAAGGATATAGACAAAAGGAAGGATTGGATTATTTCGATACCTATTCACCTGTTACGCGAATAACCTCCATTCGGATGTTAATCGCTATAGCTGCATTACACAATCTTGAAATCCATCAAATGGATGTCAAGATGGCATTCTTAAATGGTGAATTAGATGAAGAAACATACATGGAACAACCTGAAGGGTTTATTGTTCTTGGTAATGAGAATAAAGTATGCCGGCTTGTAAAATCCTTGTATGGATTAAAACAAGCACCTAAGCAATGGCATGAGAAATTTGACAATCTTATGATGTCAAATGGATTCAAGATTAATGAGTGTGATAAATGTGTTTATTACAAACAAACTCAAGATAGCTATGTCATTGTTTGTCTTTATGTAGACGATATGCTTATTATGGGTAGTAATGATGGTATAATTAGATCTACCAAACAAATGCTATCCAGAAAGTTTGATATGAAAGATATGGGTATTGCAGATGTCATACTAGGGATTAAAATCTCTAAAACATCTGACGGCCTAATCTTGTCCCAATCTCATTACATTGAGAAAATCCTTGATAGGTTCAAGGAGCATAACATAAGTGCTATGAAGACTCCAGTCGATGTGAATCTTCATCTCTTTAAGCACTCTGGCCTGGGCATATCTCAACTCGAATATGCTCGTATTATAGGCAGTATAATGTATATAATGAATTGTACTCGACCAGATATAGCATACTCAGTAAGTAAGCTAAGTCGATACACAAGCAATCCTGGAAAGGATCACTAGAAAGGTATACTTCGAGTTTTGGGATATTTAAAATATACTCAAAATTATGGGCTGCACTACAAAAGATATCCACCTGTATTAGAAGGATATAGTTATGCAAATTGGATATCTGATTCTAAAGACTCGAATTCCATAAGTGGATATGTCTTTACACTTGCTGGTGCAGCAGTATCTTGGAAATCCTCAAAACAAACGTGCATTGCTAGATCTACAATGGAATCCGAATTCATTGCTCTAGACAAAGCCGGAGAAGAAGCAGAATGGCTTCGGAATTTCTTAGAGGATATTCCAAATTGGTCAAAACCTATGCCCGCAATATGTATACATTGCGATAGTCAATCGACTATAGGAAAGGCACAAAATCATATGTATAACGGTAAGTCACGCCACATTCGTGGAAGGCATAATACCGTTAGACAATTTCTCTCAAATGGAATTATCACAATTGACTATGTAAAGTCAAAGGATAATATTGCGGATCCGCTTACAAAAGGCTTAACAAGAGAGCAAGTTGAAAGTTCATCAAAGGGAATGGGCCTAAAGCCTATGAATTATTAATCACCATAATGGACACCCAACCTAGTTGATTGGAGATCCCAACATTTAGGTTCAAAGGGCCAACTAATTTATGAGTGACAAAGTTAACAATGCACTAAAGAGATTTTATACTCTAACATATTCCTGTGATAAGACAGTGCAAGTAGACAAGGGTAAGCTATGCTTTTAATGATTATCTATGGCTTGAATACGTTTCAAGTTAAGTATATGCAATAGATGATACTATACATAGAAATCACCTATGTGAGTGTGAAGGGGCCGCTTCAAGGAGAATTTCAAAGGCTTAATTCTCTAAGTCACTCATGAAACCAGGGGGTGTTCAAGGCCAGAATGAACACAAATAGGAGGATCAAATGTGGTTGAAAGGTACTGTGTGAACTCTATTGTCTTGGTTTACATAAACGGCTGGCAGTTCAAAGACTTCATGTCTACTGAATAGCCAAGTAAATCCGATAGTTTTTCACTAGGGGAAAGTTCAAGGCCACAAGCTACTTATTCCGATGCAGTTACTTTTCGGTTATGCTTGAACTATTCGTATTCAGTCTAATAAACTAAATTTCATTCATGTGGGGGATTATTGGAAATTGAATGAGAATTAGTTTTATTTTTCAGTTATTACCCAAAAGTCTAGTTTTATCTGGTAGTTAGTATCCAAAGGTCAAAAACCTGTTTTTGGCAGTTATTGTCCAATGGTTAATGTCCTAGTGTCTTAACCTCTCTTTTTGAATTTTTTGGCCCGTTGGTTCATCTTCTTTTTCTTTAAAAAGTAGAGACTTTAATGTAGATCTCTCTCTCTCTAAGTGTTCAAGCATTACATCATATTTGAGTTCGTTGGTTTTGTATGGAAGTGTTACTAATACAAAGCGAATCCGTTCTATCCTAAGAACAATCATTAACCTCTCTAAAAGCTTTAATGCGGAATTAAAAATTTTTTCAAAATGTTTAAGCAATTTAACTAGCTAAACAAGTATATCAAGAAAATAATCAATTTCAAGCAAATAAACAAACAAACAATCAATCCTAAGAACAATCATTAAATATAAATGCAATCAAATAAGGAGCTTGAGTTTAGAAAGAATAAACCAATTTGAAGTCCAAGACTTTTTGTCCTCACGGTTTTGGTTTCCTAAACCATAGTCCGCCCTCGGTTAGTTCCCCGAGAAGTTCCACTAATACCGTTTTTCTTCCGGGTGAAAAACAAACTTCTACAAGTGTTGTGTCTCACTACATTCTTACAAATATTGCTTCACCACAATATTCTCATAAGAATCCTTCTTGCTAACTTTGTGAGATTTACCTCTCACAATTTCTAAACAAGAATTTACCTTCTTGTTATCCTATGAGATTTACCTCTCACAATTTGAATATAGATTTTTTGGTGATTCACACCAATTAACAACAACTCTCAAGTATTTAAAGAATACAATTGAAGCTCACACTATAATTACTTGTTTGATCAAGATTTATAGCTCAATAAAAATGATTGATCAAAAATAATTTCTTGAATCTTTTGATATTGAAGATAGATGAAGTATGGAGTATAAGAATAATTCAAGGTGGTCAAAATGTATCTTAGATAGTGTATATATAGTCCCAAAAGTACGTGATATAGCCGTTTGTGAGGTTTAGTAGAAGTTTAGTACCAAAAATAGTAAAAAATCAGAAATTCAACAGCTATATTCTGAAGCATCAGTCGACTAAGCACAATCCATTAGTCGACTGATGGGCCTTTAGTCGACTGAGTCACAATTCATCAGTCGACTGATGGGCTCTATCTATTAGGCCAAAATCCCAATTTTTACACTTTTGTATATAAGCTCCAAAATCAATTCTAATGCTTTGAGGACCTTAAAAATAAGTTCCTAAGACACCTATTATTGGGAAAACTCAAAATATGATCATTTGAAATTAATATGAATTTATTTGAAAATCGGTTTTTTGCAAGAATGATGTTTTCAAAGAAATTTTAATTCAAATTGATTTTGATCAATCTAAGAATGATCTAACAATATGTATGAGCTATATAAATAATCAAATAAGAAACTTTACATTAATCCTAAGCACTCACTCAATTATCGAATGAACGAGTCTTTGAATGCTTCGATTTGTTTCTTCAATTTGATCTTCACTTGAAGCTTTACCTTTGAAGCTTTGCCATATGATCCTTGATCTTTTATGCTTCATGAAATGCATTTCTAGCATGTGTGTGATAAGAATGATCTCTTGCTAGTTCAATGCTTTGTTGACTTGATCGGATATTGATTGAATGATCATTGTCAAACTTTCTTTGAGCAATCATGCTATTCTTGATTTTTCAAATAAGAAAGCTATAATCGTAAATCAAGAAACATGTTAAATTACACATGATTAAATTATTATTATTATCAAAATAAGATTAAGACCCACAAGGTCAACATATATATATGAGACTAGGTATATGGAATTAAAAGTATGATTTGGTATAATTATGTGTGGTTGTAATGTTATTGTTGTACTTTGACTATTATTTTATTATTTATGAGATCTACCAACTACTCACCAGTCCGTAACTATGTTGGGCAAATTTATAAGTTGATTTTAAGTAAGCTAAGTACAGTAAACATATGAGAAATTTTATATTGAACTTAAAGCTTATGAATTATATATTATACTTGGCTTGGACCCTATTTTTTGTAAACCTATGAAACTTCCCACACGGATGAAATTCTTAACTAGGCCAATAGTTGACGGACTTGGCAAAGAGAGAGTTTAGGTACAACATAAATACTACCAGTTGATCTATGGTATATATATATACTCACTAGCTGTATATATACCTATGAGGCATACACATATGTGTTGTTACCATTTTATATATTAATGTTTTCCTGTAAAGTATAGCCTTGCAGAGTTGCAGGCTACGCGAGTTATGAGTTGTCCTTGGGTGATATAACCTATGTGATATTTGAAAAAGTAAGTTTGATATATATATATATATATGTTGAACGTATCTTTGAACCAAGCATATGAATTTCTGATATTTCATACTTTCGAAAGCGATAATTATGATCTTATTACAAGTATGGGTGTATTAAGTATATGTTTGAAATAATGATAGTTTTTCATCATTTTTATTCTTATTAGCTAATTGATGGGTTCGATATGAACCGTTATATTAGTTATCCGGCACAATTATTCACCTGTGAGCTTGTTACTTAAGTGATTTGATTTGTACGCATACATGGTTGCGCTAGTCTATGGTAGGTCCCATGTTTGGTCTCTAAAGGTTGGGGCTGTAAGTTGGAACCAACTGTGCTTGGGTGAAAGACCAAAAACCGTGCACAAAAACGAGCGGGAGGCCTTGCTGCCGCTTGGGTGAAAGGTCACGAAATGCAGACCTGGAAGTACGCTTGATTAGTTGCGAGTTGTTGAGATGATCGCCGAGAGCGAGATATTTTTAGACGATACGATTGTGGTTCCATGCTGTATAAATTAGCGAACTGTCTCTTATGTATATATATATATATTTTTTCTTACTCAAGACTATTTGTATCTGAACGATACTTCTTTTACCATACGTATGAGGTTTATAACTATTTTATATTATTAGTGAGCTTTCAATTGTATTTTCAATTGACGTATATCTTATAAGATTTTGGAATGGGAAAGCATCGGCTTGTATGTTATAAACTTATTTTCGTCACCAAGGAAATTAATTTCATTATTACACTTGCATGCATCATTTCCAAAACATATTTTATATGCAAACCCTTATAGTTCCCACTGAACTCGTGTTTGGCTCACTCCCATTTTTTAAACCAGTTTTGCAGGTACATCTTCAGGGGATGGCTCGACTCTGAAGTTTAGAACTTCTGATTACCTTAGATATCTATGGTCGTCCGTGGAGGACTTATATCTCATAAGTTTTGTATACTATTATCATTGTACAATTGAGTATATATTTAATTAACTGTATAATTATTGGAAATGATGTATAAATGCCATTTTCTTGCTTTATTGGGACCTTGTTGGAGGGATTGGTATAAATGTATGTGTTGGACATTTGATTTTATTGATTAAGGCTTATACAGATGTGAAGTTGATCATTGTTTTTATTTTTATTTTTTTACAAATTACAAGTTTTTGTTTTGTTAAAAATACGAACTTCACATGTCAAAATTTTCTAAAATATGGCCCTACACTTGATTTTTTTCATATTGGTATCTAATTGAGTATATTAAAACCCTCCGTCACTTATGATACCGTGATTAACTGAGTCCCGGAAGTGTAAATCTCGGAACGAGATTCGGGGCATCACAGTTGCAGCATAACCCTTTATTGCTTAAAGTTGGGACTTTATGAAGACTTTTTTCCAAACTAATCTATTTTTTTAATTTAATAGTTAAATTAAGTTACTTTCAACTTATTTATTAAAGGGTTAATAATTTATGTTTGTTTTCATTTTGGTTATTCTGCCTGTTGGGGTTAGTGACACCGTTAACAGCGATCCTAACTAGCGTTAACGGTCCTACATGACATCTGAGTTAGCATTCAAATCACTCTTTTATTTAAAAAGAGAGAAATAAAGAAATTCCATTCCATTATAATCACGTGACATTCATGTAGCTATTACACAAACATACCCAACACTTAAAACATATTTCTTCCCCAAAATTCATCAAAGCTCCACTGGTCTCATCGCTTTCGAATCGGCTCCCAGCATCAATCCAGACACCAACGGTAGCGGTGGTGGCAGCGAGATTGGACTCGGTAACAACACAAAGGCCGTTTGAGAAAGTGGTGACTTGTGTTTGGGGAGTGGATAGGATTATGGCGTGGTCGATGAGGATAGGGTGGGGTGCCACGTATTTGAGGAACTTAGGGTCAGGGTTTTCGAGGCGTTTCAGCTTTGATTTGACTTGTTCGGAGAGGTCATCATAGATCATCGCATTTGGAACAGTAGAGATGGGGGTGGGGAGGATTAGGCGGTGGGGGTAAGAGAACTGGAGGAGGATCGGGAGGATTGGGTAAGAAAGGGGGGAGTTACGGCTTGTGATCGGCGAGAGAGTTTAAGGTGGTGGCGAGTCGCCATGGCTAAGGTTTTGAGGTGTACCAATGAGTTAGAGGATTCGTAGAAAATGATGACGGATTGGAAGAAGATTGATGGTAATAAAGAGGAAAAGGAATATACGAATGATTTGGATGCTGACTAAGATGCCATGTAGGACTGTTAACACCAGCTATAATCGCTGTTAACAATGTCACAAACCCCAATAGACGGAATGACCAAAATAAAAATAAACAAAAAGTATAATATCACTTTTGTCGAAAAATTTGTATAATGACCAAAGTTTAAAATGGGTGGAACTACGTTGCCCTTTCTTGTAACTAACCCTTTATTAAAATAGCACTTTTTTAAAATAGTGATTTAGTTTCACTGTTATTACATTAAAACTATCAAATTTACATAAAACGTGATTCAAAATCATTATTTTTCCTATAACAGGGTGATTTGAAATCATTATTTTTAAAAGTGTACTATTTTAATAAATAAGTTAAAAAAGAGCTTAATTTGAGTATTAAATTAAAAAAATGAGTTACTTTACAAACAAAAAAAAAAGTTTCAAAAGAAAAGTGGTAATAATTTAACTTGATTTTGGGAAAAATTCAAGTTCGAAAGGGGGAAAAAGAAAAAAGATGGAAAAGTATTGCTTATTTTACCACATGGCTTTGCTAAATTACCCGGATATTATTGAATCCATGTAAGTGACCCTTTTATAATAACAGACCGATTTTATAGCACTAGCCACGAAATTTTATTGCTAAAAATAAAAATATATCTCTGATTAATTACTGAAGTATTTAGTCCATTTAGTATTTTATTTTATTTGTTTTTTAACGGATGGTTCCTATTTTACAAATTTTTTACCTTGCAGTCCACAAGTTAAAAAAAAAAAAAAAAACCTTGCAATCCCTATCAATTCTCAGGCTACCAAACTGTCTCTTGCAAGGATTTACATCTCTGCATACTATATTTGAGTAACTTAAAAAATTACTGGTTATCATTATTGAATAACCGAAAAAAATGCCGAGAATTACAAATTAGCGTAGTTGGGTAACCGGTTACCGTAATCATAAGAACCGTAAGCCAAAAACCAGAGACCGCAAGCTATTAAAAACAATTTATGAACCACATGTTAAAAATTTTCAAAAAAGGGAATGGCCTTAATTTTTTTCTTCTCATTTTTCATAACTTTAATAATCCAATAAGCCCACCTCTGACATGTCGTTGGAATCAATAAATTAACGGTTTAAATATTGAATTAAACAAAAAAACTCAAAAAAGAACCCGTTAAAATTGGCAACATTCTAGATAAGAATAGTAATTTAGACCATTAGCTAGAAAAAAATAGAATCTGTTTATGAGGTTAAATTTTGTTAAGAACTTATCCATAATTTTGTTTTATATATGCGATCCTTTGAAGATATTGTATCTTCCGGTTGCAAATAAGTATTTCCAATTCGGCAATTAAAATCTTCTCACTGCAATTAGTATCTCTCGATTATGCAACCAGTATTTCTCCTTATTTCATATCTCTTTATTTTTTATCTCCCAATTATCTCATCCTAAAAAATTTTAAACTCAATAACTACCTCCTAAACACCCCTTAAATGATTAGATATCATGGCTTAACGTGGAACCCTTGTCTCCTAGCTCCTCTAAAGTGGTGATCTAAACCATTAATTTTCAATCGAGCGATTTAATTTTTTTTCTATTTAATAGATTACTTGCCATAATGATTAATTCATCTGGGAGGACTCAAAAATTTGAACCGCTCAATTGGAAATTAACCATTCAGATTTCACACTTCATATTTAAAATAATATTTACCATTTTAGAGGAGCTGAATCTAGCTTTTCGTCGTTAATTGATGTTCATTTTTCTTAGTCAATTAATGGTTTTATGTATGGTATAAGAATTTAATGTTGTACTAATTTTATTTTATTTTGGTACACATGAAATTAAAAGGAATCAACAAATAATTACGTTTGAGATAACAAACCCTATAACTATTAGCATAAATTTACTCTTTGACACAGTCGAGAGGTTTTTCTAGAACAACAAGAGTCTCCTCAAGTGACCCTTCGACTTTCGTGAGTATATCAGCGCACAACCCCCGGCGATTCGATGTTATTGGCAATGAAGGAGGTAGCGAGGATAGAGAAATGCTGCCATAGATTATTGTTTACAACTAATTTTAGAGAGAGAAAGTAGATGAGTTTTGTGTTTAGAGAGAGAAATAAATGAAATTAGGTTTAGGGTTCATAACGTAAATCCATTAAAGAAGATGAAGGGTATTTTTGTCAGATGATAAAAAAAATGGATGGAGTTAGACTTTGTCAAGTTTTAGGGGGTTAAGTCAAAAGATTATGAAAATAGAGGTAACTCAAATTTCATATTATAAATAAAGGAGTAACTCAAAAAGGCCATAAATAATATTGTATAATACAGATTCGATGAGAAAACACTTAATTTTTCTAATGTGAGATTATGCCCCCCAACACTAGCAATGATGCACAATGTTGTGCAATAGATAATTGAGGAGAAAATACATATTGATTATAATGTATGCTCTGACTCCTAACACTAGTTAATGATACATAAGAATTTTTGTTACATTCACAATTTATTTCAATATGATACCCATTAAAACTAAGCAAATTTCTTTGGGAACTGTTTGAAAATAATTATCTTTAATCTAATATGTGGGTACTATTTGGTAAAATTGTATACGCTTTTATGAAGGCTTCAATATTTTGTTTAAATCCAGCTGAAGTGGATACTTTACGTGTATTAAGCACTAGTTCACTGAAAAACTTCTGAATTTTCAATATAGTATGTGATGTAGTACTACTTACCAGACAAAAAAATGTATTAAGTATTTTGCAATTCACACCTTTAAAAGAAGCAAAAATAAATTATAACTTATGTCTTTTAGACATATATTGGTTTTGCTCTTAACTTCTCATCAAAACCTCACCAGCAACTTCATAACAACAATTGCACTTTAACTATATGATATTAATTATAGATACACTCATCGAACTCTCCCAATAAAACGTTGTTATCTCCATATAATTAATATATGCCTTGTATCTATCCACCATACGTTTTAATGCAGAGCAAAAGCACGTGACCAATGCTTTTTCACACATGATTTTATTAATATTTTGATTGTTCTATTCTAAAATAAGAAGACAACCAACATGCTTAAAACATTTTGAAAACCACATTCTCGATAGTGCTACTTCTGGAGTATATTAAACTTGTAAAAAATGGAGAGTCTTTGTAAGAACATCATGTTTTTTTTTATCAAAAACAAGTATGAGACTTCGAGCACATAAAAAATTATAAAACTTGTATTCTTAATTAAAATAAATATGAGTCTTCGGACTCATAAGAACTTCATATTCTTGATCAAAACAAATATGAGATTTTAAGCTAATAAGAAATTGTAGAACTTTAGATTCTTGATAAAAACTTATATAAGACTCAGATTCATAAGAAAACAATAGAACTTCAGGTTCTTAGTTAAAATAAATATGAGATTTCATGCTCATAGGAAATAATATAATTTTTGGTTTTATCAAGACTTTAAGCTTAAACAATTCTAGCCTTGTATTGATTTTATTATATATGTTTGCAAGATTTTATTTTAATGTTTAAAGTAATTTTAAAGAATGTGTAAAAATAAGAGGATATGTATGTATATATATTCTAATTAGATTTATAAAGAAAATAATGTAACAATGGCATGCTTAAATATAAAGTTACTTATTGTTTTAATTAAAATTACAATATAGTAGTGACATTGAGGATTCTAGGCCCAAATTTAGGCCATTAATATTATTGGGACTTTAGGTTAATATTATCTTATATCAAAACTCCAAGTTTTATTATTGAGGCTGCTTTTATTGGAATTTCAAGTCCAAAATAATGATTATGAAACTTTTTTATCTAAAATAAGTGTTACGGAACTTCGGATATAAATTTATGATTAAAGAACTCCAGATCTCTAAATAAAATATATGTATTTAGGAACTATAGGCCCTAAATATAAAGAATGGATTTTCGGTTCTAGAATAATGAATCGGGGACTTCAGGTCCCAAAGATATAAGTATTGGAACTTTCAATTCGAGATAATAATTATGAATTTCAAGTTCCAAAAGTATAAATCATGAAACTTCAGGTACAAGATTATTTATGAAATATAATTTTTAAATTATAGTATTATAAAAAGGAGAAAACCATAAATCTGACATGTATGAAAAAATTGGAAAACTGTGGTGCCTGCTTTCGAACCAGCCTTCAATAAAAAGGAAAAAACTTTAACTATAGTGGTTTGCTTTTGCAATGGCTTGCCTCTAAGAAGAATAAATTTTTTTAGCTATAGTTGCTTGCTTTTGCTGTGGCCGGCCTCCAAGAAAAATAAATAATTTTTAACTATAGTGGTCTAGTTTTGCAATGGCCTCAAATTGACCGATATAGTCGTGTTGATAACATGCTAGAATAATAGAAATATATAGACAAAGAAAGAAAATAATAATTGAGATCTTATTCAACTGATCTAAAATATAAGTATAGGTAAGCTCTATTTATGTTAAGAGTTAACATTCTTACTTCTATAAAAAATCAATGTGGGATAAATTACACTGTATATCACAAAATCAATGTGGGACAAATTATATCACATTCTATACGAACATCTACATATTAATATTTTACAACAATATATACATTGTAAAGGTCACCCAATATTTTTTTCTTAAAATAAAAAAGAGGTTTATGCCCCATATAATGTTTTTTTGTTTTTTAATGAATTCCTTAATAAACAATATCTTGAGAGCTTCATTAAAGATGCTCTTTATAAAACTTGTTTATCAAGGAGCTTTTGAATACCATATAAAAATGACATGCTTAACAACCGCATTACTCTTAGAGCATCTTCAAATGACAATTTATAAATTACTCTTCAAAATTGTACTAGGTACATTTATGTGACAATTAGAAAAGTTCTTTTTACTAAGTATAAAATTATTTTTCCAAGAGATTCTTCAAACTTTAATATTCTACTAGCATGCAACCCTTGCGATGCACGAGCGCTTTACTTATCTAAAAGACTTTAGATGATTTAAGCCCTTAAATTTTTTAAATGTGTGCAACATTCAAAAATATATTTTAATAATTTAAAATCTTGAATAAATGCATACCCTTATACCTCTCCCACGTAACTAATAAATTAATATTCACCTTTTAGTAATAATATGTACCAAAATTATAGAAAAAAATCTCAAACAAACTTTTCAAAAGTATGATAAATAAGCAAACATATTGGTGAATTCGAAGAAATTAAATTTAGAATAGTTAAAGTAAATTGATTATTGAGCTAAGCATATACATTCTTAACATGATCATCTATATAAAATGAAAGAGGAGCAAGATTAGAATTTTGTTGTTTTCTCTAACTACCCTATAAGATTGAATGAACAATAAAATCTTGGTCGATGCAGAGAGCAACGCTTTTTCAAAGTCAAAGTAATAGTAGTGCAAAAATTAACAAAACTCTAAGACAACACAAACGCATCAAACTTGAAATTTTTTATGTATGTCTACCCACTTGTAAGACATCCCTTTCTTTTCTTATAACTCCATGTCAAGTGAGCCGGCATAAAACATGATTGAAAAAAGGGTGCCTTCTAAATCGAATTGATTCTTGGTGTTGAATCAATTGTCTCCCGAGGCGCGAGTTTTTGAAAAAGAAACTTATTGAAACAAGGAGAGAGAAATTAAAAAGTAAAGTGGGTGGGCAACTGGGCATCCATTTATTTTGAGCACAATTTTCAGAATAAATAACTTAGGAGAGAGAAATTAAGCAACTAATTGAAATTGGAAACATTAATTTGGATTTAGGAGAAAAATAAACTAAATTTCAATGTCAATATATAAGGCTCTCTTCAAATTTTTGATTTATTTTACCATTTTAGAATTGGATGAAGAAGTTATATAAGAGAGCAAGATTATTGACAATTAAATAGGAATTGAAAGGAGTGGACGAGTGGGTAAACAAAGGAGAAAGAAAGAATAGGAAAATGAGTAATGATTGAATCAATTTGTACTATTTATTCAGGTAAGATAAACAGAATTTCTAGTTAGAGCATCTCCAATAACAATGTGTAAAATTGATATGTAAAAACATGTGGACTATTAAATAATTGACATTTGGTTGATAAAAAGTTGTTTTACACATAAATTATGCACATTATCATTTTTGCTCTAATGGTTCATACTTATAATCTTGTGTAAATATTATGATGCACCAATTATATGGAAACATATGGAATATATAATATTCAACATTTTTTATAAATATTTTTTATTTATAATTAAATAGTCAAAGTGGGTATTGATTTAAAGATCTTGATGAGTAAAATTCAAATATGCAAGTTTTATTACAAAATATATTTTTTATTTTTAATTATACTATTTTGAAGTTTTTGTAAAAAGCTAGAGAGAGAAAATGATGAGGTGAATGTGTAAAATACACATCCATTTTACACAAAAAATGATGTGACATATTTTACACGACACTATTGGAGCACTAAAAATTATACACAATGTATAAATTTTACACAAATTCTGTGTGGCATGGTTTACACATGCCCATTGGAGATGCTCTTAGTAACATTGATGTATTAAAATTTGGTTTTTAGTAAATAATAAAAGAAGAATTATTATAATAGACAAATAATTAATGAAAATAATTATTATCAAATAAATGCAAAAGTAAAATAAGTACACATCGCAGCCTCGCATAAAAAGCTTCTCACTTCTTACATTTTGTAATATTAGTATTAGATTAGATTAGATTAGATTCTTAATTATCATAAGTGAGTAGATAGAAGATTTAGATACTTTGGATACCCATATAAAATACTATTTTTCACATTTCTCAACAGATAAAAGAGTCAATTTCACTCTTCATATTTGAAGAGTCAGAAGTTACTTGTCAATTTGTAGAGTAATTTGAAGAGTTTCTTGGATTTAAAATGATAATGGGGTATGTAGCTCAATAAAAATTTTACAAGTTAGCCCTCTAAAAAAATTAGGGAAAAAAACAAAGAAAACTTTGAAGTTTGGGGGTATTTGCAATCTTGACCCCGAAATTTGAAATTTTACAATCGTGCCTCAAAAGTAATTTTTCACTGCAATTTGAACCATCCGTCCAACTCCTCTGTTAGAGTTAACGTTTTGCTGACGTGGCAACTAATTTTAATTTTTTTTAATATTTTTTTAATTTTTTTTTTCTGAAACTTCTCATTTTCTATTACAATGTTCTATTAAAATGAGAAAATATGTAGGCAATGAAAACACATCAAAAAGCCAAAAAAAATAAAAATTAAAGTACCTAAAATCTCTTTTGCTTCGCAAAAATGACGTAAAAAAAATACTACTAATTTTCTAACTAAAAAGGCAAAATAATTTGTTTTTTTTAGTAAATCTACATGCTTCTAACTAACACAATCACTTTTAAAAAATTAAGTGTTATTTAAAGAGGGTTCAAATTCGTGACTTCCTTGCATGTGTTTATTTATTGTGTTATTTAAGAATTGTTTTGTTAGGTTTTGAAATTCAAATTGCAAAAAATATCTATATTACTCATATTACATATAAAAATATTGGATTTTTGTGGTGTGCTTATAATCGATTTTGTCGCAATTTTTTTTTTCGCTCCCACATTGATATTAAGAGTTATTTTTTTAAAAAAAAAATTAAAAATAAACATAATAATACATTTAGTGGTGAGAACATCCATTTCTATTATAAAATGTGTTCTTTATTTTTTGGATTTACTTTTAAAATGTGTTCTTTATGTATAAATATGCTTCCAAAAAATAAAGAACACATTTTATTTTAATAAAATGTATACGTGAATGCAATTATTGTAGAAATGAATGTTCTCACCATTAAATGTATTATTATGTTTATTTTTATTTTATTTTTTACAAATAACTCTTAATGTCGACGTGGGAGTAGGAAAAAAAAAACAACGACAAAATCTTTTATAAGCACACCACAAAAATCCAATATTTTCGTACGTAATATAAGTAACATAGATATTTTTTGCAATTTGAATTTCAAAACCTAACAAAACAATTCTTAAATAACACAATAAATAAACACATGCAAGGAAGCCACGAATTTAAACCCTCTTTAAATAACACTTAATTTTTTTAAAGTGATTGTGTTAGTTAGAAGCATGTAGATTTAGTAAAAAAACAAATTATTTTGCCTTTTTAGTTAGAAAATTAGTAGTATTTTTATTACGTCATTTTTGCGAAGCAAAAGAAATTTTAGATACTTTTTTTTTTGCTTTTTGATGTGTTTTCATTGCCTACATATTTTCTCATTTTAATAGAAAATGAGAAGTTTCAGGAAAAAAAATTAAAATTGATTGCCACGTCAGCAAAACGTAAACTTTAACAGAGGAGTTGGACGGAGGGTCCAAATTGCAATGAAAAATTACTTTGGAGGCATGATTGCAAAGTTTCAAATTTAGGGGTCAAGATTGCAAATATCCCCAAACTTCAGGGTTTTCTTTGTTTTTTTCCCAAAAAGTTATGATAGAGATGCTCTTAAACATTGCATTAAAAAAAATTGTTGTAACATATATTCTTTTATTTGTGTACTTCATTAATTTAAATATCTAAAGTATCAAAAATTTTCAAGTGCGACCAGTCATTTTTAAAATGTTTTTCGATGTAAGAAACATCTCTCAAAATTTTTACGACGAAAAAACACCGTAAAAAAATCAGTTTGTACCAAAAACGAACTCTTTAAAGTATAATCAATATAATGTCTTAGTTATTTGGGTGAGAATGTAATGTTGATCGATTAAAAAATATCTAAATTTATAACAGCCATGTCTTTATGACTAATTTATAATTTATTTATTTATTTTAGATTGAACAGAAGAAAATTAACTATAAAGAAATATCAATAAAGACTGTATTTGATAGTCAAATTAACTAGAAAATTATATATTTAACGCCTCTAGGATCAAGATGAGAGGGCAAAATTTGCTAATTCGTGAGCAAGATTATTACCTATATATAGGAACATGGGCAACCCGGCCATGTACACTGATATTATTGAACCGAGGATCCTTTTGTCATTAATAAATACACCAAGCTCCGAAAAAATATAATCCCCTGAATTTAAAGCTATGACAACTTCCAGGGTGTCACATTGGACCTCCACCTTTTAGCAGCTTTCACCGACCACCCACTCTAAGAGCATCTCTAACAACATAAGCAAATTTGAATAATTAAAATAAATTTTAGTTATTTATTTATTAGTAGTAAATTGTTAAAATTAACAATATAAAGCACTCCAATGATTTTTTTTAATAGTCAAATTTGTTGGGCCTATTATATTGATTGGCTACAAATTAATTAATTTAAATTTTTGATCAAAAAAAGGAGAGAAAAATTATTCAAATTTGAAAAGATCATCTTCTAGTTTAAAGAATTAGTGGGTACCTCATTTTGAGTATTGAAAAAGGTTGTTAACTTTGATTATTAAAAAGAAAAGATTTAGTTATTGGTTAAAGGTTGCTAAATTTAATTATGCCATTAGGGTATGATTTTTTTGCTAACATTGTTAAAATTGATTATAATTACTATTTTGGTTAGAACATTGGAGATACTCTAATCCATGCAGAAGAGTCCATGCTTTTGCCAGACCTATCAACATATTGATTCATGCGGTTTTGTATCGTATCGTATCTTAACGAATGTGGATCATTTTTGCCTCTGTTCAAACACAACTCGATAAATTATTAGGTGATATTTTTCGAATTCTTATACGACTCGATTTGTTATCTATTGACATAACACAATTCAATAATACTTGTAAAACGAATTCAATTTGACTTGTCCCCTTAACTGCTTGCACCATTTAACCCCCTGCAAGAGAGCAACGTACGTCTTACGCATCAATTAACTCCTGAGATTCGGGCAGAATCCTAGACATTGGTTTTGAGCATTTATCTAAAAGCTCTTTGTTTCTATAAGGCCAAGAATTCCAAGCTAACACAGTAAAAAAGCGAAACAACGAATCCCCCGATTTTAATTTTCTCGAATTATTGTACGTAGGGGTTCAAGCGAATCGATATGTTAACAAATACTTCAAACTCATTTTCTAAATAAATA
Organism: Lonicera japonica; assembly: GCA_021464415.1. Taxonomy (NCBI): domain Eukaryota; kingdom Viridiplantae; phylum Streptophyta; class Magnoliopsida; order Dipsacales; family Caprifoliaceae; genus Lonicera; species Lonicera japonica. The sequence goes on from CM038463.1 coordinate 9,800,526, forward strand.
ATTGATTTTAAACGGTAGTGACACTTTTTAAAGAATTTTAAAAGTTCAAAATAACTCATGTATATATAAAAAACAAAATCATATATACAAAAAGAAGTTGATAAAATGAAAATAATATATTTAAAATCTATTCAAATGTTACATTTAGACCGATGACAAATAAAATTTTCAAGTTTAAGTTTATGTATTAAGATTAAGCTTCAAACTTGAACTGAAAAGAAAAATCTCCCCCTAAAGAATAAATCCATAATTTATAATGATGTTCATTCGCTTTATTGTGATCATTTATGTTAGGATTGAGTTAGGATTACTTGTATTGGTCAAAGTAAATTAATTAATAGCGGGTCCACATTTTGACGCATGTGTTTATAAAGTTATTTTGGGTGGGTACCACCCCCAGAGCGTGCTTGGTTCTATTCCACTGCCATTTGTGCTTGGTTCTATATATTCCACTGCCATTTGTGCTTGGTTCTATATATTCCACTACTATTTGACTTCTATATCCCATAAGTTCATTCGTCTCAATCTACTCTACTCCACTCTCACCTACACTTTACATGCATGTATTCACTCCACTTCACTGTGTATATCCGTATGTACACTAATTCTGTTTTAATTATATATACACTTGTTGGATATTGACCGTGAACTTGTATATTTACTCGTTTGACATGCGTTTGAGTCCAACAAATTCATATCAATCATACGTATTTCTTGGACTTTGGCCAAATATATTCATATGTACCCATTTGAAATTGATTGAGTATATTTATATCTATTCCCTTGACATGGATCGAATTAGTATTAAGTCAAAAAAAATTAACTTAATTATACACACCCGTTAGACATTGACTAAGTATGTTCATATTTATTAGCTTGAAATGGATTGTGCAAGTTCCTATCACTACATTGCTTCTCTCTCATAACGCATGTAAACTCATGCATATTTATAATATAATATAATCTGTATATATACAAATTGTCGAATCGTGCATTCAAATTAGAGTTTTGGTCGGAGTTTATGAAAGTTCCGTCGATCTCTGGTAGAGGGAGAGAAGGACGGCAGGGAGAGGAGGAAGAAGAAGAGACGGCTTGCGATGAGGAAGAAGAATGACTAGAGAGTGACATCTGGGGGGGTCCATTAAAAGAATTGGGAGGTGTAATTATAAATGATAGGTCTATTTTTTTAGTGGGTGAGGTGTAATTAGAAATGATAGGCCAATTTTTTCAGTAAACAAATTATGGCGTGCAAACAACAGCGAACTTATCTTGGCGTTAATAATAATTTTCGTGACCACCTAATAAAAGCATAAAAAAGTGAAAGGAACTCAAACGGCTAGTTCCAGTTGTTATCACACTGCAAAGGTTTTGCATTTTTGGGGGTCTATTTCCCCGCTACTTTTTATTGCTAGCTTCCTCGAAGCATTACTATATAGCTTATTAAAATGAAAAGGCTGACCCACCGGTCACAACCCATTATTTATATGATTCGTTTAGTTCAAAATTTAAACCATTTCAAGAATGTTAAATTTTATTTTGAAATATTTCTCATGTTTGGTTCAAGTTTTAAGTTTGAAATAAATGATTCTAGAAACACACATTTCCTCCCAAGTTCTCTCATTTAAATAATAAGGAATAAATCATTACTAATGGACATCTTTTTTTATTTTTTATGTCATGACTAAAATAACTTTCTTCCTTATAAATAAATAATTCTTTTTCCATCCGTGTATGAAAATATTGTTTGGAATTTTTTTTAGTTACACTACTGCACAAAAATGAAAAAAAAATTATTTGGAACTTTTTTCCTGTTGTAATTATTTTTTTAATTACAAAAATTGTAATTTTATAGGATAGTTATTAGCTAGGTATGTGTAAATTTTGTAATTTATTATAGTAATTGTATCTTTTGAAAAATTAGTAGGAGATATCTTCTCATCTTATAAAAACAAGGGTATTTTTGTAATTAATACTTTATTACATTCCTATTCCCAATTGAACCAAATATCGGCATAGCATCTTAGATGCCATAGTTATTATTTTTTTCAGGAATCAAGTTTACCCATTCCATGCTCATTCTATTCCTAAAACTCGAACCAAACGAGCCTATAAAGAATACTTACTTTTTGTTCCATCCTATGATTCACATATTCTTCTAAGGGGTAAGAGAATTCAATTGGGTATGAATTGAGTGCGAGTGCGAGTGCGACCAAATTTGGCACCGATTCACACTCGGGGAGAATTAGAATTAATTGATTAATTTTAATTTTCAATTCGTTTAGGATTCGGGAAGAATCCTTTTTCTCTTTTTTTAATTAAAATTGATTTTTTATTTAAAAAAAATATATTTTGATTGACTTTTAAAAAAAAAAAGAAAAAAGAAAAATATTTTTAAATTTTAAGTTTTATCCTTTTAACTTTTAACATTATACATATATATATATATATATATATACATTACCCACAAAATATTCAAAAAGATCACGTTGCTTTCTCAGTCTTCTACTCTTCTTATATTACCCCACAAATATTCAAAAATATCCTATTTCATTATTGATTATAGGTAATTCTTAAACATACAATCTAATTAACTAATGTAAATTTATATTATTATTTTGTTACCGCCGAACCTACACGATATTTTTTTGAAAATTCTTGAATCGCTGCACCCGGACCGCATCGCACTCGAATCTCGCACCCGCATCCGTGCTTCATAGGTTGAACCCATTACTTTTTTGATTTAATTATAATTATACTTTGTATTGATTTGTATCCACTAGCTAAGCTAAATATCTTTTTTTGCCAAACTCAATCCATGCTAGACTGCTAGTGGTAAAAAATTTACAAGACATTCTTTATTACTATTATGGATAAGTTAATTAACTAAGTACCTTGTGCTAATGATATAAGGTTATTATTAAAATAATTTTGATGTTAAATTTGTGCTCTTAAAATCAATTCTCAGCTAGTGGTAATTCACACCACAAATAGAGATTCATTAAGATATGGTAATGTAAATTACCATCTTCTTCTCTGCCGGTTGGGTAAACTAGTGTAAATTGGTAGACATATGGTAAAGGTACCGTATGCTTATCATATATGTCCCACGACATTCATTTTGTCCCTTGCCAAGTAGATTGTCACCCACAACATTCTGAACGTCGTGTGGGATATCTGTTGTCTCTCACGACATTCATTCCATCGCCTGGAAAGAGGTGGCGTGGCACAATGTCTCCCACGACATTTAGTTCATCACGTAGCAAGTAATAAAGTGGCACCGCGCGATGTTCATTGTATCGTGCGGAGGTGACATGGCACTCTCTCTCCCCTATGCAGTGCAGTTCTATGTTTGAAATGCAGTGTATTATAGTACATTTACCGTATAACAACAAATAGTGCTTCGGAGATGGCCTAATAAAACTTGCATCTAATCTAGTTCTTGCCTTCAGGAAATTACAATTTTATTTTAAATCTACCGTATCGAATGTGTTTCACCACAAATCTTTTTCACACGCCCTACCTTTTTCTCACACGCGCGCTTGCGCAGAGAGAGAGAGATATATATATATATGGCTGGTTTCACCAACCAAACCATACACAAAAAGGAAAGGAGGAGAGCCGTTGACATTCCTCACCCCTATCTCCAAGCACTTAATCAAGCTGCATATTGTTCTGAAGAAATTCAAGCTGATGGGTTTACTAACATTCCTGTTGCTCTGTCTCCTTGCCTCTTCCTCCAGTAAGTTCTCATAATTTCATTTCGTCAAACACTACATATGCAGCAGTAGTACACATGTAATTATATATATTTGTAGCTGTTTTTATTATATTCATTTCATTTCAGGTGCAAAGCTCTCGTCATCCAAAATCGGAGTAAACTATGGTCAACTCGGCAACAATCTCCCATCTCCATCAAGATCCGTATCCCTCATCAAATCCCTCAAGGCCAAACAAGTCAAAATCTACGATGCAAATCCCCAAATCCTCAAAGCCCTAAAACACACCAACCTCCAAGTCTCCATAATGGTCCCCAACGAAATTATTTCCAACATCTCAACCAACCAAACCCTAGCCGACCAGTGGGTCCACACCAATGTCCTCCCATTTTACCCGGAAACACTGATCCGATACCTCCTTGTTGGTAACGAAATCTTAAGCCAACCCGATATTACTACCTGGTTCAATCTCGTACCCGCTATTCGCCGAGTCAAATACTCCCTCAAAAAATCCGGACTCAACAAAATCAAAGTAGGAACACCATTGGCCGTTGACGCTCTAAATTCACCCTTCCCCCCATCAAACGGAACTTTCCGGTCCGACGTTTCCCATCGGGTCATTGAACCGTTGTTGCATTTTCTGAACCGGACCAAATCCTTTTTCTTCCTCGATGCATACACTTATTTCTCATGGGTCTCTGACAACACCAACATAAATCTTGATTATGCTTTGCTCTCGGCCAAGAGTAATCTAACGTACACCGACCCTGTTTCTGGCTTAACCTACACCAACCTGCTCGACCAAATCCTCGACTCGGTTTATTTCGCAATGAACCGCCTTGGTTACCCGAATGTTCGCCTCTTTCTAGCCGAAACAGGTTGGCCCAACGGTGGCGATATTGACCAGATCGGAGCGAGTATTTACAATGCTGCCACTTACAACCGGAACGTCATTAAAAAATTCACTGCTGAACCGCCTGTCGGCACACCGGCGAAGACCGGGAGTTGTTTTGCCGGTTTTTATTTTTGCTTTGTACAACGAGAACAAGAAGGGAGGACCGGGAACCGAGCGACACTTTGGGTTACTACACCCGAACGAGTCGGTGGTTTACCCCATTGATTTGTCGGGCAAGACACCGGAGTCGGAGTATGGGGAGTTGCCACAGGCAACGAATAATGAGCCGTATAAAGGCAAAATATGGTGCGTGGCAGCGCCTGGGGCGAATAAGAGCGAGTTGGAGGCGGCTTTGACTTACGCCTGTGGGCAGGGTAACCGGACCTGTGAACCGATTCAACCCGGCGGGGAGTGTTACAAACCGGATTCCTTGGCGGGCCATGCGAGTTTTGCCTTTAGTTCGTATTGGGCCCAGTTCAGGAAGTTGGGTGGGACTTGCTACTTTGAACGGCCTTGCTATTCAAACTGCAGAGGACCCAAGTAAGTTTCTATCTCTATCTCTCTGTTAGCACTCAACTCAAATTTTGCCCTTGGTTTGGTTTGGTTTGCACCATGTTTTTGGTTCATTGGATAAAAAGAAAACGAAAAATAAAAAATATGAAAATTAGATCTCGTATTTAAACTTTTTATACAAATTAATTATTTTAACTATTAATTTTTAACTTTTATTGAAATGAATATACCTTACCTACGGTACTTATGATATATTAAAATTTGGTACATATAGTTAAGAAATCAAGGTTGAAAGTATTTGCCATTTTAATAAAAAATAATGGTTTAGAATTAAGGTGATGTCAGTCAATATAATAAGAGTATTTTATTTTTATATATATGTATATATTATAAGCTGTCATTTTAATAACAGAATTTGTTTTCTAAATATGGTGGTCCATGAGAAATGACAACTTCTATTACGAGATATGCGTTGTGGATGCATGGGTCTCTCCATGACCTTGACGTTCCCATAGGGATATAATATGGATGGTGTCGGTAAACTGGTCCAAGATAGATTAATTATTTAATTGAATGCTCAAAATAAATAAATATTTTTTTTTTTGTTTTTTATTCCATACACCCACTCCCTTCCTTACAAGTGTGTACAAGTCATAAATTTTTTTAATCCATAGATCCACTATTTTCCTAAATGTCAACATTTTATTCTTTCAATAAATTGGTCTAATAGTTTTATGCGTGAAAGGTGTGTATAAATAATGTAATGTTAATATATGCTTCTTATGATAAGAACCCTAATTTAAAAATAACAAGAGAACTAATTTTTCTTGTAGAATCTAATTCTTTCTATTCATAACATACTTAGTAGAATCTAATTCTTTTATTTATAACATACTTAGTACGTATTTTAAAAGTACAAATTAATATTTTCCCAAAAAAAGTGTATAAATAGAACAACTAAATGTGGCATTAATATATATTGGTTACTCTTTTTCTTTTTCTTTTTAGAATTTTTAATTGTCACGTTGTTTCAACTTCAGAAGAGAGGAGAAATGGGGAGGTTGTTCTTTCTTACTAGTGATATATAGCTCATGATTAAAAGAAAATCGATAATTGGACTGGTGGTTAAATGAGTTGTGATTGGACATATAACATTGGAATTTTTTCCCAGTTATATATCACTTCAATGAATTGCCCAAATCTATTCATTATTGTGTTTCAAAAAAATAAAATACTTTAGTGAAAATAAATTGTACAATTGTTTTTATAAACTAAGTTGGTGGTGGTCGTATATTTTCATGTTGGAGTAGTTGAAATAATTACAAGAAAATAAAACTAGGTTGAGATAATTGTGACAAAATAACTTATATACTCCCTCCGCACTAATGTAATTGTCCACTATTTTATTTTTGGATATCTCAAAATAATTGTCCACTTTCTATTTTTAGCAAGTCATTAATTAGAGAACTTTTTATTATTTTCAATATTATCTTTTAAGCTATCACCACTTTTTTTATTATGGGTCCCGCCACCTTTTTTTATTAGGAGAAAAGTAAATGTCATTTTTGGAAATAAGCATTTTCTTTTAGAGTAATTATTATATCTCCTTAATTTTTAATCTTTCAAAGTTGGACAATTAAATTGGGACAAAGGAGAGAGTATATAATAAAAATCTTTGGACATCTTTAGGAGTAACGTTTTATTTGCAAATTGCAATTTAGAAAGACTGCATGACGACTGGTTCTCGGTAAATGATAACTCGTACTTAATATGAATATATAATACAACATTACAATTTTATCATATATGTTCAGTGTTCTAAAAATCGGTTTTTATCGCCGATTTATCGGGATTTATCGGAAATCAACAGTGTGCCGATCGGATTATGCATGATTGGTTCAAATTATCGGTTGGGAAGAAATCGGCATTTTATCGGCAATTTATCGCCGATAAATCGAATCGGCGATAAATTGAACAGCTTTTTTTAACGTTCCAAAATCAAACGACAACATTTTCAATCCCAAAGCCTATTCGTTCTCTCCTCATTGACGACTCCCACACTTGACATCGCCGTTCCTCTCTCTCACTCTCACTCTCACTCTCACTCTTCGTTGTTCCTCTTTCTCTCTCTCACACTCGACGACGAGCTCGCCATTCCTCTTCTATCTCTCACTCGTCCAGTCGTCCTCAATCTCCCGGTACCTCTCTCTATCTCTCACAGTCTCACTCGCTGTTCCTCTCTCCCAGTCGACTGTCGTGCCCCTCTCCCACTCGACACCTGCTGCTCTGCCGTGCCTCTCGATGTTCCTGCTATGTTTGGAGGGAACGAAAAGAGGAGGGAACGAAGAGAGAGAGAGAGAGAGAGAGAGAGAACGACTAACGAGAATCACCGACATAGCACGATGAGATTTTTTCTTTTATTATGTTATTTTAACAAATTACGAAACACCCCCTTAATTATTTTCATTTTACACTTTACACTTTAATCTATTAATATCTATTTTGCTACCTCTACAATTATGTTTTATTTAGCATATTGTATTATTGTTATATAATATATTATTTAAAATATTATTTATATGGTGAACAGTGCATATTCGATTTTTTCCGATTTATTCCCGATAAATCCCCGATAAAATAAAAAATCCCCACTCCCCAACTTGCCGATCGATTTTCGATTCACGATTTTTAGAACATTGTATATGTTTATATTATGTAAATGAGTTTTTTTGATATTAATGTTATGTTTGTAAAGTATTACAATGTATATGTCTTTAGTGTTTAATACACTGTGCCAGAGAAATCTTTATTTACCACATTATATATTATGTAAAAGCATCTTTAATAGAATTGTGTAAATTCTATATGGCAATGAATTTTACAAAAAAAAATTACACAAGCCTATTTACTCTCCAACAACCAATATTAATAGTCATGTGTAAAAAAAAAGTGGTCCAATAAAAAATAGCCACATAAAGAATAAGAAACTACACATCTAGTTAATCTTCAGAAAGCGATACTAATTTGAGTTTGGAAATCAAGATCGAGAAAGAAAGTAGGAGGATGAACTTTGGTGAAAACATCAGCTAGTTGATCTTTGGAAGAAATAGTGCTACGTGTGATATGCTGACAAACAAAATGACCATCGATTTTTATATGCTTTATATTTTCATGAAAAAATCATTATGAACGATCTGAATAGCACTTCAATTATCACAATAGCGAATAGTAGTAGAACGTTGAGAGGCACCCATTTCCTCAAAAAGCTATCTAAGCCAAATAGTTTGTTGTGTAGTGTCAGCAAGCGCACGATATTCTGCTAGAAATAAGAGATTGTTTTTTACTACGTCATGATATTAGGGAATCCTCTAAGAAAAAACAATAACCAGTGGTAGAATCGTCGATCAGTGGGATCTCCTGTCCAATTAGCATAAGAATAAGCTCGCAATTCAAGGGAAGACGTGGAGGAAAAATGAAGACTATTAAACATTGTTCCCTTAAGGTACCGAAGTATCTGAAGAACAACAGTATAGTGTGTAAAGCGAGGAGCAGACATAAATCAACTCACCAAATTGAAATGCATAAGCAATATCTGGGCGAGCGACGGTATGATAGACAAGAGTGCCGACCAATTGCCTATATAACGTAGCATCACTGAAAGGAGTGCCTTCAAGCGGAGTCAACTTGAGATTAGTTTCTAGTGGAATAAGCACAATTTTACCATTAGTGAAACCAGCTCGAGCAATAGTGTCAAAAGTATATTTTGCTTGAAAAAGATAATAGCCAGCTGAGTATTGGTATGTAAGGCTATCAAAAGCTGATATTGATGAGTAAGATCGTTGGTTATGTATCGTGCTTTTAGAAAATTCCACACTTCTTTTGCTGTGTTGAAACGTTCGAATTGCTGATTGATAGAAGTTGTGGAACTGTTGTGACACCAAGTGATGATATCACCATTTTTAGTGTCCCAATCATCATGTCGCTCAATTAATTTTTTTTATTGTTTCGCCTTCTTTTCGAATAGGCTCAGTAATATCTCTAGTAATCGTTCGCCAAACTCTTCAGGCTTTGAGAAAGTTGGTCGTAGATTGAGCCTAATGTATATAATTTACTCCATTGAGGGTGATTGAAATAGGACGCGCAATTTCAGATTTCGCCATTATAGACTGTATTGAGAGATTTAGAACAATAATCCAGAAAGATTTTTTTTTAATAATAATAAAAAAGAAAAAAAGAAAAAAGAGTTGAGGTTGGAAACAAGAATGGAACAGTAAAAAACCTCTAGGACCGATTTGGTATTATGAGGTGAGGACAAATGAAAATTAAACAAATTAAAGGGGGAAACAAATTAAAGTGAGCCTAGTCACTTAAAATGGGTAGTTTTTTTCAAATTAAAGTGGGCTTTAATGAGGTGAGGACAAATGAAAGTGAAATAAAGTGGAGTGGGAAACAAATTAAAGTGAGCCTAGTCATTTAAAATGGGTAGTTTTTTTCAAATTAAAGTGGGCTTTAATGAGAGACAAAAAAAACTAGACTTTAATTTGTCTCCCATTAATAAGCCCACTTTAATTTGTTTCCCACTTTTATTTGTCCTCACCTCATAATACTGAACCGGTCTTAGGGGTTTTCTGCTATAACACTCTTGTTTTTAGTCTCATTTTTTTTTAAATCTTTCTTGATTACTGTCCCAGATCTCTCAAAACAGTGCAATGGAAAATTTTGAAATTACTCATCCTATTTCAATTACCCTTAATGGACCAAATTATATACATTGGGCTCAAGCCATAATCAGCTTTCTCACAGCTCGGAGAGTTTGGTGAATGGTTACCAGAGATATTATTAAGCCTGTTCGAAAATAAGGCAAAACAATTGAAAAAATCATTGAGCGACAAGATGATTGAAATAGTAAAAATTGTGATATCATTATTTGGTGTCGCAACACTTCCACAACTCCTATCAATTCAAACGTTCCAACACAACAAAAGAAGTGTGGGATTTTATGGTACACAACTAATGATCTTGCTCATCAATATCAGAATCTAATAGCCTTACATGCCAAGACTCAGCTGGATATTATCTTTGTTAAGCAAAATATACTTCTGATATTATTGTTCGAGCTGGTCTCACTAACAGTAAAACTGCGCCTATTCCACTAAGAAACTAATCTCAAGCTGATTCCACTTGATGGCACTCCTCTCAATGATGCTCCATTATATAGACAATTGGTTGGCACGCTTGTCTATTTTACGGCCATTCGCCTAGAAATATGCAGTTTATTTGGTGAGTCAATTTATGTTTGCTCATCGCTCTACACACTATGCTGCTGTTTTTTGGATACTTCGATACCTTAAGGAAATAATGTTTAATAGTCTTCATTTTTTCTCCATGTTTTCCCTTAAGTTACTGTTTTTTCCTAGGGGATTCCTTGATATTATGTCGTAACAAGAAACAATCTATTGTTTTTAAACCTAGTACTGAGGCAGAACAAGTTATTTGGCTGGCTTCTTGAGGAGCTCGCTTTACATAATATGCTGTTGTACTTCTCTGTACCTTAAGGGAACAATGTTTAATAGTTTTCATTTTTCCTCCACGTTTTCCCTTAAGTTACGAGCTTATTCTGATGCTGACTGGACATGAGATCCCACTGATCAACGATCTACCACTAGTTGCTGTTTTTTCTTACGGGATTCCCTGATATTATGTCGTAGTAAGAAACAATATCTTGTTTCTAAATCTAGTACTGAGGCAGAATATTGTGCGCTTGTTGACACACAATAGGTTATCTGGCTTAGATGACTTCTTAAGGAGATGGGTGCCTTAACATTCTCCCACTATTCTAATTGAATAATGATGTTTTTCATAAACGTACAAATCATATAGAAATCAATTGTCATTTTGTTTATCAGCATATCATATGTAGCACTGCTCGTTTTCTCTCTGTTTCTTTTAAAGATCAACCAGCTGATATTTTCACCAAAGTTTATCCTCCTACTCGCTTTCTCGTTCTTGTTTCCAAACTCAATCTGGTATCGCATATGCCACCAAGAGTTTGAGGAAGGGGGGGCTGTGAACATATATAGAGAGTCAACATATATGGGCTGTGTAGATGTGTCAACTTGGAAAACAAATATTGTGCCATAATCTTAGGGATTTTTTGCTAGATTGTCAAACATAGTTGTATTCATCTATGTATATATTTAGGGCTTTGGGTCCTTGTATTGAGATGAATTTAATACAGATATACAAGTTATCTCTTCCTCTATTTCTATAAAAAAGGATTATTAATGTATATCGGTAATGATTTTTGAAATGTTAAAATATGAAATTAGAATGATAATAGCTACATTATTGTATTAGTTGTTGAGTATGGTTAGCTCAAACTATTGTGACACTAAAAAAATTATAAAACTCAACATGAGTTTATAAGATGGGGAGCATCACCATGTAGTAATGAGTCATTTTAAGATAAAACCTTAGGGTATGTTCGGTGGGTGTTTTTTTTTCCAAATTTTAAAAATTCAACTTAAAATCAACTTTACTTTTACACTTCTCAAAATTTATTTCACTTACTTTCTCTCTCTAAAAAAACATTTAAAACACCATAACTTTTTATGCAAATCAAAATTAGATAAAAAAATATATATATATTTGAAACATACTCGTCGAGATCTATAAAATAAAATCAATTGTGACTATTTTTTTAAATTTTTTTATAATATTTTTTAGTTGGTTGAAAAAAATTCAAACAAAAACCAAATTCACTTTTCAACATACTTTTAAATTCTACCAAACATCATATTTTAATAACTAACTTAAGAACTCAACTCAATATATCAACCAAAAATCACCTTAACGTTTAAATTGAGAATAATATCGTTACTATGTGCACGGGCCCAACACTAATTATTGTCCTAATACTTTAAAATCTTGTGCAACATTAACCGATTGTTTAATTATGTGTTTGATGAACACTAGATAAAAAAAATTATGTGAACACTTGATAAAAAAATGCAAATGACATGGTAAAGGAAAAAAAATAAATAAATAAATGAAGGTACCATTAGAAAAATGAATATGGTACATTCTACATCTCATTTTGCTATGATGTTTGGCTGCTTTGCTAATTTTATAATCGACTTTTCACTTGAGACTTCTTCTTTGTTAATATATATATATATATATATAAAAAACACAATAATAGGGAAATATGAATGAGAAAATAAAAAAACTAAAATAATAAGAATATTGCTTGGTCATATTAAAATGTTAAAAATAAAATAAAAAAAGGCCTTACAAAACATTAGCAAAAGAAAGAAAGATTTGAGTGCATGGAATATATCAAAGTGCAAATAATTCGTGCATCATGTAGTGCAATTTCAACAAATTGAAATGATATTTTCCTCATAACTATGCATGTAATATATTTATACATAGATGGATAAATAGAAGAAAATAAAAAAAGGCGGAGAAAGCCATGAGACTCTTGTAGGTTTGATTCTTTGTGAAATAATTCTGATTTTTAAAACTCTTAAAGGATGAAAAAAGGAAAAAGTAATGTAAATATTGAATTAGTTAATGAAATATATACAATTAAAGCATATTAATTAAATGAATACATTTAATACAAATTAATAACATATTAAATGGACTCCATAATACTATTATGAAAATTAAGATTAGGAAGGTTGACTTTTGGTTTAATTGCTAACATTTGTGCATAGTTTTTAAAAGGGTTTAAGCAGAGTGTTTCACAAATAGGACCATTACGAAAGCAATAAGGACTTTTGTCAAAATAATATATGATTACGATATTAGAAATATTAAAACTTACGTATAACTATTAACAATTTGTATATGTTTGACCCATTTTTACATTTTTCTCGTATCATAATTCTGATTCTTTTTGACGAAATTTATTGATTTAATTAGGTTATGGATCTTGCAAGTTCCCAAGTGTTACTCTTTGAAGAATTGAAGAAGGTAGATTTTGGAGGAAGCACCACAGGATACTTGCTATATATTTCCTGTAATCTGCTTCACTAACCCTTCTTTTCATTGGGGTACCCTTCTTTTAGGACATAATTTAAGTGATTCATTCGAATACTTGGACTGCGTTTATTCAATAGTCTGAAATTCATAGTCAAATCAACCCCGTATTTACTTAATTATTTCTCCAAGCTGATTTTCGAGTTGAATCAGGCTATTTTATTTGAATAACCAATCAATGACCTTATTAATGCGAGTGAATTAATTAATTTATGTCACAAAAATAAGTTAGTATAAAATTACTTTTTGTACTGAGGCGAAAGCTATTTTATTTGAATAACCAATCAATAAGTTAGTATAAAATTACTTTTTGTACTGAGGCGAGTAGTGATTATTGTTTAAACTTTGTTTTGAAAAAAAAGAAAAGAAGAGAAAGAAGAAGAATAGAAGAAGAAGAAGAAGAAGAAGAAGAAGGGGTCATTCGGGTGATAAATTCTTAGTATGTACGGATTTAGACGAGATAGATATGATACAAATATTTTTAACCAAAACTCCTTTGTTATCAAATTTAGCATTATTTTCCATTTTTAAGATTTAAAAAATAAAAGAAAAAAAGAATATTTGAGATCCAATAAGGTAACATTTATTACATTCTTATTTAATAGTTAAACCTGTAATTATTGATGCAATTCATGTTGTTAAAATTTCACAGCAATATTTTTGAAAAACTTGTAGTTAACTTCTAAATTTTGCATAATTTTGTTATCCCTTTTTGTGCAAGATTTAAATTTTGTACAATTTTGCAGTAAAACTTGTAAATTTTACTTCAAGATTGTAGTGGAACTTTAATTAAAATTTTGTAAAAAAAATTTGGTGTTGTCCAATGAATATAATAAAAATAAACAAAAATGTAGTTGACAAATTAAGAAACAAGTCATGACAGGAAACAATTTATATGTACAAGGTATATATATATATATATACAGTTTCTTTCAAGTACGCACAAATGCGTACGCATTTGTATTAAAATTGCCTCTGCACAGTTCCGCTGGGCCCCACTCAATTTGAGAGAGAGAAACTCGCTTCGGTCTCTACGTTTTGGTCAAATTTCTCTCCTCTCTCTACACATACCCTCTCTCTATCTCTAACCCATTCCAAAATCAAAACTCACCCTCTCTACACGACCCAGCACAGCAGCCACCGAAAAAATATCAGCAGCAACCAGAAAGGAAATGCTATCACAATTTCACTTATATTCAATTTTCTACCAACATCATTAGTCTTAAAATAAAAAAAATTCTTCACCACCCAAATTGAAAACATAGCCATTAGTTGCCAAAAATCAAACACAACGTAAAGATTTACATGGAAAAATTGAAAGGGTTATCAAAGCCAAATTGAACCCCCAAAAGCTCCAGAATCGGTTATTCGGACAGAGAAATTGTCACCAAAATCTTCTTCTGTAAGTAAAATTACAATTGGGTTTATGGATAAAAGTGATTCAATAAAGAGTGTGAGTTCGAATTTAACATCTTCTTTTTTGAAGAAACAGAGAAATATTAGTGCTCTTCAAGTTGTGTTAGTGAAATAGGGGAATGGAGATTTGTTAAATGTAGCCAACATTTATGACAAGCCAAACGTTCTAGAGGCATTTCGAAAAGCTATAACGACTTGGGTGAGATGGGTTAATACAAAAGTAAATCCCTCGAAGTCCCTTGTTTTCTTCCGAGGTTATGTTCGTAGAAAGCTTCGAAATCTTTTCCTTTCCGGTTGCTGCTAATGTTTTTCCGGTGGCTGCTGTGCTGGGTCGTGTAGAGTGGGTGAGTTTTGATTTTGGAATGGGTTAGAGATAGAGAGAGAGAGAGGGTATGTGTAGAGAGAGGAGAGAAATTTGACCAAAACGTAGAGACTGAAGCGAGTTTCTCTCTCTCAAATTGAGTGGGGCCCATCGGAACTGTGCGGAGGTAATTTTAGCACAAATGCGTATGCATTTGTGCGTACTTGAAAGAAACTGTATATATATATATATAAGGAAAATGATAAAATCGAGTGCACATGTTATAAATCGTACTCACGCATCTTATAATATATATTATTACGAGTGAGTACATACGTCAAATTTCATACAATTAATTTTAATTTGGTGCTTTTTAATATTTATAATAATAAAATGAATTATTATTGGCCTTTTTTTTAACAACAAACACTTGAAGGGATTCGTCATTATCATATTAAAATATGGGATGATTTAGACTTTGGGTGCCATTTATTTCTATATATCAGATGTTGGGCGCTAAAGTTTTGTATAATAAGTGTTTGGGTGCCATTTTGAACGGAATCTGTTAGTCAACGTGATCAACCGTTACGTCCATTAGTTTTTGACCAAATTTACTCATTTTACTCCTAGAAACAGACAAAGCATATTGCTCTTCCTTAGGGGGTAAAATTATCAAAAATTAATAAAGCTAACAGTTGACCATGTTGACAAACGAATTCCGTCCAAAATAGCAACCAAACACTTATTATGCAAAATTTTAACACCCAATATCTCATATGTAAGAACAAAAACACTCAAAGTCTAAAACGTCCTAAAACATGTTATTTTAAATCTTTGGAAAAATTTATTATTTTACCCTCATTTTCCAAAGAAGAAGAAAGAAAGAAATCAGTCAATCAAATAGGGCCAACACTCTTATTCTCATTTTATTGTAGGGTCATGTTAACGTGTATCTCAAGAGTATGTGGTGAGTATCTATTTTAAAAATAATTAATTCTTAATATGTATTAAATATGTGTTTTAAGGACACAAATTATTATTTTCTTTTATTGTATCATGTAACGTCTATATTTTTGGGAGGACAACGGCTATTTATGCATTGCTCCTTTTTTAATATCTTAAATGCAATTTATGGCTACTAAAAGTCAAAAGCATGTTGCGTTATTGGTAGTTTAGTACTTTTCCTTCTTTCCCAACTTTAACAGTTATGTTGTACGGACATGGGAGTGGTTCTTTGTAGTTTTAACCTGGGGTTTGATATTTTGGCACCATAAAATATCTTATTTCACTTTTACTCTCACGATCTTTGAAATTCGAGTAAAAATGTCTATTATTTAATTTTGAAAAGTTAAATATAAATTTATATACTCAGTATTTAGAAGCCGAATAACCTATTGCAAAGTTTAAACTTAGTTTTTGAGAACTGAATAACAGTCACGTTACTTAGTTTTCAAAAACCAGATGAAAACTTAATGTTTGTTCAGTGATTTCATTCAGTATTAAATAGTTAAGCTTAGAGGAGAGGGGTATTTGAAACCCTTGTCTTGACAAAATGGGGTTGGGTGGGGGGTTTTCTTTAAAAAAATGATAAAAAAAAAAAATAAAAAAAATAGAAAAAAATAATTGATTTGCATAAAAAGTTGAAAAATAAGTTAAGGAATGTAATGAGATGTTCTTTTACTTTTGGGTTTTTTACATATAAATTTTTTCTCACACAAATTAATTTTTTTCTACCATTTTTTAATTTTTGTTACCAATGGAAGCTCGGAATTCAATTTTATAATGTTCATTATTTTAGATTCTATAACCAAATATGGCTACTTGCAACGTACTTTTATTTTGGTTCATTAAACAAAATCGTGAAGTAGACGAGCAAGATAACCAGGAGGAGGAAATGATTCAAACTCCTGCTAGAAGCTAAGGCGGGTTAATTATCTCAATATTTGGACTCTACGTATTTCTTGATCTTAGCAGTAAAATAAAACTTACATATTTTGAACTTGCATTCTTATATTGTTGTGTTAAGTGAATGTGAGGCATTAGATAATCTAATTTTAACACTTTCACTTAATTAATTTTACGTGACATACTTCTCCATTATGATTTTTATTTTATTTTTTATATTTAGTGTTTATACACTGTCAAAATTCTGGTGGTTAATGGCTAGACACTATTTTCAGTAGTACTGTGTGATCCCAAAAAAAAGGGACAAATAAATGAAAACATCTGACGAAAAAAGACATTGAATTGGGACATATAAAAAAAATAAAACAAAGACAAAAAAGCCAGACCAACATATAGGAATATAAGAATATTGAACCATATATATATATGATTTCAGCTTAAAAAGCGCATAATGGAGGAGTACTCGGTCTTCATCTACAACAAATTAAGCGCACCAACGTAACCAAATCATTTTCCAGTTGTACGTAGCAACATAATATATATAGCAGGACAAGACCCCAACTTAACAAAAACGCGGATTTAAGTAATATATATATATATATATATAATTATATGGTGTATTAATTTTTACTTTGGAGTTGTATAATCTTTGTTTATCTTGTATAAATATTTTAAAGGGTTATATAACCTAAGTGTGTATTGTAAGTCGTTGAGAATTATATACATGTTGTGTCTTTTAATGATGGTGGTTGTATAAATGATTTAGAAGATGGATATTTGTTATAAAATCAAAGTGATGTTTATTTTTCAAATTGTTTTCTGCTTCCACAAGTTATTAAAGTTTTATATTTAGAAATTATGATATTAGCTATTATTAGTCCACCTTGACTTTGAGATTTGCATAGGGTCTTCGGGACGGGTGTGACAAGGATGTTCATTATGAAGCTTTTTTTTTAATGCAATAAGAAGGACCCTGATTCTATTTAGGATTGAATAAATAAAACACTAAAAGGGATGAAAACCCATGCAGAGATGGAGAAGCGTAGCGATGTTCATTATAAAGGACAAATATATAAATAATACACCCCTCGTGCAGTGAAAACCCACATAAATCACATTATAATTAAGCACCAGGTGTATTAAAATACAATTGTATCAATATATATATATAATCATATCCAGCTATCATGTCTCAATAACAAAGTTATTATTAACTGCAAAACTTCATAATCTCTCACAAATATAATTTAAAGTTGTAAGTTTAAAAGTTGATTTGATCACTTATTTTTGCTCTCAAAATTCAAAGGCATTCTTCCTTCTTAAGTTTGAATACTTAATTTTTAAAAAGGTAAAATATATATTTTGTCCTTGTCCTAATATATAGTAATTTTTATAAAATAAGAAATGGGAAAAATTATTTAAATAATATTTATTTAGTATTTAAACAAATAACACCTATTCAGTTGTGACATTCAAAAAATAAAACAAATGAGTTTTACATATTTAGCTTTTAGACTTCAGAACCAATCTTTAGTGTTCAGATCAATATTTAAAAAGGCGCTTGAGGTGTATGCCTCAAGGCGAGGCAGCAGCGCCAGCAAAACACAAGGAGTGTTTTTTTTTTTTTTTTTTTTTTTTTGGGGGGGGGGGGGGGGGGGGGGGGGGAATGAGGCCTACACTTCAATAATTTGACGCGCACACTTTGAAACGTGTAAGGCATTTACAGCAGCATTAGGACTCGTTAAGAATGGCAAAAGACGAAGCTAAGCAAGAATAAAGATGAATTGAAGTTGATGGCAAGAACAGAGCAACGCTAGAACGAAGGTGAAACTGGAGCATCAACAATACAAAGGTCCAATTGAGGGTGAGAATAGAGTAAATGTGATTGACACTTGATATGGTAAAGTTTTGGGTTAGGGTTGAAATAAGGAAGATGAAGAAGGGAAAATATATGTCTTGTGGTGTTTACAGGGGCAGATCTAGGAATTTTCCAAGGGATGGGCTAATACTAAAAGACAAAAAATCATAAAAAAATAAAATATAAAATATAAAAAAAATGAAGTATAACCATATAGTGAAAAGAAAATTTAATAGCATAATTTAAATATTTGAGTTCATGCATAACGAAAAGTATTTAACAAAGTTAAGCACGACGAGTTTTTAATGATTCGAATTCATCTTGTTGGAGGTAAATCTACAATTGTGCTCCTCTCCGTGGTGAATCCGGAGGGTATATTCGGTGTGCAGGTTATCAAATGCCATGCGCCCTAATGGGCCTTACGTATAAGGAAATAAAGTTGCGCATTCGCTAAAAGCTATAGCTTTTGGCGCAACGGTAAGCACTTGATCCTCACAATTGGTATTAGAGGAAGTCACGGGTTTGATACCTGGGGCGCGCCATTGTGGGGGGGATTGTTGGAAGTAAATCCACAATTGCGCTTCTCTCCATGGTGAATTCGGATGGTATATTCAGTGTACAGGTTATCAAATGCCATGGCGCTCTAATGGGCCTTGCGTATAAGGAAATAAAGTTGAGCCTTCGCTAACAGCTATAACTTTTGGCGCAACGGTAAGCGCTTGATCCTCACAATATTGTATTTTAAGTCAATATAAAAAATCTTACCACAGCAAAAAACCTTCATCTGATACCAATTGTTGGTCAGAAAACAACCCTAGAGGGGGTGAATAGGGTTTTAAAAACTTAATGCGGGATTAAAACGTTTTTAAAATATTTAAGCAAAGCAATTTAGCAAAGCAAAAATATCAAGGAAATAATCAATTTCAAGTAATCAATCCCAAGATAAGCAAATAAGCAATCTCAAAATATAAGTAATAATATAGCAATAAAAAGAGAGCTTGAGTTTAGAAAGATTAAACCAATTTGAAGCTCAAGACTTTTTGTCCTCACAGTTTGGTTTCCTAAACCATACGTCTATATTCGGTTAGTTCTCCGAAAATTTTCACTATTCAATCTTCTTCGGGTGAAGATCAAACCTCAATACAAATGTTGCTATGCACACAACACTCACAATTTAGCTATACCCACTGCACTTCACAAGATATGCTCTCTTGCTCTACAAAAAGACAAACTCTCTTTTGAAATGAAGAATGAATTGTTTATGGTGATACACACCAATACAATAACTCTCAAGTGTATTTGAAGATTACAAATGAAGCTCACACTAGAGTTATCAAAATTGATCAAAAATATATAGCTCAAAAGATGAAAGATTGATCAAAATGTGTTCTTGAATCTTTGTATATTTGAATATATGAATAATAGAGTATTAGAATGATTCAAGGTGTGTTAAAACATGTCTAAGACCTCATATATATAGATTATAAAACCATATGGCTATTGGGGATGATTAAGAAAGGTTTTGGGTCAAAGGTATACATTTTCAAACTTTCCAACAGCTAGTTTTGACAAAAAATTCAAATTTGTTTTAATAATTTCTCCCAATTTGACCATTGGATCATGCTCAAATTTTAGTCAAAAGTGCTACGAGATGTTGTCTAAGTACTGTAAAAATTTCAAAATGATCGAAATCCGGGAAGGCCTCCATCTTACCGTTAGATCAAGACTGCGAAAATTGAGCAAATTTTAAATGTAAAATAAAAATATTTTTGTAATTTACCAATTTAGTTCCAAATACAATTATAATAATTTGCGAATCTTAAAGATATGTTTTTAAGAAACCTATTTTTATTAGAACTTAAAATATGATCATTTAAAATTAATTTGAAACTCGGTCTTTGTAAAATGATATTTTTCAAATAAATTCAATTTCAAGCTTGTTTGAATCAATCTTTAAAATATGTATAAATACATTTGAGCTATAAAGATTTGATTAATGATGTAATTTTACATAAATCTTAAGTACTCACTCAATTACTGAATTAACGAATTTTCGAAAGCTTTAATTTGTTTCTTCGAATTGATCTTCACTTGAAACTTTTTCTTAGAAGTTTTTCATAAAGTCTTTTGATTTGTGCTTCATGATTTGCATTGAAAGATTTGATCTTCCTTATCTTGTCCAATGATCGAATAGTGAAAGAGTGATGATCATTGTCTTGTCTAATGATCGAATAGTGAAAGAGTGATCATTGTCATGTTTTTCTTGAATAAATGAACTATATACTTATATCAAAAAACATGTTAAATTACACATGATTGATTTATTGTTATTATCAAAATAAGATTAAGACCTTAGATCAACAATCTCCCATTTTTTGATGATGACAATAAATTAATGTGTGTTAACAATAACAAGCATAAATAGCATATAAATATAATAAATAATATGATCCCCCTCAATTTATGCAAAGATGAAAATTAAAAAATATTACAAATATTTGAGATAGTTTGAAAAATATATATATATATTTTTTAAATAAAGCTTTTAAAAGTATGAATGTAAAAAAGTATTTAAAGTCAGTTTAAAGCATTTAAAATATTACCACAACATTTATAAAGTAAGTATACAAAATCTTACCACTGTATTTTAAGTCAGTATAAAAAATCTTACCATAACAAAAAATCTTACCGCAGCATCAACATCATACACACATTTTCTCCCCCTATGTCAACATCAAAAAGAGATCTAGACCATGCGAGGGCGGTGGATTCTAGATGCACGCGGGGGGCATTGTATTTTTGACTTTCTAGGATGACAGCATTTTGTTTTCGAGATTCTTTCAGTGCTAGATGCCTCTTGTCCCCTTTTTCTTGTTATCTATCTCAAGATCCATTTTCTTCTTATAGCTTTTATAGGGGGTACCCATGAGGAATGGAAAGTAAATCATAAGTATGTCGAACACCTTCTGTTGTACAGGTTCTTCTTGTACTTCAGCCATGGTGTGAATATGCATAAATTTTTCTGGATGTGATTAGTCGTCAAGATTATCGCACAATCTTCAATGTTTTCGGGGTAAAGAGTGTTGCAAATATTTTACAAAATATTCCCGAACATTAATATCTTGAGACTCTCAATTCATTTCTTTTTGAAGCTAAGGCGAGCGTCGAGAATCCCAGTAAAGGCTATACTGCGCCCCTTGTTTCTCTTGAACAGAAAGTGAGAAGAGTTACAATCACGAGTGACAACGTTAGAGGCTTTGCAATTACGAGTGACAGCATTAGATGCTCGATTAAGAGAGTCTTCTAGCGCTAACCAATGCTTTTCTTTTGCTCCTCCTGGAAGTTTTTCAGGGCTCCTACTTTCGGCAGAAAATATTGCACCGAATATTAATCCGACTGCCGAGAATCTTCTAGAACATAAGGTTCTTCCAATCGATGCTGATTTAATGGCATCTCCTTCATCTAGAGGATTTTTAAGGCTCCTCATGTCGGCAGAAGAAGCTGCACCTGAAATTCTTTTGACTACCGGGAATCTTTCAGACCATGGTGCTTTTCTAACTGATGTGGGTTTGCCGGCATATCTAACTCTGTCAGATTACCAAGCTGCTTTGGAAGGTTGTTCATCGCAGTTTTCTTAAAGTAGTGCTGTTGCAAAGGTTGCTGAGCTAATGAATCCTGATTGGACAGCTCTATTAGATATAGAGTATAATTTTGTTGATTATTCTTCTTCTAGTATCGATGTTGTTTTGAATTTTGATGCTAATGATTTTCAGATTCTTTTCCCTTATTTTCTTTGAATGACAAATAATTATTTAGACTACAAAATTATTGTTAGTTTACAACAACATGCAAAATGAAGACTTGTGTTATTTACCAAGTTGATAATCATCACAAATTTTATCTTTAATAAATTTAGTTTTGGACAATCCTTTAACTAATTCTTTTTTAGATAATTTGTTAATTAAATTCATATTAGCATGACTTAATCTTCTATACCATAACCAAGAAGCATCACTCAACACGGATAAACATTTAACATCTTGTTGAGATAAATCATCAAGTTCAAAAGTGTATACGTTATTAGATCTATAAGCAATAAACAAGATATAATTATCACTAATATTTTTAACAATGCAACATTCGGATTTAAAAATAACTTCATAACATATATCACACAATTAACTAATACTAAGCAAATTATGTTTTAAACCGTCAACAAGTAGAACATTATCAATATAAGAAGATTTATTATCAACTTTACCTCTGATGCCAATTGTGAGGATCAAGCGCTTACCGTTGCGCCAAAAGCTATAACTGTTAGCGAAGGCGCAACTTTATTTCCTTATACACAAAACCCATTAGAGCGCCATGGCATTCGATAACCTGCACACTGGATATACCCTCTGGATTCACCAGGAGAGAAGCGCAATTGTATATTTACCTCCAACACATTTATTACAGACTCTAAATCAATTTTCAAACTAAAATCTCGTTCTATGTTCAGCAACATGTAATTGATAAGAACTACATCCTCTGTTGAACTGTGTATATCTTTTTTGATGTTATTGATATTAGAAAATGTTCATTCTGTACTTGCCTTAAAAACATGAAAAGTCAATAAAAGATGAATCAATCTATCAAATATAATATAATCCTCAAACTTTCATCTCACAACTAGTTTTCGGAATAATTCGGTAAGGGTGGAAAGCTTATGAAACTAAAGATCACAAACAACATTAAGCTTGTAATGTATTAGTTGAGATCTTAATACACGAGCATTCTGAGTAATAAAATCAGTTGTATAGAATTTTGTAGCAAGCATGTTAATCTTGTATTTGTCAAATAATCTAAAAGAGTTACTAGGATTCAAAGCTATATTAAGAGTCAGAAGTTCCATTAGACATCATCAAATCTATGTTTTAACTCCATCAATTGAAAATCTATTATGGCATTGAAAATATCAAAATGGTAATGATATTCAATCGTAATTTGATCACGTTATTGATAACAACGACTTGTACCTTCTTCATATAGAAAACTCATATTCATTACATCGATATTGTTCATAGTGCAAAATAACAACACATGTGCAAGAAAACTGTCCCAACCATCTCCCCTAAATTGTTGGAGACGACTTTTTGTAGTTGAGACTAATTTCATTGCATTTATATTATCTTGAGATTTACATTGTAAAGTTTGAAAAAGTGTGCCACTTATTCTCATAATGTTATTCACTAAATTTAAGATAAATATAAAATCTTAACTCTTCTTTTTATATATATAATATATATTTAAAAGAGTTATAGATTAGTGAATTTATAATATTTGAGTTGGGCTAAAATTTAACAAATAGGCGGGCTTAAACTATTTTTTTTTAAGAAGTGCTAGTAAGTTTTTCAAAAAATTTAACTGTTCCGAAATCCCCCTTGTTCCCCCCTCCGGGTATTTGGTTACGGCAGCATAAGATGTGTTTGGACTTCGTATTTAAAATCAATTTGTTTATGAATAAGTTATCTTTATAATGCAAAAGGTTAGTTTAGTCATTATATACCATCTTATGACTTGCACGTGATTAGCTTTTATAATGTTTATATGGTATATAAGATTTGATTTTAATTTTTAACTATTTTGAATTTCAGCCGAGTTATCCACCGATATACTTTTTTCATATTTTATATATTTTAATTATGATAAATTTAAATATTTAAAATAATTATGCAAAACACAATATTACTTATTTGGATGGAATTTAATATTTTGAAAAGTAATAATGTTATTTGTGTTAAAATATTTTTAACATATATCTTAAAATATTTTTATCATTCTTATTAAAAATAAAAAGATTAAAACATTTAGTTAAATTTTTGGTATATAGTGCAATATAATTTATTAAATATTAATAAAATTTATACTTTTGTGAGAAAATAAAAATCAAGGCCTACGTCTTGCCTCAAACCCGCCCAAAACCTTTTAAAACATTGGTTCAGTTTGTGACATTCAAATGTAATATATATTCAAACAAACTATCACCTAACATTTAGGAAGAAAACAAGTGAGTTTTCATATTTAATTTCTAGACTTGAAAACCAACCTTTGGTGTTGAGATTCAACATAAAGCTAGAGAGAAGGGAAGAAACACCTCCTAAATCTTACTTTTCTTTTTGATACAAATTCAAATCTTACTTTATAACATAATTTCTTCAATAATCCTGAAAAGTGATAAAAATAAACTGAGACGACATAAATGTGTCGGAAACAGGGGAACTACAGACATAAGGCCGGCAATAAAGATAAAGAGAGATGAATTTAAAACAAGTGGTACATATTTATATTTATAGCCGTTTATTGTCCTCCCAAAAGAAATATAGCCGTTACATATATCTACTCTGCAAAATACAATAAATTGAGAACACGAGTAGGGCCCGCCCCTAATCTATTCTTATTTTAATTCTATTTTAATATAGAATAGAACAGAACAGAATTAGGTTGCTGTCCTTCTCAATTAATTAATTAATTAATAGAAGTTGTTGAAACCCATCACGCCAATTCATCATTCCTATCTATTTTGTTATTCTTTTTTCCTTTTGGCCGCAAAACAATGATTGAAGAATCACACCACCTCTAACTTAATAATCCAAAAAGTAATTCTACCGTAACTTATTTTTATGACATAATTTTACTAACTCACTTGTATAATACAAGTGAGTCACATTGATTATTCAAATAAAATAGACTGAATCGATTCCCACATCAATTTTTGGAATAACCAAGTCAATATGGGCCCTGAATTGCAGACTATTGAATTTAAATATACTCAATAGACGCAATCACGCTATTAGAGTAAATCAATTAAATTATGACCAGAAATTAAGTTAGTGAAGCATATTATTGGAAATAATATCATCTGGTGCTTCAATTCCTTCCACGTCCGCATACTTCATTCTTCAAAGAGTAACACTTGGGAACTTGCAAGATCCATAACCTACAAAAACAAATTTCCTAAAAGAATTAGAATTATGATATAGGAGAAATGACAAAAGAACGTAATAAATATGGTTGCTTATATTAATTAATTCATCCGAGATCGACATTATTGAATGCTACGTAATATTTCTGACTTGTACATATAATTACATTGTTGTGACAAAAGTGTTGCCTCAAAATAAGTCCTATTATTAGTAACACTATGCATAAACCCTTTTAACCCATTATTATTCGGACGGAGATTTTGAAGATATGTGCAAATGCGGTAGCTGGCAAACCAAAAGTCAACCTTGAAAATTGAAACACTCATAAGAAAACCCCAACCGCATTTTCCTCTCTTTGGAGGTTGAATCAACGTGTCAACTTAATAATGGTGCAAAAATGATAAAAACCTCAATCATTGTCCTTTCTTTGGAGGTTGAATCAATGCGTCTACTTAATAATGGTTTAACAAAATATTTTTAATTTTTTAATTTTATCTACTTTTTATTATGAGGTAAATAAAAGTATTTGAAATCTCAAGTTAGGGTGTGCTTGACCCCACTAAGCCACAAACAACTTTTTTAAACATTTTTTCTTTAATTTGTATAAAACCAAATCATTATGTGTAGACAAAAGTCTAGTATTATAATAATTCATAAATTAATAAATATTATAAAGTTCCAGCAATATTGATAGTGTATCTCTTTATAAGACGTGCCAACAAATAAAATGCTTATGTCAGAAAAAGAACAAATAAAATGCCGATTGAACATTTCAGTCCACTTCTAGAATAATAAATTAATAAGACACTAATTTTAAAAATATCTTTCTGTCGGAAATCCAAAAACGAGTCTTTGAATTGGTGCAAAAATTAATCTAGCCTTAAAATTGTGTAAAGATACAATTACAACTCCAAAACTCATGCAGCATTAAATTCTCAAATACACCATGAGAAAAATTAAATAACATCACCTTAGAATTCTTAACTAACACATTAACGAAAAGATAAATATATAGGGGAAATTTCAAGTACAGGGGCTTTTTTATGACAGTTTTACGTCATAAAAAATATCTCTCAAATGTTGTTTTTTTTGACGAAAAACCGTCTAAATAATAAGGAGTAGACCATACCATAAACGAACTCAATATTATATATATATATATATTTAACGGAAGTTGAATAAATGGTAACAGAGACTTACTTGGATCCTTTGCAGTTTCAACAGCAAGCCTGTTAAAGTAACAAGTCCCACCCACCTTCTTAAACTGCGCCCAATACGAACTAAAAGCAAAGCTAGCATGACCCACTAAAGAATCCGGTTTATAACACTTCCCACCGGGTTGAATCGGGTCACAGGTCCGGTTTCCTTGCCCACAAGCATACGCCAATGCAGCTGCCAACTCCGTCTTATTTGCCCCACGCGCTGCTACACACCACACCTTCCCCTTATACGGCTCATTATTTGTCGGCACCGGAAGCTTACCGTACTTTGATACCGGTGTCTTACCCGATAAATCAATCGGGTACACACCCGACCCGTTCGGGTATAGCAATCCGAAATGTCGCTCAGTACCCGGACCTGTTTTCTGGTTCTCGTTGTATAAAGCGAAGATAAAAGTTCGTAAAACAACACCCGGTCGAGCCGGGGTCCCAAGCGGCGGTTTAGTCGAAAGTTTTTTAATCACGTTCCGATTGTAAGTGGCGGCATTGTAAATATTCGCTCCAATCTGGTCAATATCACCACCATTAGGCCAACCGGTTTCGGCTATAAATAACCTAATATTCGGGTATCCTAGCCGGTTCATAGCGAAATAAACCGAGTCGAGCATTTGATCCAGTAAGTTGGTGTAGGTTAAGCCGGAAACCGGGTCGGTGTACGTTAGATTTTTTGCTGAGAGTAAAGCATAGTCAAGGTTTACGTTATTGGGATCACTAGACCAAGGGAAATAAGGGTATACATCTAAGAAGAAAAAGGATTTGGTCCGGTTCAAAAATTGCAACAAAGGTTTAATAACGCGACCCGAAATGTCGGACCGGAAAGTTCCGTTGGACGGTGGGAATGAAGATTCTAGAACATCCATGGCTGATGATGTGCCGACTTTGATTTTATGGAGTCTGAATTTTCTGATAGAGTACTTGACTTTACGAATTGCGGGTACCAGATTGAACCAAATGGTTTTATCGGGTTGACTTAGGATTTCGTTACCGACAAGGAGGTATCGGATCCGGGTTTTCGGGTAAAAGGGGAGGATATTGGATTCGACCCATTTGTCGGCTAGGGTTTGGTTAGTTGAGATATTGGAGATGATTTCATTTGGACCATTATCGAGACTTGGAGGTTGGTGTGTTTTAGAGCTTTGAGGATTTGGGGATTTGCGTCGTAGATTTTGACTTGTTTGGCTTTGAGGGATTTGATGAGGGATATGGATTTTGTTGGAGATGGGAGGTTGTTGCCAAGTTGGCCATAGTTTACTCCGATTTTGGATGAGGATTTTGCACCTGAAATGAATATAAAAACAGTAAGATGAGCTACATAATAAATGTATGCATATGTTGTGTTTGATGAAATGAAAAGGTGAGAACTTACTGGAGGAAGAGACTAGGAGACAGAGCAAGAGGAAAGTTAGTAAACCCATGGCTTGAATTTCTTCAGAACAATATGAGTGGAGGTTGTTGCTCTTTTATGCAGATTGGTGAGGACCAACTCCGTGTATGTGTAATATGTTTGTGTGTGTGTGAGAGAGAGAGAGTATTGTTGTACGAAAAGGGCGAGAGGGAGAAAAAAGGATGGGTGTTTTAAAGATTTGTTCAAAGAGAAAGATCACTGTCGCTATGTGATGCTCTACAGCTAAAGGTAAAGTACGTGGAAGAGATTACACAGTAGTGTACCACACAAGAATGGTGGGTTAAATGCGCACCAAAACCAAGTATTTTGGTTCAATGGTATAAAGCTAACGTTCGAACAACTTTAAGGTCACTTAGAACTTCTAATTTTAATTTTTGACGTTATTAAAAATAATACTTGACCAGTGACAATCACATACTGTGAGGAGATTAGTCAAAATATGCATAAATTGGCTTAAACACCCCGTGGGGAACCAAAAACAAAATGCGCACAAAAAAAGAAAAAGAAAAACAACAAACTCTCCTGAATTATTGCAGTTTTTTATTTTATCTCTTGATTTATAAAAGTCAACGGTAAATCTCTCTTACCTGTTAGTTTTTTTTATCACTTAACTCCTAAAATAATATAATTATTCACGTACAATTAAAGTTTAATATATATATATATATAAAGAAAAAGAAATAAATAACGTAAATAAAATAAATCCAACTTCATTTTATTCATTTCCAATTTAACATATTCATTCTCAAATTGAAAATCCTAATTAAAGTGGATTTGTATTTTAAGATGTACATTTATCAAATATATATACATAATATTTTTATGTAAATACAAACACACGCGAACACACACACATATATATATGTAGGGTATGCATATTTGCATTCACTTGTGTTTATATATATAGAAAGAGAGAGACTGGTAGTTGTTGGGATGGGGGCTGTATCTATGCAAATATATGTGTGTATATATTTTTGGTAAATTTTATTGCATATGTATATATATACATGGTGCATTCAAGTAAAGACATTAACTTAAGAACCTTATTTTATGTACCGAGCCATTTGGCACATTTACCGATGGAATTTTTTGATGAAATTTGGTAGGGATGTTCCTCATCATGTGTAGAACATCTCCACCAAATTTCATTAAAAATTCATCCGGGAAGTGAGTTAACTACAGGATTCATGTCGGTCCATGAAGTATTCATTATTTTACTTTTATGTAGTTGCAAAATTGACGAGGGGAATAATTAATCTCTTTTTTTTCAGTATAATGCGTGTACGTACGTGGTTTCCTCTCTCTCTAAATGTATATCTATTATACAATAGTATGTTTTCTCATTCCTTCAGCGCATAAAAATGAAGAGGGAAACAATGTCAAACAAAGGAATATAATAAATTAAGATGAAAATTGCTTATTTAGCTGCTTTGCAAACAACATGCCCATTTTCACTTCAGCAAAATGGTGTTGCAGAAAGAAATAATAGGCATTTATTAGAAATAGTACGTGCGTAGTACTTAGGGCCAATGTTTCAACATTTTATTGGGGCGCAGCACTTGCCTTTGCAATATATCTTATCAATCATGTTTCACCAATGGTCCTTGATTTTCAAACACCATTTGACATCTTCTGCAAAGTTGTATTGGTTCATATATTGCAAAATTTGCCCCCACATGTGTTTGGGTACGTTGCATTTGTTCATTTACCGAAAGAACAACGAATCAAGTTAGAACCCCGTGCTCTCAAATGTGTTTTTATAGGTTACTCATTATTTCAAAAAGGGTATAAGCTTTATCATCTTTACATTTGAAAATTATTTGTGACTATGGATGTTGTTTTTCATAAAGAAAATATACATTTTCATCAAGCTAAACTTTAGGGGAAGCATTATAGTGAAGTTTGATGGGGGTAAAATAGTCTTTTTACCTCCGGCCCAATTACAGGAGGACACATGGCTACTTCTAATGACGTGTGAAAGCTCTGCATCTCAAGGCCACATGTCCAATCAAGTTCGTAGAGGTGTTAAGAGTTGTAGACACCCCGATCCGTGACCCCCGCAAGAACCCTAACGACCTCCGAGAACTACTATTTTGGGTCCAGGACCCACCCGAGGACCCGGTACTACACTAGGTGGGTTTGTTGGCCAACAAACATATTTTTTAGAGAGATTGTCGCACGACATATCACATTGTCGCGCGACAATCCCTGATATGTCGCGCGACAATCATGTCTTGTCGCGCGACGAACCCCTCTGCACCCGACCAACCACTTTCTGACACATCACAGTGTCAGGACCCATCACTTCAGCCGCTTGTCGCGCGACAAACCCACTATGTCGCGCGACAATCCCTCTCTGCACCCGACCAACCACTTTCTGACACATCACAGTGTCAGGACCCATCACTTCAGCCGATTGTCGCGCGACAAACAGATATGTCGCGCGACATTCTCCTTTTTTAAGGAAATGTCGCGCGACAATCTCTCCCGAGCAGTATAAATAGGCCAACACCCCAAGGGTTCAAGGAGGCAATTAGAATCCGAGAATTTGGGGCTTTAGATCTGATTTTTGTCAAGCATTTCTTTACTATTATCTTATTTCTGAAGAATTCTCGAATCTATTTTTAACACTCGACGTGTTCCGTTTCTGGATCGATTTCTCGGAAATATCTGAAGAAAGAGAAGATTACTATCGCCAGAGATCCCTCTGCCGTATTATATTTTCTTTCTTATTATTATTCTCGTCGGGAAGGTAAAGAAAGTCCCTTCTAGTATTTAAAATTAGATATCTGTGTACTTGTTTTACTTCTGTTATTCTGTCCACGTTTTATTTGAATAAACTTATTGTCAAGTTCCCAATAGTCTACCGTTTTCAAAACAAAAGGCCCTGATAAAACTACTTTTAAAACTAGAAGAGTAAGTACATTATCGTCCGGATAAACCGTGTTTTCAAACCCCGGACCGATAAAGACTTATCTAGGAATTAAAATCCACATATCCTGTCTTTTTCATAGACTGCGACGTGTCTGATAAACTCTCCTCAAAGAGTTCAAATTCCATATTGAATTAGTCCCGACATAAAGATCCGAACCTTTTTCAGAATAATCACAACTCGAGAAAACCGTCATTATCTGAGGAAATAATACGGAACACTCTTTCAAAAATAAAAGGTTTTTGTCATTTGTCATTTACATCTTTTAAATACAAAAACGTCGGATCTCGGAACACAAAGGTTTTCATCCCTTTCCCCGTTTTCCCAAATTAGGGTTTTTCTTCATTTAGAAAGTAGTAGACTGTCGGTAAAAGCATCCAAGTTTTTCAACATAGAATAAACATATAAGACCACTAGAGACCGAAAGGGCGGAATGGGTGCTTAACACCTTCCCAAACCGTAATATAGTTTCCGAACCCTATAAGAATCCCGGTTTCGCAGACAAACGTGTAAAGAAAGGCTTGTCTATAGCCTTTCCTCTTACACGACCTTTTTGTCCGTTTTCTCGTAAAACGTACTGGCGACTCTGAATGAACCCCCTTGCATCTAGAAATAGAACGTAGGGACACTTGATATGAATCAAATGAAAACGCTCCAGCAACTGGAACGACGGAATCAGTTCCGACGTCCCAGGACCCCCACCACCAACGGGGACGAGACCCGGGAGGTCGCATTTGCGGATTCTCACAGTGGCGACTCTGCTGGGGACAGTATTAGAAAACTAGACTCTTATATGTGGACCTTTGTTTATCTGTTGAAAACTTTCTTTTACTGCTTTCCCTACTCATGTTAATTGATTGAGAAGAAACCTTTTTCTAAAAAATGGGAGTTTTTCGAAAAGACGTAATAAAAATAATGATATTTGTGAAACCAACCTTTCGAACTTTACACGCACTATCACAAATCATGCATTGGTTCTACGAGTGTGAATTTACCCCAAACCCTCGGAAGTATTATAAGTGAGTAGGGAGTTGGCTTGCTTGGGCCAACATAAACCGAAAGCATTTACTTCCACTCTCCTTGGCCAAGTACGCCCCCGAGGTATATCGAGTGACGAGAACACTCACGTACCCGGGAAGTATATCAAAAGATTCTTGCACGTACCCGCCCTTGGGGTATATCGCAAGGTCTTGCCAAAAAGGAGGGAGCCTGAAGCCTTAACCGTTCGAACACCTGCGCTGCATCTAAGATTGAGTCAGTTAAAACACTTGTCATACAGCTGTAGGGGATGTACCACTTTACGGCTTACTTTACCACACCTATTTTCCGAGGTTTTCTCTCGACCATTTTTAGTGATTCTTTTGGCAAAAATCGAGTCGCATCATAGTCTCCCTTCATCTTCGCCACGTGGTTTCGTCTACAGCCATAAAGCGGCGTCAGTCTGGAAGGTTGGGCCGGTCGAGATCATACCGGAAGACTAGTAAGACCAAGCATACCTGAAATGGCCGATGGACGAGAGAATCAGGAGACAAATCAGAGCCTAGCCGAGGCGTCTGCAGTTCAACCGACTTTAGCAGAGATGCACCGTTTGTTGATGACCGTCAGCATGAATTTGGCAAGCCTCACAAGTGAGCAACAGAACACCCGGATTCGAATGGAAGAGTTGTCAGCCGAACGGACCGCACCACCCGGGTTTGAGCAACTACCACCGAATCGAGATCCGAATCAAGGGCAATCTTCACAAGTACTTCCCCCAATCCAAGGAACCAATCCACCCCAAACGGGCCCCAACATGGCCGGTCCCGTTCAAACCGACCCCAACAATCAGAACCAATGGGCCCCGGATTCAGGCCCCACATACCAACAACAAGAGCCACCCATCGTCTGGCCACAACCTCAGCAAGGCCTCGATCCCCAATATCAACCATGGCCACAAGTCCCCGCAAGACCTATTCCACCAGCCCCAATAGCCCCTCCCAATGAGTACCCAGACATCAACCGACTCCGGGCAGTATACGCAGAATCGATGATAGCCCGGGAACAGCCCGATGAGGTGTCAAGAGAGAGCGAAGAAATGAAGAAATTGAAAGAGCAGATGAAGGTTCTGCAAAGAGGTGTTTCTCTGATGAAAGGGGCAGACGAGATCACAGACATGAACGCCTTTTCCCTCTACCCAGAAGCCAGACTACCTCAAGGATTTAAGCTCCCCTCTATCACCAAATTCACTGGTACTACACCCCCCAAAACCCATCTCCAATCCTACATCAGATCCATGCAAGTGTCCGGCTGTGGAGAGCCGGAGTTGGCTCAGGCTTTTCACATGACTCTCACGGGGGCAGCCCTGAGATGGTTCTTCGACCTAGAGAAACACCACACGAAAACTTGGGGGGATATCGTCAAAGAATTCATGACCAAGTACGGGTCCAACGAGAATTTGGAAATTACCCGTAAACACCTGGAAATGGCCAAGCAAGGCGAGAAAGAAAGCTTCAGCGACTTTGTCACCCGCTGGAGGGAAATGGCATCCCAAATGTCCAAACGGCCCGACGAAGAAGAGCAGTTAGAAATCATACAGAAGAATTTTACTCCAGCTGTATTGAACTGCATGGGAAAGCATGTATTCCCACACTTCAGAGCCCTGTTGAGTATGGGGTCACAGGTAGAGGAAGAATTGGCCAGAAAGGCGGACACGGATACCAAGAAGGCCTCTTACACTGGAAGAAAGACGGCCACTCCAGCCGTAAACCAACTAAGCTCGTACCCATATCAACAAAACCCATTTCAGCAGTCACCGCAGGTCCCCCCAATGAGTTGGCCTACGCAAGGAGACTCTTCAAACACCGAGGTCAAGAAAAGGAGAAATTTCTGCACCCTCCCCACTACTCTGGTCAAAAGCCTGGAACTACTCCAAAAGGCCGGACTAGTCACCCCACTCAACCCACGCCCTCCACCAAATCCTATTCCCAACACTTGGAGAATGAATGAGAACTGTGCGTACCATCAGGCGGCAGGCCATGACACGGAACGTTGTTTAGCTCTCCGCCATCGTATTCAGGACCTCATTGAAGCCGGAACCATCCCCGCACCCGGCGGGCCCAATGTTACCAACAACCCCCTCCCCAATCATGCTCCACCTGCAGGAATTAACGCCTTAACCACTGATGAAGGCTTTGATCCCGTAGGACTCATTCGGGACGATTCAGCCTATAAGGCACCCGTTATGCTATCGGCAAAAGCACAAGTTGCCCCAGGCCTCAACCCAATAATTGACCAATGGATGGCCAAGATGAACTTCCTACCTGGGCAGGGCTTAGGAAAGACAAATCAGGGGATCTCGCAACCCCTCACTATCAAAACCAATCCTGGGAAAGCTGGGATAGGATGGACCCAGGACAAGAAAAAACAACCATGGAAACCCCGCCCCCCTCATAAGGAGACGATATGTATGACAGAAACCTCCCCCGGGACTTTTAGTTGGTCGGCAGAACCAGAGTCGTCAGAAACTTCAGAGGGATCAGACCTAACATCCCTTTGGATACAACAGATTACCCGCTCAGGAAAGGTATACCAGCCACCACCGATGGATGCCGAAAAATCACCGCCTCCAAAAGAAGTAGGAGAAGACCGAGTACTGGAACAGTTGAAGAAAACCCAGGCACACATCACCATTTGGGGCCTCTTGGTTGCCTCCAAACCTCACAGGACCGCTTTCATTAAACTCCTGGATGAGGCTGTCATATCGCCGGACTCCACGCCCGAACAACTGCCAAACATGATCGGGTCACTCACAGTCCAAAGAAGTCTGTCATTTTCAGATGAAGACTTGTCTCCGTTGGGGAGAAAACACAGCCTGGCTCTCCATATCACCGTCCGAACCCGAGGGAAGATCTTGCCACAAGTTCTCATCGACAATGGGTCGACCATAAATGTCTGCCCCCTAAAGACTGCCAGATGCTTGGGTATCTCAGATTCAGAGCTCTCACCATCCGCTGTAACCGTCAGGGCCTATGATAATACCAGGAGGGCCGTTCTGGGGTCTCTGGAACTTGATCTCATGGTTGGTCCCGGAAGCTTCCCGGCCGACTTTCAAATCATAGACATTCCTTCCAGTTTTAACCTACTGTTGGGAAGAGCATGGCTACACGACATAGGAGCACTCCCCTCCTCCTTGCACCAAAAGATCAAGATACCGTTTGAAGGGAACATAATTACCATCCAAGGAGATCCTGAAAGGACCTTGGCGGATATGGAGTTACCAGTTTTGGGAATCGGGAGCCAGAGCATACAGTTAGGAGGCTTTTCTTACGAGCCTCAAGTGCAAACTCTTAGCACCCAGACAATCAGGTATCTTCCCCCTGACAATATCCCCGGTCTCAGCACCAAGATTACAAATATGTTGAGAATGATGAAATACTTGCCTGGAGCCG
This sequence comes from Lonicera japonica, assembly GCA_021464415.1. Classification (NCBI taxonomy): domain Eukaryota; kingdom Viridiplantae; phylum Streptophyta; class Magnoliopsida; order Dipsacales; family Caprifoliaceae; genus Lonicera; species Lonicera japonica. Next base: position 9,836,128 of record CM038463.1, read on the forward strand.
GTCTGGGAATGGGACAACCAGGACTACTTCAAGCATTGGAACTAGTAGCAAGGTACGAGAGGGAAGGTTTGGGGTACCAACACACTGAAGAGGACGATCAACAAAAAAGGGGTCGAGGGCATCAGTATCCGAGTTTCAGCTCTCTGAACGGGTTCTTTGTCAAAGAAGGAGAGGACTTCCCCTTTTGCGGCTTCCAGGAGCCTTGGAGAAACAGCGACGGAGAGAACCTTCCTGGGTGGGAAATCTTCTATGAAGAGGACCTATATATCAAAGAAAACACCGTACACAGCTTCGCTACCAAGTTGACAATCGGGCCGAAGGAAGAAAGTGAAGACATGAAAGGCGAAGAGGAAGAAATGATCGGAGATCTCTTCGACATCATGGCTCTGGGAGATGATGAGCCAGGAGACGACCCTGTACACTTGATATACGCTGATCCAGACTACCAAAGGGGAAAGGGAAAAGAGCGAAATTGTAAGGGTGAGAGATAAGAGTGAGGGTAAGGATAGGAAGGAGTCACTCCTAAATGAACTTTTTAAACTTGTACCTGTAAATACTAATATCAATAAAGAAGAGTCTATTTTGCGTTATCCTGTTATTTTTAATTCTGTAATTGCTTATATGGAATTGGAAAGAATGAACGAACACCCTGAACGGGAGGAGCAACGTATACAAAGCGAGGAAGGAGACACTCTTGTGATTAACCTCGGAACAGAGGAGGAAAGAAAAGAGGTCCGCATTGGGGCAAGCCTAAGTGGGACAGAGAGAGAAGAATTCACACAAACTCTGAAAGAGTATGTGGATGTCTTCGCCTGGTCTTATGCAGATATGCCGGGTTTGAACAGTCAGATAGTCATGCACGAAATACACACCAATCCAGAACTTAGGCCCGTCAAACAGAAGCTGAGGAAACTTACGCCAGAATGGTCCTTGAAAGTGAAAGAAGAAGTAATGAAACAACTGAGTGTGGGATTCTTACGGGTGATCGAGTACCCCTCGTGGTTAGCCAACATCGTGCCTGTTCCAAAGGCTAACGGGAAAGTCCGCATGTGTGTGGATTACCGGGATCTCAATAAAGCTTGTCCAAAGGACGATTTTCCATTGCCCAACATCGATTTGATAGTAGATAATACTGCCAACCACGCCCTGAAGTCATTTGTGGATGGTTTTGCCGGATATAACCAGATCAAGATGCACCCGGATCACCAGGAGAAAACAGCATTTATCACACCATGGGGAACATACTGCTACACCGTTATGCCGTTTGGGCTGAAGAACGCCGGGGCAACATATCAGAGGGCAGCTACGGCTATCTTTCACGACATGATTCACAAAGAAGTAGAGGTGTATGTAGACGACATGATAATCAAGTCAAAAGAGAGGGAAGGCCACGTGCCAGCCTTGCGAGCCTTCTTTGATCGGCTCCGCCAGTATCAGATGAGACTCAATCCGCAGAAATGTGTGTTCGGGGTAACCAAAGGAAAACTCCTGGGATATGTCGTCAGTAAGAAAGGAATCGAGGTGGACCCCGCTAAAGTTCAAGCTATCCAAGACATGCCCGAGCCTCGTACCGAGAGAGAAATCCGGGGTTTTTTGGGTAATCTGCAGTACATCAGTAGGTTTATCTCTCAACTCACTCAAAAGTGCGAACCCATCTTCAAACTCCTGAGGAAGTCTTCAACAGGAGAATGGAACGATCAATGCCAGGAGGCTTTTGACAAAATCAAAGATTACCTCTCCAAGCCCCCAGTGTTAGCCCCGCCTCAGACCGGACTACCACTAATTCTGTACCTAACCGTCACTGATTCAGCCGCAGGAGCAATGCTAGCCCAACACCTCACCGATACCCGGAAGGAGCAGGCCATCTATTTCCTCAGCAAAAAGCTATCCCCATTTGAGATAAACTACACACCATTGGAAAAATCGTGTACCGCTCTCGTCTGGGTAACACAGAAACTACGGCACTACATGCTAGTTTTTCCAGTCATCCTGGCATCACGGATTGATCCGTTGAAATACCTCTTCGAGAAACCGGCTCTCTCGAATCGAATGGCAAAATGGTTATTTCTACTCTCCGAATTCGACATCACCTACATGACCCAGAAGGCAGTCAAAGGCAAGATCATAGCTGATTACCTGGCCCACAATCCGATATTGGGAGACATGATAGAAGAAGCCGAATTCCCGGACGAAACCATCATGAACGTCGAGATCAATGAAGACTGGAGGTTGTACTTTGACGGGGCCGCCAATCGGAACGGAAACGGGATAGGCATCCTGTTAGTCTCTCCAGACCAAACTCACTCCCCGGTATCATATCGACTGGACTTCTTCTGCACCAACAATATGGCCGAATATGAAGCCTGCATACTCGGGTTAGAGATCGCTTTACAAAAGGGTATAAGGAGGATACAGGTATACGGAGATTCAGCACTAGTGGTCCATCAAGTTCTGAAGGAATGGAAGATCAGAGATGAGAAATTGGTCCCTTACCTCGCCCGACTAGAAGAAGTCGCAGGAAGGTTCGAGCGTGTGGAGTTTTACTATATCCCCAGGTCCCAGAACAGTTTTGCTGACGCATTGGCAACCCTGGCATCTATGATCGATATTCCGGAGGGGATGGAAGAAATAACCCTCACGGTACAAAAGAAATCAGGACCCGCGCACTGCATGACCCTTGAGGTGGAAATTGAAAAAGACGGTGACTCAACCGTTTGGTTTTATGATATCTGGAACCTGCTGAAGAACCATCAGTATCCCGAGAAAGCAGACAAGAGAACACGGGTCACACTCAGGAGACTAGCATCAGGATTCATACTCTGTGCCGGAAGATTATATAAGAGGAACTACGACGGGACTCATCTTCAATGTCTCACCGAAGAAGAATCAGTTAGAATGATGGATCAGATACATGGGGGCGATTGCGGACCTCATATGAGCGGGCATACGCTTGCCCGCAAGATCATCAGGCAAGGGTATTTCTGGTCTACCCTACAAACTGACTGCGCTGATCATGTACGCCGTTGTCACAAATGCCAAATTTATGCTAAGTCCCAGAAGCTTCCTCCAAAAGAGTTGTACAACATGACTGCTCCCTGGCCTTTTTCAGCCTGGGGAATTGACGTCATTGGGAAAGTCTCACCCAAAGCCAGCAACGGCCATGAATTCATACTAGTAGCCATCGACTACTTCACCAAATGGGTGGAAGCCGAATCTTACCAAACCCTGGATGCCAGGAAAGTTGCCCGATTCATCAAAAGGAATATTGTCTGCCGATATGGGGTCCCACACGAGATCATCTCAGATAACGGCACCCACTTCGAAGGAGAAGCTAATACAGTCATGGAGGAATACGGTATCACCCGACACAAATCTTCGCCATATAGACCACAAACCAATGGGGCAGTTGAAGCCGCCAACAAGAATTTGAAGAATATCCTAAGCAAGATGACCGACACCTGCCGGGACTGGCCGGAGAAATTACCATATGCATTGTGGGGATACCGCACCACCGAAAGGGTCTCTACCGGGGCAACCCCGTTCTCGCTTACATACGGGATGGAAGCAGTCCTCCCTGTCGAGTTAGAGGTCCCTTCCCTCAGAGTAATGCTAGAGAATCAGGTCAATGAACTGGAGTGGGTCCAGGCACGTTATAACGAGCTAGCCTTACTAGATGAGAAAAGATTGAAAGCCGCATACCACCATCAAGGATATCAGAAGAGAATCGCTCGAGCATTTAACCAGAGAGTGAGGACTCGGGGTATCACTGAAAATGACATCGTGTTGAAAGAAATTCGAGAGCCAGCCAGAGATCCGAGGGGAAAGTTCGGGCAGAAGTGGACAGGGCCGTATATCGTCAAAGAAATCAATACAGGGGGCGCCGCTATACTCACTGACCTAGACGGGCAGTTACTACATTCACCAGTCAACATGGACCGACTGAAGAAGTATTATCAATAAGCACGACATGTATAAGAACTACGTAAACCTGAGCCCCAACTCGAATATTGTATTTTCTGGAAAAAATCAAAAAGGGGGGAACGTAGGCAACCTGAGAAGTGACTTCAGGCCCGGTTTAAAGCTTTGTAAAGAAATTTATTTCTCATAAAAAGTCCCTTCATATATTATTAAAGAGGTGGTTCAGAACACCGAGAGTTACAAAGGAAGTACAGCATACAAAGAAGAAACTAATCCCTAGGGGTTGGCCACACTGGGTCCTCAGCGGCCAAATCAATTCGAGCCTCATCCAAAATCTGGTACGCAAAGACAATGCCATCCTCTGTAGGCTCAGAATCCATGAATCGGAACCACTCCATTTGAAAGGGGTCATCAATCAGCTCTCCTTCTAGAGATTGCCAGCAATAGCGGATAATGTCAGCCCGGAGGGGCCTGGAAATACCAAAACGGGCATAGTTAAACTGACGAGTCAGTCGAGCACGCCACATCCTCTCTACCAATAAAGAAACATGTGGGGTCACAAATTTAGACTCAGAAGAGAAGTTGTTCAGACCAAGGGGAACCTCCTGAGGAATGTTAAACTGCCGAAGAAGACGCCCAGGGAGGTAAAAGGAAGTAAACCAGAGCCCGCGGAGCCGAACGTAGTTCTGACCCCCAGTACTAAGTACCATCGCCCTCAGCTTCCACCAAGGAATGTTCCACCGGATAGCCCGAAAGTTCTCCGAAAACCACACCGTCCAATCAGAGGAAGACATGGTCAAAGCACCAAAGAGAGGCCGATGGAAGAAATGAGTCGGATTGTCGAGCCGAACTCCGCTGAAACCCACCGATCGAAAGCGCTCTAGCAGCCACATGTATAGCAGACGCGGGCTCCCCCGGAAGAAGGGCGAGGCCCCCCGTTGAACATCATCAAGACCATTCAAGGTCTCTGCAAGAATGATCGGCACTATAGACTCCCCATTTCTAGCCTGGTAAATCAGACTCAAGATAGTCGGATCAACACGGGAAGAACCTGTCACCAGCAGCATATCAGAAACCAGGCAAATCAGGGCCGCTGCAGTACGCCCCACGCCGTAAGAGGCCCTATCTTCATAACGATGAAAGAACCTCACCATTTTGTGGAGGTCAAGGAGACCGTCGACAATGAAACCATCGCAGGCCGCTTGGGGAATGGCTAACAGAGCAATTAGCATGTCGCGGGGACCGATTCCTTCTATAGGAACTGCCATCGGGAGACGAACGTCAGAACGTAACAGCCAGGAGAACTCCTCATAGGTTGGGCAGAGCTCATCTAGTCCAAAACGGAAGAGATGGTCCGCAGGACTCCAGAAATACAAGGCACCTAAAAGAAAGGAGAAATCTACAGGACGATGGCACCAGCCCGCCAAAGGACTGAATGCACCAAAGTTCAAACCATTTTCAGAAGATATCAGAGCATCTCGAGCTTTAACATAAGAAAAATCAGAGTTGGTACGGTAGGAAGACATTTTGGAGAGGCGTGGATGAAGGAAGGAAGATGGGTGTATTTATAGCAAAAAAGAGGGTCCTGTACCTGTTTGTCGCGCGACAAACCCATTTTCAGGGGGAAGTGTCGCGCGACAAACCCATGACCAGGAGGGATTGTCGCGCGACAAACCCATCTGGGGGGCACCCTACTTGTTTCCTTATACATAATGGTCATTTTTGCCAAAAGAATCACTTCTGGATGCCTTTCTGTTCTCACTTTGTTCTTTTTTGCAGGAAACATAAGTATCACTACACTACAAGGTATGACTTTTAAATTACCGACTCTTATATATATATGTGTATATATCTTGCACAGACAGAATAAAGGTATAATCAAACACAGATAAAGATATTTTATAAAACCAATAAAAGAACAGTTTTTAAATATCTGTCTAAACACATCTGTCCAAAACTAACGACTTAGTGCAGAAAGGGAAAACTAATCTACTCGGGCGCGTTTTGACACGCTCCCACTATCTCCCGAGCCCTCCTCGGGGGTAAGATCAACAACTGGGACGCCGGGAACAGAAGGAACTGCCGCCTGAGAAGGCCCCGTGGACTGGACCGGTGCCGTAGGACGGATCACCGACGATCGGGAACGCCTGGAAGTCCGACTACTGCTCCTCCGAGAATCCGTCCGGGCATGGGAGGAAGTCAGGGGGTCGTCCGGCCGTAAGGAGACGTCGATAGCCCTCTGATAGTCGCGCATGTATGCTGGAGGGTCTCGACCGACGTACTGGAGCAGGTTCCAGCTGTAGAAATACTGGGAATACCAGGCCCGTAGGTCTGCCACCCGTACACCCACTCTCTGTGAAAAGACATAAGATAAGAGGAGAGTCAGCACAGTCAAAATAAATAGATATAAACAGGAAAGTATCAGGAGAAGTTGAAGAAGATACCTCATCATCAGAGCGACCACCCAAGAAATCAAAAGTATCCTCGGGAAGGGGATACTCCGGGACAGAATATCGACATAGGCCCGCGCCGACATAAGAAATATTTCTGGGGAGTGGAGGTAGATCTACCCACGAAATAGATGACCCCGCAGGAGCAGCTGCAGAAGAAGACCCTCCCTCCTCACGAATGGGGAACAAGGGTGGACGAGAGGATGAGCCGCCAAAGCCCGGAGATCGGGCGGGAGGCCCCATGACAGTCGCCGGTAGAGGAGTCAACGTAGCATATGTTCGGACCCCGGAGGATCCACCATGGCCGTCGCCCCCAAAGGAGGTACCCCACTAGAAGGAGTAGTCGCCGCCGCGGGAGGAGTCCGCCCAAACTGATCAAAATCTGCCCCAAGGTCCGCGGGCTCCCAGGACCTCTCAGAAAATCCCGCTCTCCCCTCAGCAGCCTCAGCAGCAGCAAAAAGGCCCCCCGGAGACGCGGAAGGGCCGGTGGGAAACTCGAAGCCCTCAGCACGCTGCTCCCCCGCAGGTGTCGCCTGAGGTGACGGCTCCGGAACGGCTGTCGCATCACCTCCCTCGCCCTCTGGCCGACCACCGCCCTCAGCCGCAGCAGGAACATCCCTCTCTCCCTCAGGATCCTCATCCTCAGAATCCGGAATGTTGTCCCTCTGATCGGGGACAGGTGGCAGATGACCCGGAACCACCCTAGCTAAATGGGTCTGTCCCCGTATGTAATGAGGATCACCCCCCAATGCCCGATACCTCTCATAGAAGACCCGTCCCCGAGTCCCCTTCGGCTCCCTCATCAGGTAACGGGCAGCAAAAATAGCATAGTCTCCCTCCTCGACGAACGTCTGGAAGCCGAGTCCGTCAACCAAAGCCTGCACCGTCACCGGGTCGATCTCGCCCGTCCGCCTCATCAGAACAGGAGGGAACAATGGAACACGAGGCCACTGGGATGGCGTGTGCTGACGAATGACCCTCTCACCCAAGTAGAAGAGAAGGCCGTACTCATCCCGGATAAGCCGCCTGGTCCTCGAGGCGGTCAGAGCACGGCCATACCCATAATGATGACCCAGATCACCCCAAGGGGCCCACTCAATCTGAAAAGAGAATAAGATTTTATTTCAGTATTTTATATATTCTACTCTATCTGACTATTGAAAAGCAAGAAAACTAAAGATATTTTACCTGCTCCTCCCGCAGATCATGAACAGCAGCAGCTCCGGTCTCCCGAGTCCGGTATACATAGGGAGCCCTATAGTTCCCCGCGATGAATCGACGGAGAAAAGGGAACTGGTCCTCGTTCTCAACGAGGAGATCCACCTGGGCGCGACCCAGACGGGTATAAGCTACAAACCAGCTCTGAAAAGGAAAGATAGAAGAAATCAGCAATGATCAACAAGTAATGAGCAAAGAACTGAAGCAAAGACAGAAAGACTAAAAAATGTACCTCCCACAGCAAAGAAAAGCCCTTGAGGTTCAGGGCTAAATGACGAGAGACCTGGTCCATGGCATCGTAAAGGACTGCAAGAATGAAGCCTCCCCAGTCGTAGTCAAACAGGAGGCTAAAGTCCCGAAGATAGGGCAACCACCAAAGATGAGCCGTGTCCCCACCACGAGCCTCGAATAGATCATGAAGTGTCAGTAGAAGGAGGACGCGGGCATACTGACGCGCCTCCTGACGGGTCATAGGAACCCCTGAAGCGACTAGCCGAGCCCTCTCTGTGGCTAAACGCGTAACCAAGACGCCCCGAGGAATCGTGTCACCAGAACTCCGCCGCTCCGGGAACCATCCTAATGAACTAACAATGCCCTCGGCTGTCAGACGCAGGGGAACGTCGATCTGAATAGGGACCCCCCCTGAAGGAATCCCGGTCAGAGCAAAAAGATCAAGGGGTGTCATCGTCATCTCACCCCAGCTCCAGTGAAAAGTATGAGTAGTATCCCACCAGTGGCAAGCCAATGCCGACACCAAAACTGTCGCCCTAGAAACCCGCTCCGGGAGGGCGTCGAAGAGGGAGCCAAAAGGAGTCGCAAGAATCAACTCCTGGATAGGGGCCGGTGCCCGTCGCCACTCCGAAGATATAGTGTTGGGGGAACCCCAACCGCGGCCAACCCACTGCAGACAAAGGAACGAATATGGGGTTATGAGGGTACTTTGGTGTAATTATGAGAGTTATAGGGCTATAGGTGTAAATTATGTAATTTTCTAAAAACCTGAGGGTACTTTGGTGTAATTATGAGAGTTATAGGGCTATAGGTGTAAATTATGTAATTTTCCAAAACCTGAGGGTACTTTGGTGTAATTATGAGAGTTATAGGGCTATAGGGGTAAATTATGTAATTTTCTAAAACCTGAGGGTACTTTGGTGTAATTATGAGAGTTATGGGGTTATGAGGGTAAATTATGTAATTTCCAAAACCTGAGGGTACTTTGGTGTAATTATGAGAGTTATGGGGTTATAAGGGTAAATTATGTAATTTCCAAAACCTGAGGGTACTTTGGTGTAATTATGAGAGTTATAGGGCTATAGGGGTAAATTATGTAATTTTCTAAAACCTGAGGGTACTTTGGTGTAATTATGAGAGTTATAGGGCTATAGGTGTAAATTATGTAATTTTCCAAAACCTGAGGGTACTTTGGTGTAATGGGGTTATAAGGGTAAATTATGTAATTTCCAAAACCTGAGGGTACTTTGGTGTAATTATGAGAGTTATGGGGTTATGAGGGTAAATTTCCAAAACCTGAGGGTACTTTGGTGTAATTATGAGAGTTATGGGGTTATAAGGGTAAATTATGTAATTTCCAAAACCTGAGGGTACTTTGGTGTAATTATGAGAGTTATGGGGTTATAAGGGTAAATTATGTAATTTCCAAAACCTGAGGGTACTTTGGTGTAATTATGAGAGTTATAGGGCTATAGGTGTAAATTATGTAATTTTCCAAAAACCTGAGGGTACTTTGGTGTAATTATGAGAGTTATAGGGGTTATAAGGGTAAATTATGTAATTTCCAAAACCTGAGGGTACTTTGGTGTAATTATGAGAGTTATAGGGGTTATAAGGGTAAATTATGTAATTTTCCAAAACCTGAGGGTACTTTGGTGTAATTATGAGAGTTATAGAGTTATGGGGGTACATTATGTATTTTTCTAAACTAAGAGGTATCACAGGTAAAAGTATGTGTTCGCTAAAAATCGGGCGTTATTCCTAGTCAGACATGCATACTAACACTATCTAAAACGAATACAGGAAATGACAAGAAGCAGAACAGATAAATGCACGAAAGAAGACATACCAGAGATCGACGACGAATCTCGTGAGAAACGGGCTCCATCAAAAGCCACGGGACGTCCGGGACCGGAGCAGCTCGGATAGCATCCCGATAGACCACCGCCCGACCGCGGTCTATCCCATCCTCATCATACCAGTCCAAATCCGCCCAGTCGTCGTGATGAGGGCTGCAGCGAAGAACGCCCTGAGCGTCAGTAAAGGTGACCTCCTCCTGGTCACCCTCCAATCGGTCGAGATGAGTAGGGTCCATCAATATAGGTAGAATATATGTGAAAAGGTCGGAAAAGTCAAAAACACGGCAGAGCTTCCGCGCTTGGGAGAGAAGAGAAGAGAGAAAAAGAGAGCTAGAGAGAGAAAGAGAAAGGAGAGAATGAGGTGGAATGAGCTCAGCAAAGGGTTTATATAGTGGGTCAGTTTGTCGCGCGACAAATGGCCACATTGTCGCGCGACAAAGAGCCAGGCACCGAAGTGTCGCGCGACAATCCCCCCTCTTCCCTGATTTTTTGACCTCTGTCTCATTTTATCTTCTGCAGAGGCACTTCGGAGAAGCAGTTTTCGGAAAATTGCTAAAAACCGCACACCCATGATAAAAAGTTCAAAGAGAAAACTTCCAAATCATCTCTCCGAAAAAATGCGAAAACAGAATGCCGCGATTAAAAGTAGTCTCTGATCTCACAGAAGGACCGAGACCATCAAATAATGAGAAAAGGCAGAATGCCACGATAAAACGGGAATGAAAAAAAATTGAAAAAGTAGAAAAGAGAAAGAACCCGTATGAGCGCCCAGAGCGAGCGAGAGAAACAGAAATGCAGAGTGACAGGGAGAGCCACACCAAAAGTGACAGCTAGGCCAAAACCGGCTCAGGGCTTCGTTTTGGGTGAGTAAGGCTCCTGATCACAACAAAGGGACAAAAGGACTCCTGGTCAAAAACAGAGAGGGCCAGGAAAAGTCTTTCCCAAAAGAGGGAGAAATAAGGGCATCGAAAAAACAGAAAACGATGTGGGCCCACCAAAAGAGAAAACTAAGAAAAGAATAAAGATCAGAGATTGAACTTTCAAACAAATTTTCTTTTCAGCACGATACAGAAGAGATGATTTGGAAAACCTCGGACCATCACTCTACGGAGAGCGAAGAAATCCGAAAACTGCCTTCTGAGTGAAACATCTTCACCCGAGGAAAACATGAGAGTAAAGTTCAGAAAGATACGGGGAAACGGACATCCGGAATAGACCCTGAGAAGCTCTTTTTACCTTCGCAAAAATCTACTCTCTCTCTCACTCTAGCAGTCTAAGAGAGGCAATTCACCAACACAAGCCCTCTCCGGAGGCAATGCACAAACACAAGCCCTCTCCGGAGGCAAATTCACAAACACAAGCCCTCTCCGGAGGCAATACACAAGATCACAAGCCCTCTCCAGAGGCAAGAGTTACTCATGAAAGCCCTCCCAGAGGCATTTTTTTTCCTTCTTCTTTCAGGTCTAGAAGCCCTCCCAGAGAGGCACAATGGTAGTCCTCCCACCTGAGGCGAAGCCCTCCCAGAAAGGCACAACGGTAGTCCTCCCACCTGAGGCGAAGCCCTCCCAGAGAGGCACAAACGGTAGTCCTCCCACCTGAGGCGAAGCCCTCCCAGAGAGGCACAAACGGTAGTCCTCCCACCTGAGGCGAAGCCCTCCCAGAGAGGCACAAACGGTAGTCCTCCCACCTGAGGCGAAGCCCTCCCAGAGAGGCACAAACGGTAGTCCTCCCACCTGAGGCGAAGCCCTCCCAGAGAGGCACAATGGTAGTCCTCCCACCTGAGGCGAAGCCCTCCCAGAAAGGCACAACGGTAGTCCTCCCACCTGAGGCGAAGCCCTCCCAGAGAGGCACAAACGGTAGTCCTCCCACCTGAGGCGAAGCCCTCCCAGAGAGGCACAAACGGTAGTCCTCCCATCTGAGGCGCAATGGTAGTCCTCCCACCTGAGGCGCAAAAAAGATCAATGGTAGTCCTCCCATCTGAGGCAAGTGGAGCAAGTCAAAGCCCTCGAAAGAGGCAACGAGGTAACAAAAGCCCTCTCCGGAGGCAAAACCAAACACGAAGCACTCTCCGGAGGCACTCACAAGCACTTTTTGCATAAACACTCCGATAGAGTTCATGCGGGAGCCATGGATCATGGTCTCTTCCAGTCGCCTCAATTCCTTGCAAGCAAGGAGCTTGAGTCGAGAGGGTCTGTAGACACCCCGATCCGTGACCCCCGCAAGAACCCTAACGACCTCCGAGAACTACTATTTTGGGTCCAGGACCCACCCGAGGACCCGGTACTACACTAGGTGGGTTTGTTGGCCAACAAACATATTTTTTAGAGAGATTGTCGCACGACATATCACATTGTCGCGCGACAATCCCTGATATGTCGCGCGACAATCATGTCTTGTCGCGCGACGAACCCCTCTGCACCCGACCAACCACTTTCTGACACATCACAGTGTCAGGACCCATCACTTCAGCCGCTTGTCGCGCGACAAACCCACTATGTCGCGCGACAATCCCTCTCTGCACCCGACCAACCACTTTCTGACACATCACAGTGTCAGGACCCATCACTTCAGCCGATTGTCGCGCGACAAACAGATATGTCGCGCGACATTCTCCTTTTTTAAGGAAATGTCGCGCGACAATCTCTCCCGAGCAGTATAAATAGGCCAACACCCCCAAGGGTTCAAGGAGGCAATTAGAATCCGAGAATTTGGGGCTTTAGATCTGATTTTTGTCAAGCATTTCTTTACTATTATCTTATTTCTGAAGAATTCTCGAATCTATTTTTAACACTCGACGTGTTCCGTTTCTGGGATCGATTTCTCGGAAATATCTGAAGAAAGAGAAGATTACTATCGCCAGAGATCCCTCTGCCGTATTATATTTTCTTTCTTATTATTATTCTCGTCGGGAAGGTAAAGAAAGTCCCTTCTAGTATTTAAAATTAGATATCTGTGTACTTGTTTTACTTCTGTTATTCTGTCCACGTTTTATTTGAATAAACTTATTGTCAAGTTCCCAATAGTCTACCGTTTTCAAAACAAAAGGCCCTGATAAAACTACTTTTAAAACTAGAAGAGTAAGTACATTATCGTCCGGATAAACCGTGTTTTCAAAACCCCGGACCGATAAAGACTTATCTAGGAATTAAAATCCACATATCCTGTCTTTTTCATAGACTGCGACGTGTCTGATAAACTCTCCTCAAAGAGTTCAAATTCCATATTGAATTAGTCCCGACATAAAGATCCGAACCTTTTTCAGAATAATCACAACTCGAGAAAACCGTCATTATCTGAGGAAATAATACGGAACACTCTTTCAAAAATAAAAGGTTTTTGTCATTTGTCATTTACATCTTTTAAATACAAAAACGTCGGATCTCGGAACACAAAGGTTTTCATCCCTTTCCCCGTTTTCCCAAATTAGGGTTTTTCTTCATTTAGAAAGTAGTAGACTGTCGGTAAAAGCATCCAAGTTTTTCAACATAGAATAAACATATAAGACCACTAGAGACCGAAAGGGCGGAATGGGTGCTTAACACCTTCCCAAACCGTAATATAGTTTCCGAACCCTATAAGAATCCCGGTTTCGCAGACAAACGTGTAAAGAAAGGCTTGTCTATAGCCTTTCCTCTTACACGACCTTTTTTGTCCGTTTTCTCGTAAAACGTACTGGCGACTCTGAATGAACCCCCTTGCATCTAGAAATAGAACGTAGGGACACTTGATATGAATCAAATGAAAACGCTCCAGCAACTGGAACGACGGAATCAGTTCCGACGTCCCAGGACCCCCACCACCAACGGGGACGAGACCCGGGAGGTCGCATTTGCGGATTCTCACAAGAGTGATTTTTAATTTACACGTGAGGTCACGTACCACTAGGGTTCGACTTCCAAAGCTCCCCAACTGAGCTGGAGTTGACAGTGCCTAACCACTCCAACATAGTGGTTGAGGAAAGCATGGACAACCGCCACCAACCCTGCAGGAGGCGCAAAACCTCCCTCAACTAATATGCATTTAATGCTCCAGATTAAGAAGAGAAATAAGGTGATCAATCGAGCATGCTACAATGATATGAAAGTGGTTAAAAGCCAACTATTTCGTATCTGTTGGACATCTTCTTCTCTTGTATATATATATAAGGAAGCATTTACTTCCCTCAAGAACCAAGCTATTAATAGAACGACAAGGAAAGAAAATAGAATTAAAAAGAAAAAACAAATATAGAGGTCCAAAGTACCCATATAGAGCTCTTGGGCTTGGGGTATTTAGACTTTGAGTGATATAGAACTCCTCCAATTGTTGTATTATAAGGGTAGAATAGCCAGAGAGACAACGTCAGATTGTAATCAGAACCCATTCATTATAATATAAAATAGTCCCAAGCTCTTAACTCCACTTACAAGAGAGTGATTAACCCGTACATTCATAAAGGGTGAACATCCTGTATATATTCTTGTGTCATTCTCTTTATCCAGTTATCACCAGCGTATCAAGCATTTGATTTTATTGGTGGGGATGAGGATAAGATAATTCGACTTGAGGTATCCCCATAGTTAACCTTATAACTATCGAATCCACTAATTTCACCTCTGAATTTACCACAATCAAACTCACAAAGATTATTGTCGAATTCGCCACAATCCTCAAGCTTGCTATCAGCTGGTACGAATAACCAATTGTCTTCATCAGACGTGACTAAATCTAAATATCAAGTACCTTCTCCTGATCCTCATGTATCTTCTCCTAAAACTCCTAAAAGCAACTCGCTAACCAAATCAATAAAAGCGTACCAAAACTAACATATGAACACAATCTTGTTAATAAAGGCAAATACCCAATGAGCAACCATGTGTCTTATTATATGTTGTCTGAATTGAGTCAGTCATTTCTAAATAGTTATCCTCTGTATATATATTCCTAACAATGTGCATGAAAGCCTTAGATAATCCAAAATTGAAAGTAACAATGGACGAGGATATGAAATCTTTAAGAAAGAATGATCTATAAGATATAGTTGAGTTCTTAGTAGGGAAGAAGTGTTGGTTGTAAATGGATGTATATGGTGAAATATAAGACAAACGGAACTATCAAAAAATTTAAAGTAAAACTAGTAGCGAAACGCTACACCTAAACATGTAGGATCGATTATTTGGAGACATTTGCACTAGTGGAAAAAATTAACATTGTACTTGTCTTGCTCTTTTTAGCGAAAAATCTTGGTTTATAATGTAACAGTTCAATGTGAAGAATGTATTATTGCATTAAAATTTGGAATATGGGGTATATGGAGGTCCCGTAGGGTACAATGTTCTTATGAAGCATACAAACAAAGTATGAAAATTTAGAATGTCTTCGTGTGGCTTATAACTAGGGTTGTGCGCGGTTCGGTTGACTGGACCGAACAGCAGAGGACCGGACCGGACCGGACGGGATATTTCGGTCATAATAATTCGAAGACCAGACCGGACCAAAATTAATGTTAAGACTGGACCAGACCAGTTCGGTTTCGGTCAGTCCATTCGGTCTGGGATTTTTTTTTTAGCCCAAGAGTTGGATCAAAACACTCTTAGGTCAAAGAATTAGATCAAAGCAGCTTCTAGTTTGATTCTTTTAATGTGAAAATCTTGGTGAACAAAAGAAAATTAGTAATTTGATTTTTCTTGGTTTATATTCAAGACAAAAATATATAACAAAAGAAGACAAAAATCAGTTACAATTAGTAATTTAAATCCTAAGTTTACTATTATATTTAGAGCTAATTCATCCTATGGATATTGGACTTCATTTAACTTGGAAATATTTTGGACTTCAAAGCTTTACTCCAACCACACACACATTTATATATATATATATATATATATCCCACAAACTAATTTTTTGGCCCATTTCATACCATCAAGGAAACAAATCTAAAAAATTGAAGGAATCATCAACAAGACCCTGATAAAGGAAAATTTCCACGAGTTCCTGAAAGAAACTAATGTTCAATTAATTACCTTCGAGTGAGTCCAAAACTTTCGTGATTAACAAACGACCTGTTTTTGTTATTAATGTCCCTTAAATGCACATGCAGAATTCTGAAAATCATTTGGGATGGGAAACTAAAACTAGTCTTATAATACCCCATATGAAGTCCAAAAAAGGGCCATTTAATAATATTGAACTCATCAAAACTGCTGATTTAAGACATAATAAACACTTCCCATTTAAATGTTCTCTAATATAGATTGTTTGTTTATATACAATTAAGTAAATATATCAATGCCTAAACAAGTAGTACACCTTTACACTGCCATACAGATTTACACAAAGGCATTTATTGTAAAACACACAAATTTGTGCCCACAAATAAACACATAGCTTTAATTAAAAAGAAGAAAGTGCATAAATTATGATAACAAAAACAGAGGAACATATCGGAAAAATTAAAACAGGGGTGTTCATTTCAAACCTTAGATAACAGTTCAAATCGAAAAAATTAAAAGAAAAGAGAGAGAATAGAGGAAAAATACCAATGAGGGAGAGGGAGAGAGAGGTGGGGACATAACTTTGGGCACCGATGAGAGAGAAAGAGAGGTACCAATGGTGTGAAGGAGAGCGGTGGAGGAAAGATAGCAGAGGAGGAGAGAAAATAGTGGAGGTGTGAGAGTGGCGGAGGAGAGAGAGATTGGCGGAGGAGTAGGGCAGAAAAAGATATCGTCTGGGAGTGAGGAGAACGGTGGAGGGGAGAGAGAGCGAGAGGAACGTTGGAGAAAGAGAGGGGCAGAGAAATGGGGGCTGCTGGTGTAAGGAGGAGGGTTTGATAAAAAAGGCTAAATATATTTTTTTAAAAAATTATATTTATAAATATAAGTATATAACTGGTCCAGTCCGATCCAGTTTTTTTGCATTTTTATTATGAAAGACCGAAGACCGAATTGATTCAAATCGGTCCACAAAAATTTAGACCAGGCCGGACCAAATTCAAATGATCCGGTCCAAATAGGTCAATTTTTTGATCCAGTTCGTTTGGTTTAACGGTTCGGTTCGATTTTTGAACACCCCTACTTGTAACAGTCTTAGAGTGTTTGGTTCGGGAGATTCGCTAAATCAACAAGAAAGTTCGAATAAAAACAAAGCAATTATGATCATACGTTCTTCTTTAAGAAGTGCCATAGGAAGATCACAGTACTTATTATTTATGTTAATGACGTAGTAGTCATAAGGGATGACCCACATGAACAAGAACCACTGAAAAAATATCTATCTTAAGAGTTTGAGATGAAAGATCTTAGCCAACTAAAGTAATTTTTAAGGATTGAGGTTTCTAAATTTTTCAAATGACATTTTCCTCTCTTAGAGAAAGTATGCATTGGATTTACTAAATGAAACTAGAATATCTGTCTGTTAGCCATCAAATATACCCATGTAAGAATTATTGAAATTATAAACTAAAGCTGATCAAGTGTCAGTTAATGAAGGGCATTATCCGAGATTGGTAAGAATGCTGATATATTTAGCATATACCATGCCTGATATTTCCTATGCACTGAGACAGTTTAGCCAGTTCATGCTGTGATGACAAATCTTAATTATCTGAAGGCAATTTTTGAAAAATGGATTTTGTTTATAAAGAATAGTGATTTCGTGAAAGTTGAAGGGTAAACTGATATTGATTGGGCCACAAATGTTGGTGGCAGATAGTATACATCAAAATATTTCACATTTGTTTATGGGAATCTTGTCACATGGCGAAATAAAAAACATAATGTTGTTTCTCGTTCGAGCACCGAAGCAGAATATCGAGTAATGGTAATAAAAGTCCAAGAATTATTGTGGCTGAAGTTGCTATTAACTGGTATAGGTAATCCATTTAGAGAATATACGATGTTATATTATGACAACAAGGCAGCGTGTGATATTGCTTAAAATTCGGTTCAATATGATAGAGCAAAGCATACGAAAGTAGATAGATTTTTCATTAAATAAATATTGGAGGAAAACATAGTTGCAGTACTTCATATACGCTTAGAAGATCAGTTGACCAATGTATTCACTAAGGTTGTTTCCAACAAATTGATCAACAAAATTGGACATATCGATATATATGCACCAACTTGAGGGGGAATTTTAGAATATTTTACAATTAATTAGATTTCTTTTTTGTATTTTATTTCATTATTCTCTCATTATATATAACCTTAGAAGTAGGGGCCCTTCTATATCAATTCACATTAAGAGAAATAGAAATCCATTTTTCTTATTCTCAAATTAGCCTTAAAAATTTAGTATTTGTATAAAATTATCAAATTAAATCTCTCTTGTTAGTTAGAACATTCCAAAGGTTAGAATGTGCACAAATAGTGGGGCGCATAGCTGTGAGAACCCGCGTTCTCAACGCCCGAGGGTCCTCGTGGGCGGCGATTCCGTTGTTGCTTTGAAAATCGATTTTGAAAAGAATAAGAATCGCCAGTTTGTTTTAATAAACAAACAAAAATGTTTGTGTAAAAGAGACGTATTTATGGACTAAATATCCTTTTATACACAATTTATGCGAAACCAGTTGATTCGAAGGTTCGGGAATTAAGTTACGAATCGAGAAGGTGTTAGGCACCCAATTCGCCCTTTCGGTCTCTTGAGTAGGATATGCGTGTGTTATAATTTAGTTCTTGCATGCTATTATTATTACTTTACAGCTTTTCGTGCTTACCTTAGAAACAGGGATTTTGGGATTGGAATAAAAACGATGTGTTTCCTAATTCGCCCATAATTTTGAAAATAAGTGTGTGTGTCAGTGTGTGTGTGTGATTTGAAAAAAATAGAGTTTGATAATAATAGATGCAATGAAACAAGTGATTTTGTAAAGTATTGGGCTTTTCAGAAACTGATTCAATGTGGAATCTTATACTCGATATGATATGAGGCGAGTTGACCGATCGTATACCAAAGTCTATTGATTAAACCGGTATAGATGGCACTAATGCTCGCATAATCGAGTATTTATCACATATACACCGCAATCTATGAGTTATATTGGATATATAGTGATTATTGATTCCTTTGTATAACAATACCGCTAATCCGGGCTTTTGAAAAAGTAAGAAAAGTAATAATATTATTTTGGAATTAGATTAGGGTTTGTTATACGCTTTTGGTTTTGAAAAATAATTTGAAAAAGGGTTTTGAAAAGCTATCAAGTGATAGAAATTATGCAGACAAGAATATAAATTATAAAACTGACGAATAAATAAAAGAAGAGAGAGAAAATTATACCCGGGCCTCCTTGGAGGGAGAGAATAAGGATATCTTGGTGTGTACCACAAAATCCCCTTGATTGTTGATGAAAATAATGAATGGGGGGGGTCTATTTATAGTTGTCAAAATACTTGGAGAGCAAGAAAAGAGATTGCAACTAGGACTCTTGGGACTTATTTTGAAACCTTCCCACCGTTGGATCATCCTTATTTTTGGATATGTATTGGAAATAGAAGTCTTATAAATCGTGTCAAAATTTCAGGTTGATCAGATTTCGGGAAGGTTCCCTTTTATTCTGATTGGTACGAAGAGTTTGTTTCCGCGTAGGAAAGGTACTTGTTGTAGACAAAGTCCCTTGTTTGCACGACAAGTTAGGTTCTCACCGTTGGATCATGATAAATTTTGGATATATATTGTCAATATAAGTCTTTTAGACCCTGTAAAAAGTTGAAGACGATCGGAGTTCGGGAAGGACTCGGTCTCCTCAAATTAGTACAAAGAGTTTGTTCCCGCGTAGGAAACATACTTGCGTACAACAACCTCGAGAACTGAACTTCTAGCCGTTGGATTATGCTGAATTTTGGATATGTTTTCCCTCCAAATGTTTTTTAGCTTGTATCCAAATGTGAGGTCAATCAGAATTCGGGAAGGCCAATATTTATTTTAATTTTCTACGAAGGACATTTTAACTAGAATTGCAAGGTAGACAAATTGATTCTTGAGGATCCCATGTGCGACAAAGCTGAATTTTTAATATTTTCTTTCCCATAATAAGACCTATCTGCTGACCAAACTTCAAACATTTTAACTTCGAGAAGACCTCCATTTGATCACCCGAAACAAACTCATGATTTTCTGAATTTTCGAAGATCTGACTGTCGGATTGAGCTGATTTTCGAGTATGCTACTCCTTATGGTAATTTCTAACAACTCTCAAAGTTTGAGGATGATCCGAAATGCGTAACTCTCCTTTCACAAGTTTCCAGGAGTTTTGACAGTTTTCGATTCCGACAATTTTCAATAATTCTGTAACTCCGCATCCGGGGTCCTTTCGACTTTCTTCTTTGACCTATATCACATGCACATAGTTTTTGTGCATTCAAAAATGCTCGTGTATGCATGCGTGTTCATTTCTTTGAAAATCAGAATTCTTGCAGGGGTCGCAAAATGAGGTGTTCACAATTGACGTTCGAGGAATATTTCTAATATGAAACATAGAGTGGGAAGATTACACGAATTATTAGAAAATAGCATGAATTTTCCCAAGTAACTAAAATTCTAAAAGGGCTACAATTTTCATTTTTAATCAAGTTTCTCTAAGTCATAGTTGTAATTATAATTAAATAGTTTGCATTTCACAATTCAAGTCTATTGTACTGTCAAGTTAAATGTGACTATGGCTCTTACTTTTTCTTTTTCTCAATTTTATTTAAAATTTTAATAAATAATAGGACTTGAACCTTTATTGGGGACAATTGTAGAATCAAATTTAAACACTACTTAATTTACAAATAATTTGCTAGAAAAGTTCACGTCTTTTTTTTATATTAGTATTAAGAATTGCCCCTCCTTAAATGGATTCATGTATTAGCCTCTATACATCAAATTATCAAATTACTCCTCTCGCATTGAAAAATAAGCACATTTACTTATCATTGAACTAAATTTTGTTATATTTTGTAAAAGTAAAAAATTATTAAATATGCTATTACACATAGTTACAAAGTGCTCCTAAACTAATATTCCTACGAGTATGGAAGTAAGGCCCCATTTGGAGGCTTTAAACAAGCTAAGCACGATTATTTGGCAACGTATACTTTTTTTTTTGTTATTGCATGCTCAGAGCTTCAAAAGTTTAGGTCATTCCTTATGGTCATTTTTAACAATACCAACTTTTATAAAAAATTAAAAATAAGAAAAACACTATCACTGATTGTATATATATATATATATATATATATTTTCATGTGACATAGCAAGTAAGTCATATAAAGAATTTATATCACCGTTTTTATATGTAGAAATAGTTTTTTCTATCATACGTGACAAATATTATATGGAGCCCACAACGTTTTACCTAATCAAATAAATTATAATTTTTAAGATAAGGTGCCAACTAATTAAGATAGGAAAATAAAATATCTATAATACAAATGAGGGATTTACTATTCCTTGACAATGACCACTAACTTTTTGAATCTAAAGGTTCAAAACACATTCTCTCTCACTACATTCATATATATATATATAAATAAAAGAAAAGAAAAGAAAATATTTTTTTCTCTCTTAATAAGTTAATTTTTTTTTAGATGAAAAGGAAAGAAAAAATAAAAGAAAAGCGAAATTAAAAAAATATCTATATATAATGAAATTAACCTGTGGGCAAAAATTAATTGTAGTAATTTTTTAAGAGATTTATTGATTATTGTTGGGAAATGCCATCACATCTATTGGCAAAAATTTGTGGGCAAGAAAATGTTAAGGGTCAATAGAATAATTTTAATTTTATTCAATATCTTAAAAAAAAGATGAGTATTTTGGTGAAATATTCTTCATATTTTTTTAATTATAATTTAAACTTTTTTCTTATCCACTGCTAATTTCATATATAAAACAAAAAAAATGCCTTAAAAATAAATTATTTTCTTATTTACTTTTCGATCAACTTTGCAATAAAAACGCATCATAAGTTTATTCATTTTTTAATTTCACTTTTCAAAAGAATTAAATTCCTTTTTTGTAATAAAAAAATTCAAATACAAAACTAAAGATATCTATAATACATCCAACAGTTAGAACTATTTACTATTTTATTGACATCTTTTTTTTTTCTGGTCATACTTACACACCTACCCCTCTCTCTCTCTCTCTCTCTCTCTCTCTCCTGGAAGTGGGTTTTGATTGTTCTGTAGCGGTGGTGGAAGAGTTGATTTAATGATTAAATTTTTTAATGCTGTCGAGACGCATAATCAATTAAACTGGTATGGATAAGAGGATTGGTTGATTAATATGATGAGAATAAGTGGCTCAGTGGTTTGATAGTTTAAATTTGTCAGCATCATGACAGCTGGGGGTTGTTTTCTCTGGACGCTGGGGGTGGGAAAAACAATATTTATAAATTCAGAATTGAAAGTTGAGAAATTCATTTGATTTAAGTTTTTTCCAACTCAAATAAAGAATAGTCCAAAAAAAAGGAACTCAAATTAAGAAACTTTGTAAAAAAAATATGTCTTCTAAGGTTACAAGAGAGTAGGACGGAAGGAGGGGACCAGGCGTGAGAGAGTTAAAAATTGAGTTTAATTAACAAATTAAATACTTTTTTTGCCCTGAAATAAGTAGTTTTATTTTTTCAACAAATATAGCTTGATTAACATATACAAAAATACGTGTAAAGAAAATAAATATTCACTTGACCCATAACCAATGTAATACAAAGTAAATTAGATTATATTTTTTTTTTTGGGAAAAAAGTAAATTAGATTTATTATATGTTAATTGTAATTTAAAACATTATACTTTACACTAAATTTCATTTTGATTATGACCCTTTTTTTCTGTAAAAAAAATTACATCACACTTTTTGTGTTCCACTTTAATCATAGTAATTCACACCGTTAACAATTTGTTGATGGAATCCTACGCGACTGTTCCAACTAATATTCCCCATTTATATTTTTCATGTTAGCTCTTGTCTCAACACTCTAGCTCAGCAATTAACTCATCTATTAAGGCAAATTCTATTTGCTGAAAGAGATTTTACATATACTGTAATGAACTTTGTGTTATAATTCAACACGAGTAGGTCACAATTTGCTACTCATAATTTTTTTTATTACAATAAGACTTTATCAGTATTTATATATTTCTTTTTTATGGTAGATTCAAATCTTAATTCGTCAAAGCAAGTGCAAACAACATATTCATATTCGGTGTATTGGTTGGTTGTATATTCTTAAAATATACAACTAAAGTATATCATTTCAATTTATAAGTATTTCATTTCCCAAAGTATATTAAAGAATTTTTTTTCAGTCTCAAATTCAAAATTCAATTTTCTATTTGGTCGTATATTTACGATTACAAAAGTTAAATAAATCTGGGCTCTTAATTAGAATTATACGATACACTTAATTAATTAATTTGAAAGTAATGTTAAAAGGAAGTTAATTATTAGTATTGTAATACAGTACTTAATGAAGGCGCATTAATTGATCACTGCGGTTTTCACATTTTTTTTGAAGAAACATTATATACATTTTTTTTTGAATTACACACCATATCTTTTATCATCTTTTTTTTTCTTTTTTTTGATAGTGTCAGATGGCACAAACTATCTTATAATGTTATATGAAAATTAATTATCATTGCTAATTGTTGCAATATAATGCTTAATGATAGCACATCTATCAATCACCATGTTTTTTTTACGTTATACAGTGTTTTGCTCTCTAGAATATGGTACATTGGTTATAGACATAGAAACAGACCGTTCTCATGTCAGTTCTTAATAAGTGCATGTTATTTTTGCATTTACCCAAACACAAACCAATAAACTATTTTGTGATTTTTTTTTTCAAATTTGTATATGACTTGATTTATTATCGGGTAAGACACAACCCAATTGTTCCCTTTAAGCAGACAAAAACAAATATGTACAAACTTTAACTTGATTTATGCCATGTTATCATTTAACGTGTAATTATGAAAAATCTAATTGATTACATCACAAAACAAAAATTGGAGCCTTAAATCGAGAAATTCTTAAAAATTGTTTGGTAAACTTTAAATTTTTGAAATAACATTGTAAGAATTAACGTTGATATACATTTATTTTAGCAACATTATCTGTGATGATTTCTTATTTTCAACAATGTCTTTTTCTTTTGTAATAGTAACTAGGGTAAGTGAAAAATCAATACATAAAACATAACATAAGCAGACAACTAAATGTTATAAAACAAGTTAAATACAACTTAAAAAAAATTATAATTTTTATAATAATTTTGACAAAAACCATTAAAGATTTAGGAGTTAGATGAAACGGGAAAATAATATAATTAAAAACAAAAAGAAAATTTTATATGAATTCCAACCTTACAAATTTTAGTTACTGAATGCTGATTACTAATTACTAATTACCAAGGTTGGAGCCCACAGCGTTTTACCCAATCAAATAAATTATAATTTTTAAGATAAGGTGCCAACTAATTAAGATAGGAAAATAAGATATATATTACACTATTAGGCTGTGTTTGACGCACAAGACATATATTATCAACTAATTTAATTTTACATGAATTTGCATTTATGTACAACTCTTTCCCAACAATTTTATTTTTTTTTATATGAAAAATATAGGTTGGTATTATTGTCCAGGTAATTATTTATATTTTTAAAACAATGTACAACTTTAGAACATAAAATACAACTTTTCAAAATAACTAGTACTATACTCTAACACAAAAAATATTGTTTTGCCAATATTACTACCTAAAATATTATTTGAACAAATTTCATTTCTTAATAATTTATTTAACATTTAAAACTTGTACCAGATGGGCCCTTACCCTCCAACGCGACTCTAGGCAATGGACTGACTAGCCACCTCTTTTGACATGCTTACATACTACGAAATGTAAATTTTATTATAAATTTTGACTATATTATGTAGACTCATAATTCATTATTAAATTAGTGTAATGGTTTTTAGAGTCCATCAATCTTAAATTAATATTACGAAAAACATAGTAACTTAAACATATTATATTAATAATAAAAAAAATAATTTAGTTCTTATCATTGTAATTTGATATATATTAGTTACATAAAAGAGAAAAAACCTCTATTAATTTGAGACATGAATAAAGGTAAAATAGAAAAGTAAATATTCTCTACGAATATATGGGAGGGTCAGCTTTTTATTGTTGAAGCTTTTGCTATGCTTCGAGGAAGCTAGTAAAAAGTGGCGGGACGTAGACCCCAAAAGGCAAAACGCTTGGCTGGAACTAGACGTTTGAGTTTGCTTTACCTTTTATGCTTCTAGGAAGGTTCGCAATTTAAATTTATTTAAAGGTGTGTCTAGCTATTCTAATTTAAAACATAAAATTAGAATTAGAATAAAATTTTATAATTTTATCATTTGGATAAACTAAAATGTCTTAATTTTGGAATTCCGATAGAATTCTAGAACCGTCAATTCTATATAGTAGATATTTTAATTCTAATTTTTATTTAATTTAAAAAAAAAATCTCAATTACCACCACATCCTTCTCCCTATACCCACTCGCCACAACACCCACCCAAAAAATAAACACTGTCCCACATCCCCTTCCAATCTAATACCCCCACCCTCCTTTTCTTTTTAAAAGGCAACCAATATTTGTACTCTAACAAATAATTTGTTACAATTTACTTTTTATTTGCTGGATGACAAGTGGGAATAAACCTACATACTTAATATTTATAGGTTGAGTAAGGCATTTTTAAGCGTATACATGGCCATCGTAGAGCAAGTAATATGCATATACTAACTTGCTATCGGACGAAAAATAAAATATAACCAAGTAAAAATTAATGTGCAAATAGCGGCCGGAAAAAAAAAAATAAGCAACCCCAGTCACAATACCAATCCCAGCCCCCGTCACCCGGCGCCCACCCCTTCCCACCTAAACCCCAAACCCGCCTTTTCATTTCTCGGATTACAACCGACATCAAGACCCAACCCCACACCCACACACACTCTATCTCGTCTTCCCCCATGTATATCTACATATATATACGTGCACGTAATATTTATATATACACAATATATATATATATATATGTACGTAATACCAGCATCGTACATCGCCGGAGCTCTGGCTAGAGGTGGATAATAAGGCTTACCCATTGTCTCTTGTGAATTTCAAATCAATTCTACAAATTAATCAAATAAACAAATTTAAAAACGTAATGGAATTCTAAATCAAAAGCAGGGAAAATCCAAACAACGGTATTATAATTTTATGGCATTGTAATTCTAAGAATTGTAATTTAATAGATTACGATTCTAATAGAATTTCAAAATGATGCAGCTAAACACACCCTAAAAACTTTTGGGGACTGAATGAACTTCTTTGTTTGGCACAGATTATGACTTAATATATATATATATATATATATATATATATTATATTGAATTTCCTTATAATTTTATAAAGATAGAGTTATTTTTCTTCTTTGAATTTGAATGCTTAATATGAAACATAAATTTGGAAAAGTTTTTTTTTTTCTGTAACATATGAATATGTAATAAATATATTTTTTCAAATATTTATTAATTTGATACATGAATAAAGATAAATATAAATGTAACATTTGAATTTAGGGTTCATAATTTTATCAAAGTTGAGTTAGGAATCTACAATTTTTATTTCTTGGACTTTGAGATCCATTTTGAATAATTTTGTTAGTCAAACCATCAAAACCATTAGTCAACAGAAAAATGATACAAACCACCAATTTTGCCCCTCATGCAAATCCCCAAACTCAATTTCATAAAAACTATGGAATCCAAAGTCCAAATTAATAACCCCATATTTTTTTTCATCTTTGATATTGCATTTATACAAAACATATTCAACAAAATCATTGATTCCTTTTAAAATAATCAAGCAATGCAATTCTTATACCACGTAATCAATTCCCTTTTTCTAAAAAAAAAATGATTGACATAATAACACAATAGTCTAATGGGCAATAAATAGCAGTGAAATGAATATCTATCTCTTTATAACCTAAAAGATTGGATATATTTATAATTTATCCTCCACAAATTAAGTCTTAAACACCCACTCAAACTAGAATCGAAGATGCCAACTTTGATTAACAAAATAAACATCAAAAAGAAGGAGAAGAGGAGTCAGTCTTGTCCTTGTAACAGTATATTACATGTTTTTTCTTAAAGGATCCGTTGTCAATTATGATACACAATTTAATAATAAAGAAATAATTAAATTGTGTTGTTACTAAGAAAAATTTAGTTTAATGAAATTATATAAAAGATAAACAAAATAAAAAATTATGGTAAATGTTTTATTTTAAAGTATAAATGGTTAAAAGTTTAAATATTCACACTAGGTATCCAATTTCGAGTTCCACTCATTCTTACCTCCCTCTACTTGAACCACTTGAATCAATTCAATACTTTTATTTATTAAAAAGTAATCAATGACTTTGTTGATTTTTTTTTTAAATGTAGTATCAAATAGGAAAAAAAAAGTGTTATTTTGACTTTGGTGTCCATAGTTTTGATGAAATTGGGTTTGAGGTTGTTCGCATCATTATTTTTTTTGGTTGACTGAAGGTTTTGATAGTTGATTAATAAAACCGTCCAGAATGAACCTTCAAAATCAAAAAATTGAAAATTGTAGACCCTTGACTTAACTCGGATAAAACTATAAACCCCAAAATCTAGATGACCCTAAATTTTACCAAAATTTTTTGGGGAGTGAATGAACTTCCTTGTTTGGCATGGATTCTGACCTTATAAGTATACTAGGGTATGCCCGTGCCGATGGCACTATGGCTTAATTTGTGTAACCACTACGTACCGAAACATGAACAAAAAATTAAATATTTGTTACACAAAAGATGACACTCAAACCTTGCCACCATCACGGAGAGAGATTGATAATTATGTTCCCCATCTTTAAAACTATGTACACCATATAATTGACATCTAAAATTATCGATGTTTTCATTAAATTTAAAGTGCACCTGACAAATTTACTAAACCAAGTTGTATCATAAAAATTAGTTGTAAAACTTTTTAGATTTAACTTTCAAAGCTAATTTATTTTTTGTCTACTAAAGATGACTTGAGGTTTTTTTTTTATATATAGAATAAAAGCAAAGTTAACTTAATATTATTTACAAACAAAATTATGAAAAAATTTAAATAACCAATATTTTCATTTAAAAGTATTAGAAGGACGATGTAGTTTATAGGAAATATAGATATATGACCGTTCCTATTTGGTCCAAATTAAATGAAAATATCATATTTTTTGCAATACAAATATCTTTAATTTCTTCAATAAAAAGTATAAAACGTTAATAATCTAACAAAATAACATTTTTTTAAAAAATAATACTTTTGTTTTTTTATTAGTTTAGAGAATACCATTTTTTTTTAAAAAGGAAGACAATAACGATAGTTTGTGAATTGTTTGTCTTTTAAGAAATATATTAAATTTGGCATTTAGTGCTGGTTTTATCTATTAACATAACCTAAGTTAGATAATGGGTGGTATTATTATCAAAACTATATTGTACTCTGGCGAAGACATAATTAATTTAACAATAAGTGAAAATGTAAAGTTAGATAATGGATAAGTGTTGTTGTGAGGTATATTGATTACACATCAAAAGAAAAAAAAACTTTTAATTTAAAAATTATATAAAAAAATGAAAGTCTAAAATAATTTATTTGTTATGAAAATGAGAATTCTTTTTTTAAGAAGTTTCTACTTAAATCATAATATGAAAGTAACATAAATTTAAAATCACCAAAATGTTAACTTATATAGGAAAAACATATTTTTTTATACATAATTTTATAATAATAATGAATCTTATTTTATAGGTATTCATGAATAGGTTTCAAATATATATTTTTTATTAAAAATATATACTTTGATTAAAAGTTATTATATTTTTAAGTTTAAAGAAAAAAAGGAGAGAGAAATTGGGTTTGTTTTGATTGGGTGTGGGTGGAGTACTTTAATTTAAAGGTGTAAAGTGAGTAGAAATAAACAAATCAAAGGTGGAGAATGCTTCTTGGAGATAAACCACATCCTAAGGTCTAAAATGTGTGTAAGAAAAAATAAATTTATCAAACTAAATCTAAACCATTGGTTAAGTAGAATTTCATAACCTCTTTAGTCAAAAAAAAACCTTTCCTTATTATATAGATATTGTATTAAACTTCCTTATGGATCATAAAGGTAGAGGTATTTTTTCTTCTCTGAATTTCAAGTTTGAAGTCGTCATATGAAAACTGAATTTGAAATATTTATTTGTTCTCTTATATAAATTTAACATATGAATATGTATTAAATATATTATTTCGACTATATTACTTTTTCTTTTTGCATTTGACTTTTGCTCCTTTGGATCTATCGATCTGCACTATTTCAAAATTTTAATGTGCATTAAGAAATTGGGAAAAATCAGTTTAATACCTCTCTTTTTTTTTTATCTTAATTAGTAGTTAGTAGCACTAAAGATGCAAATTAGTAATAAACCCCTCTTACCTTAATTATCATAAACCTACCAATTAATGATTTTTTGAATTAAATAGTCTACCCAACATCAATCAGTTTACCGTTTCAAAAAATTTTGGAGGAACATTAAGGCAAGTTTTTTAGTCATAATTTCTTTTTTTATAACCCTAATATTTTGGTTGTATATATGTAAAGTTTATGTATAATTATAAATTAAGTATATCTGTATATTCTGGCTGTTTTTTTGTTGATCTACCTAAAATAAATTTTAAATATGTAGACGAAAGTCCTTTTTGGAGCCCAATTCTATATATAACATATAGAACATCTATATTAAAATACTGATTATAACTGTTAAATAATAATTAAGCAGATAAATAATAAATTAAACATATAAACATAAAAACATGTGATATAATTTGATTTTCCATTATTTAAGTTTGTATGACTTTTGAAAACGAATAAACCGTTGAATAATATATCTTGGGTGTTCTTAAATGCATCCACATAATCAGTCTTCTCACCCCAGTGTGAGAATACTTTCTTCTCACCCCATCAAATCTTTAGAAAATCTTGCAGTTCACCCCAGTGGTGGGTTGAGTTTACTAAAACAATGTAAAGACGATTAAGTTTGGTCGCTAAAAGTAAAAATATTAAATAATATTAATTTTTTCATTAATATAAGAAATAATAAACAAAAATTACATTGTTCTTCATAAACTTCATTAAAATTTTTGTCTAAATAGTACCTCTGAAGATACAAAATATTAAATATGATAAATATCGTTTTAACAATTATATGATATTTCACATAATCTTTTATTATTCATTGCTCTTAAATAGTTATTATTCATATTTTAATTTGTCTACAAATTTTATTTTTATCACATAAGTAAATATAAGTTTTAATTCACTATATCAAAAATATTAAAAGATCAAAAGTTGATCATATATATAGTAGTATGTTTGATATACAAAAGAAATTTAAAATATTTACTCCGTTTCCAATTAAATTTAAAACATCATTTATTTTTTAAGCATTTTGAAAAAATTATTAGTTATTTTCAACACAATTATAAATAAAAAATTAAATTAATTCTTTTATAATATATATGAAAATTTAAACATTAATTATAATTAAAGAAAAGCCCAATTAATTTTTTTTATACATACTTACGTAAACTATCTCTCTCTCTAAAACATACATGTGAGCTATATGGAGTAATAAGTTGGATTAGATTGCAAAGGCTCGAAGAAGCCGTTGAAGTTAACTAATTAATTAACAAAAGTAATAATTAAGTCATATACTATATAAATATGTCTTAATTCACTGCATCAAAAATATTAGAAGATCAATTTAATTTTTTGGAGACTCAAAAAAACGATTTCCTTGCAAAATATTAAAAGGACAGAGATTTTCTCACCAAACTATTTCATTTTTCAATACTTTTTTACGAGTAATTTTAAGAATTTAAATATTGAAACAATAAAAGCACAACATGCAATACTTATATATATATATATATATATATATATATATATATATATTATTAATGACATATTAGGCACATGTTAAGACAAATAAATTTTAATTTTGACATTGGATAACTTAACATGAGTTTTATTAAGCTCTACATGCATGCACAAATAAAAAGATTTAATAAATTAAGAAAAATATCATTGAAAACGTCATCGTGCCGGAGCAAATAAAAATAAAAATCTAGCACTTAATATAAAAGTATAAGAATATTTATTATAAACTTACATTTATGAGATATATGTAATTAAATGAAAATAATAGATGATTGTTTGTTGGAAAAAAAATAAAGTTTTTTTAAAATTTTAAGTAGGTGTAAAAATAAATTAGTGGCAATTTTTTCAAAGTATAGAAAGTGGGGTGAGAAGAAAGGGTTTTATGCTATTTTTTAAACTAAGATTAACGTAACTTTGACTTTTGATGGGGTGAAAAGACGAATTATGTGGGTGAATTTAAGAATACCCTATATCTTTCATATATGCAAACACGATTAGTCAACATTTACAATTTGTTTCCATAAGCGTGAATTGCTAATATCAAGCAATATTACAACATTGCCAAAAAACCAGTAAAGAGTACTGTCGTCCGTTTAGAAAATTGGTACAGCTACCGGATTTCGAATTATATTCATTTATGGTAACTAGGTCAATAGGATACCAATATGCAATCTTGTATATTCTTCACCACTAATATTGATCTCTTATAGATCGTAGTTTTCTTTAAGAAATTAATTATGTACACATCCAGAGGTGTCATTACCTCTTTACGGGCTTGATTTACATGATTTTTAACTTCCAATCTTCGATTTTTAGTTCAAACAAAAAATAACATTGATGAACTCTAAACACTGAATTTATTCAAAATTCATTCTGAATGTGTTAAGAGATCAAAAGAAACCTGGCCTTGGTGGACTTGACTTCCCTTCATTATTTCTTACATCAAGGTCGTTCAAGGGGGGTCTAGTTCGAGATTTTAATGGATGATTTTTTTCACAAAACTTGATGGAAATGATCTTTGAAATAAGTAGATCAATTTCATAAAATTTTATCAAAAAAATCAATACGGAAGTGGATGAAATGGTCATCTAAAATTTAACAGTCGAAAATGAACATATGTATCAAATTTTTACCACACCTACTTCCAGTTTAAATTTTTTAATGAAATTTTGTAGAGATTCATTACAGAAATCATCTCTACCAAGTTTTATGAAAAAAATTCATCAATTCAAGTTTCACACGAAACCCCCTTGAACGAACTTGGATGTAAAGGGTAATGGAGGGATTCAAGTCCGTATAAAACACATGATTTTATACGTGACATAATTTTGTATAACCAAAAAGACATAATCTCTCTTGTCAAAAAAAAAAGAAGACAGACATAATTTCTTATATTTTTTTTTTCTTTAAAGAAGAGGGGAAACCCGGCCCTTACTAACATAAAAGGCAAAATTTTGTAAAAATAGTATATAGTAACTTTTCAAGGCTTCGTAAAAGAGAAGAAAAAAAAAACTACAGAATATGTATACTTCATAGTAGGGGTACACACAGTTTGGATTAGATCGGTTTACTACTTAATTAAACCTAAACTAAATCAATCTAATTGATTTCAAAAATTTTGTTCCCAATCTAACCAATCGTTCAAAAAAATCCAAACCAAACCAAAACATATTAGATTGATTCGGATTGGATTGCCAGGTATAAAATTTAGTAAACAAAATATGTTACTTAAAATTAAGAGAAAGAATGCATATTATCAATGAGCCACATTTAATACATTTATTTTTTTAGACTAAATGGCACAAAAAATAACTCTATTTGAAGAGAGAAGAAAATAATAATCACCTTATGAAATATGAATTGATAGAAAATTATAAATCAAAAGATATTAAAAGTGCGAAAGTGAGGCTTCAACTAATCAAAAATACTAGAAAAAAAATGCTAATTTAAAATCAACTTAGACCGAAAAATAGAATCCGAAAACCAAACTACTTTTCTAAGAAACTAAGCAAATATAAAAACATTAAAGTAAAATTCTATGTCCACCATAAGCATTAGATTTATAAGAGAAGGTTCCCTAATAATTGATAGTGTTGATCTCATCTTTATAAAGTATTTATTATTTAACTAAACACAAATTTCAAATTAGTAATTCACCGGCAAATAAACCTTTTTAGTATTTTGATTAGGATCAATCATTGATGTAATTTATTATTTTTATTTTATAGTATATTTATAATGTAGTTGCCAGATGATATTAAAAGCTACATAATACATATTATATATATATATATATATATAGGGAAGCAGATCAAGGAAAACAAAGGTAAATATGAAAATATAGAGAGTGCGCGGATATATAAACAAATAATTTTCAAATTTATAGAGAAATTTAAAATTTAATAAATAACAAAATCAATCGTTTGCTTTGAAACGATACAGATTACAACCTGAAATTAACCGTTTACTTTGAAACAATTAATTTTAACAAAACATAAATAATTAACTTACAAATCTTTGGAAGATTAACTTAGTGAAAATGCTCCGAACAGATTCGCAGAATTACAAATTAAATTTTTGAAATTATACAGAATAACTCTAAGGGAAATAAAAACTCTGCCCTTCTTCTCTTCTCTACATCTCTTTTGTAGGTGAAGGAGGAGGAGAGAAATCCGGAGGAGACACAGATCTCCAATTACGGGGAGGAGATTCTCTCTTCTTTTCTTTTTCTCTTTTTGACTTTTGGGCCAAATTGACAACTGTGTGCTATTAATGGGGCCCACCTGTTTTTCTTTTGTCGACTTTGCAACAATACCCATAAATAATTAGATGATTGTATTTTATTTAAAGAAGAGAATCCAATGTAGATATAGGTGCTAGCTTTTTTTTGGCAAAATTGTCCAAGTAGTGAGTGAAAGCATTATATATCATAAGGGTTCTGAGCATTTTCAAATAAGGTTGAATCATACCAATTTTTTATTTTCTCTGTACCAGTTATTGTCCTGTTGTCTGATGGTTCAGGCTTTACTACCTCTTCCTCTTCTTCAGGATCAGATTCACTTGCAGCTTCAGATAACTTTGAACTGAGAGCTTGAGCCAGCAGTAATTTCAATTGGGCCCTTGAGCATTTATTAATGTCTAAGGTTTCATTGGATTTTACTGAAGGAGTAGGACTTGGCCTTTTCGGTTTGGGGTTTATTTTGGGTTCAACTGGGCTCTCTATCTCCTGTTTGAGCTTGGGCTGAGGGGTTTTGGCTTTACTTGGAAGCGGAACCGTGAGGCTACTTTGAATTGGAATACGAACACTGGTGATTTTAGGGTGTTCTGGGAATTCTTTCTGAACTTGGTTTACTATTCGGGCTAGCTCAAATTTATCCCACCATTTAACAAAAATTTGTCTAGTTAATATGTCAAATGGGGCATGGTGTTTAACTAATGCTTGGGAGGTTCCAGAGCTTTGAACCCATTGTTCACTAATAGGATTTTTTATTAAATGATACTGCCATTTTACTATCCAGGGTACTTTATATTTGGAAGTAAAAAGGGTTAAAATTGGCATGTAAGTATTACCAATTTCTGGGCTTACTTTTTCAAACCATTTCACTTGTTCACTAATAAGCATGGGAAGAATATCCATATTAAGACCGAACATTTCCCACCATCTAATGAACCAGCAAGGGAATGACCATTGAAAATTGTGGTCAAATTGTACGAACCAGGAATGGGTGAAAGACTCATTTTGAAATAAGAGTATTTTCATCCAGGCTTCAATGTAATCATGATAAGAATAAAATTCATCAGTTCCTTCTAAAGGAACTAATTCAACTGGGTGCTTTCCCCATTCTTCCATGAGTAATATTTTCTTAATATACAAAGAATGATAAATAACAATAGATGGGTCATTTCTGTCAAAGATTGGTTTAACAAAAATAGATTATGTGGTTACTAAAATTCGGTTGTAATATTTGAGGGTTTTACTTGGATGGGTTGGAGTGAAATGCCATCCAGGAGGATATAAATGGTTGGCAATTTGGATTGGGTTATTGAGTTCCATCATATGGGGTTCAATATGGAACAACTTTTGGGTATATTTGGGTATGTAAGGGCTAGGATTTTGGCTAAGACTTAGTTGGCTTTGTTTTACTGGAATGGGTTTAATCTCAATGTCATAAGGATCATTGGACCTGGGTTTACTAGCTAAAGCTTGGTTATATTGTTTAGGCTGGGGAATTTGGCCTAAAACTTGGTACTGATTTACTGAGACAGGAGTTGGGTTTACTTGGAAAGGAACCATAGTTCCTCTGGGTTTACTAGATGATGATTCGCAGATATCAAAAGGGGGAATGCATGGCCCTGAGGCTGGTTTATTCCCTCTCCCTCTTCCGCGGCCTATGCCGCCTGTTACACTCATTTTCCTGCATTTAACAGAAATTCTCTTATGAGAAAATTTGGTATAGAGTTTTCACTACCTTTTATATATTCTATATCAAAATCAAAAATACTTAGTAAAGATTGCCATCTAGCAAAAATTTGTTTGGAAGCAATGTTTTCAACATCTTTTTCTAAAACATATTTAGCATATTTACAATCAATTCTTATCAAAAATCTTTTATTTAATAAATCACTTTGGAATTTATTAATGCAAAGTACTAATGACAAAATTTCTTTTTTGATAGTAGAATAATTTACTTGTGTATTATCTCATGCACCTGAGTGAAAACGTACAATTTGTTCAGGAGAAGTGGAAGTTAATTTCTGCTTGAGGATTCCTCCAAATCCAATTTCAGAGGCATCAGTTTCAACAATTTTGAAAGCAGAAGGAGTTGAGATGCCAAGACAGGGCAATGTCTTAACATGTTTTTTTATGTCTTGGACTATGGAAGTATGGATTTTAGTCCAAGGAGGGGGATTATTTTGAAGTCGTTCAAATAACGGCTTACATTGTTTACGTAGATCTTTATAGAAATCACTGATGTAATTTAAGGATCCTAAGAATCTCTGAAGTTGATTTTTATCTAAGATTTCATCAGGAAATTTATCTGCAAATTGAATGGCCCTATCAATTGGTCTAATTTGGTTATATTGAATATTGTGTCCTAAGAATCTTATTTTGGTTTGGAATAAACAACATTTGGTAGGGGATAAAACTAAACCATTTAATTTGATAGTTTTAAAGAATGAATTCAAGTGTTTCCGATGCTCTTCTATTGGCTTTGAAAAGATGAGCACGTCGTCTATATAGACTATGGAAAAATGACTATAAGGGTTTAGAATATCATTCATGATATTCTGGAATTCACTAGGGGCATTTTTAAGGCCAAATGGCATAACATTCCATTCATAATGGCCAAAAGGGGTAGTAAAGGCTGTCTTATACCTATCTTCTTCATGGATTTGGATTTGCCAGAAACCACTCTTAAGATCGAATTTACTGAAGACTAAAGCCTGATCTAACCTATTAATTAGATCTTTTTTGTTAGGTAATGGGTACCTAATCCATTCTAAAACTTTGTTTAGTGGCTTATAATTAATTACAAGTCTAGGGGATCCCCTTTCTATTTCAGCATTTTTGTTAACATAGAAAGCAGGGCAAGACCAAGGAGATTTACTTTTTCTTATAATCCTTTTTTGAATTAAATCATCTATTTCTTTTTTACAAAACTCCATTTGTTCATGATTCATTTGTATTGGTCTAACCTTAATAGGAATTAAATGTTCTTTAAATTCCTTAGCATAGGGAAGCCTTACAATATGCCTTTTTCGGTGCCAAAAAGCATGAGGTAAATCAGAACAAACTTCTTTGACAAGTTTTTCATTAAATTCTTTAATTTTAGTTTGTAGTCTAGAATCTTGTAATTGTTCTTCAATTTTCTTGTATTTAATTTCATCTTTTAGATGTTTTAAATGATTTGACTTATTATTTAATAAGTTTAAACTTTTTGAGATTGATTGTTCTTTTATCATTCTCAAGTTTCTTTCATTTGGTTGTGTAGTGAAATTAAACGTGACTTTGTGTCCTAAATGTTTAGTTACTAGTCCTTTACTTGAAGTATTAAATGGATATAATAAATATATGAATGGTAATCCTAAAATGACTTTATCCGTCATATTTCTGATTAAAACAAAAGATGTTTTATAACATACTCCATCTTGACAGATATGTGCATTAGGTAATTTATATTTCATTTCCATTCTGCTTCCATTGGCAGAACTTAGTCTTTCATTTGTTTTCTTATAATATATTGTTGGAACTAATCCTTCTTGGATACAGCTTAAGTCTGCACCAGTGTCTAAAAGAGCGGGCAGTTTTAATACAAATGTTTTATTTATGACTATAGTGACATTTATATGCCACTTTTGGATAGTTATATCCTTTAATCTGTTTAGAGAATGATTTTGTACTTCTATATTAAGATCTTCTTTATCTGATTCTTCTTTTTCAATATTTTCATTAACTGACTCTTCTTCACTATCTCCTTCAGAGGAGCTATTAATTTTTAAATTTGACTTGTTAATTTCTTCTATTTTATTAATCATTTCTTGTCTAAGTTCAGGAATTTCTTTCTTTAATTTAGAAATTTCTTTCTTTAGATTATTAACTTCTAAATTCAATTCTGGAAGTGTTACTTCTTTAATTGGATTTTTAAATCTTTCTAAAGTTCTATTAATACTAAAGATGGGTTTTTCTTTATTTTTGAGTAATTTTTGTGTTTTAGATTTAGTTGTTAATAATTTTTCTAATTGGTTCATATATTGGGTTTTTAATTGTGGGTATGATATTTTACTTATTAAGTCTATTAACAAATTATTTTCCTCTTGGATTTTTGTTAATACATTTATTTGTTTGGTACAACAGGTTTTAGTACAATTGTTACTACAACCTAATTGTGGTGGTTCTTCATCAGAATGACTAAAATAAGTAGTGGATTCTTCAGAACTTTGTGAAGGTAAACTAGATCCCAATGATTCACCTTCAGATTGATTTTTAATCCTCATGAGTTCAAGAATTTGTTCTACTTCTTTTTCAGGTACATTTAATTGACTTAACTTTTCTTTGACTCTACATTCATTTTTGTAATGCCCTTTCTTTCCACAATTATGGCAGATTATCTTACTTTTGTCAAATTTCTTATTTGATTTTTTCTTTTTATTAAATGAGGGTTTTTTATAATATTCTTCTGAATTATTT
Source organism: Lonicera japonica (assembly GCA_021464415.1). Lineage (NCBI taxonomy): Eukaryota > Viridiplantae > Streptophyta > Magnoliopsida > Dipsacales > Caprifoliaceae > Lonicera > Lonicera japonica. Next base: position 9,874,032 of record CM038463.1, read on the forward strand.
TTCTTACTTTTCTTTTTATGAGACTTATATTTTTTGTCTTTTTTAATGTGGGTCTTTCTCCTAGAAGGGGCAACTGGGGGTAAACCATATTGCTCACAGAATGTTCCTAATTCATATTTAGCTTTATTTTTATCTTTGCCTGCTTGCTTACTTAATTTAAAGTCTATGCACATTTTTAGACCTGTTTTTTGGATTTGACTTATTATATCTCCATAAGTTAGGTTATCATAGTCTATATAACCTAAGTTTTTACTTAATTCTTCTCGAATTTTATGGGCAAATAGGCTGGGCAAACCATTCACAAATTTTTCTTTCCAAATGGTTTGTTACTATCATCTCTCATCATGACTCTAGAGGTGAATACATCTTTATACCACCTAAAATCACTAAGAGTTGGGCAAGTAAGGTTACTAAGTTGGTCGTGAAGTCTCTTAGTTATATTGCTGGGGATCCCTATGAAATGTTTAATTATGGTATAAACTAAGGTGTTGACACCATCTGGAGGCCCATAATTGATTTCTTCATCATAAATGGGATTCCCTTCATCATCTGATTGTACAGCATGGATTATTGCCTCTCGAGCATCTTCTGTGAGATGTTTTTCCCACCAAGATCTAAGGGTTCTTGTAAATCCCGATGCTAAGAGTTCAACTATTTCTGGTTGAGTTAGATCATGGTAAGCATTTAAGTAACTATTGGCTACCATAGACATATGGCTTAACTTATTAATTAATTCTTGTTCACTTAGACCATCAATATTCCATTCATACATTTTATTGGATGATACTACAAATTGATTACTTAAATTTCTTTCTTCATATTGAAGATCTGGAGGTGTTGGTTTAGAGTACCAATTTTTTGTATTACTAGTGGGATTTGGTTTGTTAAATGTTAATTTATTAAATTGATTCTCAATTTCATGAACAATGGATTCATCATTAGATTCATCATCAGATTTATTTTGATCACTTTGTTCATTATTCGTTTTTAAGGTGGTTACATTTTTTGTTCCACTTGTTGAGGATACATGTTTTAGCAATTGATCAATTTTTCTTGCTAATTCTTTGTCTTTATTTGGCAGACCTAAACCTTCTCTTTGTTCAGGTAAGTGTAAAATTGGTTTCTCAGATTTTCTTTTAATTATAGTTCCTTCAATTTTTGTTTCAATTTTATCTTCAATTTTGTCTAATTGTTTTCCTAATGAAACTAGATATTGATTAGTATAATTATTTTGTTCGATTATTTTTTTATCATCGATTTTACTGTCTGTTTCAGGTATTTTAAATGGAGAAGCTTTTACTAAAGTATTTTTCACTTGTATATTCAGAGTTTCAAGTGGAGGATGACTAGATGTGATTTTTGTATCATCTTCTTTGGTCCATTGAGTTTTTGTTATTACATTGCATTTATTATAATACTTTTTGTACCATGGAAAGAAATCCATATTTATTTTTTCTTTCTTTATCCATTTTTTCCATTTATGTATTATCTTTTCTCTTTCAGATTAAGGGTTTTCTGCCTTAAATTCATGTCTTAACTTTTTATTTTCTTTAGAGTTGAAGTTATTGGTTAATGTGTCCCAATTAATTTTAAATTTTTTATTTATTACTCTTAATTGGTGGAATGGTGCTTGAAAATCAGTTTATGATATAGATTCGTTATCTCCTATATCTTGTTCATCACTTACTGATTCTTTTTCTTTTTCTTTATTTCTATATATTGGATGAGTAACTTGTCCTAAATTTGTGGTTCCGGATATCTTAGTTTCAGGGAGAGATATGTTACTCATTAGATCATTATCTCTCCTGGATATATTGTCAATTCTGGAAGGGATATTTGTGGATGAACTTGCAGATGTTTCTAAAATTAGGAGTGGTTTTCTGAATCTTGATTCATCAAAACTTATCCTAATTGTTCCATCTCGATATTGTCTTATGTTGTCTAGATTCATAAAATTACTTATTACTGGCCTTTCTGGGATTTCATTTTGTAAAATCCACTGGCTTATATATATATATATATAATCCCAAGGGTCAAAACCAGAACCAATCCAATCGATTTTGAAAAAAATCAATCCAAACCAATTTAATTATTTTTATAAGCCAAATCAAACCAATTAAAAGAGAACATATCAGTTCTATTTTTTAGTTTACCCATAACCATGTTCACCTTTTGTAGCATTGACAACTTATCCTACAACAATTTAACCGTCCGCTTCTCTCTTTGCAGCCCATAGTACAGCCCTTAATTCAAGCAAACATTTAAGGGTGTGCAGAATCTAATCCAATCCGCTCAAACAGACCAATCCAATCCAATCCAATCCAGTCCAATCTTGATTGGATTCGGTGAAACTAGTGGATTGGATTGGTTTGCGTTTAGAAAACCAATTAAACATTGGATCGGTTTGGTTATCACCATGGCGAAACCAATATCAAACCGATCCAATCCAACCTCAATTAAAAATGAGACTAGTCATTAAGTAATTGGTTATTATTATACACTAAATTATTAATACAGACCATGTACACCTTATTAATTCTACATATATAAAAGAACATAATAAGTAAATTATAATTTATTTATCTTTTATTTTACTAATGAATTAGACTTTATATAAAATGAATTAATTTAGATTTTTATTTTAGTAATGATGAGAATTTTTTATTTATATTGTCTTAATCCTTGCGAATTTTTATTTTCTTTTAGACGGTATCTTTGTGAAGTTAATTGGATTTGTTTTGCATATTATTTAAACTTAAATAATCTTTACACAAAAGATATTAGTTTCAAACCAGACCAATCCAATGTCAAATTGGATCCAATTTTGAAATCAAGTCGAATTGGATTGGATTCTAAAATATAAAATCATGTTGAATTGGATTGGATTGGTTGGTGAATTATAATAAATATATTGGTTTTGAACCGATCCACACCCCTAATAAACACCTTTTTTCATGTCCACCTTTCTTTCTTTTCATGCTTAGACATAAAGAGAAAGGGTAACCACAAAGGCCACCACTCGCAGCCACGACTGTGGCCATAATGAAAGAAGATGATCATTCTTTACGAAAGATTTTACATCTTATCACAACCATCATCACTACACTAAAAATAGGTGTTTGTGACTTTCCAGTTCGCTATATTTGTGACTGCCACTAGCAGTCATAATGTTTATGACCAGCGTTCTAAAAATCGCGCCTAGGCGACGATTAGGCGGAAATCGGTGCTCCCCCGCTCAGCCTAGGGCTGATCGTTTGTCTTTAGGCTCTAGGGTGATTAGGCGTCAATTAAGTGCCGATTTTTGGATGTCAGAGAGACGATTGGAATTTCTTGGAGGGAGAGAGACGACCGGAGTAATGAAGGATGGAGCGAGAGTGACGATCGAAGACAAGAGAGTGTTGAGCGGCGTAGAAAGGGATGGGATGAGTTAGGGCTTTGTTACAACTAATAATAATAAAAAGTTAAAAAAAATAGAAAAGAAAAAAAAAAGGGTAGAAAGGTACAATTGTTACGTTAACCAATATGCTTTTTCAGATTTTTACTTCTCTTGTAGATTTGTTATTTTTTTTTTAATTTTTTTTAAATTAGTAATATAAATAATATTGTTATATAACTTATATTATTTAATACTGTTAGTATTTAACATTGTTATATAACTTATATTATTTAATATTGTTAGAATTTATTATTTAATATTTAGAAACCTAGCATTGTTATATGTTATTCACTTATTCTTATTTATGTAGAAATTTAATTGTGCTATTTATTTTGTACTTATCATAACTTTTGGTTTTAAAACATTGAGATGGAGATGTTAATTTGAAAGGTATATTATGTTTTATTAGTATCATGTTATTTAAAACAATATTTTTAATAAAAAATTGTTTGACCAATTAATCTCCGATTAATCCTCTAGGCGCTAGGCCCCTCTCGCCGAACTAGGAGCGCCTAATGATTTTTAGAACATTGTTTATGACTACCAATGACATTCACAAATGTCAAAGAGTCAGTTTTGAATATTTGTGACTGCTAATGGCAGCCACAAATATTAGTATTATTTGTGACTGCCAATGGCAATCATAAAGAATTTAGTTAATGACAGTTAGCTTTTGTGACTATTTTTGACAGTCATAATTATAACAAATTTATGATTGTTATTAATAGTCATATATGTTAAACATCTCATTAACTAAAATCTTCCCCCCTCCCACATTTTTGTTCTTTTATCTTATCTCTCCCACCCACTTTTTAGTAAATTTTGAATTATTTCAAGAATCCCGCTCATATTGTGGGTACACTACCAGACATAATTGAGTCATTTCATTTCAAATATAGGTGATTTTCGTCTTTCATATAATAACATAATCGGGCCTTCACCTTTATCATTTGTAAAGTCTGGGATTCAAAAGTTGTGGCCTAACAATCAGGTGGTTGGTCTTTCGGGTCAGATATATTGATGTGCTTGGCTCAATGTCTCAGCTAACACAAGCTTGGTTCCATGTCAATAAATTTTTAGGTCCAATTCCTGATCTTTCAGAGTGTAGCTCCTTATTTGATCTTCGGCTTCGTGATAATGATTTTATAGGTGTGATCCCGCTTTCTTTGACTTTACTTGTTAAGCTGGCTAATGTATCTTGCAGAACAATAAATTTCAAGGTCCAATACCTATTTTCCCTAAAGGGGTTTAGTCGAATCTTAGAAATACAAATAGTTTCTGTCTGTCGACTCTAGGTCCTTGCGCTCAACAAGTTACTGCATTACCTGTTGGAGAGGCAGTGGCTTACCCCATGAAATTGGCAGTCTTGAGCTGGAAATGACCCTTGTAAAGGCTGGAACTATATTTCATGTGATTCAAATGGGAGGGTAAATGTTGTCAATTTGGGAAAACAAAATTGAAGTGGGACAATATCCCCTGCCATTACTAACATTACTTCGTTGAAAACTTTGCTTTTAAATGATAATTCACTAACTGGAACAATACCCACTAGCTTGACTACTTTAGATCATTTGCAGCTGCTCGATATCTCTGACAACAATCTTTCAGGGAAAATACCTTCATTTCCTTCCAGTGGTGTAGCTAGGATTTCTCCGTGATGCGGGTTAGGCTAAAAAGAAATATGTGGGGGTTTGGGGGCGGCAGCTCACTCCCAAAAAAAATTTAAGGGGTTATTTTAAAGTATTTACCAAATATTGACTTAAAAACAATAAAAAACAAGTATTTACTTGAATGAAACAAATGCAAATACTAAACACTTATATAATAGCATATCATAATTAGAGATTTAAAATAAACAAAACTTGTTTTTTGCTGTATCTAGTCAAACGTGACACAAAAAAATACATTATATAAACTAATGAAGTTGAACCATACGATCCTTTCGTGAATCAAAATCATTTATGAGCAAATCCAAATCAATGTCTTCAGCATGCATTTTCAACCCACACTTACTTCCTAAAGATTTTAATTTATTACTTTAATAAACCTTAAAACTTTAATTTTTCACAAAACAACCCCTATACTATTATACATATAATTTTTTTATTTTTTTTGGGACAGGCTGAAGTCCGCCCTAGCCGACTTTTGGCTCCGCCCCTGTTTCCTTCAAATGTGACAAGGAAAACATCAGGCAATCCTTTGCTTGGTAAAACAGGAGGAAGTAGTTCAGATCCCAACTCTCCAATCGGCTCTTCAAATGACAACTCCTTGAATGGAAGTTCGTTTAATAGAATAGACAATGTTGTAAATGGTGCAACAAATTCAAATAAAATTTTTCTCTCACCGTGTTAATTGTTGGTATTATTATTATTGCTCTAATCTTTATGGCATTTTTGTGCTTACTCATATATAGATGTTGTGTAAAGAAAAAAAGAAGTTAGAAAAAGAAGTCCCAAACAACAAAAAAACGAAGATCAAAGATTATGGGGGAGATGTGAATGGTTACGGTGCATATCATTGTTGAGACTACAAATCCCATATCGGGAAAAAGAATTATCACAAAGCAACATATAAGATGGAGGGACTACTCCACTAATTACCAATTGGTTTTGAGTTGGATGCTCCGAACTCTAATATGGTATCAGAGGGAAACACAACCACAAAACCCTAGCCGTCCCACCACCACCACGCAAACAACCCACATATCACCCTAGAACACCATCATATACCCTAAACCTATCCCGCAGCCACCAACCAGCAATCATTTCAGATCAAACTTTCGACCCCACAACCGGATCAAACTTCTGTACAATCGTTCATCACATACAGACACCCAATCAAACCAAACATTACACCAACGTCCTCGTCTTCAATAGACGATTCCAAATCCATTTGAATCACCACTATACACCACCGCACGCGCCCTCACGTGCCGATACAATAAATTGATCTCCGCAGCGCTTCGTCCACACGCCTCTGTATTCCGTCATCTGCCACGTAAGCCTTACTGCCACATCACCTTGTCACGTCAGCCCCACTGCCACGTCACCTGCCACGTAAGCCCTACTGCCACGTCACTCTGACCTGTTAACCAGTAGAAATCTTTTCTGGCATTTTTCGACATTCTGAACACAACCGCGATCTCAGAATTTCCAGATTCAATCTCGATCATTGTGTACTACACTCTCACATGGCTTTCAACCCCAGGATCATGACCGGATCATCAACCAGATACCCCTCCAATTGGCGAAATTCAGATAAACGATCATGCTCTGGTAATCGACTGAATGACTCTCAGTATTCCACTTTTAAATACCCGCCATGCTCCTTCTGTGGACTCACGGGACACTCGAAAAAGGGTTGCTATAAAATCGTTGGATATTTGGATTGGTGAAAGGATGCTCGCAATCGCAGAACATGTCAGACCACAGCAGGTAGTAACACACAAGCCTCGGGCTTACTCACCAGCACAAGTACATCAGGTATGGCTTTACATTCTGTCTCTGTTTTGAATAATACATGGGTAATTGATTCTGGTGCGACTGATCATATGACATCTAATTCAAAAATAATTACCCCTTTAACCCCATCATCTCAGACCTTTGTGTCCACAGCCAATGGTGCCCCAGTCCCTGTAATGGGAAAAGGATCAATCAATCTATTCGACATACTGAACGTAACCTCTGTCTTAGTAATACCATCCTTATATTATAATATATTATCTGTTTCTCAAATAATTAATGCCCTCCATTGTGTTGTCATTTTTTTGGCATTCTCATTGTGTTTTTAAGGATATTCAGACGAAGAAGACAATTGGTTATGGTGTTAGGCGCGGTAAATTATACTATCTAGACCTGGAGTTCAAAAGCACAAATCGCTTGCACAAAGCCTTGAACACCAGTACCTCTGAAAAGAAAATTACAGATGAACTTTGGTTATGGCACCGTCGGTTAGGACACGCATCATTTGGCTACTTAAAGAAACTGTTTCCCCATTTAGTTCATAAAGTTAATTCTTCTGGTTTTCACTGTGAGATTTGTGAACTGGCTAAAAGTCATCGTACTTCCTTTAAACCTTCATTGACTAAAAGTTCAGTTCCATTTATGATTATTCATTCTGATGTATGGGGACCGTTTCACATTTCTTCTTTATGAGGTATATGATGGTTTGTCATGTTTATTGATGATTGCACTCGAATGACGTGGGTTTGTCCCATGAAATCCAAAGGAGAAGTTAGTGGTTTGTTTCAGAGATTTCATAAACAAATCAGTACACAATATAATGCTACTATTCAAGTTCTCTGAAGTGACAATGGTGGGGAATATATGAGTACTGAGTTACAAGCATACTTCAAACTTCATGGGATCATTCATCAGACTGCATGTCCTTATACTCCTCAACAGAATGAGGTTGCCGAACGAAAAAATGGTCATTTATTAGAAATAGTTCGGGCATCACTGATCGGCACAAACGCACTAACCTTGTATTGGGGTGAAGCACTCTCATCGGCTGTCTATTTAGTAAACCGCATCCCTTCAGCCGTACTTAATTTTCAGACACCCTTTGAAGTCTTAACTAAGTCTGTCACAGCTCCTACCGTGTCAAATCTTCCTCCCCGGGTGTTTGAATGTGTTACATTTGTCCACTTACCAAAGGAGCAACGAAACAAGCTTGAACCGCGTGCTCTCACGTGCGTCTTTGTCGGGTATGCTTTTTCTCAAAAGGGGTATCGATGTTATCACCCTCCCACACAGAAAATGTATGTCACTATGGATGTGATATTTCACAAAGAAACTATGTACTTTTTCCGAACTGAACTTCAGGAGGAGCATTATAAAGAAGTTCAGTTATTTAAAAATATCAATGAGGAAGAGATAAGCTCAATAGAGGTGGTTCCAACGTTGACTTCGAATTCACCACCAGCAACAGAGACAACCGAAATCACGACATCTCCTAATATGGTATTGGAGCAAGGTTATGCACACAAATCAAAGGCCCAACGGCCACACACTTAAAATTGAATAGAGAACAAATTATAAAAATTACAAACTTACAATTAATATACATGTCGTAACATATTAACAAACAATATATATGACTGACATGTATATTAATTGTAAGTTTGTAATTTTTATAATTTGTTCTCTATTCAATTTTAAGTTATGCTTTATATATTTGCCAACATAAATTCGGTATCGGTGCTTAATGGCACAAATTTTAAGAATTAGAACTAGAATGAACAACATTATAATAAATGCAAAAGAAATGTGATAAAGAATTTGTCAGTTACTTTTGCAAAAATGATAGACATAGTAATGTTCCAAATACGCTACTTAGCGTGTAAAGTAGGATATACTTCTCATTATGATTTGTTCGGTTGTTAGTTTAACTTATGTACATGTGATTAATTTGTGAGTAAATTTTAGTGATATTACTCATGCAAGTGTATTTAGAGGTTACATGTGGAGCCAAAAGCCAATTGCTGTTGAAAGATTCATCTATCAGGGTAGTGGTGAATACTACAGTAAATATAAATGATAAGGATAATACTACGGTAAATATAACGGATAAGGATAATACTACGATAAATATAACGGATAAGGTAAACAACGTTCTGGACCTTTGAAAAAATTCCTAGAAAAATGCAGAATCGTCTCACGGTACACCATGCTAGGTAAACCTAGTATGAACAGTGTTGCTAAGAGATAAAACAGAAGCTTAAGGATATGGTAAGGAGCGTGATTAATCATTCTTCTCTACCATGATGACTCTAGGAAGAAACACTTAAGACTGTAACATATTTTTTAAGCAGTGTTATATCAAAGCAGTTGCTAAAATAGGTTGTCCAGCTGTAGTAAGGCCATAAAGAAAAGAAATTGGACTTAAAATAATAAGCTGTTACTTTGTTAGATACATTGAAAGATCAAGAGATTATAAATTTTATGATCCCTTGAATAAATCCTTTATTAAGACGGAAAATGCCAAATTTCTTGAGATTATTGAGTTTGAGGGGGAAGATAAAGTTAGAAACATTGTCTTTGAAAATGAATTCAGAGTTGTCGTGTCTATAGAGTATATAAGTACAAACTTCATGATTACGGATCCGTTCACTAAAGGCTTAACACATAAAGTATTTCATGAGCATATTGCTCATATGGGTTTTGTGTTATCTAATAAAGTGCTGGTTTAGTGAGAGTTTGTATCATATATGCTCTTTTATTTAGACGCATATTTTCTGCAGAATAAGAAAGATGGTTTATTTTCGTCTTAATTCTGAATATTTGTATTTTCCCTTCTATTGTGGTTTAACATAAAGTTTGGACGGTTAATGATGATCTCATTAAAGTTGGGCCAGTTGGAAATAGGCATGTTTAAGATCACATTGCATGTAATTTCCATGCTACTCATCCATATTTGATCTATGTTATTAAGTGTATTAGTATGGTGATAATCGTGGTTTAGTCACGACCTTAGAGTGATAGAAGCTGTGGTAATTCCATTACTCGTACATGAGATAAACCAGATTGTTTAAGGAGAAGTCTAAGGATAAATAGCATACGGATGCGCGCTTAAAGAATTCTGTGATATAATTGTTTCAGGAATAATACGTAGCCCAAGTGAGAGATTGTTAGAAAATTTATATTTTCTAACATTTGCTTTTTCTTATTTTGTGCTCAAGCAATTTATGCCTTGCCTATGTCAAAGCTCAGGCACTGACCGGTGCCCACGGCTCAATTCCTATTGGCGTACAAACCACAACCCATTGTTTTTAATTTGCTTTGATTTCATGAATTGAACCTCCCCTTCTTAAATTGATTATGTTGGTGAAGACTTTGAAGCTTGAACTACCCCACGCCCACTGTTTTTAATCTTTTATTCATTTATATTGTGCTTGTGTGTAATAAGTGAAAACTATGATCTATTTGGGTTTGAGTTATTTGTTTGAAGACTTTGAAACCCATCTTCTTAAATTGCCTAGTGGGCATTGTTTGGCTTTTAACTTTGCTTTGTTTGGGTTGTGTGTTTGAAGTTTGATTTGTTTGGGTTATTTGTTTATTATTTATTATGGACAGTTTATAAAAGTATGAATCACTATAATTCACTGATTTGTTTGCTTAGGGGAATTATGCACACTTACTAACCAAACTGACATAACCGAATTTGTTGGTATACCGAAAGCTGGTAAAATTGACTTTAACCAATCGAAGTTGGTGAATTAATCTACCACCAATTCAAATTGGTTTAATGCTCTGTCAAGGTGGATCGGTTTGGTTTATCGACCTATTTCACCCCTAATTATTACACCAAATTTATGAATTTCCAATTTTATTCCCATCGTGATTATTTTTATTAAACATATTGAACGTGCAGTTCAAACTCATGATCTTTGAGTTAGTAAAAAACCTTCATCTGTGGTGGAAACTTGATAAAATAATACGATCGCTAAATTTATAAATTTTGTTGGTCCCGACTCGGGCAGAATAGCTAATAGAGTTTTTAGTATGCATTTGATAAAGGGTGATTTTAAATGCACCCACTAGATTAGGCTTCTCACCCCACTTTGAGAGAACTTTATTCTCACTCCATTAATTTTTGAAAAAAATCTTTCAACTCACCCCCTAGGTGGGGTGAGCTTATTAAAAGTAATACTTCTATAAAAATGAACATTTAGTGACGAATAACGTGCTGTTACTTTTCACAAAAAATCAATTGCATAGAATTCATTAGATTATGAGTGGAATTTACATGGAAATTAATTCTAAGAAAGTAAATGTTGAAAACTAAATTTCTTGGAAAATATTATTTTAACTGGCTATCCTTATTACTTATAAAACAAATCCATCAATAATTCATGCGAAACAGCGCTCGACACAACCGAAAAAACTGGCCAATCGAAAATTTCATTCTTACTACAAGAACACAGAATCCAAAGTGCTAAATCACAGATGTTCCCCCAAAACACAGAACCGAGTAAGGATGATTTTAAATGCACTTTATCAAAACAAATAAAATTAATGAAGAAAATTTACATTATTTTGAAGTGAGAGACAAAATCATATTCTTCAATCTTCTTCCAATTAGTTTCGCTACAGATGGGATGAAAGAATAAGAGAAAAAAGGAATGAAAGAATAAGAGAAGAAGGGGTTTTATTACGCTCGGGTAACAGTGGCAATAGCATGGGATTTTTGGTGGGGTGAGTTTACAGATCTCAATTAGGTTATTTTAGGTAAAAATTATTTAATGTAAAAATTTTAGGCGGGGTGAGAAGCCTAATCTAGTGGGTGTATTTAAAATCACCCTTTGATAAAATAAACACTTAACATTATAACATGAATTTAACATGTAATAATGGGTACTGTTGGGTAATTCGTTAAGATAACAAATCGGGTTTGAATATTATGTTTTCACTCAACAAAAATGCCACTCGTTTAGGCCCAAACAAATAACACCCAGAACATGACAAAATTGAGATGAATACACCTGAACCGACCTATTACTAAGTCAACTTTCATCCATTAAACTAAGCACATGTCTTTGTTTTAAATTTCTATTTCAAATTAAATAAGGGTGTTTTTAAATGAACCCACAATTTTATTTTTTCATCCCAGTGTAAGAATATTTTCTCTCCACCCCAATACTTTTTAACAAAATCTTTTAACTCACCTAAGTGGTGGGTGAGTCTAAAGTGAGTTAAATGAAAGCAAAAAAAATAAATATAAGGATGTTAACTTCTTTCGTCGCTAAAACAAAATATAGAAATACAATGAGCGTCACTTATAATAAAAAAAATTGACAAATTTAGCAAATATTTTCCATTTTCCATAAAAATTAAATTCAAATTTATGCAATTGTTACAACTAAACTATCAATCAACTATAATGGGCTAAAATATCAATTTACTCTGTTTTTTATAAACAAATAAGAGACATGGAGTGTCGCGCGGGCGTGCATCTAGACGTGGCAAGGGACCTCAATCGATTTGATAAACAAACCTCGTTTGAGCACACACCTATTTCGAATACCTAAGTGGATTCTGCATAATATAACGAGAAAGTTTGTGTTAATGAACTAAATATAGCTTTAGATGTAACTACGTCAGAGCAGTTTGAGAATGTTGTTAGCAAAATATCATGTATAATTAAAATTATAAATTAGAAATTAATAAATACAAACAAAAATTGAAATCGAGTCTTGTGTTTTATACAATCTCCTTAAAACAATTACGCCACCTCCCGTGGTGCTTTGATGATTGCTAACGGCATTTGTTTCCTAGGATGAAATGGTGTAATAGTGTCTACCTTTGCACTTTGGTGTCACTCATTGAACGAACGTATTTGTGTTTGAACATTATTGCCAACAAAAGCAAAGTTAATTCTACAGGAAGAAGAGAGATTTCATGAATGTTGTCTACGGTTGAATGTGTGGAATAAGGTCTAAAAGTCACCTATTTATACAAGAGGGAGGAGCATTTGGTTTAATTGCATGCATTAACTAAAATCCGTTTTAGTGTTAAATGAATGAATTAAATTAAACTTTTTCTTAGGTTTGAATTTTAAATATCTCATTTAAGAGTAATTCAAAATAAAAATCATGTATTATTAAAGGAGGTGTTAAGTTTTGTGGAAATGGAAAAGGAAATAAAAAGAAAATATTTCTCTAGGTGCAAAACATGACCTCGCGCAGGTGGCCATTTTCAAAGCAGCATTCGTGTCCGCAAGTGCAGGTGCACGCATATCGCATGGTTCAAAGTGGAATTATGATTTGCGCTCTCCCCTGAGGGTGCAAGAAAGAGCCTTACTTTTCTTCAATGCTTAACAAGCTCATAAGGAGTGATCCCTTATAAACCCATCAAGTTTTTCCTTAAGTTCCCTTGTGGGACATAACATTTTCCATTCAATTTTCCATCTCAAGTAGCGCATTTTGGGTAACAATTTCTCATTCACCCTATATCCATTTTGAGCAAACAAATATACGATTTTGATGTACTTACAGAAGAGAACTCGAATTTATAATTACAGTTCACAACTGAGTGTGAAATCTCGTTTAAAATTACCCTCAAAATGGCTAAAAAATGACTTTTATACCTATTTTTTTAAACAATTTCCCATATGAATGAAAATTGGTGACCAAAGACACGACAAACAAGGTGATAAAGTTCGGCGGTTAAAACTTACATAAGATAGGTACGTTTACCCCTTGAACATTCCTTTGTGAAAATATATTTACTTTATTAACTAAACAGTAGATGCGATATCCTTGAATTGTTTTACCATCTGCGTAAACAATAACTTATCTTATACAAGAGTTTTTCTAATACATTTTAATTCTCATTATTATGTTCATTGTGGCCATGAACATACGCCTGGTTCTACAATAGTTCAATAAGAATTATGCCATAAGTAGCCCTTCTTTTCTCTTACATAGGTGATTTCTTAATTAAGAGTAACCCGCATTACTCCACTTGAGTTGTATTTATGTATAAGAATCATTAAAATCTTTGCTTAACCTTTCTCCTCACAGGCATCATTGGTTTCATCATATGAATGTTCATGGGAAAGATCCCCACAGTGATCATAATCTTTACAATTTACTTGTCCTTTTTGAACTTAGATATTGGGATCTCCAGTCGCGTAGGTTGGGTATCCATTGTAATGACTTATTTATTCATGGGCTTTAGTCCTATTGCCCTCAATGACTTATCAACTAACTATTTATTTAATCCTTTGGTTAGTGGATCTGCTGTATTATCTTTCAACTTTATAAAGTCAAGTGAGATAACACTAGTTGAGAGTAGTTATCTAATGATATTATGTTTTCAAAGAATATGTCTAGACTTACCATTATACATGTTGATTTCTACTATACTAATTGATGATTGACTATCAGAGTGATAAAAATTAAAGGCACAGGCTTTGACCATCTTGGAATATCCTTTAGAAAGTGGCGTAACCATTCAGCCTCTTCCCCACATTTGTTTAATGCAATAAATTCAAATTCCATAGTGGATCTAGCGATCACATTCTGTTTTGAGGATTTTCACGAGACTGTTCCACCCCACTGACTACATGTTCTAATTTAATTTATCATCTTAAGTGACTATTATACCTTCAAGAGTGCCTAAAATTAACCTTTAAGTGAATGTCAGAAGAATAAAGACCATTAGTTAATAATTGACGGGAGCCTGTTCATCATTTGTTTGAAATCCAAGCAACTAAGGTCAACCAGTAGAACATCTGGAAGGAGTTCGAGCAGCAGGAGCAACCGGCGCCAACGGGTGGAAAGTTTTTTTCCTTAATTAGCCGGCCTACTCATCTGAGAACTGCCATTCACACACTATTCCTCCCCACTAAAAAGAACGACTGAGAATCTCGATAACCTAAACAAAAATGCAGAAGTGAGCGTACCCTAAGGCGCTCGTAAGTACTTTAGTACTCTAACAATTGCTCGTCTCGGCTCTAGGATTACTCGTATACCTGCTTAGTTTACTGACTGTATAGGCTATGTCTAGCCTTGTACAACTCATTAAGTACATTAGACTACTTATCATATCACTCTAGAATATTCTACTTGAGAAACACTCTCTCCTTTATTCTTAGATAAATGTAAAGTTAAGTTTATGAGCGTTTAAGGAGGAATGTAAGATATCACCTGGATACACGATTCATAAAAGAAAATAATTCCTGCAAACTATATAAAACTTTAAGTATAAAAAGATTTGTTAATCCTGTTAATAATATAGATGGCATCCAAAAATATGTGAGAATAAATCCATAGCCAAATCATTATTTAAATATTTAATTTCTTAAATTTATCATAAATCAATAATCTAAAAGGTTGGGGATCATCCAAATAAAACATATATATCATCGTAAGCTTAAAAATATAATCAAAATAAATATAGCAATTTAGCTCGAGATAATAAAACTTCATTATATAATCTTGACCTACTATATAACAAAAATAGTCAATTGGTGTTGGCCATGGGTCTTGAGATATACGAAAAAAAAAAAATTATAATCATTATCAATAGATTTATAAGCATGATAAATCTCATCATTCATATTGCGCTCAATATAAAGAGAAATAAAATTCAACACTTCAACATTATGATTAAAATTCTTTAATGGGTAGGAAATAAATTAATACACTCAATTTTATCTTGAATTTCATTATCATGCAAAAAAATTTGGGTCCATTGTCATATTATTTTCAAATTGAGAAAGATTGCTAGAACTTTTATTTAAGAAATTATCAATATTTTTATCTAATTCATTAGAATTAATATCATGAAGGGAATCAAGAAAAACACTAGCTTCACGAGATATAGCATCATCAATTCGACCACACGTTTTTTAAAAATATTCTAATGATATGTCAATAAAGTTCACATCTTCTTTTAAAGGAAAAGAATCAACATTATTTTCAAAACAATTATCTTCCACTAGACTATTAATTAAATTAATTTGCCAAACACATTCATCTTCATATTCTAATGATGATTTACATCAAAAACATTTAAGTTCGGCAATGAGATTGCCAAAAGATAACTTCATCACACAATTCTAACAATTTATAAGGGCATTAGATGTAGCTAAAAATTGTCTACCCAAAATTATTGGTACTTGCCCATTCATATTAAAAGTAAGATCAATAACGACAAAATCAACTGGATAGTAAAATGTATCAACTTTAATCAAAAATCTTTTATGACTCCTCTAGGAATTTTTATAGATCTATTAGCTAATTGAAGTGTCATATGTGTAGAATTTAATTTTTCAAGTTCTAATTTCTCATAAACAAAATATGGCAAAACATTCATACTAGCCCCTAAATATAGCAAAGCACGCTCGATGTAATGATCCCCTATTTTACATGATATAGTAAGACAACCTGAATATTTATATTTAATAAGAATTTTGCTTTGAATTATGAAGCTTGCTTGTTTAGCTAAAAATGCCTTTTTAGGAACACTAGTTTTCCTCTTTTGAGCTACTAAATCTTTAAGAAATTTAGCATAGAAATGGACTTGCTTAATTGTATCTAGGAATGGTATATTAATATGAATTTGCTTAAATACTTTCTGAATTTCTTCAAACTGAGCTTCCTTCTTATTGTCTTTTAATCTTTGAGGAAACGGGGCTTTAGGCACAAATTTTCTAACTTCAACTTCTTTTAATTCATTAGTTTTAATGGTAGAATTATAATCTTTCACATGAGTGCTTAACTCTTCGGGAATACTTTTCCCCTCTTTTTCGTCTGCATCTTCTTCATTACTTATTAGCATTCTAACTTGATTATCAATCTGACGCCCTAATCTAAGAGTAGTGATTGCATTGACTTGTCCTTAATTATGTTCAAAATGTGGATTTTGAATTTGATTAACATTATTATTAACAGCACCTCTCGGATTAGGGACAGGTTGAATAGGAAATTTACCTTTTTCATGCTCTACTAACTTGTTAGCTAACTGGCCTATCTGATTTTCTAAACATGTTATTGATTGGGTATTTATTAAAGTAGTATTTCTTACCTCATTCATTAATGATTTCAAACTATCTTCGAAGGATGGAAATTATTGTTGTGTAACAAAATATGTTACATTGTTCACATGAGCTCTAAAACCTAATGGGTTTTGATGAAGGTTATTATCTTGATTTTCTATATTATTAATTAATTGATTTTGGGAACATGAAAAATTAGGATGATTTCTCCACTCAGGATTATAAGTGTCTGAATAAACGTTTTGATTTCGCCTATATTCATTCGTAGCATTTACTTGTTGTGGATTGTCTATGGTGTACCAAAACATAGATGGACACGATGCAGCTACATGAATAGGGTTAGTACAAATAGAGCACATTTAATTCTACACAAGGTCAACTGGATTATTAGATAGTCTCATCGTTAAGGATTCTAATTTTTTATTTATACTATCTAATTGTCTTATAGTTTCCACATCCTTATAAATTTCATAAATTCCTCCCTTTTTAGGTTGAGATTACGTTCCCCAATTAGAAAAGTCCATATGTTGAGAACTTTTAGACAAATTCTTTAATAATTAATAAGCTTCATCTTCATTCAAACTTAGAAACTACCCCTATTCATAAATTTTACCATATTTCTATTAGTTTGTGAGAGACTATTATAAAAATATTGAATTAGTCTCAAAGTTTCAAAACCATAATGTGAACATCTATGTAATATATCTTTAAATCTTTCCTACGCTTCAAAGAATTTTTCCTAATCATCTTGGCAAAAATTGATTATTTTTCTCCTAAGTTCATTAGTTTTAGCCATATAAAAGAATTTTGCTAAAAATTTAGCCACTAGTCCCTCCCATGTCTTGATAGAGCTCAAGGTTAAAGAATTTAACAAAGCTTTAGCTTTATTTTTTTAAAAAAATAGAAATAAATGTAACCTAACGGATTCATCAGAAAATTTTTGAAATCTAAAAGTAGTGCATATTTCTAAAATGTCTTTTATATGAAGATATGGATCTTTTATCTCCAAGCCATAAAAGTAGGGAGTAATTGGATCACTTGCGACTTTAATTCAAAATGAACTGCTGTAGTAGCCGATAAAACAATGCACAATGGAGGATTAATAGATATGGGAGCAAAGAGTTCTTTTAAATTCCTATTGTCTTTACGTTCCGCCATCTTTAATTCTTCTTCAAATAAATTATTAATATCTAAATTTTCTATCCTATTAAGTTTCATTCTTCCTCGTTTCTAACAAACGCTCATAAATTAAATAATTATATTTTTTAATCAATAATTTAATTTAAAATTTAATTAATTAATTTTTAGATTTTATTAATAATAATAATAAAAATAAAAATAATATTCTTTTTTTATTTTTTATTTTTTATTAATTATTAATTTATTTTTTATTTTATAATAATAATAATAATATAAAAATTCTAGTTAGGGTAAAATTAATTTTTAAGATTATTGAACCTAGGACCTATTGTGAGCAAAACCCAACTCTTACCAACTAGAATAAAAAGTTTCATGTGTAATAACCTGCACCACTGTGTATATATTGTTTTGCCATATCCTTTAATTATCCCAAAAATAAATAAATTGACTTTTTTTTTCCTTTTTAAAGAAAAAAACTAATAGAAGTAATTTAATTACTAAATTAACAAGATTAAATTAGAGTCATTTGGTCTCTCGACTTTATTATATGCGAAAAATAAAATCATTCAAGTGTTATTAATTTATAAAATCTAATTGTAATACTTTCACAACTAAACTTATGTATAAAATAAAAACACCCACTATATCCGTCAAAACACACCTTATATCCATTCTTAATAAATATAAGGTGAATCCAACAAAAAATAATGAAAATCTAACTTTATTTTTATCAATTAAAATAGGCATCCAATACGAAAAATTGTATTTAACATTAAAATATTAAATTGATAGAGTTAATTAGCATGAATACGTGCAATGAAATTAATTAAATATACTCATCCTAACCATAGCACAAATTTACGCTAGCATAAAATAAAATAAATAATAAATAAAATTAAAAAAAAAACTTACTTGACATTAGTTTAAAGAATTAAAATAAACTTCAAATCTTCAAGTCTTCCAATAAAAGTAAAAAAAATATAATAAAGAAATCAAAAACTTGAAGAGAGGAGATGCTCCAGCCGAATCCCCCCTACTATTGATGTTGCTGGCAGCTATTCTTATATTACTTAGATGGCTTTAAGGATTTTGCTAATTTAATGAATCTGGGCTTAGATTTGGCTAATGGGCTTGGCTTTTGCTGAGTTCTAAATGGCTTGGGGTCCATTTATTTGAGTACAATTTGAATTTTTGCTTAATTAAATTGTTGAATTTTGCTCGTAATTTCGGATCTTGAAATTGTTGAATTTAAAAAAGTGCTAAACTGTAAAGTTGTAGCACTTGAAATTCTCTTTAAATTACGCTCAAGAATCACATTATTTGGAGTTCTGAGTAAAAAATTATCAGTCTAAAAGTATTGAGAACTTTTAGGTATCTTTGGGCACTTTAATTTCTTTATTTTTCTCAATCTTCTTCAATTCTTTTCTAGAACCTGAAAAACCTTAAAAATATAAATATTAATAATAATTTACGCTCTCTAGATTATAAATTAACATAATAAATTATATCAAGTTCTCGATACATCAACGTTCTAGCCACTCTAGAATTGTCTTTATTAAAATTTTTAAGAATATTGTCCACGTAATGAGATTAACTCAATATGAGCTATTTTGAGGTTTTTGTGATTTTAATTCCCAAGATAACATTAACTAGTCCCATATCTTTCATGTCAAACTTTGAATTTAACATGTTTTTCGTAGACTTGATAATTTTATCATTGCTTTCAATAATAAGCATGTCATCTATATACAAGCGTACAATGACATAGCCACTCTTAATATCTTTGACATAAACTCATTTGTCTCATTCATTGATTTTGAATCCACTTATAAGCATAGCATTGTCAAATTTCTCACGCCATCGCTTTAGTGCTTGCTTGAAGCTATACAAAGACTTCACTAGTTTACAGACTTTCTTTTCTTGACCTGGAGTGAAAAAACCTTTAGGTTGTTCCATGTAGATTTCTTCTTCTAAATTTCTGACTACGCTAAAAAAGTGCGAAGTATTATGCCTAAGTGCAAGCAGTCAAGTTATAATATACTTGGAAAGTCCAAGGTTGAACCACATGGAAGGTAAGGAACCAATTTCTTTTAGTTATCTCTTTGAGGGGAAAGAAGGGAAAAGAAAAGAAAAGATGATTGAAATGGGGAAGGGAGAAAGAAAATTAAAATACTAACTAAATAAATTAAAACTAAAGGCAAATCTAGTCATAGGATGCAAAATTAAAAAGAATCCACAAGCGCAAGTTTTCTACCTAAAAGGCTTTCTAAATACACTAAGGGAGCATGCAATTGAACTAAAAATAAATAAATGACATAAAACAGCGTACTAACCAAGAAAAACATAATATTAAATGTACTTAAACCAACAAGAAACAAATGTTAGGGGTATCCGTAGTTAGGGAGTATGAAACTATTCCAATTGGGTAATCCAAATCTAAGTTTAAATAGAATTTTTCACTAAAGTTCAGCTCTTAGACCTTTCAATCATTCAATTATATTGCTACTATAAGTGTATCATAGTCCATGCATGACAAAGACTATATAGACTAGTTTTGAGTAATAAAATTCGGTAGTAAAGCTTTTTGACTTTGAAAAAGTGTAATTTAAGATCTAGTATTGCTAGTGCGTGACAAAAATAATCCAAGTTGATTAAACTCCTCAAAAATTAGTAACTTAACACTCTTTTAAGGTTTGAATTTGTTTGAACGTGATTCAAATCAAATCCATCTTAAAAAAAATGCCGGAAGTCAAAACTAGCACTTTCTCGTCACTTACGTGAATAAATACCAAAACAGCGCCAAATCAGTCAATTCACTTAAGAAACTAACTCAACTAATTAGAGGATACATACGGTCCTCAAATCAGCTACGTTAGGGTTTTGGTGCGAAAATTCATGAATTGGCATTTTATGGTTCTTAATCAAATGGAATTTATGAGTTAACTTATGAAAACATGTTTTGAAGACATGCAAAGATAAGAAAATACTTATACATTCAGTAGGTGATCTATAACCAATGAAAAAATCATATTCAAACCTAAATTGGATTACATTGAAAGATTAAGTTCGCATCTTTCACTACGGACCCTTAACTAACGATTTAGCTAGACATATTCAAATTAAACATGCAAACAAGTTTTGAAATTATTAAAAATAGTATACACATACTTAAGAACATAGAAAATCAAATTTGAAATTTTTTGGCTTTGGAATTATCCAATTCCAATTTAAAACGAATATTTTATGCTTAAAACGGTAAACAAACTCAAATCGAACATAAATTGAAGAATTTCGACTAAAACATTTAAAGTTCTGGAAAATAAAATTTATTATGATGAACATTGAATCAAATATGAATATTATTGAAAAATGATAAACCATTTGAATATAGAATGAGAAACAAACATAAATTGATGAAAAACCAAAAAATCGACAAAACGGGTCTATAAACCCTAGAACCAGCCCCTAAAACATGGATTTAGGGTTAATTCCAGAATGTATATCAACCCTAAAAAATAATTTGTGAATATCTAAGCAAACAAACAATTAAAAGCAATTGAATCGCAATAAAATAGAAAATTAGGGTTTATCCGGATGAAAAACAGCAATTGCAATTGAAAATGAATCGATTGATGAATAATAGTAGCATACATTGATATTTCATCTTTTAAATATGATATTTAAACTATCCTTATAATTGTTTTTAAGAAATAAGAAAGGAAACTCTCAAAGTTCAATTGACAGACGAGCGCAAAAGCTCCCAAAAAACTACAGTGCTTTCAACTCTCTGTTCTATCATAATATGATTGTTGCGTTACCCTAAAATATGAGATAGATGATCTTTTATATGTCCCACAAATGTCTAAAGTTATGGGTTGAATAATCCTTGAAGAAATGGGTTGAAACTGGCCAAAAATAACGAAAGGGGCAGAAAAAGTGGGTGGGGATCGATCTCCAATATTTTTTTTTTCTTTTGGTTGTTTCTTCTTTTGCTCATATCTTTTTGTTCTGAATTTCAATTGAAGCACCTTTTTCGCCTACACGTAGGTAATTTAATTCTTTACAATTTTTATTTTTGCAGATTTCTTCAAATTCCCATTATAGAAAAAAATTGATCAGCTACAACCTCGGGCTTTTTACAACAGTTCTCGGTTTTGCTCGAAAATTTCTGGAATTAATTCGATTAAGCTTCTTTCCTTTTGGGATCACTCTTGAACACTTGAATTCACTTCATTCATACTTGGGGACTTGCTTTTCTCTTCTTGCTAGCGCTTTGGGGGTAGTTTGAGGAGTTTTTCTCGCCTCGGGCCTCGGAATGGGTTTTGACTTCTTTTGCAGGCTTTTTTCTTGCACTTTTTCGCTTTCAACCATCTATCTTACATAAAACTTCATTTGCTTAACCACTTTAGGCCTTCAAAATGGCTTAGTAATACAGAAATATAATGCAATACCTTCTTTTCATGCTTAAACTGAATTTACATGCAATTTACGGTTTTAGATTGTGATTAGAAGCTAATTGAGCCTTATTTAAAGGATTAGAAATGCAATTTATGGGCTCAATCAATCTTTATTGAGAAATTTTGTTTTCACACCCATTTGATGTATTTCAAGATTGTGCAAAGTAGTAATTACAAGTACTATTTTCATGAAATTAATTCTTGTCACAAGAGAATATGCATTAAAGTAGTCAAGACTTTCCTTTTGTCTATAACCTTTTATCACAAGCCTAGCTTTGTATTTATCAATTGATACACCTACTTTCAATTTCCTTTTGAAGATCTACTTCGAACCTAGAGATTTGCTATCAGATGGAAGATCCACTAGTTCCTAAGTATGATTTTGCAAAATAAAAATAATTTCACTTTTGATAGCCTCTTTCCATAAAGGACCATCATTCGAATTCACAATTTCTTCATAAGTTTGAGGTTCAACTTCTAGCATATACGTCAAAAATCTTGAACCAAAAGATTTTTCAGTCCTTGCCCTTTTGTTATGTCGAGGCTCTACCTCAACTTCCTCATGAGTATCGTTGATGTTCTCATGTGTTCGTTTAGAAGAATTTGTTTCTTCTTTCTTACATGGAAACACATTTTCAAAGAATTATGCATTCCTTGACTCCATGATTATATTCTTGTGTATATCAGGTATACTAGACTCATACACAAAAAATCGATTGATATTGCTATTTTGTGCATATCCAATGAAAATGCAATCAACCGTTTTTGGTCAGTTCTGTAAGTAGGAAAATCGAACCTAACTATAAAGTTTGGGGAGGGTTTGGGGTACCCCAATTTTTACCCCGATCAAAACCGAAAACACCCCTAGTAAGGATGTCTTGCGAACCCAAACCCTCCTTAAATTATTCGATTTTGGTCTGGTTTGGTCTCATTCAGTTTTTTTTTATATTGTTAAAACTTTAGTTAAAAATTGCACTAAAAAAGGCACTACAAAACTTATGTTCACTACTGTATACTAATCCTCCTAATTTGGAAGCTAATTAAATTGATTTTCATTTTGATTAGACTTCTATGATAACAATATAAATTCACTCAAAAGGCACTACAAAATAAATATATAATGTTACATATATTTATAACTTTTAAAGAATTTTCTCAATCTTGAGTCTTTTCTTATATTCAGTAAATAAATTGTAATTTACTTTCAAGTTATTTCTACAAGCATTCAGTCAAAAAAATTGTAAATTATTTTATAAATCAGTTTTAATCTTGTTATTCTAAGTTATTTATTTTATAACTCTATATTAATTTCAAATTAAGTTATTATCCGCCCGTTCTCTTATATTTTACAAGATTAAAACTGAATTATAAAATAACTTAGAATTTTTTTGACTGAAAATATAAGAGAGTGCACGTATAATAACTTAATTTGAAATTAATACATAGTTATAAAATAAATAACTTGGAATAACAAGATTAAAATTGAATTATAAAATAACTTACAAATTTTCTAACTGAATGCTTGTAGAAATAACTTGAAAGTAAATTACAAATTATTTACTGAATACAAGAAAAGACTCAAGATTGAGAAAATTCTTCAAAAATGATGGTATGAGACATGCCTTTATTATTCCATCTCCTTCTCTTTTATAGCTGAAAAATGGAGAATGCTGTGGAACCACGGGTCTTCACCATGATACATCTTTTGACTAAAGCTTTACCTTTTACTATTCTTCCATGACAAAATGTTTACCTATATGCTCTTTGTTTCCTCATTTCAGTGGAAAAATAGGTCATTTGGCAAAGTGGAATGATGACTTGACTTGATAGCTTGTTTGACTAAATTACCCCACATAATTAAATTGGTATTTGCTTTCTTAGATTTCTCTAAGTAGTGAGTGAGAATACCAAATTTAATAAAATGGATCTTGGGCATCTTAATATAATTGACTATAATAAGGATCTTTACCGGTGTCCATTCTTTGATATGTCGTCTGATCTGACTAGACGTTCCTGCCGGTTACGGATCCTTGGTCTGACTTGGGAGAATTTGAACTATTTAATAAATTTTCACTGAGGGCTTGGGCCAGCAACATCTTTAATTGAGTTTTCGAACATTTGTTGATGTCGATAGTGTCAATTGATGGAGTTGGGCTTATCTCGGCTTTTGCCTTTAGCTTAAGATTACTTGGTTCCGATTTAATTTCACTTGGTGATGCTTTATTACTTTGAAAAATATGAGGAACAGTGAATGGGCTTGAAAGGGGTTGAGTCACTGGTATTGCCTTGGGCTTTACTATTGGAAATTCTTTTTGTATTTACCTGATAATTCGATTATGATCAAATTTATCCCACCATTTACAAAAATTTGGCGGGTAACTATATCAAATTGACTATGATGTTTGACTACGGCTTAGGAAGATCCTGTTGTTTGAAGGAATTGTTCGATAACAGGATTTTTTAGAAGATGGCATTGCCATTTGACAATCCATGGAATTTTGTATTTACTAGAAAAAATGAGAAGTAAAGGCATGGATGAATCCTTCACTTCAGGGAGAACTTTTTGAAAATAAAAAATATGATCTTGGAGTAACTGTGGCAATATTTCCACTGATGAGCCATACATATCCCACCATATAATAAACCAAGCTGGGAATGACCAATGGAAAGACCATTTAAAATTGTGGTCAAATTGGTCAAACCAAGAATGACTAAAGTTTTCATTTTTATAACAAAATATTTTTAACCATGCTTCAACATAATCATGGTAACAATAAAATTCTTCACTAACCGAAAATTTGACTAAGTCTAAAGGATGTTTACACCAATCTTCCATAAGAATTATTTTTTTAATATAAAAGGAATGATAAATGACTCTGGTTGGGTCTTCTCTATTAAATAATTGTTTGATATGGATAGACTCAGTGTTAACTAAGATTTAGTTATAGAATCGGAGTGACTTGTATGGCGCTTAGGGTATGAAATGCCATCCAGGTGGAAAATACTGGAGGGAAAACATTATAAGGTCATCTTTGTCAGTCATATGTGGCTTGAAATAGAATAGGTTTACTGTATGTTTGGGTATATATGGGCTTGACTTTGGATAACTGTGGGTTTTTATAGGCTTGGGGGTAGGCTCAATTTGAAATGGATCATTACTTTTGGGTTTATTAGACAAAGCTTGACTGTATTGTTTGGGAATTTGGCCCAAAATTGCAAACTAGTTTACTACTAGAGTTGAGGTTAACTGAGATGGGTAAGGGACTATAGTTCCCCTTTCTGACTTGGTAGTTTGACTAGGTGGATCAGATGGTCCATAAATATCAAATAGAGGAATGCAGGGCCTGCTTCCTATCTGTTTACTACTGCGATCATTGCCACGACCTCCACGGCCACGGCCTCTGCCGCTAGCCTCACTCATTTACCTATTTGTAGAAATTCTCTTATGAGAAAATCAGGAATAGAATTTTCACTTCCTTTGATGTATTCAATATCAAAATCAAAAATACTTAAAAGTGATTGCCATCGTGCAAATATTGTTTAGAGGCAATATTTTCAACATCTTTTTCAAAAATATATTTAGCTGACTCGGAATTAATCCTGATAAAAAATCTTTTATTTAATAAATCACTTTAGAATTTATTAATACAAAGTACTAATGATAAAATCTCTTTTTTGATAGTAGAATAATTTACTTGAGTACTATCCCATGCACCTGAATGAAACCGAATAATTTGTTCTGGAGAAGTGGGGGTTAACTTTTGTTTAAGAATTCCTCTGAACTCAATCTCAAAGGCATTTGTTTCAACAATCTTGAAAGCAGATGGATTAGAAATGTCAAGACAAGGAAATATCTTAACATGTTTTTTGATGTCTTGGATAATGGAAGTATGAACTGATATCCAAGGAGGATGGTTACTTTGTAATCATTAAAATAATGGCTTGCATTATTTTCGTAAATCTTTATAAAAGTCATTGATGTAATTAAGGGATCCTAAGAACCTTTTGAGATGGTTTTTATCTAGGATCTCATCAGGAAATTTATCTGCAAATTGGATTTCTCTATCTATTGGTTGGATTTGACTATACTGAATGTTGTGACCTAAGTATCTAATCTTGGTTTAGAATAGACAAAATTTAGTAGGAGATAGAACTAAACCATTGACTTTGACAGTTTTAAAGAATGATTTCAAATGTTTCCAATGTTCTTCAATTGACTTAGAGAAGATGAGTATATCATCTATATAAACTATGGTAAATTGATTAAATGGGTTTATAATATCACTCATAATATTTTGGAATTCACTAGGGGCATTCTTAAGACCGAATGGCATTACGTTCCATTCATAATGGCCAAAAGGAGTGGTAAAGGTTGTCTTATACGTATCCTCTTCATGTATTTGGATTTGCCAGAATCCACTTTTTAAATCGAATTTACTAAAGATTATTGCTTAGTCTAATCTATTAATTAAATCTTTTTTATTTGGTAATAGATATCTTATCCATTCAAGGACTTTATTTAATGGTTTATAATTAATAACTAATCTTGGTGTACCTCTTTCTATCTCAACATTTTTATTAACATAGAAGGCTAGACATGTCCAAAGGGATTTACCTTTTCTTATAATCTTTTTGTTAGTTAAATCATTAATTTATTGCTTACAATATTCCATTTGTTCATGACTCATTAATTTATGTACCAAAATGCGTGAAGTAAGTCAGAACAGACTTCTTTAAGTAGCATATTTGTAAATTCTTTGATTTTATTTTAAAGTTTATCATCTTTTAATTGTTCTTCAATTTTCTTATACTTAATTTCATCTTTTAGATACTTTAGACAGTTACTTTTGCTATTAAGTAAATTTAAGGATTTAGAAATGATTGTTCTTTGATAATTTTTAAATCTCTTTCTTTGGGTTTAGTAATGAATCTAAATATAACTTTTTGTCCTAAATGATGACTTGTTAACCCTTTAGTAGAAGTAGTAAATGGATATAATAAGTATATAAATGGGAGTCTTAAAATAATCTTATCCGTCATATTACGTATTAAGACAAAGGATGTCTTAAAACAAACACCATCCTGACAGATATGAACTTTAGGCAATTTATACTTAATATTCATTTGACTACCATTTGCTGAACTTAGCGTTTCACTTGTTTTTTTCATAATAGGTAGTTGGAACAAGTTCTTCTTGGATGCAATTCAAGTCTGCTCCACTATATATTAATGCACGTAATTCAATAACAAATGTTTTTTTATGACTAATGTAATATTAACATACCATTTTTGGAATGTTATATCTTTTAGTACATTTAAAGAATTTTCTTTTTCTAAAGAGTTCTTTTGTACTGTATCACTATCTGGACAATTGGTTTTAGATGTTTCACTTTCTTCATCAGAAGAATTATAAATCATATTTTTTGATTTATTATTAATCTTTGCAATATCTTGTTTTAACTCAGGAATCTCCTGTTTAATTTTTGAAATTTATTTTTTCAATTTATTATCTTCTTGATTTAATTCTGGTAAAGTAATTTCTTTGACTGGGTTTTTAAACCTTTCTAAAGTTTTATTTAAGCTAAAGATAGGTTTTTCTTTATTTTTATATATCTTTTGTGGGTTTTTTTTCTTTGGTCAATAAGCCTTTTAACTGGTTCATATACTGAGTTTTTAACTGTGGGTCTGTAATCATACTAATTAAATATATTAATAAGGATATTTCTTCATCATTCTTGGTTAATACATTTAATTTTTTTACTACAGCAAGTGTTAGTGCAATTATCAACATAACCTAGACTGACATTGGGAGATTTATTGCCTTCATTATCTGACTGGCTGCTAGAATTACTTGAAGATTGGGAATGAAGATCAGATCCTAGATATTCATTATCACTAGAGTTGTTTTCTATTCTCATTAATTCTAAAATTTGTTCTGCATATTCACTAGATATGTTTAATTAACTAAGTTTCTCTTTAACTTTACATTCATTTTTATAATTTCCTTTCCTTCTAAAATTGTGACAAATTGCATTACTTTTGTCGTATTTTTTATTACCTTTAAATTTGTTTTTTTTATTAGGTGACTGTTTTTTGTAATAATCATCTTGAGTATTGCCTTCTCTTTTGTGTTTATATAGTTTATATTTTTTGTGATAATTTTTTTATTATGTTTATTTTTTACAAAACTTTTTGGTAATAATGTTACATATATTTATTTTAATAATTATCTTAGGTAATTATCTGTAAATGTAAATAATCCACAGGCTTAGGTCATTTATAACATAAATGTTGTAAGAAAGCTTCATTTTTTTTCCTAACGTGTTGTAAGACAACTTAAGTAATTACCTTAAGTTAGCAAAAAAATTTTAAAAGATTCAATTTTTTCGGTCCAATTCGAGTACCCCTAACCCACACTGACCCGAATCAATCAATTTTGGTTTCGATTTCGATTTTTGATTTCGGTTTTGGTTTTTTCGGTTCAGATCGGTTCGGTTCGTTTGTTTGGTTTTCAGATTTCTAACAACGCCCCTAATCCTCACATGTATAAATAATTGTAGGATGTTTTTTTTTCATTTCCATAATTTATATAAAGTTTTCTCCTATTTTATTTTGGACACCTTATCTAAGATATAGTTAGCAGAGAGATTAGCTTATCCCCATATGTTAGGTGGCAAACCTAAACTAATCAACATTGCATTCATCTTTTCTTTTAATATACGATTCTTTTAATTAGCTATTCCATTTGATTGAGGTAAATAAGGTGCAGTCATTTCATGAATTATTCCATGTTGAGCACAAAACTCAACAAATAAAAATTCATATTAACCTCTTCGATCACTTCTAAGTATTTTGATTTTCTTATTAAGTTGATTTTCAACTTAATTTTTATTGAGACCAAATTTCTCTATTGCTTCATCCTTACTTTTGAGTAAATTCACGTAACAATATTTCGTGTTATCATCTTTAAATCACATATATCGCTATGGATTAAATCAAGGATTCCAGTGTTTCTTTCAACATTAGAAAATGACGATCTTGTTTGTTTTGCCTCAGCACAAGTTTCACATTTAAGTTTTGAATTAATTTGGAATAAAGGTATTTGATTTAAGTTAATTAATTTTCGTAAAGAATAATAATTAACATGTCCTAGTCTACTATGCGACAAATTTGAAGACTTGAGCATATAATTGGAATAAGTGACTTTATTATCATTATTAATAATAGTCATTACATTCAACTTGAAAATATCTCCAGTTATATACCCCTTCCCCACATACATCCAACTTTTAGACAAAACAAACTTATCAGACTCGAACAAAAGCTTAAATACCTGATTGTTAAGCAATGAACCAAACACTAAGTTCTTGCAGACTTCAGGCACATACATCACATTGTTCAGAGTCGGAATCTTTCCAGACGTCATCTTTAGCAACACTTTCCTTTCACCCCTGATCTCGAAGATAGCATAATTTCCCATATACATTTTCTCCCCATTCTTAGTAGGCTGAAAGGTGGAGAACAAATTCTTATCAAAGCACACGTGATGGGTGGATCAATATCAATTCACCACTCTCTTGGATTTGAGCCCAAAAATTTACCTCATAACTTACTGCCGATAAATTGATATCCGAAACCACTTGAGCAATTCCTTCAATCATATTTTCTTCCTTGTTTCAGTTCCTTTTTGGCAGCCTACAATCGAAAATTTTATGGCCCAATTTGTCACAGTTGAAACACTTATATTGAAATTTTGGCTTTTTAGCTTTTCCACCTTTCGCCCCCAACGTTTTTCCTTTGCCTTTGTTGTTGTTATTGTTGTTGTTGTTGTTGTTATTATTATTATTATTCTTATTATTGTTATTGTTATTATTATTATTATTATTATTATTATTATTATTATTATTATTATTATTATTATTATTATTATTATTATTATTCCTCTTTGATCCTTGAACATGTTCCATTACATTTGCCTTGGCAGCAATAGAAATGGTATTAGCCCCCTTTTCTCTGACCCTTTATTATCTTCTTCAATTTGAAGTCTTAAAATAACGTCCTCAACTACTATTTTCTTTCATTTGTGTTATAAGTAATTTTGAAAGTCTTTCCATGCCGATGGCAATTTTTTGATTATACATGCTACTTGGAAACTTTCGCTCAAAGTCATCACTTCGGCATGGATTCCATGCAGAATCAATTGGAGCTCTTGGACTTGGCTTATTATTGTTTTGGAATCAACCATTTTAAAATCAAGGAACTGGCCAACAATGAACTTTTTGGCACCGGCATCCTCGATTTTAAATTTATGATCCAATGCCTCCCATAGTCCCTTAGCTTTTTTCTTTTCAATGTAAACATTTTATAAAGAATTTGCCAAACCATTCATTATTGTATTTCTAACCAAGTAATCTGCATGGTTCCAAGCATCAATGGCACAACTGCTTAGACATCTTACTCACCCTCTTTGAGCTTAGGCCTCTCCTCGGTCAGAAATCGTGCAAGATTAAGGGTAGTAAGATATAACATCATTTTTTGTTTCCACCTCTTAAAGTCTTGACCATTAAACTTTTCTGGTTTTTC
Organism: Lonicera japonica; assembly: GCA_021464415.1. Classification (NCBI taxonomy): domain Eukaryota; kingdom Viridiplantae; phylum Streptophyta; class Magnoliopsida; order Dipsacales; family Caprifoliaceae; genus Lonicera; species Lonicera japonica. The sequence continues at coordinate 9,905,151 of CM038463.1, forward strand.
CCCTTTCATTACAGTCACAGCACCAAAAATATGAGCAATTACAATATGGTTCAATGGTGCAACCGAAGCAATAGGAGCAATAAGATTAATTTCAGTAGTCATTGTACCTTCGCAAAAATACAAATAGAAGGTAGACTCCACAAACACAAAATTCCAGAATTCAAATTGTCAACTTCCAGAAAATATAAAAATTTCGAGAGAGAATTAAACTTTAGAAAATCTCCGAAAACTATTAATTCCAAAAAATTTCCAGAACACATTAATCTTTACAAAATTTATAAAAAATATTAAATTCTAGAATATAACTTTAGCAATAATTTTTTTAAGATTATTAGCAAAATATCATGGATAATTAAAATTATAAACTGAAAATTAAATAAAATTAAATCGAGTCATGTGTTTCACACATTCTCCTTAAAACAATTACGCCACCTCCCGTGGTTCTTTGAGACTTGTTAACAATGTTTATTACCCAAGGTGAAATAGTGTAAGAGTGTTTACCTTTACACTTCGGTGTCACTCACTGAACAAATGTAGTTTGTGTTTGAATTTTATTGCCAACCAAAGCAAAGCTAATTCTAGAGGAAGAAGAGAGATTTCGTGAAAGTTGTGTGGTTGAATGTGTGGAATAAGGTCTAAAAGTCACTTGTTTATACAAGAGGGATGAGCGATTGGTTTAATTGCATGCAATAACTAAAATCCATTTTGGTGTTAAATGCATGAATTAAACCAAACGTTTTTTGATGTTTGAATTTTAAATCTCTCATTTAAGAGTAATTTAAAACAAAAATCGAGTATCATTAAAGGGGCTATTAAAATTGTGTGGAAATGGAGAAGGAAAGAAAAAAAAATTCTCTAAGTGCAAAACATGAACCTGCGCGGGTGGCCACTTTCGGAATGGCATTCATGTTCGTAGGTGCGGGCACACACGAGTTGCATGGTTCGAAGTGGAACTATTATTTGCACCCTCCCATACGGGCATGAGAAAGAGCCTTACTTTTCTTTAATGCTTAACAAGCTCGTAAGAAGTAATCCCTTATAAACCCATCAAGTTTTTCCTAAAATTCTCATGTGGGATTTAACATTTTTCATCTTAAGTAGCTCAGTTTAGTTGACAATTTTCCATTCACCCCATATTTATTTTGAGTAAACAAATATACGATTTCGATGTACTCACATAGGATAACACGAATCTATAATTACCTTTCATAACCGAATGTGAAATCCCGTTTAAAATTACCCTCAAAACGATTCAAAAATGACTTTTATACCCATTTTTTTCAACAAAAGCATGGGTAACTGGCAAACAAGATAGAAGTGCATGCACAAACTACCTTAACTGCATTAGATGCTTGCCAATTATACTTAATGCTCCGAATTAAGAGGATAAGTAAGATTGGGGATGAATATACTTCATCAACCATTGCAATGATTAGGGGCGTTCAAGAACTGAGCCGATTGGACCGATCGAACCAGACTAAAAATTATGGTTTTATTTTTATTTTTTTTACACATACAATGGTCCGGTCTAGTCCAAATTTTCATAAACTAAAATAGTTCGGTCCTATCTGGGTCTTATGAATAAAAATACCTACAAAATTGGATTGGTTATATATATATATTTAAAAAAAGTTGTATATCTTTGGAAAAGTGAGAGCATATTTAGTTAATTACTTTTTCATTTTTCCCATTTTTTAATCCTCCTTTTTTTTTTCAGCCTATCCCATCTTGTCCCACACATGCTACCCATCTCTCTTTGTCCTTTTTTTTTCTTTTCACATGGTTCCCTTCCTCTCTCACGCAATATCTCTCTCACTCTCTCTTACCTTGCATTATTCAAATTTCCCCATCAATCCTTTAGCCATTCTCCCCTCTCTCTCTATTTCTCTTAAGGAAGAAAAAGACCTATAGAGACAATATCCAAAAAATTGAATGCTTTCTTCTTCTTCTTCTTCTTCTTCTTCTTCTTCTTCTTCTTCTTCTTCTTCTTCTTCTTCTTCTTCTCTCTCTCTCTCTCAGTATTTGCATGTACATATACATATGTATACACATGTTTAGCTCTAGATAAATATATAATATTTTCTTGATTATATATATTATAAATGTTTGTGTGGATTTATTGCTTATAAAATGAATGTATAAATCTAAATATGTTTTGATTTGAGTTTTCTCCCAATATGAAATTTTTTTTTTGTCCATATATTACTTCATTTAGTCAAGTTTTTTCTCATTAATGCTAAACCGATTAGATTAACCAAAACCGGACAGTTCAACTTGATTTGGTTTGGTCCGGTCTTAGAGGGTATTTCGATCCAGAAAATTTTAGGATTGAAGTGTTGGGTTCGGTCCAAAAACATGGTCAATGGTTCGATTGACCAAACCGTGAACACCCTTATTAATGATGGAAGGAGTTCTGGGCCAACCACTCCAGCTCCTACATACCTATTTTCTCCTTACTATATATATAAAGCATTTACTCATTATAACCACTGTAGATTGGGTATTGAATACGTATACTTAAGCAAAAATAAAAGATATTTTCTCAACCTAGAAACTTTCTACTCATATTAAGTAAGTCCGATAAGCACGTCAAAGCTTATAGGCCTAAGAGAGTTTTAGGTTATAGTCAGAGAGGAGATCTCAACCATCTTGTTGTAATAATTAGACTAGCCAAATGATGTTCATTCCTCTGTGACCAAAGCTTTGCGCTATATTATTATCTCATAACTAAAGGTCCTCAGAGTTCAGAGCTTTTTCTCAAAGGAAGAGTATGCCTCACCAAAAAAAGGGTCGAACCTCTTTTATAACCTTTTTTGCCTATTACTTTATTAAGATAATCATATTGCTAACTCATCATAAAACCAATTTTACTAAGATAAGAGTTAAAAGCATATAACACCCTTGAAGTTTACACCGAATTGCACTTTTATCCATGAAGTTCCATTTAGCTAAAATGAAAACACAAAGTTAAGACCATGTTCCACTTTTATCCACAGTTTGACATTTTGTCCAAAATGTTAACAAAACCCCTCATATGAGCATCACATGAGGGGTAAAACGGGTAACCCAGCCCTAATATCCTTTTCCCTCCCCTCTTCCCCTTTCCTTCCTATTTTTCTGCTAAAAAAAATATAGCATATCATCCCTAAATATAGAGAGAGAGAATATTAAACCATAAAAGTGACCAACATAGAATAAAAGCAAGCTTAATTTGAATGATCCGCCACTGTGGGCTACTAAAGTCTCTCAATCTATTTTCCCTCTTTCTCCTCCCCTTTTACATCTTCTTTCAAAAATTGTAGTCGAGAGGAAGAAGAAAGAGAAACAAAAATGAACTGAAATACGACTCCTTCTCTTTATCCTTGTCTTACTTCACTCACACATTCACCACTTACTCGTCACAAAACCATTGCACCTATCAAAATACTGTGCACTTCTCTCCCTCAAAACTGCCCTCACAACTAATGACCCCCACATAACTATAAACTACTAAAAAAGGCCTTAAAAGTGACCAACATAGAATGACTAACCGTTTCTTCCTCGATTTCTTCCTAAAAAAAGCCGTAAAAGTACTAGCCCATTTCTTCCTTCAATCACAATCAATTTCTAGTCGCTCATCTCTTTAGCTTGTTGCTTTTCTTTTCCAATTTTGGAGTTAGGGCAAATGGAAGAGAGGAAAGTGTAATAACACGCTAAGTTAGGGTTGAGTTACCCGTTTTACTTCTTATGTGACGTGTAGGTGGGGAGTTCCGTTAACATTTTGGACTGAATATCAAACTGTGGACAAAAGTGGAACACGATCTTAACTTTGTGTTTTTATATGAGCTAAATGGAACTTCATGGATATAAGTGCAATTTGGTGTAAACTTCAAAGGTGTTATATGCTTTTAACTCTTAAGATAATCATCATTTACCATGTAGGTAATCATGTCCTCTAGATTTTTACACCAACAAACTATTTGTTACGCTACTAAGTTAGTGAAAACTATTGTTGCAACATAGTGGTGATGGCATTTTGTAGCTAGACGAGATGGTCGGGTGATTGTCCTTTATAATTTTTTTTAATTGGTAGATTTTATATTCCAAGAAATGGGAAACAAAGATGAAAATTTTGGTTTAGAATATTTGTGGAATTCATTAGCCTGTTGAGTAACTAACATCACTTGAAAATTTGGATTTTAGAGTTTATAAAAGTCCTAGAAAAACTATGAATGAGATATAATAATATGTTTAACGGATAATCCAACAGCTTCTTAGGTTATAATAATTCTTAATATTGATTCATTATACATGACATTCATATAAATAGTTGAATTTATTTTAGTGGCAAAGTATTGAGTTTTACCTTTGGGAGTTTGCAAAAAATGAAGAAGATTAAGTTTAGAGAGAAAATGTTTCAAGAAAACTTATGGGCAAATTGATCGAATCTATTTCAACATGTTTAACTGAAGGAAAATAGAACATACTAATCAAAGAAGAAATTAATGCTAATGTCAAGATTGTTAAGAATTCTGGATAAAAAATGGCTAGGCGAGTTTATATAGATAGGGTAAGAAGAACATTGTGGTGGGTGAATTCAAAAATTTATTTTTTGTTAAGTATTTGTTTGCCTATAAAAATTAATTGGGGTGGAAAAAAAATTGGTGAGGTTAGTATATAGAGGGGTAAGAAAATGTTTTGGTGTTTTTTTAAGAGTTTCTAAAAAAAAATTTACACAATTTTAGTCGAGCAAGAAAGAAAAGAATAGATGATGATTTTTGTTTAGGGATGGAAATCCAGGTGAGAATAAATAATTATACGCTACTTTTTAAGTTGGTTCAATTTAGATTTTGACTTTTGTAAAAATGAGAAATATAAAATTATTGAGCTATTTAAAAATACCCTTAAATAATGGGTGGAGATATTGGCACCCCCAATATCTCTCGCAAATACTCTCATTTTTTATTCAGTCATTGGCAATTGAGTAAAGTATTTTTACTCTATTGTAAAGTATCGAATATAATATTAATAATACCTTATTAAGTTATTAAAAATTAAATATATAAACTTAGGGGGGTGTATTAGATTTAGAATTTATAGGATTTTTATAGACTTTTAAAGTTCATGAGTATTCAATTGAGATTTTAAAAAGTCTTTTAAAATCATGATGTATTCAATTGAGATTTTAAAAAGTCTTTTAAAATATTGATATATTCAATTGAGATTTTAAAAAATCCATCAAAATCTTATGGTATTCAAAAGTCTAATGACTTAGCAGGATTTTAATTATTGGTGAATTTTGGTAGATTGCAAAGCTTTTTTTATACATAAAAATTCATCTTGAAATCTTCTCACTTACCCAGAGATTTCAGATGGATTTTTAATTCCTTTAACAACTTTACTTAACATTCTCTCTCTCTCTCTCTCTCTCCTTCCCTTCCCCCTCCCCCTTCCCATCCTTCTCTCAAAATCCAAATTTCTTATTATGTGTGAACGCATTAATTTTTTTTTCATCCCTGTAAAGTCTTTAATCTCTCTTTTACAAATAATATGGTTATTACGCATTAATATAATTTTAAATGGTTAGACCGCTAATTACCGTTCATTTTTTTAAAAACAATTCATGTTAATTTCATTAAAAAATACTAGTGGGGTGAGAAATCTAATTTTGTTGGTGCATAAAATCATCCATAGTTAAAGTCGACTTACAAAAGTAAAATTTGGTTCATTTATTATGTAATAACTATTAATTTTTTACTGTAAGCGAAGGTTAGAGACATAACATTTTTTTTTGGTAATTCATTTAATAGACTAACACAGCATGCATTATTACACTTTTATAATACTCTAGATAGTAAACTGACCAAAATCTCAAAAACTTTAAGTACTCAATTTGGTTCAAACATGAATTTTAAATTAATAGATATAAACTGGAATAATAATGTTATAATTCATATTCACTTTGTAATCAAAATTATTTTATTATTTATCCTTTGATTTTTTATTATAACTATTTTTTATGCACGTGCATTACACGTGATTGTAGTGCTTGACAAATGTCATTAAATTCATTAATAAATATGTATATACTAAAAATTGAATAATTAATATGAAATACAAATAATAATAACATATAAACAAAACATAGTATCAAGTGTAAAATTCAATTGATAACTATAAGAAAATCATAAAAAAATGTCTCCTTTAAATTTTTTTTAAGTAAATATGTGGTTGTAAAATAATGAGAATGAAAATTAAGAGGATAATAATGAGAATGACGAGAAATATGATAATTATAATGATGGTTAAATGGAGTAGTATAAATTTTTATAAAATATTTCTTTAATTATCTTTACATTTTTAATAATGTTACTTTAAATTAATAATTAATTTATTTTATTGTTTATCTTTTATCTTTTAATTTTTTTTTTTTGATAAATTTATTAAAATTTATAGACTTATTAAAATTTACATAAATTTTAAAAAATTTATACATTAAAATTTATCAAATTTTATGAAGATTTAAAATAATTAATAAACTTAACATAATCATATGCGGTCACAAGAAGTAACAAATCACGTGTCTCTGGAAGAATCCTGACCCTTCATCTCTCGTTTTTCTTTTAATCTTTTTCCTCTACCTAAAGCCCTTTTAGAACTCTCTAGAACCCAGCTGTTCGCTAACACACTCTCTCCCCCATATAAAACCCCTTCTCCTTTACGCCGTCGGCATTATTACGGTATTTTGCACTTCAGATTTCGTAAAAAAATTCGTCGCTATCTAGATTAATTCATTCAATTCTGAATAATGGACGAGGATTTTGATCTTCCACCAACCGACGAGATGAACGAGGATTTTGACATGCCGGAATCGTTCATGAAGGTTGGGGAAGAGAAGGAGATCGGAAAGGAAGGGTTGAAGAAGAAGTTGGTTAAGGAAGGTGAAGGTTTTGATACTCCTGATAATGGAGATGAAGTTGAAGGTACTAATTATTTGAGGTTTTCAGTGTTATACGGATATGTGTTTGTTTTGTATAATTGTTGATTTATACGCTGATTTGGAGATCGGTTTGAATTTCAGTCCACTACACTGGAACTTTACTTGATGGAACGAAGTTTGATTCGAGTCGAGATAGGGGGACTCCGTTTAAGTTCACTCTCGGACAAGGTTAGATTTGGTTGATTATTTGATCTACTGTCTTGTTGATCTTGTGAGATAGTTTGATTGACACTAAGGTTCACTTAATGCCGAATGAAAGGCTATTCAGCATTAAGTGGGAGAGATGATGTTTGTTTTTTGACCTTTGAATGTTGAGTTGGATAATGTTGAATTGGATTGAAATTCAGAGCGTTTAGAGGCGGTTGTTGCGCTGAATGCTTAATTTGTATTGCTACTCTTATTATTCATTAGGTATAGATGTATGATATCATTGTAAGGATAAAATTGTAATATTCCATGTATTCAGCATTCAGGTCAAATAAATCAAACGCATTTTTTTCAGAAGTTGCTTTCAACATAAGGATTCAAAGTTTGCCATTCACCATTTAGAGGCTAGAAAAAGAAACGACCCCTAATAGTACTAAAGAGAAATGACAAACACATAAAAGTTCCCAAAAAGTTGCTCCAACAGTAAAGTTTATTGTTACGGATTTTTATTGATTTTTTAGTAACAGCAGAAAAATGGATTTTAAGCAAATTGCATAGAAAATTTTGTACTTTGCCAAAATTAGTCAGACTGATTATGTTCCTTTGTGCGTAAATAAAATCATCTTGTATGAAATTTCTATTAATATATATTTATTTGGTGAAATGTAAGCAATATATGGACAGACACTTAACAAAGGCAAAGGCGAAGGCATAGGGGCTGCTCTAGAAATAGTTCCTATGAGTAAAAGGAAAAAAGGGAGTAGGTTAAGTTTATAAGCCAGATGTATTATATATGTATATGTACATGCTAAGCTTCTCGGTTCATGAATTTTGTACATGTCCAAGAAACATTTCACAAGGGCAATTGCTGCTCTACAAATGTTCCTCTTTGAGTCTTATCAGTGTGCAGTGGCGGATCTAGAAATTCATTTCAGAGAGGGCACTTGTAGAGCACCAACAATTAATGGAACGCGCTCTTGTCAAAGAAATTTAACCTTAAATTTCTTCAGCTCCCACACTTACGACCTGCACTGGCTTATTCACAAATACTAACAAGCATTTAATGTAATAGTAAACATAGACAATGTAATAGTCATGTCTAATTTGCATCATATGTATGCATTGTTGTGTTTAGTCACCGACGTTAGACTAGGCAATTATTCCTTTTTTTTTTCTTTTTAAAAAAAATGATTGTAGATCTGGAACTGATTATACTTTGTTTGCTGTTAAAAATGCCTCATATTTCTTTCAGGAACATCTCAAATTAATAGAGTTTATCATCAATGCAACAATATATAATCCTCTGCTTACTATTTAATTGATTTGCTGCTTGAACATATTCTTGAATGCTTAGATGAAGATTTATGGGGTACAGAATGACATTCAGAGTTGAGTTGCCTGATTCTATTTGCTCAAATTGTGTGCTTGGCAACCCAATGTTGGAATTGTGTAGGGTAATTTTTGCCCCAATTCCAATTACAAAGTGGGTTGCCAAACAACCAGTAACTGTAATTCAAAATTTGTCATAATAAATCAAACACATTCAAAGGAGAATCTCTCAAGCCCATGCCCATTTACTGATACTAAAGTTGATATTTGATATGATTTCTCCATTGAGTGATACTAAAGTTTTTATTTGATACCATTTGTCCTTGTATGACAGGACAAGTAATTAAGGGATGGGACCTAGGAATCAAGACAATGAAGAAGGGTGAAAAAGCCATTTTCACCATTCCAGCAGATCTAGCTTATGGTGAGTCTGGTTCTCCGCCGACCATTCCCCCAAGTGCTACTCTCCAGTTTGATGTCGAACTGCTATCATGGGCCAGCATTAAGGACATCTGCAAGGACGGTGGAATCATAAAGAAGATTCTTAGAGAAGGAGAAAAATGGGAGAATCCTAAGGACCTTGATGAAGTGTTAGGTACTCTGTCCTTCCCTTTAACATTATCAGTTTCTACTGTGGTTGTAGCCCTCCTTTTTAACCAGTCTGACTGAATATGCTTCCTTCCTATTAATGCAGTTAAGTATGAAGTACAACTTGAGGATGGAACTTTGATTGCAAAATCAGATGGAGTAGAGTTCACTGTTCAAGAAGGTATTTAAAAGAATTCAATATGATGCTTCACTGTAACGTTTTGGTATTGGCATATGAATCATATTTTTGTGTATGTTGCTGAACTGAAATTGGCTTTGATTAGGTCATTTCTGTCCTGCATTGGGCAAGGCTGTAAAAACAATGAAGAAAGGAGAAAAGGTTAACCTGATAGTGAGATCACAATGTAAGAATATTTCAAATTCAAGTTGTTATCTAGAAGATATATTGGTTTTGTAAGCAACCCCTAAAGTTTTATTTCTGTTACAGATGGGTTTGGGGAGAAAGGTAAGCCTGCTTCTGGTGATGAAGGTCTGGTCCCACCAAATGCAACATTGTTGGTTACTCTCGAGCTGGTATCGTGGAAGACTGTATCGCATGTCACGGATGACAAAAAAGTTATTAAAAAGATCCTAAAGGAAGGGGAGGGATATGAACGGCCTAATGAAGGAGCTGTTGTTACACGTTAGTATTAAATGAATGGCATTAAGAGACAAAAGTGTTTCTGCTCGCCTGCCTAATCTGTCTAATTTCCTGTGGTAAAACTTGTTCTGTTTGTGTTTGACAGTGAAATTGATTGGGAAGTTGGAAGACGGTACTGTTTTCATTAAGAAAGGTTACAATGATGAAGGGGAGCCTCTTGAGTTTAGGACAGAAGAAGGTACCTCTTATTTTATCTCTGCTTTTAGCTTGCCATTTTGTTGTTTTCCTTTTTCTTAATTTGTTCGTACGCCTTTAACAGAGCAAGTTATAGACGGGCTTGATAGAGCGGTGATGACAATGAAGAAAGCTGAGGTTGCACTGCTCACAATTGCACCGGAGTATGCCTTTGGAACAACTGGGTCACAGCAAGAACTGGCTGTGGTCCCACCCAACTCGACGGTGTGCTACGAGGTCGAGCTTGTTTCTTTCGTCAAGGTACAGACTAAAGCTTGATTTCTTGTGAATGTGTCTTTATTGTAAATTATGTGTTTGGTTCAAGGATATGAGTGTAGTTTGTTGTTTTCAGGAGAAGGAATCTTGGGATATGAACACTGAGGAAAAGATTGAGGCGGCTGGGAAAAAGAAGGAAGAAGGGAATGGATTTTTCAAGGCGGGTAAATATGCAAAGGCTTCGAAGAGATACGAGAAGGTAAGATTCAGCGAAAAAGTGCCAACAAAATGCAAGTTTATTTAAATTTTGCTCAATTTTTAACATTTATTATTATAATGCAGGCTGCAAAGTACATTGAGTATGATACTTCTTTTGGGGAAGAGGAGAAGAAGGCGGCCAAAGCATTGAAGGTCACTTGCAATTTAAATAATGCAGCTTGCCAACTGAAACTGAAGGAGTACAAACAGGCGGAGAAACTTTGTACCAAGGTTATTACAATGTTATGCTGATTCCCTCTCTAACATCATTAAAATATACATATTCCAATCCTGCTTGGACTACTTGGAAAAGAATTGTTTGGAATTTGTTTTGGAAAAAAATTATATGCACTTGTGGGGGATCTTATTGATTAAATGTGAACTGAATTTGGGTATTCAGGTGTTGGAAAGTGAGAGTACGAATGTGAAGGCACTTTACAGGAGGGCTCAAGCTTATATTAATCTAGCTGATCTGGATTTGGCAGAGATTGATATAAAGAAGGCCCTTGAAATTGATCCCAACAACAGGTATGTGCCATTCAAGCTAGTTGCTCCAATGATGAAGTATCATTTGTGATGGTTTATTTTTTTGTATTAATTCATTTATTTGGTCTGTTTTGCCCTGTCTTGTTAAAAATATAGGGATGTGAAACTGGAATATAAAGTATTGAAGGAGAAGATGAAAGAATTCAACAAGAAAGATGCTAAGTTTTATGGGAATATGTTTGCCAAATTGAATAAGCTGGAGTCTCTGGAGACGAATGTAAGCATCACGAAAATGTGCAGCTTACTTGTTGATCAACAGGATGGTTTTTTTTTTCATTTTTTTCTTATGGTGTTCTTTTTTGCTCTTTGATGTGCAGAAAGCGGCCGCATAGGGAGCAGAACCCGCAAGCATAAACACACCAAGTGATGGGGAGCTGGACTTCGTGCAAGATGATAATAAAACTATATAAGCATAAAAAGAGCAGGTCTTATAGTTTGTTAGTCTTCTTCGTGGGTGTAAAACTGCTGGTCTCTTTGGATTTGACAAAAGATGTTATGGATGTTTTCTTAAATTTACCAGATGTTAGCCCTATGTAATGTTCCCTTGTGAGATTTACGCATGATGATTCATAGTTGACAACTTTTTGACCATTTTCTGTTAAGCAGTTGAACTGCTCATCCTTAACTCAGATATTTCTTTTTACCTTGATTTTTTAGTGGGAATTCCGGTCAAAAAGCTTATTTTCTAACCAGCAGGGGACTAAGATTTTGCCTACAATGATACGGTAAACATTTGTTTTGAAGACCAAAATTGATATACTGAAGGGTTAATCGCTCCTGAGTTCGTGTGTATGTATTGAGATACTACATTATTTTTACTGGCAAAATTTATTGGTAGAATGAATGCATGTGTGAATGCAAATATGTAAAATTAACAAAAATGACAAATAAACTAGTGATAAAGAACCATCAAACCATTGATACGTGTCAATCTCTTTGCCAAAATATTAAAGATTATTTTTCTATTACAATACATAAGAGCATACACAAGGGAGAATGTAAAAATTAGGATAAATTTAGCATTTTTACACTTAACTTTTGAAATAGAATACATTGGGTAGTGTTAGAAAATTATTATAAGAGATAGTTGATGCGCCCAAAAAAAAATAAAAAAATTAGAAAAACATGAATGGCTCGTACAAATGAAACTCATTCGTATAACTTAGAGATGCAATAACCATATGAATGTGGTTCATTTGTATGATTTTATATGGGTGAGTCACATTTGTATGATTTTTATTTTTATACAAGTGAGCTGAATTCGTATGAATAATACGAGTGAGTCACGTTTGTATGATTAAAATTTAGTGAGATAGTATATTTACTCAATTTCTCTACTCTGTGAAAAGGAGTATTGTAAATTTATCAATTTATCTTACCCAATGGGGATGCTCTAAGGATATGTATTTTTCTTTTTGTCATATGCTTACCAGTAATTTACGCTCAAACCGTTGATATGTCAATCACTAAACCGTGAGGCCAAATCACCAAGGATCATGAGGCCAAATCGTGGACCGAAATAAACCCAGAGGTTATTACAAGAAAACAATAAAATTGGTATATGCCTACGGGTGAGAGTTAATAGTGAAAAACTGCCCAATGTTAGGTTTATATTTTTAGTTGGCTTGATTCTAATATTAAAAACACTTTTTTCTATTGTAATTGCTTGAGTCGAATTAAAGATTTGAAAATTCAACAATTAACGAAAGCTCGCCAAATTTACCAGAATGATCGAACATAATTCTAGACCTAAGGTAAGTTGGTTTTATGGTTTGACTCAAAATATAGGTGGTGTTTGAGCTAATAGTTCGAATTAAGAAGCTTTTTGAGTCAAATATATTTTTAAATATTTTTATTGATTTTTGTCATAATCCGAAAAAATTCAGTCAATACAAATTATTGAAGAAACTTATTTTTTTCATATCTAATATGTTTTATAAAGTTACTTTTGAATTTTGAGTCGAGTCAGTGCTCAAATGGATTTAATACGGTAAAATAAAATAGAAAGAAAAATTAAATAAAAATATTTTTAAATAAATAATTTTATAAAATAAATAAACAAAAAGAAAATTTTGAATAACTTTTGAAAAGTCAAAGTTCCATTTTTCAGAAAACAAACCCACGTGCTTCTTAGCAGGCGTGTACATTAATTCAATTGCGTTCCTTATGCCACGTGTACATTCAAGAAGAGGAAACTAGAAAATTAAGATGATGTTTTGAGTTTAATTTTTAAATTAATTTTTTAAAATTTGGTGTTTGATAGAATTTGAAAGTATATTAAAAAGTGAATTTGATTTATGTTTGAGTTTTTTTTCAATCAACTAGAAAATCTTATAAAAAAATTTAAATTTTTTTTAAAAACTAGTCACAATGACCTTATTTTATAGATTTCGACGGGTAGGTTTCAAATATATATATTTTTTTATCTAATTTTGATTTTTGGATTTAAAGTTAAAGTATTTTAAAAGTTTTTTTAGAGAGAGAGTAAAGTGATATAAATTTTGAAAAGGATAAAAGTAAAGTTGATTTTTAGTTGAGTTTTTAAAAATTGGAAAAATAAACACCCACCAAACATACCATTAAGGTTCGTTCGATAGTGTTTTTAGATGTCCGTTTTTGTTTTTTGAGGCCAAAAATGGATAAAAAATGCGTTTAGTGGGATGTTAACAAAAATACGAAAAATATTTTCGGATAATGAATTTACGTTAAAGCATAAAACGCAAAAACGTCAAAATAATGTTCTCTCCATTCTCACTCTTGCAATCTTCATTTTAATTGTTTTCGTTCTTGAAAAATGTTTTTATTGTTTTCGTTTTCGAAAAATTTGTTTTCTCGTTTTCATTTTCTGAAAATATTTTCAGAAAACATTACCAAATGGACCCTTAAGTACTAGACTATTACAGCTTATTGAATCCTGGACTGGTCCTGCCCAAAGTGATTTTTCGAGAATTTGCTTTTCCAAATTTCGGACCGGTTCAATGTTTCTGAGTGTATTGGTCCAGCGAATAATTAATGGAGCTTAATTTTTTATTGCAAAAATTCTTTTTTTTTAATATTTTTAACATATTCTAAAAAGAATTTTGACTTTATGTTTTTCCTATAAATATAAATATTGATTTGGATTAAAAATACATTATTCTTCAGAACTTTTTGAGAGAGATAAATATCCAAACGCTAGAATCAATTTTTGAGAGTTTTAAAACACCACCTAAGTTTTGTTTACATGCCATAGGAGATCCTATTCTTCTTCAATTTTAAGAACTAGGATTCCAAACGTTCACGGCCCTGCATGAGTGTCTTTCGTTGCGATTGAAGAGGGGGTGAGCGAAGTGGCTAACGCGCGATAAGGGAGATCGCAAATGGGGGTGAATGATTGTGATCAAGTGTGTGGAAGGAGGCGATGGATTAGCTGGACATAGCGGGAAGCGTTACGCTAAGTCAGTTGCGGTTGGAATCTACGTTCAAGGAATTGACGGGACTGTTGCGTTAATTGAGGGGAAGCAATTTTTGTAAGTTATCGAGTTTATAATTCTGTTTTGATCATAGTAAAGCACTGTCGATTAGTCCCGATGATTTGTTCTACGCAAGTAGGGATATCTTGTAAATTTCTAGTATTGTGTAATTGTTTTTTGTTTGATTGTTTGATATAATTGTTAGACAACACAACACGGGTTTCAACAGTAAAATTGAGTAGACTTAGGCCTCGTTTGATTCGGGTATTAAAAAGTGGGATGGGATTATTAATACCACTTTTTTTATAATACCTTGTTTGATTCGCACAAATGTGCTGGGATTACTAATACCGGTACTTTAATACCACTCTTTGTGCTATAATTTAAACCAGGGGGGAGGTGGTATTGTTTATCCAGGATAAAAAAATGAACAATATTTTCAAAAATGCTACTAGTATAATATTTTCAAAAATGCCACTACTACTACAACTATATTATTATTTTAATTTATTTTTAAATTTTTTTTAGATCTTTTTTTAAATTTTTTTAAAACTTTTTTTAAAATTTTTTTTAATTTTTCCAAAATATAATATCATACAAGTTACAGAACAAACATGGTATTAATATCAGTGAGTATCCCAGTTTATACTGTATGAAAAACAGGGTTTGGTATTATTTAAGAAATATGTAACTTTTATTAATCCCACTGCTTAATCCCCAAACGAGGCCTTGGTCATTATCAAATTTTAAATTATTTTTGTTTCTAAAATCAACCTAGTTTTTCCTCACCCAAGGGTTTTTATAATGAAAAACTTTGAATTTAAGAAATATGTAGCTTTGCCCCCTTTGGTCATGTTTGTTTTTCCTTTTTCTTTTTTACAAGCATATTCAATAGATTCGACGCAATTTTGCACTTTTTGTTCGTGTTTGATTGAACATTTCAATGGTATGAAGACTTGAGGCAAAATTTGAGAAATCTAATTCTTTCACCTCCCATGTCTTGAATTCTAGATATTGTGGAAAAGTAATAGGAAACATTTTTTCTTTATTTAATATTAGCGGAAAAGCTATTAAGGATTACTAAAAAAAATAAAAATTTAAGTGGTAAATGAATACACATAAATATACACAAAATTTAATATTGGAAGAAGAGAATAAACTCAGGCTTTTAGGTGATGTTTGATTGAATATTTTGAGTTGAATTTTTAAGTTGAGTTTTTAAAATATGGTGTTTGGTAGAATTTTGAAGTATGTTGAAAAGTGGATTTAGTTTTTTTTTTTTTTAGTTTTTTTCAATCAACTAAAAATCTCATTAAAAAATTTCAAAAAATAGTCACAATGGATCTTATTTTATAGATTTCGACGAGTATGTTTTAAATATATATATTTTTTATTTAATTTTGATTTTTGAATTTAAAGTTATGGCGTTTTAAAAGTTTTTTTAGAGAGAGAAAGTAAAGTGAAATAAATTTTGGGAAGTGTAAAAGTAGAGTTGATTTTGAGTTGAGTTTTTAAAATTTTGAGGAAAAAAAAAATAGAGAGCCTCCAAACAGGCCCTTAATGATCGAACTATGTGGGGAGTGGACAAGTGGTCTATTTTTTTCCAAGTTAATAATACCTTAAGGCCTCGTTTGATTCAGGTGTTATAAAGTGTGATAGAATTATTAATACCACTTTTTTATAATACCTTATTTGATTCACACAAATGTGCTGGGATTACTAATACCAGTACTAACTTAATACCACTCTTTGTGGTATAATTTAATACTAGGGGGAGATGGTATTGTTTATCTAGGATTAAGAAAAAGGAACCATATATTTTTAAAAATGCCATTACTACAATAATTTTTTTTTAAAAATGCCACTACTACTACTACTACTACTACTACTACTATATTATTATTATTATTATTATTATTATTATTATTATTTTAATTTATTTTAAAAAAAAGTTAATTTTTTTTTTTTGTTTTGTTAGTCCAAAATATAATCCCGTATACGTGTTACAGAACCAAACATGGTATTAACATCAGCATGAGATATCCCAGTATTAATACTGCATGAATCAAACAGGATATTGGTATTAAATTAATACCAGGATTAATAGTCCAGTACTATTAATACTGGTATTATTAATCCCACTGATCCTAATACCTGAATCAAACGAGGTCTAAAAGTAAGAACAATTCGTATTTATGGAAAACATGTACGCATGTGTGATTACATACATGAAAAAAATAGACAACAAGACAATGCTGATTAATTTACATGAAAAATGTAAAGAATTTGGACTTAACTATTTTATATCATGCTGAATCAGTTATCACTATGTTAGATCATAATAATTATTTTAGAAGTTGCACCATATGTTATTAAAGTTGTATATTAATTTGACAATAGTACTATAACATTAAAGGTTGAAAATACAAAGAGTTAAGAGATTGGTAAAGCAGTTAAATTTCTATTCGTATGGTGTAGGGCACATAAATGTGATTTCTTAATTTGAGAAGCTAAGAACTTGTTTGGTAACGAATAGATGCCTAATTTTAAAAGTGCACTTGAGTGTGATTTTGGTCCAATATGTTAATCTAACTTTTGTAGTATTCTCTTAAGATTTACTATTATGTTTGAACATAATGAAATATGAAATGCATCATATATTTATCATTATCATATTGAACATGAGGAAATACGAAATGCACCATATATTTATCATTATCATATTGTACAACGTAAGAGAATATTATAGAGTTAACATTAACTCTTCTTCTCATGTGAGAAACTGAGAATTACGTGACCCTCTCTTTTTTATTTTTTATTTTCTAATTTATTTATTTTGGATACAATTTACCAACCTTTTTTGTTATAGGAAAGATAAAAACAAAAGCCTTTTACGTTTTCGAATCAAAGGGCCTAATAAAATAAAAATTAAAAGGCCCAATCAGTAAATCTTGTTGGCCCAATATCGTAATAAAATGACGTATATACCCTCTGCCCTGGGGCTAGGGTTTCTTCATTTATGTTGCCGCAGGTTTTATAGTGTGAGAGATTTTAGTAGAGGCAATTGAGAGAGAGGGAGGGCCGTTCTTCGCCGTCAGCAACCATGGGTACCTAACAAATCTCTCTCTCTCTCTCTCTCTCTCTCTCACACACACACACACACACACAAACACACACACAGACGCACACACAAAATCCATCATTTTTGCAGATTTTGTTTGTAATGGATTTGTTGTTGTTGTTGTTGTTGTTGTTATTGTATATTTGCAGGTATTTCTAGGGACTCTATGCACAAGAGAAGGGCCACTGGTGGCAAGAAGAAAGCTTGGAGGAAGAAGCGAAAGTTAGTTTCTTTGATTTGTATTACTTTCTTTTCTGTCACTTATATTCGTAATTTCAATTTTGTTTGTGTATAGAGATTTCTTTTGTAAGATCTTGTTTTTTCAGTGATTAGATAAATAGACCATTTAAATCTGATATGGCGATTACTCATCGGTTATAATGGATTTTTTTATTTACAAAGAATGAATTTGATATGAACCCTATATTTCAACCAATACATGGACATATTTATCTGATATAGCAATTGTTATTGATTTTTCAATAGGGAAAATTGAAGAAAAACAAGATTAGATACATAAAGCTTTTATAATTTAAACGTGTAAAATCTGATTAGTAGTGATCTTAAGTGAACAATTAATTTGCTATTTGAATCAATATTGGTTGACCTTGAATCCCTGATCTAGTTATCCTCGTGATTTAAAAAGCCAAACTTCGTTTCATTTTTGGGAGCATAACAAACTACAAATATGTTATAGTTGGGAGCAGCAATTTATGCATAAATGTTTTGCATTATTCAGAAAGGAGTTGTTTCTTTTGTGTAATGACGGCTAAAGGGTCAACCTGTTAGCGATTCAGAACTGATAAACCTTGACTCATTAACAGATAATTAGCTGTTTTGTTGTTTCACATTTTGCCACTCTGCCTTAAGAGTATATATTTCTTAAGAAGTTTTGACTTTTAAATATTGAACCTTTATCATGTGGCACTCGTCTGATTATCATGAAACTTCGATATGCTCTAACTTCTAATACATTTATGTAATGTTTATTTTTATCCATTTTCCTTTTAAAGGTATGAGCTTGGTCGCCAGCCCGCTAATACTAAGATCAGTAGTAACAAGACAGTGAGGAGAGTCCGTGTGAGAGGAGGCAATGTGAAGTGGAGAGCTCTCCGTTTGGATACTGGAAATTATTCATGGGGTAGTGAGGCTGTCACTCGCAAGACCCGTATCCTTGACGTGGTCTACAATGCCTCTAACAACGAGCTTGTTCGTACACAAACTCTGGTGAAGGGTGCCATTGTCCAGGTGGATGCAGCACCGTTCAAGCAGTGGTATCTTCAGCACTATGGTGTCGATATTGGAAGGAAGAAAAAGGGTGCTGTTAAGAAGGAAACAACTGAGGTATTCCAGTATAATATGATTTATCTTACTTTTTTAAACCATAAGTTAGTTGTTCGTTAAATTATGATTTACAGCCACTATAAGTAAATGCATATTTGCATCTTCTTTCCATTGAATAATTATTGATTTAGCCTCCGATTACTGTTTTTCTTTTTCTTTTTGCGTAGTACTTATTTCATGATTTCTTGCATTCGTAAATGATGTCAAAAACCTTTTGAGAAGATATCCAGTGCAGTTGAAATTCATGATTTCCGGAATAGTGCACATCTTTGTTTTTCAGTTTTCTTATTCTAACCCTCTTCTTGAAAATTGTGATTGCTTGCTTTGGCCCTTTCAGCCTGATTGGTTTTGACAACTTCATCAAGCCAGTAGAGTTTTCAATGCCCTGTTGGACTTCAGCAGGCTTGTTAATGACTTTGTTGGCTCTCTTCTCTGTCCGCTTAAGTTTCCTTTGCTTATGATAAAAAGTTTCATTGAAGTTTTTCATTTTTGGACTCGTCCTCCCATTTTATTGATGAAATAAAAGAAGGATTTTTAGTCGTAAAATATTTCCATTGTTCATTTGTCAATTCAAACGTGTATTATCCAAATCTCTGTTTCCTCATAATAGGACTTTTAGCTTACATGATTTCTTTTGATCATGAGTCTCTGCTCGTAAGGTTGAGAAACGAAAGAGATCACCTGAATTGGAGAGTGTTTGGGAACTCTGATTCGAAGCTTTAATTGGGATTGATGTCATGCTAGTTCTAATTTTGAACTACTTGTTCCAATTCAATTTCCAATAAAAGTCATGGAATTGGATTTTCCGCGCCTGTATTGACCTGTGCAAGTTCATCTCACACAATCATATGTTATATTCATTTTGTTTTGACGACAAAGTAAAACTAGTACACCATTAATATTTTTATGATGGTGGCAGGAGGGGGAAGGTGCTGCTGCTGCTGCTGCTGAGGAAACTAAGAAGAGCAATCACGTCCTGAGGAAAATTGAGAAGCGCCAAGAGGAACGTAAACTTGATGCTCATATTGAAGAGCAGTTTGGTGGTGGTAGGCTTTTCGCTTGCATTTCTTCCAGACCTGGTCAATGTGGCCGAGCTGATGGGTAAGCCCAAGTAGTAGTTGAAATTTATTGAATGTTTTCAAAATTGGATTACTGTGATCCTTGCAAATGGTTAGCTCAAAAATAAAATTGCATGTACACAATTGACTTGAGTTTGCAATATTCCAATGTTACAATAATCAGATGCAAGGATAACAATTATGGGTGTATTCATTTGAATCGGTCAACCAGAAGAACCAAACCAACCCACTACCTTCACGAACTGAATTGGTTTGGGTCTTTCCGTTGATTTGTTTATGTTTCCAGAAATCAAGAACTGAACGGGATGGTTTGGTTTTGGGTAAGAATTGTTAGGTAGAAATGAGACCAAAACTAGGTGAACTAGAACCAAATCAAATCCTAAACATGTGGTTAAATCTTGAACCAACATTGGTTCTGGGTTTTGACCCGTGAGTGAACATCCGAGCATTTTCAATATTGTTATTAAATGTATTAAGGTTATTGTGAAAAAAAGAAGCAGCTAGGAACTAAACCGAGCCAACCCGATAACCAAGGGGGTGCTTTGGTTGAGTTTAGTTATAAGTTTGGACCTTCTGGTTTGAAAACTATGGGTCCCATATTCATTGGTTTCTGTTTCTAATTTAGTTACAGGAACCCATCTTCGCTGGTTTCTGGTTCTGATTTAGTTACGGAACTGGATTGAATCAGACCAAACCAAGTAACATTCGTGCTGACCCTGATGTGTACAGGGTCAGCTAATTTCTGTTGGAGCAGAAGGTTTGTTTGCAAGTGTTTTAGTCTGCTCATTGATAATTGTTACATTTTGTTGTAGATACATTTTGGAGGGGAAAGAGCTTGAATTCTACCAGAGGAAACTCCAGAGGAAGAAGGGCAAGGGTGCCGGTGCTGCCGCTTAAGCCGCCCTACCAGGCGTCTTTTACTTTATTCTGCGTTTTTGTTAAATTTAGGTATTTTCATGCTATGTTACTTCCATTAAAAATGATTTGTTTGGTATTTTTGTTGTAGTCCTCTATTATGCACTTTTAAGCTGAAATGAAATGGTTGAACATTTGTCGGCAGTCATAAATATTTCAAGATTTTGCTAGTAATTTATCAGACATCAGTTGTGTGGGGACTTAGTTTTTCAAGATTATTCTGATACTGGTCGGCTTTTTATCTCTGTTTTATTTTTCTTTGTATGTACCAATTAATAGTTTTATTTCTTTTTGGGATGTTTCAAAAACAATGAATCAAGAACCTTCCGTTTTCGATGAAAAGCTGTAAATCAAAATCGAAAATAACTTTTTTGATTGGTAGAGCATCCTGAATCAAAACACCAGACAGATGAATTTTTTTTTTTTGTGAGAATCGGAAGGAATTTGTTAATTAAGCTGAAAAATCAGAGACAACAAGCTGATCAGCTTTTGGTGTTCTAAGATTCTCCTCTCATTTCTATGATTCTCCTCTGAATAATGAGAGCGGCATTTGCGTCCCTAGACAATTTGCCCGCTATGAATAAAGCACGACGCCCAACACTTGCGCTGAATTATTACACTCTTGGGTGAAAAAAGAACTAAAATTGACTGCCTCTGGACAAATTTTGTTTTCTCAAGCTCCAGCGGCCTATTAACCAAATCTATAGCAATCGAACTCGCTCTGGAAAACGACATATATCAACTTGAGTTGAACCGCCTCCAACACTCCATCCCGAATAGCCTAAATCCCAGCAAATTCTGCGCTAGGACAGAACCAGCAACCGACACAAAATACTGTTTCTGGAGTACCATATACCTCCTGCGCCACCGTGTAGTTCCAATAGACCAATGAAAAACACAAAAATAACTCTGCTTTTCAGCTTCATCCTTTAAAGCTAATATGCTGAAAAAAGTCTCCCTAAATTGATGTTCTTTGAAAACAACCCAATGCTCACTCAAGTTACTGATAGTCCTGAATTCAGTTGCCAAAGAACAGTTAAAAAGAGCATGGCTTCTTGTTTCATTACAAAATGCTAGCTGTATAGAATAGACTGTTTTTACAATTTGAACCACCATAATACTCAGCTCAGCCTTTTCATTTATCACTAGTAAAATATTTATTATTACCTATGTCACGCATTTGTTGTTAGCACTTATTCATTGATTCTTTCCCTTCCACCCAAAATAGTTTTGCTCTACACTTGTACTTAAGACTTGTTGGGTTTGTTACAATAAATAGAAGTTGCACAAGATCTGATAGTCAATATTCTTGAATTTGTGCTCATTCATCTTTCTGTACCATCCTACATTCTCCATAAAGATATCAAAGAAACCAAATTTAGAAAATGTAAGACAACGCAGTTAAGGGAGCAGTGTTTTTTAGGGGCCCAATTCCGCATCCAAGGCTTGAAATAAGATTAGGTCTTTTGAAGATAATTAAGCAATACTAAATTTGTAGAACCCGCGACACCTAAAATAGTAACGATATAAGGTTGAAACGCAGAAACTACGGAGTTTAGAACCAAATGTATAGCTATGAAGGTATAATCAGTTTTGCTATGCCATTTGATACAAATCCTCATAATGCAATGTTAGCAACAAAATTGTAAGTATTAAAACTCTCTTCTACACTTGTAGTTGCACGGTCTAAGGAGTTGTTGAACCAAAACAAATGTGTTAATAATCATGGTTAATTTAAAGGAGTGTAAAACATGATTAGGGTTTTCTCATTATATATTCATCCATATTAAAGCTGGAGAGAACAGCAAACAATTAACGCCAAGTGCCACACCCATAAAATTATAAGAAGACTTGTAATAACTTGTAAGAGAAGAGGGAGAAGAACTAGGTGCGCACGGGCGGAAATTAGTGGGGAAGCGAGTTGGGCTGGAGCCCACCTTAAAAACAAAAAATAGTTGTAGTAAATATATTTTGAAAGGAATTGAAGAAGTAATTTTTCTCATATTCAATATACTTCATATATACTAGTAATTGTGATGACTCACAAATATATAAATTAAATTAAAAATAATTACATTAAATAAAACAAACTTTACAATTACAATAGTAAATGCAAATATATTAAATTATTTTTAAAAGATATTAACTTTTAATGGAAAACAATTTTACATGAATATTATGTTTAGAAGAAACAACATAATAAGATTATGATAAATATAAATTTTCTCTAAGGAGTTAATACATCTTGTTTTCTTTCTTTTTCTTTTTCCGCCTTATAATTTATCAAGTTAGTATTAAAATTTAGTTTGAAAATGTTACTAAAGCACTTTAGACATTTACCAAAGTAAATTAATGCATTGCATAATCGTGTATACTTGATACTTTACATACTATATATATTTCTCTGGCCAGAGTAAGACTATTTTGACAGTATAACTACCCTCAATTGTTAAATTTTGTTACATCCATGTGACAAATTATGGCATGGAAACTTGATATTCTGTGCAAAAATTAAACTTGTTCTTGTCCTAAGTTAGATATGGTTAGTAGTAGATTTATGGTTTTAATTTGTTTGATCATACATGTTTTTGTCTTTGTAATGTTAGTAGTAGATTTATGGTTTTAATTTATTTGATCATACATGTTTTTGTCTTTGTAATGTCTATTATCTTTGAACTTACGTTGAATATTAGAGGATTAAACAACTTACTAAGTAAAAGAATAATAAGTGAAATACTTTGCATTAATAATACATTCAACAAGAAATTAATTGACATAGACATAATCTAAATTAATTAACTTGTACGTGTACTCAATGTTCATCCTTTGTGACATGAAGGTAGTCTTTGATTTTATTTTTTTGATTGCCCTCCCCTTGAGGTTCATCATTTGCTTTTGATGTTTTTTTAATCATATATTAAAAGTAGGGAACTAAAAGATAAATACTATCATTTCAAAAAAGAAAAGAGATATGTTTATATAAATATAATTTTGATATTATATATAGAAAATATATATAATACTCGTAGTTTAAGAACTTTGAAACTATTAGCAAAATTTGGTATTTTAATAAACAACATAATTCTGTAGGTGAATTTTATGTACATTGCACTAAAATAAACTTGTTTGTAGAGTAATGAAGAATATTTATTAACATTAAAAGTGAAAAAAAAAAGAGCACAACCAATCCAATCTTACTCAAATTTTGTTAATTCCTAGTGAATCTAAAACCATCATGCTTGCTAACTTAAAATATAATCAAATAAGAGAAGGAAACTATAGATTTAGTAAGAATACCACTATAGTAATATTCTTTATAGACATAAAAATAATTAAATAAATTAGTGTTTTATGATTCAAATATAATAAATTGTTGGTAGAAAGATTAGAATGGGTTAGCGAAAAATTAAAATGGCAATTTTTGTAAGATCTTGATATCAATTAAAAAATTTAGATGTTAATTTACAGTGTTCTATATTAGAATCCCAATAGAAATAGAACAGACTTTAGGAGTACTTTAAATTAAAGACTATTTGATTGTTTTAGGACTAAATAGAGCATGGTTTAATGTCTACAATTTTAACTAAAAAAATCAGAAAGAAGATTATTTAGTTCCTGACCAAGACTAAATGGAGTACGATTTTGAGTTCGATAAATACTCATAATTTAAAAGACTAAATAAAGTAGAATTTTAACTTTAAAAAATTAATTAAATTACAATTTTTGTTCAAACAAAAACCAAATAGAGTATAATTTTGAGTAGAATAGATATTTATAACCAAAAGAGCAAATAGAGCATAATTTGTACTAAAAAAAAATAGAGTACAATTCATTCTTAACCAATTGATAAAAGTTCAAATCTAACCCCTCATTTACACATTTATAATTAGTATGGATTGATTATTTATGATTTGGCGTGTATATAAAATATTATTGTTTAATATATTTTAACTTGTATTTTCTTGTTGTGTGAAATAGAAATTCAAAAGAGGTTATATATAATTTTAAAGTCATTTAATCTTTAGGGGTTGAATATTATCATTGTTCAATGTTTGCTATATTAATCTTTTATTTTTCGAGAATTCCAATTGTTGTAGTCTTTAATTTCTCTGGTTTAGTAATTAACTGTCTTATATATTTTAATTAATTTTCCAATGCATTTTGGAATCCAAGTTTAAGCATTGCAATTAAAATTTGGGCAAAAATTAGCTCATACGTTTTCAAGCCAAACACACCATTAACTTTGGAATTTCTTATACTCGCAAAGGCAACAAAACTAATTTTTCGTTATAAATTTTTTTTCTTGGATGTTTTTTTAAACAAAGTTTTCCTTAATTACCCGTTCATCCCTTGGTAAATCTTGGATCCACTCTTGTAGGCACCACTTTAGGACCGTGGGACATGATCAATCAGTCTTCGGACGAATCGGACCGTTGGATCTATAGATGATCGTTTGCAGCTGTTGATTTGGTTATCTTAACTTGATCATGCAAGTAACTTTTCTCAAGTAGTCGTGTAAGAGCACATCCAACAAGTTTTTTTAAATGATTGAAGTGTAATTTTTTTGAAAAGGCATTAACAAAATTAACTCCAACAAAAGTAGTAAAATTGACTCTCTATTTTGAGGAATAATTATCTCTCTTTAAATTTGGTTAGTGAAAAAGGTCTCTTCAAATTGTTTTTTTAAATATTTTATTTGCTTAAAGTTTATGTTGATTAAACAAGACACCAGCCTCATTAATTGGTAAAAAAAATTAATATTATATTTGAAGAATTTGTTGGAGTTATTTGAAAGTGCTCTTCAAATTGCCACATATGTCAATAAAATATATATTTAAACAGCCACTTTGAAAAAATTGTTAGAAATATTTAATTGTAACAAGTTCTTCTGTCTCAAATTGAATCTCCATTTTTCAAATGTCTCAAATTGTTAAATTATGTTCAGTTTCTCGAACTAACATAATCAATATACTAATAAATTTCACAATAATTTTTTTTTAATATATTTTCTTCATAATTAGATCAAAATTAGTTAGGACTAGCTATTCAAGTTCATGGCTGGAGTTTGGGTCGTGTCACAACACGTGTATAATAATCTTAATAATAACTCAAATATGACCCCTTTAATTAACCTATTTAACTTTAAGTTTAAACATGTCGATTGTGAGTTAATTTCAGGCGAATTGTGTCAAATTGAGTACTCAAACACGACCTGTTTAACAAATTTGTAATGTCTGATTTAACATTGATCGGGACCTATTTATGTTTGACCTAAACTCGTTAACTTCGTCTCGAATTTGTGTCGAGTTCATGAGTCGTGTCTGACAACCTAAACTAATTTCAATATGGTCAAAGACAAAGCCGGACTATATTTCAAACAAAGCCAGACAGCCAGTAGTATTTGGGAAACATTCTTTGGACTGAAGTCGTAACTTGATAGGGGAATTTATTGTTTTTTTTTAAAATGGGGTTTGTTTGAAAAAAAAAATTGTAAAAAAAATGAAAATAATATTTTTGTAAATTAAGGGCCTATATTTGACCAAATTCTAAAGGAAGTGTAAAGTTAACTTTGCAGTAAAATTTTAAATCGTGATTTTTTATGAAATCGTGCAAAATTAAGTTTGCATTATATATTTTTAGCATATTATTATAAATAAGTGTTTAGTTGACAGTGCTTTAGAATAATTTCAAAAAATTATATATTTAAAACACATTTATTAATAAAATGCACATATGATAATTTTTTCGGGGTTATACAAAGTTAAATTTGCATTCCTTATTTTAAAAAAACATTGTTATATTTGGGTCTACTTGACGTTGTTTCAGAGTTTTATGAGTGAAATATAAGAATATACTTGTTAAAAATATAAAGATATCATGCAAAACAAATTTGCATTAAAATTTTTGGATTGCAAAGTTAAGTTTGCACAAAACACAATTTTGGCGAAAGCCCTCATTTTAAAATACAATTAATAAATAGGCCCATATTTTAAAAAAATAATAAAAATGGGACCCTTATTTCCAAAAAAAAACCATTATTGCAACTATAAAAACAGATCGTTTACCCCATTTCTAGAAGAAAAAAAAATGTTACTTAAGCCAATTGGCATTGTAAGAAGTGACAATTCATTTTTCTGAAGGCTAAGGCTACCATAGTAGCTTGCAACTGTAAGTCCGTAATTTTCATGCATCGCTTTTACACCATTGCTTAGGTTTAGCGTACTCCACCGAATGAAAGAAAAAAAAATGAAGTGAAAATTTAAATACCTTTAGACCCATTAATCATCAGGCGATGGAAAATACCAATTCTGATATAGTTTTCAAAGGCTTAATATAATTTTGCTACGTGATACATTCATTATCCATGAATGTAACTTGAACAGTAACTAAATAATGTTGCAAATGTTAAGATTCCTTCAACCAAGTGTTCTTCACGCTGTCCCTTTCCTTGCGCAACTACTCAAGAATTTCAGCTTTGAATAATTTTTGATACAACTAGGAATCTTTATTCATAAATATCAAACTCAAACGAAATTACAATGAAAGCTTATGCATACTTGCGACATCTACTTAGCCCGACAGACTAAGGTTTAGAAACGGCGGATACATAATTAGTCATGGAACTACTTGCCAAGTTGTCCTGAGAATCAAGAGGAAAGAAAATAGGATACAATTCATACCGTACATAACAACTACCATATAGAACTCGGCATCCCTTTTTGTCCTTGCAAAATCCTGGAAACACATTTCCAACCGCAGCAGCCAAGCACTGAGCGCAGTTGAGAGGCGACAAGTCCCTCGTGCACTGCCCCAAGGCATAGAGTGTCACAAGTTCCGACAATTTTTTCTCTCCTTTCCCAAATCCTTTATTCATAGCTACAAGTGCCTGCATGTTAATCTCATCCACTAGATCCCCTAGTTCTTTGTTAAAAGACTCTGGATCCGTGACATTCTCGACATTTGCAAACAAAAACCCGTAAGACGTGTCAAGTTCTCCTAGGAAATTTTTTGGGCTGTACCTGAGGAAGCAATAGTCATACCAAATCGTGGCGTCAGCTTTGTTTGGGCAAAGAGTGCGTATTTGTTGAGCTGCATCTTGGATGCAGCTAGTGCAGTATTTGCTGCTCACGTCTGCTCTGCATTGTGCGAGGCCGTAGATTTGGTCTTCGGCTTTGCCGTAGGAGGTTGCATTAAAGCCATTTTGGGCAGTTTTTTTAACCAAATTAGCTAATAGTGTGTCAATATTGGATGATATTTGACTAGAGGCACTAATGTTTGTATTTTGGTTACAAAATTGGGCCATTGGGTCTGCAGATTCTGCAGTGGAAATGGAAAGGAAGAGTAATATTGTAAGGAGATGTAACAAAGCCATTGTTTGTTTCACTTTGAATTCTATCAAAATTATTTCTTTGATGTTTCTCTTTTATAAGTTCCTTTGTGTTTGTACTCTTGGTTACTGAGAATAAAAACATGGCAGATTTTGTTGACTTTGCGGTGTTGGCTAGGACCCACACCATTTGAAGTGGAAGATAGTGGTTTTGTGTTTCTAGAAGAGTACCATTTCCACAGTCAAACCCAACTCAATCTACAAGTGCTGCTGCTTTGGAGGACTTTAATTTATCAAGAGTTGACTTTGTCTAATTTTTCCTTCATGGGCCCATTGATGTTTGTCAAAATGCTCATAAGATTCACTGTCTGTGATAATTCGCACGGAGAAAAAAATAAATTTTCTTGGCTTTTATTGCAATTTCTTTAATATGTAAGCATAATTTGTAATTCGTAAACAATATCTTAATTCACATGATGGCTTACCTTTGTTTGATTCAAAATCTGTTCCGTTTCGTAACTTTCCACCAATACTGATACTGATACGCAAGTGTTTTCTAGCTTGATTCACTTGATTTTTGGACCCACGCTAAGGACCTAAACCTACTTTTTATTGGAATTGTATGGCACTCCTATTTTTGTGTCAAGATATTTTAGGGATGGAAGACGAACCTTCAAAGTAGAAGGTGAAGGCGAATGCCACTTGAAAGACTCGATCATATCACAATAGTAAATTGAACTCTTACCCATTTTAATACACCGTGTTGATTATGTCCAGGGTGTAATTTAGCACATTCATTTCTTGTATTAGTACACACTTTCTTATCTTTTTACATCCCCAACTGCTATGGAAAATTTTGTCTTTTAATACAAGTAATGATAGATCTAGGTGTTTTGAGAAGTGATGGGGGACATGGTTCTTAGGTGCCATATGTGAATACTCACACTTATGATCACTTATTTTTATATTTACTACTTGCTAGTTTTTGTGCACGTGCGTTGCACGTGATTTTAGTGTTTGACAAAGGTTATTAAATTCATTAATGAATATGCACATAGTAAGAATTGAATAATTAGTATGAAATAAAAATAATAGCAAATAAACAAAAACATAGTATCAAGTGTAAAATTCAATTAATATTTATAAGAAAATTATATAATCAGTCAACTACAAAAAAATATTGTAGATACATGATAAGAATTGTCGCTTTGAAATTCATTACTACATAGGTAGCTAAGTAGACTCTTAATCAGATATATAAGAAATTAATATATTTTTAATAAGTTTTTAAAATTGGTAGATAATTAATTATATTGAACGTACGCATATTATTATGCCCAGTTCCAAACAATAATATAATACTCATATAAATAATAGGTTATATAGCTCGATGATGTATAATATGAATGTTTTATCACAGTTCCAAACAATAATATAATATTTATATAAATAATATATTATATAGCCCAATAATATATAATATAAATGTTTTATCAAACTACCAAACAATAATATAACACTCATATAGATAATAAATTATATAATAGCCAAAATATTAAAATAGCAAAACAAATAAATTAACATGAATGTTTTATTGAGCCACAATTACAATATATTCATTTTTTCCGCTTTAAACATTAACATAATTATAAATAAAGAAATAAGTTTCAGAGTATATGAATAAATTTAAATTTAATTTATAATGTTAAAAGTTATCAAGTAGAGTAGTGTTTAATGTACATACATTTGTGTAGGGTTTTGGAACGAAATTCTAATTCACTTAAAGCAATCTATTAAATAGATTCCTTCTTGCGAAGTTTGCTATGAATTTATATAGAAGTCTTATACAAAATATCTAATTCAATTCAAACTATAATTTGTTTAATTATTTTAATCAAATAAAGTAGAGTCTAAATTTATTTGGAATATAGATAGTAATATAAAAATATATAGAGCTATACACTTATAGTGTCTTAGTTAATTTAAATCTTAACATCTGTGTTTAATTATTTTATCCAAATAAAGCAGAGTTTAAATTTATTTAGAATACTAATATTAATATAAAAATAAATGGAGTTCCTTCTTGAGAAGTTTGTTATGAATTTATATAGAAGTCTTATACAAAATACCTAATTTAACACAAATTCTAATTTATTTAATTATTTTAACCAAATAAATTAGAGTTTAAATTTATTTGGAATACTAATACTAAAATAAAAATATATGGAGTTATAAACTTAAAGTGTTTTATTTAATGTAAATCATAAAATCTTTGTTTAATTATGTTAGTCAAATAATGTAGAGTTTAAATTTATTTGGAATAGTAATATTAATATAAAAATATATGGAGTTATATTGTTTTATTTAATGTAAATCTTAAAATCTTTGTTTAATTATTTTAGCCAAATAAAGTAGAGTTTAAATTTATTTGAAATACTAATATTAATATAAAAACATATGGAGTTATATTGTTTTATTTAATGTAAATTTTAAAATCTTTTATTTAAAATCAAAGGGCATAGTTGTCTTCACAAAAAATATAAAAAACACTTAAATTATTCGTACTTTTATATATAGTATAGATATAGATAGATTAAGGTAGAGGATATACGCATATTAAAAAAAAGTAGAGAATATACGTACCTTTTTAGTTGTAAGTCCTATTCAAACTATACATCCTAGATGAAGTTGTCAAATAATAAAACATCTGTTTTACAAAAAAAAATAAAATAAGACAATCCAATATAGTGTTAACTTTAAGATCCCGATCATGTATGAACTCTACTTTTAACCAAACTTAAAAATTAGAAGGAAAAAAAAGACGTATGTAAAGAAATACAATAGTCATATTTGTCAGAACAAAAAAAGGAAAAACATCTAATTTATTCGTACTTTTATATATAGTTTATATATATATTGTTATATACATGTACAAAATATAGATAATTAACACCAATATGAACTCTAACTAAGGCAAAAGTTAAAGCTAATTAATTAGATCAACAACTAAAAATAACCTTTGACTCTAATAGAAATTGTAATCATGTTGGCCCATCTATAAGACATGTGAATCAAACTCCGCCTTTTCTAAAAGGGTTGAAAGAAAGGTCTAGTGCTCACTTAGTAGTTATCTATAATATAAAACAACCATCTTTGACTAAAATTTTCTTCAAAAAGTATAAGAATATAATAGCTAAGAATACACATGTTATGGTGTGCATTAGTTCTATACCATTGGATGAGTTTTAAACACACATCAAGATGTCATATCAAAGTTAAAACACTCACATCAATAATATACACACAATAAACTCTCATATACTAATAATTTTGTCTACATTAAAAATGCTATAACTTAAAATAAAAAAATAAATATTTAATATTTAAAATTTACTAATTAAGATCAATTAAACAAAATCCATCATGACTATATAATTATGCAAAAATAAATCAAGAAAAATTAAAAACAAGTCAGTCCAATTCGATATACTTTTAATTTTTTCAATATGAAGATATATATAATTTACGTTTCAATTGTTCACAACGTTAGATTAGACAAGATTAATGGTGTCAAAATCTAGAAATAGATAATTAACCAATCAATAAGTGAATATCGGTGAATAAAAAGTAAATGTGGCGCAATGATGAACACATAGGCATTTTTTATTAAGGTAAGTTCCCCTGGTAGCACTTATGCTAGTATGGTAGTACGTCCTCCTTTTGTGTGTGCTTGCTTTGTATTAGCTCAAATGTAATCAATTTGGATGATAATACAAGCTACCAATCTCTCTCTTTATAATTTCCTTAATTCTATTTATAAGTATAGAATTTGGATTACAAATATTTCAAGAAGATGAATAAAATATAAAGGAGAGAAAGTGTATATTTTGGGTGAGAAGAATTGTGTGTTTTTCTTGGCTTGGCTAATTTTTTGGTATCTTTGTTTGGTGTGTTGAATGAATGAATGAGAGGGGGTATTTATAGGTAAATGGAGAATGGTAAAAAAGTAAATTTGATGAAGATGAAGAGTAAAAAGGTAATTTGGCAAAGGTTAGTGGATTATGGAGTGGAATATTATTTAAAAGAAAGGTGTGAAATATCATGGAGTGGAATATTTATTTAAAAGAAAATGTGGCATATCATGGAGTGGATTTTGAGTGGGATAATTATTTAAAGGAAAGTGTGGAATATTATTTTTGTAGGCCAATGGTAAAATTATTTCTTACCCCATCAATTACCCCTTATTCTTTATTTTTATGCTGAAAACTGAATGTGAAAGATAAATGTCTTTGCCGGATAAGTGGTTCGGCTCAAGGCTAAGGCGTGAGAGCGGGTACTTGTCGAGAAAGATAATTATAGGGAGAGCTCGAGTAATCAATGTGTAAGGTTTCGTTAACCCTTGACCGTAAGTTTATAGAGCTTGGAACATTAATGTGTAAAGCTGACTAAACTTTGATCCTTAGTCTTTTCAGAACATCATTGTGTAAGGATGGTTAGACGTTGATCTCGAGTCGTAGTTCAAGGAAGCTAAATTCGTTAGACATTGAATGTAAGTCGTAGAGCTTGGAACATTAATGTATAAAGCTTGCTATTCTTTTGGTCATAAATAGTTTGATTCTACTCGGGCCTTTTTTAACTCTTTATTTTATATATATATATATACATACATACATATATATATATATTAATTTTTTTATTTTTTTTTAGATAGCTTTCCTTTTTTTCCGACTTCGAAATGCGTCCAGGGCCTTTGTTGGGGAACAGTTTTTTTCCTCAAGACCTGCCCTTGTTGGCGGCCCTTTTTCAGCGAGATTTCTTCCATCGAGATTCTCCCTGCCAGAGGCTCCTCTCCCTCCTTAATCTTGATGGGGGACGTGATAGTTGAACTTGCAATGCTTTACCCATTACTCTTTTTCCCACCAAAGCCTTTCAAACTCACCAATCTTCCAACTCCACTCAATCGCATCTCAACCGTTCATCAGAATCATGCCGAACACCCACCGTACTAATGGTCCTTCATGTCCTTCTTATTCTTATCTCCACAGGGATGTCCTGCCTTTTGTGAATCAGCTAAACTTTTTCAAAATGTGATTAATCGTCGAAATTATCACACAATCTTCTCTATTTTCGGGAGGAAGAATATCATATTCTTCTTGCAAAAAATTCCCGAACATCAACATCTTGAGACTCTTACTTCATTTCTTTTTGAAGCGAAAGCGAGGCTCGAGAATCCCACCAGCGGCTGTACTACTCTCATTGTTTTTCTTCAACAAAAGGTACATGAGCTGCAATCATGAGTGATAGCATTAGAAACTTTGCAGTCACGGGTGACGGCGTTAGAGGCTCGATTAGAATGAGAGTATTCTAGCACTAACCCATCCTTTTCCTTTGCTCCTCTTGGAGGTTCCTCGAGGTTCCTTTCGTCAGCAGAAAATAACGCACCTGATGTTATTCTGACTGTCGTGAATCTTCCAGAACCTGGGGATGTTCCGACCGATTAAGATATGTTAGCATATCTTTCCGGAGATTTTTTAAGGCTCTTCATGTCTGCAGAAGAGGTTGTACCTGAGATCCCTCAGCTTACCGTGAATCTTATAGAAAACGGGGCTCTTTTGACTAAAATGGATTTGCCGTCATTTTTGAATCTGTCCTATTACCAAGCTGCCTTAGACGCCTATTACAAGGATGCCTTGGACGGTTTTTTATCGCAATCTTCGCAAGCTGATTTTGTTGCGGAGGTTTCCGAATCAACGAGTCCTGACTGGACAGCTTTAGGGGATATAAAACGTGATTTTTTTTATTATTCTTCTTTTGATTTCAGTGTTATTTTGAAATTTGGTGCTGATGATCTTTGGATTCTTCAGCTTTTTTTTGAGTGATTAGATAATATGCATCTCTAGTGAGGGCTTTGTACAAACGTTCCGGAGATATTCCACCTATATGGTGATATAATTTTTTTTCGAAATCCTTAGTTTCTTAAAAGAAAAATTTGTTCTTTTTGGCTAAGTCTTTAGTAGAGTCACGCCCCTTTCTGACTTAGGCAAATTCTGACAATTTTCTCATTTAAGTCCTTGGTTTCTTAAAAGAAAAATTTGTTCTTTTTAGCTAAGTCTTGAGTAAAGTCATGTCCCCTTCTGACTTAGGCAAATTCTGACAATTTTATTATTTAAGTCATTGGTTTCTTAAAAGAAAAATTTATTCTTTTTTGGCTAAGTCTTGAGTAGAGTCGTGCCCCCTTCTGACTTAGATAAATTATGACAATTTTTTCATTTATTACTGAAAAACGTTAAAATTTTGGTCTCTAAACCAGTGGTGTAACAGTAGATGATCATTCTCAGCGAGGTCTCTTTGGGCTGGGGTGATCATGTGGTTGTCTGACAGACTTCGAAATCACATTTAGCTTTGTAGAAGTTTTATATCCGCTGAAAATTTCTTTAATTTCTTTTTTGTGGTTTGTCAGACGAACTTGAGAAAAATTACATTCAATTGTAATTTTTTTTGGGGAGTTCATCGATTTTACCTACAATAAAGATCACTAATCGTAAGAAAATGATACAACTTTAGATATATTAATATATAGAAAGAAAATCATATATGAGTTATTAAAAAATAACTTATCTCTTCTTTTGGTTTTTATCCCATTGGATTAACCGTAACCGAATTTTTGAAAATTTGTATTATAATTTTGGACCGCGAAATGGCCGAATTTGAAGAAGTGTTGAGCTGAAAAATTGTAGATCTCAAAATTTTCTTTAAAATGGACTCCATAATCACATAATTTGGAATTTTAAGTGCAAAGTTATGCGCCCGTGAATATTAAGCTACCGTAGGCCCGCAGGGTTTTCGAATTTTTTATTGCAGCAACTTTATATCGTTGTTTTGAACCCCGAGATGGCCAAATTTGAAAAAGACTTGAATTGGAAAGTTGCAACTCTTGAAAATTTCTCCAAAATGGACTCTAAAATCGTATGATTTGGAGTTTTGAGTACAAAGGTATGCGCCCGATAATATTAAGCCACCATAGGCCTGCGAAATTTTCACCTTTTTCGTTCCAGAAAGTTTGTATAGCAGTTTTGAACCCCGATATGGCTAAATTTGAAAAAGGCTTAAACTGAAAAGTTGTAACTCTTGAAATTTTTTTCAAAATAAACTATAGAATCGCATAATTTGGAGTTCTGAGTAAGAAGTTATGCGCCCGAGAACATTGAGCTACGTAGGCTTGCGGGATTTGGAGTTTTTTTACTGAAAAGTCACTTGTAATTTATAAAGAACGAGAGCTTTAGAGAGCTTATCGTTCCCACAGACGGTGCCAACTGATGGTGTCAAAATCTAGAAATAGATAATTAACCAATCGATAAGTGAATATCGGTGAATAAAAAATAAATGTGGCACAATGATGAACATATGACATTTTTTATTAAGGTAGGTTCCCCCGGTAGCGCTTATGCTAGTCCGGTAGTACGTCCTCCTTTTGTGTGTGCTTGCTTTGTATTAGCTCAAATGTAATCAATTTGGATGATAATACAAGCTACCAATCTCTCTCTATATAATTTTCTTAATTCTATTTATAAGTATAAAATTAGGATTACAAATATTTCAAGAAGATGAATAAAATATATATGAGAGAAAGTGTATATTTTGGGTGAGAAGAATTGCGTGTTTTTCTTGGCTTGGCTTATTTTTTGGTGTCTTTTTTTGGTGTGTTGAATGAATGAATGAGAGGGAGTATTTATAGGTAAATGGAAAATGGTAAAAAAGTAAATTTGATGAAGATGAAGGGTAAAAAGGTAATTTGGCAAAGATTAGTGGATTATGGAGTGGATATTATTTAAAAGAAAGGTGTGGAATATCATGGAGTGGAATATTTATTTAAAAGAAAAGGTGGAATATCATGGAGTGGAATTTGAGTGGATTTTGAGTGGGATAATTATTTAAAGGAAAGTGTGGAATATTATTTTTGTAGGCCAATGGAATATTATTTTTGTAGGCCAATGGTAAAATTATTTCTTACCCCATCAAAGACATTGGACTTAAAATAGATTGATTGATTTTGTCAATTTACATTCGTCACACGTTAATTTTTATTATCCTATTATTAGATTTTTTTTTATTTTACCGTGCCAGATGGCACATGTATACCCTAGTAAATTATAAATCATAATGAGAGATAATGTTAATTTAAAAAATGTCACATTATCATATCAAATGCTACTTGCATGTGACTTGAGTTTTTTCCGATGAAACTTTCGATTGATTTTCCACCCAGTGAAACATATGATGTATATATAGGGTTACATTAACGTGTACCCTAAGAGCATATGTTACACACTTATAAATAGAAAAAAATAAATTATAACATGTATTAAATTAGGGACAAATTCTCTTACCAAGTGTTATTCTTTCTATTTATAGTATGGTTAACAAAAGGGCACATGTTATCATTTTCCATATTTATATGCTGCAAAACCTTTCTATTCATAGTCCAGGGCCACGCCATTTTTTTTCTTCTATATTTACATATTCCAATGCACTATAATGAAATTGTATTGTAAACACCTAAATATTTTATACTGTAAAATATACAAGGCACTCTACAAAGGATAATGAATCAAAGATAAATAATAACTTAAAGTATGAAAAATAATATAATTTTGGATGCTATCATTGCAGCCAAAAAAAAGTATCAAGAAAGAAAAAAAAAGAATCAGGAAGGAATTTTCATGATTGTTACCTTAATTTTTTATTTGCCTTTCATGTTTCAAGAAACGTACATATCGGGCTGTGATACTACAAATAAATTTTGATGGTAGAGTAGACTAATATTAAATATATAACTGAGAATATTTATGATTGACGGTAATTTGTATACAACATGTCTTTATTTGGTATTCAAACTTAGATATAAGAGAAATCGTTATTGGCTAGAACTTTGGAGAAGCTATTATTTGCAATTGAATAAACTTGGAGTCCTAGTAGAATTATGTTAAATGCATATCCAAAAGAGTAAGCTACATTTAAAGGGATATATTTGTCTATACAAAAAGAGGAAAAATACTTAATTTATTCGTACTTATATATATACTAGTTTTCGTGCACGTGCGTTGCACGTGGTTCTAGTACTTGACTAATGCATTAAGTCCTTAATGAATACGTATAAACAAAACATAGTATCAAGTGCAAAATTCAATTAATAATTATAAGAAAAATCATAAAAATTTGTCGCCTTGAATTTTTTTAGTACATAGGTTGCCAAACAGACTCTTAATCAGATACATAAGAAAGTAGTTTATAGAATTGGTAGATTAATATAAATTTGATTTATTATAATGCTAAAAGCAATAAAGCAAAATAGAGTTTAATATACTTACCTTTATGGTGAGCATTGGAACGAAGCTCTAGCTTGCGCTAAATTTTTTGTTATTTTTATATGATTTATTAAATAGCATCTTTCTTGAAAAGTTTGTTATATATGAAGTTAGATAAATCTAAATTTTTTAATTATTTTAGCCAATAAAATAGAGTTTGAATTTATTTAGAATAATGATACTAATATAAAAATATACAGAGTTAAACACTTACACTATTTTATTTAATGTAAATTTAGCTTAAAATCTTGGTTTAATTATTTTAGTCAAATAAAGTGGATTTATTATACTAATACTAATATAAAAATATATGGAGTTATACTATTATGTTTAATGTAAATGTAATTTAAAATCTTTGTTTAATTATTTTAACCAAATAAAGTAGAGTTTGAATTTATTTGAAATACTAATATAAAAATATATGGGGTTATACTATTTTAGTTAATGTAAAACTTTAATTTTTTTATTTAAAATCAAATGGTATATTTGTCTTCAAAAAAAAAAGAAAAATATTTAAATTATTCATACATTTCTACACAGATAGAAGATAGATAGATAGATACGCATGTATATAATATTGGTACCAATCTGTCTACCTTAAGACTTTTAAGTGTTTGATCAGTTCATGCTAAAATATTATGACATTCAGCATGTCTCTCAATCTTCAAAGCATAAAGCTCAAAGCAACTTCTTCTGAACAAATGTTAAATTTTCATACTAATATGATGAAAACGTAGGTAATCATACAGAGCCTGTCAGTAACACAAGAATTTGAAGAATAATAAATTTTGACAAAATCTAACAAAATGAAAATGTACAGCGGCATTGCACCAAAACAATCCAAGGCCGAGAAAAGAATAATTCATTTGCACCCCAATATCCTCAACTCTTTCCATCTCCACGGGATACGCTTTACATCAACAACGACCGAAGAAAGCCTTCGTCTTTTTACCGTCCACAAAGAAACTAAAATAACAAGCCCGTCCACATTTTCATGTTATTGAATCCCATGAAAATGGCTCTGGCCAAAGGGAGTTTTTCATCCCGCGCTTAATTTTGATCCATGTATGAAAATGTTTTTGAAAACTTTGAAACACTCAACTCGCCTGTTCTCCTATTAGATCAAGACCCACAACTAGGAAAGTGATCCCTTGAAACAATAGGAAGTAAAAATGAACTCCTTGAGCGGACAGCAAGCTTCTCACCGATGCAGCTAACAAAATAAACGCGAGTGCAAGTTCCTTTCTGTAGACGCGATTTCTTCTACTCTTCCCCGCTCTCTTCAGCTCCAGTTTGTTAAGCTCGGCAAGACCCGATGCCGAGGAGGAACGACGAAGGGTCGGGCTTCTCACTGGAGGATCGGATTCTGTTTCCATAATGGCAAGTAAGTCTGCTTCTGACGATCTGCCAAGTTTCTTAGTAACAATCCACTCGTACGCATTTCCTAATCGAAACAGACCTGCTATCATTGCATTGAATTTGGTAACGGACATTGTGTTTTCAAAGAGAAGGAATGGCACGATGAACGGGAATGAACGGGGTGCTGGAAGGATGTTCAAGAGGGACATAAGGCCGGGAACATAACAAACTACCCAAGCTGGTAACTCGGCTTCGGGCAGGAACATGGTGAGAGGGAGAATAATGCAGAAGAGAGTGAAGGAATAGAAGGGCAAGATGAGCTTCCGCAGGAGAAAGAAGAGAAATATCAGATTTGCTTTCTTGGCCAAACTCACCTGTAAAGAGAAAAAAATAAAATTTAAGAAAGAGAAACAAATTTCAGTAAGAATTATAAGAGCCATCTGCATAGCATAATTTGTGTATGGTAAATAGTACAAGGAGATAAATAGAGAAAAAATGTTTGGATAGTTGAATTGAAATGGACATGTATCTGTAGTGCATTTAGAACCTTAAAGACATCAGTTGTCCATATGATAAAGAGCTTGGTCAAATTTAAGATTATCCTTCGTCTAATATACAACTCAGTATTTTAGGACAAACTTATCCTGCAGATTCAGACCAGTGTGGATGCTCTAACTACATTTCAAAGACTAAAGATTAGATGTGAAACATTTGGTGGTTCTTTTTCCTACTTGTTTACCTACAAATGATGATGACCAACTTCAAAATCAATTGATAATAACTCAACGTTTTATAGTCTTCAAACTAGCAATGAATAAAACTATTAATTGGATCATTCGAACCTTTGAATGGAGAATGTCAACAAAACACAAGCGGAACAATTGCATTGGACCTGAATGCCAGCGATGTTGCTGCTTCTTGTATGCCTCATAGGACTCCGGGAGTTCACATAGGCACTGCAAAATGAGTCAAGTTCAACACTACCTTCTTATCCAATTTCAAATGTGTAGAAAAACTCCTGAGCTTAAAACAGTACAAACCTTAACATCATTCAGATATATAAACTTCCATCCACAAAGGTGAGCACGAACCGCAATATCCATGTCTTCTACAGTTGTTCGTTCCAACCAGCCACCACTGTCCTCAAGTGCCTTGATTCTCCACACACCAGCGGTTCCATTAAAACCAAAGAAGTTGATGAACACGCCATTTACTTGTTGTTCAACTTCAAAGTGAAAGGATAAGTTTATATTCTGCAGTCTTGTTAGCAGGTTTTCTTCCTTGTTTACAAATGCCCACCTTGTTTGGACCAATGCTAGATCATCATTTCCCTTAAAGAAGATAGAACAGTAATTCAGATTAGGAGAGAGGAGTAGAAATTTCCTGCTTACTAACTCCTTGCACTAATCAATGGTTATAACCCAACCCATTTGTTTTTGGAGTCAATTATAAAAAAATATGTATGTCTATATACTTCAGGGCTTCATTTGGTAAAATCAGGTTTGAAAAGGAAACGAAATTGAAGAGCAGCCATTTTCTAGTTGATTGGAAAATTTAGATGAAATTAACACAAACAGATTTACCTAGAAATAGCAAGAATTAAGTACCAGCCAAGTGACTTGGTGTGGATGATGATAAGAATTTACCTTAAAATAAGGAACGGTTTTCTTCAAGAAATCTGGTGTGGGTTGGAAATCTGCATCAAAGATAGCGACGTACTCATAATCTTTAACATAATCACAACTCATTGCGGATTTGAGATTCCCTGCCTTATACCCAGTGCGGATAAGACGATGCCTATACAATATGGGCACACCCCTCTGTTGCCATCTCAGTACTTCTGCCTTGATAAGGTCTTGAACATCCCTGTCATTGGAATCATCTAAAACTTGTACTAGCATTCTCTCCCTTGGCCAGTCCTGTGTACAAACTGCTGCAATCGACTGTTTGTAAACCTGAGGCATTGCCAGTTAAAGAAATTTAAAATAATTTGAAAAAGGAAACTCAACCCCATTGTAAAAAGAAACTCCTATTTTGAGCAAGTAGGATAAATTGCTACCTTGATATTTACACCCTCTTTGATATTTAGTCACTGAACTTTTGCAATTGCGTACACAGTTCTATCAATGTACTACTAGTGCTAACCTATGCCAAAGGCACTACATGTCTAATTTATCATTTACACGTATTTTGTCACTACCCTTAAAACAACATATTTCATCCCAATCCTTGAATCTTATATCACTTGTACATTTTTTAAAACTCAAATACAATTCTCCCTTACTATAAGTATAATAAACTCAAGGAGACTCCCTGCTGTATGCATAACCAAAAATTTAGGCAAGCTTTATCCTTGTGTAATTTACTAAATATCAGAAACCTCCCATGAGTTATGATATAGCATCCTCTAAACTTTGTTATTCTAACAAAAGCATTAGCTTTAGTCAGCGCTATCGGTCCGAAAATGTACGTCCATAGCAAAGCTTTCTTCATAAACACAAGAAACATGTAACAGATTCCATATGCCGAACATATAGAAATTGCAAGCACTTCTTAAAGAGTCCACCATCACTTTATTAGCTTTCTAACAATGACAAGCTCACACGAATACTGCACTCACTAAAGATTCCCCAAAAAACAAACTTTTTAATATAAAACAGTTGGTGTAGCCAATATGTTACATACAAATATTGATTAAGAACAAATTAAAGAACTAAACATTGCAATTAAGGTAAGATTGCAAAGAAGGGATTTGAAACCTACATCTTCTTACCTCCCTCTCATTACACATTGGTATTTGCATCAATACCATCGGGTAACACTCCGCGCTCACATTCTCCACGTCATCCAAATATTCCATCTGAGCGACTGGCTTTAACCGCCAACACTTCACCCAAATACATCCAAGCACCAAAAGTATCCGATCCAACGACTGTACCAAAAACAATACGATACACACATTTGTCAAACTCTGCACAGGCGGAGCCAAGTAATTTGCCCTGATGTTTAACCAATTTGCGTAAACAAACTCCACCAAATCCACCACCTCCACCTTCCCCAGCCTTGGGGGACTAAAATGCCATCCCTTAAAATATGCAACTAGCTCAAAAGCTAACAACAAAACTATCACGATCAGAAAAAACTTGATCACGCGGTAGAATGGAGATTCGGACTGGGAGCGGGAGCGGGGAGGGGAGGGGTAATCTGATTCAGAGATACGTCGGTTGGCTGTACGGAGGAGGGAGAGGAAGGAATTGGAGAATTGGTGGAATTTGAGGAGGGAGAACCAGAAGAGTTGTTTAGGACTACGTGTACGTGTACGGTCCTTATTGACCTTGCTTTCACCGCCGGTGGGGCTCTGGATATCCACGGTCGTTAAATGGTAATTAGGGTTTTCGAGGAACAAATCCTTTTGTTGTTGTTTGTCTCTCTGTTTGTTCCACCATTCTTGGAATTCTTGATTTGGTGGCCGAGACATAGAGAGACAAATTAATTATATATGTATTATTCAGATTCTTGTTTATCTTTGTTCTGATTGTGTTTCATAGAATCATTGCAGAGTTTCTTTGATCCGGAGTTTTGGGGGAAGAAAGGTTGTGCTAAATTTAGTAAGCTATTGAGAGTTACGAAGAGAGAGTTTCACCAAAATTAAGCGGTGTTTTGCAAATGTGCGTGTGTACATTTTTGCATGATCGAGCAAGAAAGTCCCATGCGCGCGGTTCCTGGGGTTCGAAAATCAGGCACTTATACATGATACAACCACGGGTCGATAGGCACAATGCAC
The DNA here is from genome assembly GCA_021464415.1 of Lonicera japonica. Lineage (NCBI taxonomy): Eukaryota > Viridiplantae > Streptophyta > Magnoliopsida > Dipsacales > Caprifoliaceae > Lonicera > Lonicera japonica. The sequence continues at coordinate 9,947,795 of CM038463.1, forward strand.
ACCAATACTCTTGTAAAGAATAAAAAATGAAATATTTGTGTGTACTTTCAATGAGAGTACAATTGCATAATACATTTTAATACTCGTTTTGTACAAAAAAAAAATTGGGATGTTTAGCAATGTTATTCATTTAAAACTAAAAATGCTAAACTTGTATGAGATTCATGTGGAGATGTTACACTACTCAGATAAGGGATGAAATTATATATGGTAAAGCAAACACTAGCTTTATTCAATAAAAAGAGTATGCTATTAATTATATATTAAAGACAAAAAATAGTGTGTTTTAGCTAATTAAGACATACTTCAAACATGTTATAAAACTATTTGCTATCCTTTAAATTTAAGCCTTAGCAATAACAAAATTGGGAGTTGGTCCCTTTCTCGAGTATATGGTGACATTGCATAGAATTATGTTAACATTAGTCAAATGACATAGGTTAATATTCTACTTGTGAAATCATATGTCAAAGCATATTTATAAAAAAAAAAAAAATGAGGTTTTCACATGCATTAAACATGGCCTATTGAGTTTGTAAATTCTAAGAATATACAATTTACCGATACATATATTTGATATAAATAAGTTGGTAAATGAAATCGGTAAGTGTCATTGCTTTTTTATTTTTAATATCCATTAGCTCACAACCGGTACACAATTAGGATTTGGATATTAAAATATGGCCTTTTTGGGCTGAGATTCGGTTCCTTTCATAAAAGTACTTTTGGGCTTTGATAGTTGGCCTTTCAAAAACTCCCAAGACTAGCCATATTTGTTTTTACTAATTTTAGGTCCGGCCGGAATCCAACTCAACCCATGTGAACTAGCAGCCCGTTTTATTAGGCCTCACTAACCACCTCTTACGACCGCTGCTGAATTTTCAATAGCTGGCAATGGCGATATTATTTTGATGAAAAAAATATAATTATTTTAATATTTGTAAAGGAAGTAGGAGGATACATAATAAAGTAAATACCATCAGTAGTCACTAAACTATTGAAGAATTCTACCAATGGCCATTATACATTAATTTGTTATAACCGGCCCATTAAACTTTTAAAAAGTACCGCCATCGGCCACTCCATCAATTCTCACTATTAAAGTCTAATGGGGGTTAGGTCATGTGACTATCACATGACCCAATTAAGGATATTTTAGTCAAATACCAATTGATTATCAAAGTATTAAACCCTTAAAATTGTTCTTCACAAAAACCCTAACCCTAACCCCTAAATCACCTTAATTCCTTTCATTCAAAGCCAAATTCTACAATAAAATAACAAAATCCACCAAATCAATCCCTGAATTAATCAAATCAAATGGCAATTTCTCAAACAAGTACAAAAATCGAAGAAGGGAATCAAAGAGGAGTAGGAGAAAAAAAAATCGAAAAAGAATCGGAGAAGAAAAAGAAACAGAAATCAGAGAAGAATCGAAGGAGAATAAATTGAAGAATAAGTAGAAATGGAAGAAGAAAAAAGGGAAAATATGATCAAAATGACCTAAATGCTCTTAATATATTACATGACATGGTTTCCGCAAAAAATTAAAAGTGAAATTTAACAGAATGGCCACTAGCGGTACTTTTTAAAACTTAAATGTGTCGGTCGTAATAAATTGAAATATAGTGGCCACTAGTAGAATTTGTCAATAGTTCAATGGTCATTAATAGTATTAACTCCACATAATAAGTGAAACTCCCTTAAGTGGTTAAAAGTGGGAACATACTTTATAAAAATATATTTATTTATCATTGGCTTGAATTTGGTGTTTACTTTTTTACTTTCATTTACATTTTTTGTTTAGAAAAATATAGTAAGAGTAGCTTTTGCAATACAATTTTTAATATCCAAACTCTAATATATATATATATATATATACACTGTGGGAGACCAAAAATTTGGGCTAACCCACAATATGATATCCTCAACAAATTCAATGCATGAATGAATAAAAAGGATAATGGACAACAAATCTTTTAGTTTATAAGTAGATTATTCTAGGGATTTTCATATCCTACTGGCAATACATCCTCCTTTGTGTGTGTTTTGTTATTAATTTGGCAATAGCAAAAATAAACAAAGTTACAAGCTATAAGCTCTTCCTTTCTTTACTGCCTATTGTTTCAAAGTTTGGACCAGAATTCCCGTTTTAATAAGCTTTTCTTTTCTATTTATACATATTGAATTAGGGTTACATTGTTCTATTAGGATAAATAGTAAAAAAACTATAAGGGACAAAACTTAGATACTACTCTAACACTTTACAAATGGATTAATCTTTATCCATAACTATAACTTTGTATTTTACAGTTATCTTCTTATTACTGGCTATAATGCTCATTTCGACTAAGTGTTATGGCCAAGTCGACAAGTACAAATGTTTGATCCTTATTGGTAGAGGTGACCATATAAGCATTTTCATCACTTTTGTTTATTGGATTATACTTGGCAATTTTCCATTCTACTAGGCTGTAAAACCAAAGCTTTTCAGGTCTGGGCTCTAGCCCTTTCTTTCTCTTTTGGGCTTTTTCCCATTCTTCAGGCCCAAATGAAATCTTTATTTTGGGCTTCCTCATATACACTACACACTAGGCACTAACATTTTGGGTTAATTGAGTTTTGACTCCCATTTAATTTTCATAATAAAGTTGATATTCACTTAATTTTTTCTTGACCTTTGGCGCCGAAATGGATGGAACCGTTAAGTCAAATGGTCAAACTATTAAACAAGTCACATATGTAGTGAAACTACCCAAAATACCCACTAAAAATGATTTTGTGTTGATTTGGTTTCCGTAGTGGATTGCTACTTAAAAAAATTAGTTTGTGATCAGGCAAGTATTCAAAAAAAGAAAAAGGAGAGAGAGATAGAAGTAAAAAATAATTAGTGCGCTAAATTCAAATGCAAAAAATAATAATTCCACCATTTAACATAAAGTTTTTCTCTTTTTTTTTATTCGCGTTGTCAATTGAAATATGTATTTAATTTCATACATAATCAATAGATTAAATTATTATTATAATAAATTCATCAATAGTTAACTTTGAACTGCATTTTATCTTCTAACTTTCTTAAAGTTTAATGTTTGATTTTTTTCAAATTTAAAACGCTGCAATGTTTCGAATATGTTTAAATAACTTTTAAAATTTTGATTATTTTATTTTAAGCTGTCACAAATCCTAACATAAATCTATATTGCAAAGTAGATACCCAAATAATAAGAAAATATTGTAAGGTGTGAAACCAATAAAATTTCTTATTTGACATTTTAAGAAAATTATTAATTTCAGACTTTTTGTTAACAATAAGATGAATTTAATATGATACAATTTGATACTTTGATAATGTAGAAATAAATAAAGTTTTTAATTAATTTTTGATGACCCAAAACGAAAAAGAAATGTAACAAGAGATGAAAGCAGGGGCGGAGCCACATGGGGGCGAGGTGGGGCCATGGCCCCACCTGGACTTTTTGAAAATTTTTAGAGAGTATAGGGGTCTATGTGTGGGAAGGAAAAGTTTAGGGGTCATTGTGTGATTAGTTGAGAAGTTTAGGGTCAGGGGATGTAATTTATGATAAGCGGGCTGTGTGTTGTGCGCGGGGGTTTTGTGCAATTAGCATAATAAGTTCAGGGTTTAAGTTTGTAATATATTAAGTTTTCACTTTTTTTTTCTTGATTGATCCAGCCATTTTTGACTACTTTTTTTTTTTTTTTTTTTTTTTTTTTTTTCTGAAATACAGTTTTCATTTTTTTTTGGATTATATATCAAAAGATATTTCAAAATATATAATTAATTTTAGTATATCGTTTCTAACTTTTTCGAAATATCGAAACAGAATGAAGAAGTATTTTAGTAAAAAATTGGTTTGTAAACATAATTATTGAATTTGATTTGACTTAAATTTTTTTTGGCCCCCCCTGAAAATAATTCCTGGCTCCGCCACTGGATGAAAGGATTATTGTTTTTCATATTTTAATTTGGTGCACTAATTATTTTCAATATTTTCTCTATCCTTTAATTTTTTAATGCTTGCTTTGGTCTTAAAAAACTATTTTTTCAAAGCTAAAACGCACTAAAGAAACTAAATCAACACAAAATCAATGTCAAAGTTATTTTTGGTATCAATGTCAACCGTAAACTCTAATTTAAATTGTGTATTTTTGATAACGTTAACTTATAATCTCCACATGCACGCCAACTCCACGAAACAATAATTTTGGTGCATGGGTTTCAAAAGTTTAGGTCAAAAATCCAATCACTCCTTCTAGCTAGATACTTTAAAACTTGCATGGCTGACCGTGCAACTATTGTTGCCACGCACTGTAAGACAATAATGATGGTTCTTCCGATTGTATATTTTTTTGGTTCCAAGGTTTTATCTCCCTATATCCATCGGATAATAGTATATACATGTCTCGTTTGATTTGAATTTTAAAAATAAAATGCGTATGAAATTAGCATACTTAATTCCTAAAAAGATTTTATATATTTTTTCATGGAATTAAGACAATAAGAAGGGTTCTTCTAATGTATATTTTTCCAGTTGAAGGATTTCATCTCGATATATGATTGTCCGAATTAAGCTTTCGTGTATTTCAATTGATCCCTATTTACAGAAGGTACCATTTACTGTCGATCAAAGATTTTATATTACCTAGAACTCAAAACTCATTCACAGGGACATTCTAATTAACCCACACTTGCATTCAGGAGCGAACCTATAGGATTTGAGATGAGGGGGGGAATGTTACTAAAACAAATGACAAATTTAAATCAAATCTAACAAGTAATCTTAATTACTTGGGTGAGAAATAGATTTAATTTTAAACTTTTTGTTGTTTAAATCTACGCACTTTTGAGAAGAAGAAAAAAATGCAAAAATTGTTTAAACCATTAAAACCCCTCTTCAACACAAATCACTCCCTCCCCCACTATCCCTATCTTCATCTTCAAACTAAGAAAAGTTAATTTCTTCCATTAATATCAAAACTTGGAAACCTCTAATTTTTATCTCACTAAATCTACCACCAATTGAAAACAAAATAAAAATAAACACAAATCTGCTATAGTGGACCGACTTAAGCGGATGGTAAAGGACATAGATACAAAGTGATGTGTACATACATATACGTATATATATATATATATATGCAAGTATATAACGATAGCATATTGAGCAATCGTCGGCACAGAGAATGAGATTAGAATGGATTTTGATTTTAGCTAGGTTTTAATTTGATCTTGATTTGGTATAAGTTAGACTTTAGAGAGAAGAATTCAAGTTTTTGAGTTTGATACCAACGGAAGAAATTAGGGTTTTTCTTGGTTCGAGGATGAAGAAGAAGATGCAGAGAGAAAATTTTCAATTTGAATTTGATAGTACATACAGACAATTTATGGTCCTCAGACTCGGCTGACGAGGGCAACCACGCCTACTCTTCGCGCATCTCGCTCGCTCTTTCCTCTTTTCGTCCATTTCTTCTTCTCCCTTTCCTTCACATTTCCTCTCATTTATCTTTCCCATGCCTGCTGTCAGCTTTTCTCACTCTCAAACAGAGACCACTTGGTAAACCGTAAAATTATTGCAGCAGTAAGAAAAGGACTATACAGCTTTCACTGATCCTTTATTACTTCCAGGCCCACCTATACAACTTTTACCCATCCATTACCTCTCGTGAAAGATTCAAAATTTTAATATCATCTCCAATAAACATGTGTAAATTATATTATATAAAATTTATGTTAAATTTATATATTATGTATAATTTTTGATATTTTTATAGTGTTATGTAAAATATATTATATCATTTTTTGTATAAAATGAATATATATTTTACACATCCAGCTCATCTTTTTCTCTTTCCAACTTTTCACAAAAACTTTAAAATAGTATATTTAAAAATTAAAAATACATTTTGTAATAAAACTTGTATATTTAAATTCTACTCATCAAATTCTTTAAATCATATTTTTAGCTCAATTTTCTAGATATTGTTCTTATATAGATTATGGTCGATTTAATTATTTCTATAAAATAAATTTAGAATTTATTTTTGTTTCGATATATTTTGAAGTAAGAACTTGTTCGGAGATATTCTATTCTAAAATGTAAATATATAAATTAGTATTTACAATTGAGTATGTTAAAATTAATACTTTTTGTAGAATTTATAAAATTTAAAGCGATTAATTAGAGACGTGTGTATATTATAGTTTATAGCAAGATAATTTACACTAAAATAATTAAAAACAATCCCACAAGGAACCAAAAAAAAAACAAGAAAAGAACGTAATAGCGTTAATAGTAAAGGGGAAAATGGACTGAAATCCTTAATTTTTTCATGAGGGGCATATAATAAGTTGTTTTAAGAGTATGTTTAATGGGTATGTGTAAATCATGTCATATAAGATTTGTGTAAAATTTACACATTGTGTATAATTTTTGATGCTACAATAGTGTTGCGTAAAATATGCCAACAACATCTTTTGTGTAAAGTGGATGTATATTTTACACATTCATTTTACAAATCCACCTCATCATTTTCTCTCTCAATTTTTTTACAAAAACTTCAAAATAGTATAATTAAAAATTAAAAATATATTTTATAATAAAACTTGCATATTTGAATTATACTCATCAAGATCTTTAAATCAATACCCACTTTGAATATTTAATTATAAATAAAAAAATATTTTTAAAAAATGTTGAATATTATATATTTCATGAGTTTTCATATAATTAGTGTATCATAATTTTACACAACATTATAAGCATGAACCATTAGAAAAAAAATGAGAATATATATAATTTATATATAAAATAATTTTTTATCAACTAAATATTAATTATTTATTAATCCAAATACTTTTTTGTGTTAGTTGTACATATTATTATTTGACATGCTTTAACGAAAGGAGATGAATAGGTCAAAGTTGTGTAAGCGGAGAATTTGAATGGAAGTAAATTCCAACAAGAAAAGCCAAGAAACGGAGGTCCCTACGTCAACACACTTACACGAAATGGGTTTACAATTTTTGTCTCTTTATCTGTGCTTTACGTTTTAAGGTAACATCAATCAATTGAAGTACGGATTTAAAGATCTAGAAATTAGGTAGAAGGGCTTATTATACATTGATTTTTACCAAAAATTCAATGAATAATATTTTTTTAAATGAAGGGCCTATTTTTAATTGGTAATTTGAATGAAGGGCCTATTTTTAATTGGTAATTAGTGTAAGAGGCCTATTTTGTTTTATATTTTAAATGAATGTATTTGAATAAATTTAAATATCATTTAATTAATAAAAACATGTTATGTATTACCTAAATTACCCCTTTTTATGAAATTTTCACAAAAAATATGGATTGCAAAGTTCATATTGCAATAAAATATGAACTGCAAAGTTCATATTGCAGTGAAATATGTACTGCAATATGAACTTTGCACTAAAAATATGGACTGCAAAGTTCACATTGCAGTAAAATATGGACTGCAATATGAACTTTGCACTAAAAATATGGACTGCAAAGTTCACATTGCAGTGAAATATGAACTGCAAAGTTCATATTGCAGTGAAATATAGACTGCAAAGTTCATATTGCAGTCCATATTTTAATGCATATTGATATTTTTTTAGTTTATTTTAAGGGTTGGGATGTCATTTTATAATGAAAAAAAAAGACACATGTCATATTATCAATAAAATAAAAAATAGGCCCTTTATTTAAAAAAAAAAATATTCCTTGGCCTTAGTGTGAAAATCTTTCTCTAATAAGCCCTTTTTTTTAATTGCCCCTTTAAAGATTTGCACATATTTCATGTGATATTGTTTCTGCCATTTTCATCTAATTTTTTTATTTTTTTTAGAGAGGAATCTATATATATTTTTTTTGGAAGTGATAATTTTTTTTTTATATAACAAAAAATAAAATAAAAAACATCTATTCATAACAAATGATCGTGAAATAAAAAAAAATATTTCAATACATAATTTAACTTACTTTCTAATTTCACATACAATCAAATTTTTTTGTTTATCATTTTTAATCTTTGTAACTACATACCTCATAATTTATTTATGTAAATTTTATTGAGTTCGCATCAAAATTCTTTATATTTTAGTGGGTATTTTATATACTTTTGAATTGATGAAATTTAACTATCGAATCTCTCACATATCTAAGCAGCAGACACATACTTTGGTCTTTTTCTCGATGGATGCAAATAGAATATAATTTAACATACTGATAAAAAAATTTATAAGATAGGCACATGTAGAGCACCCTAATTAAAATGCTATATGCACAATAATTATAATATGTAGGGTAAAATAATATCATACGATAAATTAAGGCTCAACAAAGGTAGAGGCGGATAAATGGCTTTTTTATTTTTTATACAAAACTCTTTGCTTCCAAATAATTTAACATATATACAAATATAGAGATATGTTGACTTTCCAGTGACTTGTTATGAAAAAAAATTTATGTTTCATGTATAAGGCTTTTCTAGACATAAAGTTATAAGATCTAGTTTATGCAGAGCATTTATGGTAAGGTACAGACCTTACGGATTAGGGTTTTTTACGACACTTTTGTGTCGTAAAAACACTTGGGAGTGTGTTTTTACAACGCAAAAGCGTTGTAAAAATGACCAATCCGTAAGGTCTGGTCTTTATTTGAAATTTTCTCCTAGTTTATATCTATTTAATATAATAATAATATATACCTTTTTCTATATAAGCAGTACAATTTTGAATAAAATGCATAATTGAATACATGGCAGAAGAAATAGCTAGAGTAAAGAAACAAATTTCGAATATATGGCTGAGAACTTGCTAGTTGATGGGAAACCAGTTAAACACTTGGTAACGAGTCTTAATTGTTGTACTAAGATACCGCTAAAACAAGCCTTAACACAAGCGTAGGACCGACCGGACAATTATGCGTACAATAATTAAAGAAACAAGTACCAATGGTATTCAAGTAATATAATAAGTAAGAGATGAAAGAAGAAAACAACTAACCAAGCACACAAACAATTAGGTGATGTCGGCAAAACTGCCACTAATCCACCGGGTGATAGCTATTATTGATGAGACCAATTCTGAGTACAACGCACAAAACAAACCCTAGCCACCAATTAGAGCTCTCAATATTATCTCTCAAATATACTCTCTAATTTAGCTCGTAAACAATATAACACAACTCATGAATAAACCCTATAACAAGGGGTCTATTTATAGAGTATAAATCATATGGTCTAGGATTGCACAAAGCCAAATCCTATTACAAATTGGATAATACAAATCCAATTAGGATTTAGACAATACAAAGCCAATTAAGAATTGGACAATATAAAACCTAATAGAAATCGAATTCCTATACAGAGCCAAATCTTCATTAATAACATTTATGATATATACTAGATTTGCTCATTAATTTATTTATTTTTTGTTGGAGGGTTGTATCCCATAAAGTATCTAAAACAATTTCTACGCATCTTGATAATATATATTTTTTGGGACCTTTTTTATGCATTAATGAATACATTTTTTAGAATACTAGAGCACTTATACAGAGTGATGATATAATTAGCCTTAATTTTTGATATTTATAAGAGCATTCAGAATGGTCAGCATAAATATGATATATTTATCATTGTTTTATAATTAAGATAAGCGCATGATGGAATTTAGTTTGGCTAAATTCACTTCTATATATATACTTAGTAGATTGACTGGCAACATATTGATGTTAAGGGTACGTTTGGTTTGAGTTTTGAGAATGGGATGCGCATATTTGATTTCTGAAAACGTTTTTTTCTAATATTAAGATGCCATACTGATATTTGGTTCAATCGAGAATAAGAATATAATAAATCATCAATTAAAAAAATACCATTCCTTTTATGAGATGATAATACGTCTCTTACTAATTTTTCAAAAGGATAATTATTATAATAAGTTACAAAAATTACACATTCCTAGCTAATAACTATCCTACAAAAATTACAATTTTTGTAATTAGAAAAAAAAATTACAACAAGAAAAAGGAAAAGAAAAAATTCCCAACATTTTATTTTTTGTACAACAGTGTAATTAAAAAAAAGTTTCAAACAATATTTTCATATTCAGATAGAAAAAGAATTATTTATTCATAAGAAAGAGAGTTATTTTAGTTCTAACATGAAAAAATTAAAAAAGATACCCACTAGTAATGGCTTATCCCTTATGATTTAAATAGGAAAACTTGGGGAGAAAAGTTGGTTCCTGAAATCATTTATTTTGAACCTAAAACTTGAACTAGACGTAGAAATCATTTCAAAATAAAATTTAACATTTTTAAAATAATTTAAATTTTAAACCAAACGAACCATAATCTCCTAAGTGGGAGAGGGTGCGCTGCTAATGTAATTGGTGGGAGAGTGGGAGACAGAGACCCAACTAGATTGACATTTCTCTCTCCTTTTAATCTATTTACATTCTCTCTCGTCATTTATTCTCTCCCGAAAATGATAACATGTGCCTTCAGGGAAGATGTTAAAAATATACTATAAATAAAAATAATAAAATATTGTATAAAAATTTGTGTCCATATTTAATGTATATTGAGAATTAATTATTTTTAAAAATAAATATTTAACATATATTTTTAAGACTAACTTGACCCTAACTTTAATACAATACAATTCCGGTTTTTTATACTCGGAAAGTTCAATTTTACCCAACCAAACTAATTCTATATTTTTTTTCTTTTTAAATATATGCCTTCACATTCGCTCTTTCTATTATCTGATACCCCTACTTACCTTCCTCTTAGCCTTTCTCCTACTAAAAATCCATCAAACAAACCCATTTTCACCGACTCCTCTCTCTCTCCCCCAACTACACCTCCTGTCCACTTTCCCCACTCACATTCTCCTTCTTTCACATATGTTATCCCACTCCTCTTTCTCTACCCACTCTTTCTAAAAATGCATCCACGGAGGAACAAACCCATCGATCTTCACCAAATGTCATGAATGTAATTGTGGTGAGAAGTGAAGGTAGATTAGGAATTGTGAGTGTGTATTGTACGAGAAATGTGAGGTATCCATAATGTCACCCATGTGTAGTGATCATCTATATAATGAGGGTTGAATGGTATTGTAAAGCATGAAAAAATATATATGAAAAATTCTATCTCTCTCTAGAATTATGTTTCTCTATTTACGTTTTCTTGTTCTGCTTATTCTCTCTAAATTTCTATATCTAAATTCTAAATTCTCTTATCAATCTCTAATTCTCCCTTTTCAATTTTATTCTAATTCTCCCCCTCTCAATAACTATAAGTGTGGATATGAGAATTACTTAATTCCTGACACCAAACTCCTCGCTCTCTCTTTCTTCGCCCCTGGCCCTCACCACACGCCACCTCTCCAAGCCTCTCCGTCGACCACCGCTCTCCACTCTCCATGGACAGGCGACCTGTGCCGTAAGACCACTTTTCTTCTTTGCCATTTTCAAGGTTACATGTACTTGAATTGGGGCTTTTTTGAGTATGATACACTTAATTTTTCAATTTAGGATTTTTTTTTGTATTTGTGTTTAAGATTGAATTGGTAGGAAAGTTGATTTTCGGTTTTACCGAATTAATTATCAAAATTGACCAAAAATTAGGTAACCGATATATTCTCGGTTCGATCCCGGTATTGAATTTAGGTATACTGTTTTTGTCGATTCGGTATGAGTTCGGTTGGATTACCTAACCGAATCCGGCTCTACTTTTAACACTATATATAAATATTTTAAAGCTTTAAAAATGTCTTAAATATATATAAAATGTCCCAAAAGAAAGGGGTGGAGTCCGTCGGTAAACTGAACCGAAATACCCTAGCCGACTTCTGAAGGTCTCCCTTCGAAACAGTAGGTAGTGGTTTGTCACCGCTTTCACCGCCTGAGATTGCTTCCACCACCGCTCTCTAGATCTAGATCGGAGAGAGGAACGACGGTGGCGGCTATGATGGCAACAAGGGAGAGAGGATTGTGGAGATGGTGAAGAGAGAAATTGAGAGGGAGACGAAGGTGGCTCTGCGCCTTTGCCTATGTGGAGAACGGAGAAAGAGAAAAGGAAAGGGAGAGGAAGAGAGGACTGCAGCTTTGCTAGATGGAGGAGAGAAATGGAGAACGGAGAGGAAGAGAGGCCGGTGGGTCTGGTAATTTTTTTTTTTAATTTTTTTGTATATTAAATGATTTAGGCTCCGTTTGATAGTAACATGAAAAATAAAAATAAAAATAACTAATTTATGTGAGAAGATGAAAAATAAGTTGAGAGATGTGGTGAGATTAACTCTTAGTTTTTGCTTTTTTCCATGACAAAATTTTCTTTGGGTGATGGTGGAGAAATTTTTTCCACAAAATATTAAAGGATGATGGAGGACATATACTCACAAAAATGAGTATGAGATAGAGAGGATCTCACCATATGCCTCAATTTATTTTCCATCTTCTCACCCAAATTAATTGTTTTTATTTTTATTTTCATTTTTCATGTTACTATCAAACAGAGCCTGGATTATTAAATCAAAAGTGAAAGAAAGAAAAATCTTCACATTGGAGTTTGTGAGCACGTGGCTTCACTCCAATTTTGAATAGCTTTTCAGTTTTCACGTGGCTTAAAGGATGTATAATATATATATATATATATAATTTATTTTAGGTACAGATCAATTCTTATAAATTGATCATTTTATAACAATTTTTTGTTATAAAAACACTTGGATTGTGTTTTTTATGATGCAAAATGGTCATAAAAAGGATCAATCCGTATAGATTGGTCTGCACCTAGTCCTTTCTATATAAATATATATATATAAAATATTTATTATTATTTTAAAAAAATAGGTTGGTTCGGTTCCAAAGCAGTTCGAGGCTCTCTAAACCTCTGCAGGCCCAGCAGTCCGGTTGGTTCAAAAACCGCCCGATGTTTCAGTTAACCGTAACGACGGAATACCGAATCAATCTAGTCGGTCGGCACCAATTTTTCGGTTTTTTTTATTAACCTTAAAAAGATAATACATATAAAATGTTATTAAAATTAATTAATTTTAAAATTCAAAAGTATTTATATAAAATGTTAAGGGTTGATTGTTTTGGCCACTTAAATCTTAAAACTTTTTAGATTTAAGTGCTGTGAAAATTGTTTGTTAACTCCAAAATTTAAGTGGCAATTGAATTTTTACCACTTAAGACTATCAAAAAATTTAAGTGGCAAATTAGAAACTGAAAACTTAAAACTTAAAACACACAATTGTAAATTACTTATTTTTGCCCCAAAACATGAATAAGGAAAAAGTTGTCATATTCAAAAAAATCAGATTTCATATATGTTATATTTAAATAAATAATATTTTTTCAAATATAATTTTTAAAATTAAACAAATAAATTTTTTAATTTTCAGTTTTCAATTTTTTTTATCAAATACCACTTAAGAGTATCAACACTAAAATACTATTATAATAAGGAAGTCAATAAATTTCTTTGGCATTTCCATCTGACATTCATTTCTACCTTTCAATTCCTATACACTAGTGCTTTAATTAGAACTGGTGAATGAAACTCTAAAGTGCATAAAAGTTACTTCTTATTTATTTATTATTATCTCAAACCACCCTCACCCACCCACCCACCCACCCACAATATCTCTCTCTCTCATTCCATATCCACCGCGACGCTTTTCTCATTTTTTGCCAAAACAACTAAAGAAGGTTTTGAATCCTTATTTTATCCGAAATTTTTCTTCAACAGGGAGAGGAATGTTTTCCGCCAGGGAACTCCATTTTCAGAGCTTATATACAGGGAGAGTCCCTACATAGGGGCCCCGGGGGGGGGGGGGTCAAGTGACCCTCCTTGGATTTGTTTTCTTCATCCGACCATTCCTCCCACTTGGCCACTCTACACAACTACACTTCTCATTTCAACTTTTCAAGGTATTTATTTTGATTTTTTTTTTAATTTTACAGATAAATTTATTTCTTTATTATTTGCATAATGTGAGTTATAATTCTTGATTAGTTGTATAATGTTAAGTGTATTTTTTGAAATATTGATTAATTGTTGAATATTTGGTAATTTTAGAATTTGATCTAAATCTTTAATTTAAAATATTAGTTATATTAAATATATTGAATTATCTTTTTGGGGAGATATATTATCTTTTTTATTTATGAAATTTATTATTTAGATGGTTATTTCGAAATTGTCACAAAAATTAACTAGTTTTTTAATCAATTTATTACTTTAACAACGAGTGGGCCAAAGGGTTTAAGATATATTAACTTCAACATTATCAGTTATATTAATAAAAAGGACGTGTTAAAATACTATCAAAATATGAAGCCCCATGAATTTTATTGTAATTTATAGACATTAAATATTTAATTTTTTTAATTATATCTTGCTTGTAGTTAATTTTTATGATTTTAAATATATTTTTATGTACTTTAAATTTTACCTTTTGTTAATTAAATTTCGGGATCCATAAATAGTTTGTTTTCGATTCCCTTCTCTTTATTTTTGTTGTTTTTATCTATTTTCTGATTACTCACTTCTATAATATTTTGTAACAGTGAATATATATATATGCTAAGACCATCTCCAATCCAAAAGTTAAAAGTGTAATTTTTCCTTTTTTGCTACCCCACTAGTGCATGTAAAAAACTAAAATGGTAAGAGATAAATTAAAAGCAAGTCAAATATAGCGGTCAACAATTTTATACACTACATGATTAATCATTTATCGTATACTTGGATAAGAGGCCACTTGAGACTGGGGTATGGGCAAGTACTCTCCATATTAGTACTTTACAGATAGAGGCCGCCTAAGACTACTTGGTAAGCGGAACTGGGTGAGGAACACCGAATGCAATCAAAATTATCGATAAAAGCCGTAATCAACTTGGGCTTCCTTTTTTATTTTTGGATGGGGTCTCATTGAATATTACAATTTGAAGAATGGGTCTTTTGAGTGTTTTTTAGCTATTGAAGCCTTAATACAAAAATATTGACTCTTTTTGGGAATGCAGTCTCAGGTACTTGATTCTCATATATTGTATATGTTGGGAATCTGTACCCCAAAGTTCATGAAGCCAATGTTTTAAAATTCGAGAGGCGTATTCGAGACGTTTTGCTCGAATGAGGCGAGGCGTAATGAGGTGTAAGCCTCAGTTTTTTCAGAAAAATAAAAATAAAAATAAAAAATTATAAAAAAAAAAAATAATTAATAGAAGCATAAAAATATATTTTTTAAAGTAATCTTATTGTTAAATTTTTTAGTTTAAGAGGTAAAAGTGTTAAATAAAAATAACTTAAAGGTTTATTGTAGTTTAAGGGGTCAAAATAAAAAATGTTATAATTTAAGGGGTCAAAATATTTATTTTACTTAAATGTTCAATTAGTTTGAGGACAATATTGTCCATTAACAATCCCACCAGGGATAAATTAGCCATTCAAAATGCCTTGGAGTTACAAAACCCTAGCCTTCATCTTCTCAGGCACTTCACTCCTGCCTCCATTTTCATCTCCAGCACTTCTCATCCTCCTCCTCCGCCTATGCCCCTCCTCCTCATCTTCCCCATCTTATTTTACTTAAGCACTGATATATATCCACATGCCCGTGACTTTCGAAGAAGAGAGACGGTCAAAATTTCTTGGAGGGAGAGAGACGATCCGAGACAGAGGGACAGAGGGATGATCGGAGTAAAATACGCAAGTTTCTAACTCGTCCGCCTCGACTCGCCCGCCTCACACAAAAAACTCGTAAGTATCAGATTTTTCCCCTAACTCGTATGACTCGAGGCACCACTCTTCCGCCTCGACTCGCGAGTCGACTCGTACGAGTCACTCGTTTTTTAAAACATTGGATGAAGCTGCTGTGTATGTTTTTTACTAAGTTATATGTTAGTTTGCCCTTGTTGTATATGTACTTCTATCTAATTGCTATTCAACTCAACAGGTGTGGGTTCTTTCGACATTATGGAGAGATTGTCAGTATTCAGTATATGTCTAATGTTAGTCTTGTGCTGAACGGGTATATTATGTGCCCGCAATATATATATATATATATATATATATGTTACTGTTATTTTTTGCTTCCATTAGTTTGGGTAATTATTCGTTGATGCACCGTGATGTTGTTGAAGGTAATTTTCATCACTAACCATTCCAAGTTCTTGTCTGTAGTCCCCAGTGTAGACCTGCTCGTGGTACAGATAGTAGAATACTATATTAATGGTAGCCCATCTTTTCAGGTCAATATTCCAAATATTATTGGGGGAAAAGTAGTTCAGTATTCTTTAATTGGTGTATTGAGGGGCTGCCATGAAAGAAAAGGTTCATAAATACAAGTACATAGAAAAGTAGTAGAAAATGCTTCATTCTCTTGCTCACTATATATATAAGACTAAAATAAATATTTTTATACTATATGTATCCATAAATCACCAGTACTTGAGAAAGGGTTTACCCTTTGTTTGATAGTAGGAAGAAATGAGGCGATCAGAGATCAGTGGCTGCAAGAAGAGAATAAAGCCTTAAATCTTTTAACACGTAACGAAGAGAAGGAAACCCTAAACATGGCTCAACACTTTCTCTTTCATCAATTCCATCATATCTTTTACAACTCTATTTTGACTTTTGATTCATCTTTTCAAATGACATAAACATGGCACAACATCAACTCTACTATTGTACATTCACTTACATGCAACAAATCACCTTTCATATGTTTCAACCACCACAGGTCCATGACCCACCTGCTCATCCTCCATATATCCGTCCTATCTTTAAAATGCCATCTTAGTTGATGAAACTGAAAAATGTATCCCAATCAATGTTGACCCAGATATATCAACCCGACCTAGGTCCACATCCGAATCCAAACAAAACGGGCTGCAGCATGGCCCAACTCAAATAAATAAAGTCTACACCCGTTAGACATAGCAAGTTATGGTTTTATAAGTGTAATAACTATGAGGTGGTAAATATAAATAATGATAAATTTAAGCATATATGTGTCTTGGAACGGATCAACATCTATTCGTTTTTGATTTGTCAATCAAAGGCTTAACAAGTTTGGATCGAATTTGGATATACAGTTCAAAAACCCAATCTGTATTTGACATCGGGTACAAATCCGATTAAGTGACATGCCTACTATCAAATGACTTTACAGTCTATTCCATGAGAGATTAAATGTCGCTTTTATAATCTCTTTTTTTTCAATAAAGGTACAATGACTATGTAAAAACAATGCAAGTTTTAACACTGTCATGTAATTTTTATGCTCCCTGTACTCGACCAATTGTATGAAAGATGGTATGGTAATTTACCCTTCCTATAAAAGTATAATGTAAAAAAAATGAAAAATAGAAAATTTAAAATCATCCCTCGCTAATTTATGCATGAATAGATTTAGGGCTTTCTTCTCTTCTTGCAGCCGCCGATCTTTGTTTGCCTCATTTCTTCCGCATTTCTTTGAGTCCTATATATAAAGTGAGCAAGAGAATGAAGTGGTTTCTACTACTTTTCTATATACATGTATTGAAGAATATTGTGCTACTTTCCCCCCCAATAATATTTGTTGTTGTATGACTTTCCATTGATGCACAATTCTTCTTTTTTTATTATTTTAAACAACACCATTGGTGACATGGTATAATTCGAATTTATAAAGTAATGAAGCTCTTGGGGCCTATATATCTATGTTTGCATCATTACATACATTAATGTCATTGTACTTAATATAAATATTAATTTTCTTGTCTTTACATCTACATTTTCTAAGAGGGCCGCTAATGACACACCTCACTTTACTCACTAACACTCCCCTTCAAAAAATGTATTTACTTTACTAATAACACACCTTCGTTTTCTTATTTACTTAATGGTTAAAGCATTAAAACATTTAACACACACCATTAACCCATTTCTCTTCCTCATCCTTTATCATCATCATCATCATCCCTCACCACCTCCTCCACCACCACCATCGCAGCCGTCACCATAATTTTTAAATCTTCCATTTTTTTAATGGTTTTAATAGTTAAGATAATCCATTAACTCTTAATCTTAATCTTATTGCACTTTTCTTCTTGTTATTCTTCATCATCATAATTTCTAAAACCGAGATATACTTCATATAGCTCATGTGAACAATAAAAACCATAAATGTGTATGAAAAAAAATAATCCAAAGAAAAAAAAGGGACAAAGTTTGTATGAAGGTCCACTCGGCCAACGAATGTCGAGTGCACAAAAGTCCAGTAGGTTGATTTAAGCCAAATGGAAAAGTGAATACTCGTTTCTTTATGGTCGAGTCTGTGTAAAATAGATGAAGTTAAAAATAATTCAATGTACTCGGCATACTTCAACCGAGCACACAAAAACCCCATGTTTAAAAAATAATGTAATGTACTCGATTGATTCACATCGAGTACGCGACATTGTGTGCAGTCCATGTGGGCTGAAGGTACAAAAAATTACTCGGTTCATGTAAATCGAGTCTGAGTTAAATTTTTGAAAAAAATATGTCAATGTATTCGGTTGATTCCGACTGAGTACATGCACTTGGTTACATTGAAGCAATGACGGTTACATTTGAGTGGATTCAAGTTTAACAACAAAAATCATAGTACTTAATACGCTTCAATATTTACGATTTTAAGGAACATAAAATCTTCAAAATCGTAGATAATGAAAATGGATGTAAATAGTATAAAGAGAGGAAGGTATCTTGAGAGACAGAGACGGCGGTGGTGACGATAATAGAGTGATGAGAGTTAAAGGTTTGGGAGGATAAATGTTTTTTTTTAAGTTGATTATATTATTAATCATATAATTAATTATCATTAATAATCTTATTAGTTGTCATTAATTACAAAGTGGGTTCTCTTTTGATGGGAGTTTTAGTAAGTCATAAAATATACTAGAGGAGTGTTAGTGAATAGGGGAGTGTTCGGAACAAAAGCGAGGTGTGTTATTAGCGGCTTCCTTTTTTAATGATCATTGAGGAAGATCCTTTTGTAATTTTGTCTTTTGAAAACAAAATGTCATTTTTGTTACTCTTGCACTTTCTACTTTATCCAAACACTTGTTTTTTCTCTCGAAATGATATGTGTCATATCCTTCCATATTTTGTCCCGAAACGAAAAAAGCATTTATGTATTTGTTTTTCTTCCATTTGAACTAGTTTCAATTAGTTTACTTTTTAAGTTATGCTGTTTGTTTTTTGATAATATAAATTATACTTGTTGGAGAGCATAATATAAATTGTTAGTGCATTACATACTAGCCTAAGCTTTTGAGAGAGATGATTCTTAACAATACTAACACTTCGTCTTTTGTTTTAGTCTTACTTCACCTCATATCCAAAAGGAAAATAAATAATAGAAGGTGAGATCTCTTAAAAATCATTGGCCGTATGGACCTTTACCAATGTTCCTTGGGTGACATTGGCGTCATTAAGCAAGTAGGCTTTCTTTATATTCTTTTTGTATTGTTAATTTGGTCACTTATAAGAATAAGATAGATGTATATTTGAAGTTAATTATAATGTAAAATATAACTATGTTTTGAGTCCGCAATGCTATTTGATGTATCCTATTATTTTATTGACAATTATTTCAAGATCAGTTAATTAAAATTCACACATTAGTTCTTATACGAGGTAGTGTGGATTGGTGTACTGTGAGGTGTAACCCGCGTGATATTGATCATAGTAACCAAATTAAGGGATTTGAGAGAGAGATCAAGCGAGAACACAAGCACTATGAAGAGATGAGAGGAGAACAATTGATAGAGCTGGAGTGACAAGTAGTCAGTAGGGTATATGAGACATGAATATTTCAAATAGAGTGCCAAACTAAGAAGTTCCTACACTTATAGGAA
Organism: Lonicera japonica; assembly: GCA_021464415.1. Classification (NCBI taxonomy): domain Eukaryota; kingdom Viridiplantae; phylum Streptophyta; class Magnoliopsida; order Dipsacales; family Caprifoliaceae; genus Lonicera; species Lonicera japonica. Next base: position 9,967,728 of record CM038463.1, read on the forward strand.
GTATATTTGTATCACATACATATTAAATTCTGATTTTCTCTCGATATGTGCAAGCAGGGGCAGATTTACAGAGGAGCAAGGGTGGTCAATTGACCCTCGCCGCAACCTCAGAAATACTCCATTAGAGCCCCCCAAGTTGACCCCTGCAAGGTTCTTGACGAAATGCCTGAATGGGGCTGAGTTTTGTGCTGGGTTCTGGTTTTGCGCAGCTCGCCTGCACCGCACATCTTTTTTTTTAATTCGCTGGACATCAAAACGACGTCGTTTTGAAACAGTAAAAAAAAAAAACCAGAGCAGCGTTGTTTTCTTATTTCTGTCGACCTTCCCTTCCTCAAATTACTTTGTAGTCTTTTAAAACTCTCAACCCTAAAGAGTAAAGACCTAGAATCCAACTCCAACTCACCAATTAAAACACCCAACCTCCAAATCTCCAATTCATTGTTTCAAGTTTCAACGTCGGTCGTCGACTCGTCGGGCAGCAGCCAGCAGGTGTGTCGTCGGGCAGCAGCAGGTGCGTTAGGCAGCATGTATGTAAAATGTTATCTTTTTTTTGTGCTTTAATTAATTAGTAAATATTCTTGTATATTATCCTATTTCTTTAAGTATCAAGTGTTTTTATTGAAAGGTGCCTTTAAATTTGTTGTTTGTTATTGATATTTTATTTTAATTTGTTACTTTGAATAAAATAGGGCTATATTTTGAATAAATTAGGGGTTTTGATTTTGGTTAGTTAATTTAAATAAATTAGAGCTATACTTTTATTTTAGTTTGAATAAATTAGGGGTTTTGGTTATTTAGTTTGAATAAATTAGGGCTATACTTTTATTTTACTTTTATTTTAGTTTGAATAAATTAGGAGTTTTGATTTTGGTTAGTTAGGTTGAATAAATTAGAGCTATACTTTTATTTTAGTTTGAATAAATTAAGGGGTTTTGGTTTTGGTTATTTAGTTTGAATAAATTAGAGCTATGCTTTTATTTTGGTTTGAATAAATTAGGGGTTTTGGTATTGGTTAGTTATTTTGAATAAATTAGAGCTATATTTTTATTTTAGTTTGAATAAATTAAGGGGTTTTGGTATTGGTTAGTAATTTTGAATAAATTAGAGCTATACTTTTATTTTGGTTTGAATAAATTAGGGGTTTTGGTATTGGTTAGTTATTTTGAATGAATTAGAGCTATACTTTTATTTTAGTTTGAATAAATTAGGGGTTTTAGTATTGGTTAGTTATTTTGAATAAATTAGAGCTATACTTTGTATAAATTAGAGCTATAGTTTGAATAATATTATCATTTCATTTTTATGAGTATATTTTGTATAATTTTTTTTTCACCTTTATATGTTGACCCCTCGAAGGAAATTTTTTGGATCCACCACTGTGTGCAAGTACTTTATTTTACGTATTGCCATTTATCGAATAAATACTTGATTATTGATACTTTGTGTATACTCTTGGTTACATATCGCCTACCACGTATCTCATAGTATAAATGTATAATGAACACATTCTTGATTAGGGGTACTTAATTGATACTTTAAAAACTTGCAAACATATAAATACAAAACACTATATATGAAGTTTGACTTTTAGTATACAAGTATAGCTATTTGAAAAAATCAACTCATCGATCATATCGAAACACAAGTAAGGCTAGAAACCGTGGATATATGAGTGGAGAATTGGAATATGAGTGGGAGAAAAGTCATTATGAATATTTTTATTGGAAGATAAATATATAAATATGCATGGATAGATGTATGTTCATAAATGCATCAACAAATTCATAAATAAATACGCATGTAAACACAAATTTCAATTCCTAACCCTTTCACAACAATACATGATATCTCCAAGAGTGGAGAAGCATCCTTACTTGTCTTAGCATGTGATTATTCATAGTGGAGGCATTTATGTCTATTTTATGAACGTGCAAAGAGAAAGGTACGTAATGTTTTCATCTTAAGCTTACCCTAAACATATTATTAATTGCAGCAACTGTTTTAATTATTTCTTTTCTTCTCTTCTTGTCGCCACTTTTCCAAGACATTCCAGTTATCTTTTTTCAAGACTAGTAAAGTTCTTGCACAACATTGCCTTACAAATAAGAGGACATTAGGTTTTATTGTAGTATTGTCCAATTTATACGAGAGATTTTATCAACCTCTTGGTAAGTAATTGTTTTAGTTTAGGTCGGTTTACAATTTTTGTTTTGAGTTTTACGATTAATTGAATTCACTAAATTAAAATATATGGACATTATTTTCTTGAAAAAATTCAATGCTGGATTAGGAATATAACTTTGCAGCAGCTAATTGATCCATATTGGAATAATGATCTTTTTGAAATGTTAGTTCTCTTTCCTCGAGCCTCCAATCATTATATTCGTCAAACTAATGATTTGAGGCTCAAGAAAAAATAACTAACCTTTCAAAAAGGTCATTATTTCAATATGGATTAATTAGTTGCTGCGCAGTCATATTCCTAATTTGGCGCAAAAGTTTTCAAGAACAGAATGTCCATTTTAATTTAATGAAGTCAATTTATTGTAAAACTCAAAATAAAAATTGCAAACTGGCATAAACTAAAACAATTGTAACAATTGTTTACTAGAGGTTGATAAAATTTCTCATATAATTGGACAAGACCACAATAAAACCCAATGTCCTCTCCTTTGTAAGGCAATGTTGTGCGAGAATTCTACCAGTCTCGAAAAAGATAAATGGAATGTCATGGAAGAGCAGCGACAATAAACGAAAGAAATAAAATAGTTGCTGCAATTAAATAATATGTTTTGGGTAAACTTAAGGTGAATTTTTTTACGTATCTTTCTTTTTGCTTATTTATAAAGCGGACAAAAGTGCCTCCACTGTGCGTAATCACATGCCAAGACAAGTAGGCATGCTTCTTCACTCTTGGTGATATCATGTACTGTTTTGAAAGGGTGAGGAATTGGAATTTGTGTTTACATGCGTATTCATATATGAATTTGTGGACATACATCTATCATGCGTATTTATATATTTATCTTCTTATAAAAATATTCATGATGACTCTTGTCCCATTTGTATCCCGATTCTCTACTCATTTATCCACGCTTTCTAGTCCTACTTGTGTTTTGATATAGTTGATTTTTTCAAATAGCTTTACTTGCGTACTAAAAGTCAAATCCATATATAATATTTTGTATTTACATGTTTTCAAAGTATCAGTTAAGTACTCTTAATTAAGAATGTGTTCATTATACATTTATATTATGAGATATGTGGTATACGTAGCCAAGACACCAAATATCTGTAATCAAGTATTTATTCGATAAATGGGGATACGTATAAGAAAGTACTTGCATATATCTTGAGAGAATCGAAATCTAATATGTATGTGATACAAATATGCCTTCTTCCTATAAGTGTATGAGCTTCTTAATCGGGCACTTTACTTGAAATATTTATGTCTCCTATACCCTATTGACTCCTTGTCACTCCACCTTTATCAATTGTTCTCCTCTCGTCTGTTGGTAGTGTTTGTTTTCTCACTTGATCCCTCTCTCAAATCTTTTAATCTGGTTACTATGATCACCATCACGTCAGTACAAATCCACACTACTTTCGTATAAGAACTAGTGTATGAATTTTAATTAGTTGATCTTTAAATAATTGTCAATAAAATGACGGGATACATTAAATAACATTGCGGACTCAAAACATAGTTATATTTTATATTATAATTAATATCAAATATACCTCAATCTTATTCTTATGAGTGACTAAATTAACAATAAAAAAGAATATAAAGAAAGCTTGCTTGCTTACAGACGCCAATGTCACCCAAGGAACATTGGTCGGGTTTATATGGCCAATGATTTTTAAGAGATCTCGTCTTGTATTATCCATTTTTCTTTTGAATTTGAGGTGAAGTGAGACTATAACAAAAGATGAAGTGTTAGTATTGTTCGAAGTTATCAATATCAAAAGCTTAAGTTTGTATTTAATGTACCAACAATGTTTATCATGCTTTCCAACAAGTACAACTTATATTGTCGAACAACAAATAGTATAGTATAACTTAAGAAGTAAACTAATCCAAGCTAGTATTTATATATATATATATATTATATAAAATATGTCGGTTCGGTTCACCCACGGTTTTCTAAACTTTTCACCATTTTTGATGCTGGTTAGTACCGGATTAGTTGGTTCTTTGAAAATTTTCCGGTTCACCGACTTATAGGAAAAATTATCTAATCGGACCAGTCGAAAAACTGGTCGGCTCGGTTATTGCGATTTTTTTTGCTAGCCCTAGAGGTGGCAATGGCGGAGGGTGGTGGTGGCCAAAGGTGGCAATGGTGATGGTGGAGGAGGTGGCTGTGCTTGTATGTATATATATGTGTGTGTGTGTGTCTGTGTATGAGAGATAAGTCGGAAATGGTGGTGGTGGATGAAGTTGGATTTCTCTTTTTTTTTTTTTATTTTGTTTTTTTAATAAAAAATATAATTAAATTTTATTTTTTTAAAAAATAATTAAAATGAAAAATGTGAACGGAAGAAGAGCCACAGTGACATTCACTAATAGTTTAAGGGCCAAAGTCGCACGTTTTTTAGTTTAGTGGCCAAAGTAATATTAGGCTAATAGTTTAAGAGTCATTAGGGTAATTTACTCAATTTAATATTTCTATCTATCATTATCAAGTACAATGACATTAGTGCATATTATGTTGCAAACACAGATGTACAGGATATTGGCACCAAGAGGTTCATTACTTTATAAATTTGAAGAACTTAATAGAATATTTAAGAGAAGGATTATTGTGTCAGTATGTTAAGGAATTTATTTTGTAAAGTTATAACTATTTGATCTTGAAAGAAATTCAATTGCTTAAATCATTTTAATATATTTTATAAATCCTTTTTGAAAATTACTTTTGCATGTATTGAGAAAATGTATCATATATCTCTTTTCAATAAAAGTTGACCTTTGGATGTCACATCTTTTCAAAAAGGAAATAAATTATTTTATCCACCAAGCTTGGTTTTTGATGTAACATAGTCCCAAATATATTTTTAGAATAATACACTTAAACTATTTCTAGTTTTCTTGAGGTTTCCCAAAAGGTGGATAAAAGCTGTTAAAGGAGTCCGTCAGGATTCCAACATGGCGTGTTCATGTGCGAATTGAATTTTATGTTTTGATAATGTCTTTAATACCTATATAATTTTCCAAACGATCATAAACATTTTCAAGGCTGTTAATACACTATAAACAAGCTTTCAAACTCACATCTTGCGTGGGAGTAGTAAGGCTCTCACCTGAACACCTAGAGATCCTTAGTTCAAATCTTACATGGGGTTAGGGATGAGGAGGGTTTTTGTTGGATTTACCTTATGATTAGTGCGAGACAAAGAATAGAGTCTATTAGGCACGAATATTATGATTAGTGCGAGACAAAGAATAGAAAGTTTATCACCAAACAGCTCCAGTATACAGTTCATACTTTCTAATGTATACGCATCGATCAGTTTCAAGAAAGAAACGTTTATGCGCTTGTGCAGAATGAATTTGTTTTCAAAATTCCTCTTTTTAGATATGCTTTTAATTGATCCGGATGACTTTTTCAGTTATTCTTATTAAATTGATTGAATTCATCTCAAAATTTTGTTTGACTGAAGTATTTGCATATTTGTATATGAAACAGAGATTGGGCTTGGGTTGACAGGATTTGGAATATTTTTGTCGTTTAAGAAGTCGTAAATGGCTTGGTCCCTTGGTGCAAACAAGAGTTAACTCCTGTGAACTGAAGATTTGTGCAACACGAGACTAAGCCTAATCGTGGCATTGTGTGAACCAAGCCATTTATGTATATATGTTTATAAATCAAATAAAATTAAGGCTCACAATGTTTGGTAATTTTAAATCTCATTAATCCTCACAAAATGTACGAAGGACTACTCCAGCCACAAAACAAATAAAACAAAGAGCTACACAAAAGCTACACCAAACCTATAAACCCCTACAACACAGAAAATAAAGACTTTACAATGTTCAAGAGCAAAGAAAAGGAAAAGAAATAAATGAAAAAACTACTGTAGATTTTTTTCATCTAAACCCCAAGTTTTGCTCACCAACGAATTCAAAAAACTCATTTTACTCTTCCAATGACAAGCAACAGCTGCAACATTTGCTTCAATCGCCTTCATAACTTGTTCTTCATTTCTCATTCGACCCGGAAGCCTTCATAACTTGTTCTTCATTTCTCATTTGACCCTGAAAATTTCTGTGATTTCCTTCTTTGATGAGTGGCCCAGCTGAAGGGAACCCACCATTATAGTATTTTGCACTTCTAGCCCTTTAAATTAATAAACAAGAGAGTCGCTTTAGTTATGCAATTCGGTTCCAGAAACCATGTCTTGTGACCGAGGTTAGTACCAGGGTTCAGTGCATTCACAAGCATTTCTCTGGTCTAAGTCTTCAAGAATCCCCAGTCAACAGACCTCTCGACATCTTAAAAACCAATTCATAGAACAACCTTGGTGAGACATTGGTATATAGGTACTACATGTAAAGAACACAAATGTATTGGCCAAAATAGAATATATAGTTTTAATGAAGCCACCTGTAAGCGCAATTCATATTTACTCAATACTCCTATCCAACCTTGATATCCAACAATGCGGAGGCATTCTGGAAATTACAAACAATAACACCAGATTATCAGAACCCTTGTTTGAACATAAATTATTTTTTCCACTGGATATTTCTTTTTTTTAACTTTGCCCCCTTTGCATAATGCAAAATCCTATATAATATCTTTAATTAAATTGATGCTCCAAACAATGTAAGTTTATGTTTTTCCTTCCATTCTGCATCAAGAGGTAGAAATGGTCTTCGTTTCCTCACCTCTTAATTATGAATTAAATTAGTATTCAGCATTTAAAGTTAAGATGAATTGCATTTTAAGCATTGAAATGAAATATATATATATATATATATAAGTGGAAAATTTGATTCATAGTGCCTACGTACTAGTAGCTTAAAATACAGCCCATCACATGTTTTGAGCTGTCTAGAAAACCCAAAAGTCGGACTTGAAGTAATTTCAGGCAATTAACTGCATGCTTCTCTTATGCATATCATAATACTATTACAACTAAAGATACGCCTTATTGATTTCAAATGCGAAATTCAATACTTATAGATCGTTTCGTAACCTTATCCAAGATTCAAGTTCAAACATATAGCCTGTGAATCAGGGACTTGGCTCCTCTCCATTATCGCTTTGGTCCAATTTCGTCCAAGGAGGTCTAATTTGAAAATTAAACGGATGAAGTTTTTCATAAAACTTGGTAAAGAGATCTCTATAATGAATAGATCATGTCCACAAAATTTCAACAAGAAATTCAAGTTGGAAATGAGTGTAATAAATTTAATGCATTTGTACATTTTTGACCATTCTAATTTTAGATTATCATTTCACCCATTTTTAGATTGAATTTTTGATGAAATTTTGTAAAGATGATCTATTTATCATAAAAATCATCTTTACTAAGTTTTATGAAAAAATTCATTCGTTTAATACTCGAACTAGACCCCCTTTGACAGAATTGGACAGAAAGATAATGGAGAGGACCCAAGTCCGTAAATCAGGGCGCAAATTATAAACCACAAAATAAGTGTTTTTTTTCAGTGCAAACACAATCCAGTCTATCCTTGTAAGCTAATTTATTAGTTCTGAAATAATGTAAATGAAAACTAATACTTACATTTACAAAAAATCCCCGATTGAGAGAAGGGGGGAGAGGAATTGGGGATATAGGGCTCCAAATTAGAGCGGGAATGGACTGCGAACAGAGGGAGGGAGTCGACGGGGAGAGGTTCGCCAGGGAGGAGACTCCGGGGAAGAGTTGCCAACGGTGGTGAAGAACAGGAGGAAAGGTCGACTGACGGGATAGATAGATGTTATTCGTAGGAGAAGGAAATTGCGTTTTTTTTTTTTTTTTTTTTTTTATTAAGAGTGTTGTACATTGTTTGGACGCAGGTGCTTCTTGATTCTTATTAAGAGTGTGCATAATTGATTCGACTCCGTTTAAATCAACCAATCTAATTCAATTTAATAATGATTGGATTTCATGAAGTTAATGGAATAGATTAGTTTTTGTTTTAGAAAACCGACTAAATATTGAATCAGTTTGGTTATCATATTAGCAAAACCAATGTCACCAATACAATCAAACCTCAATTAAAAATAACACTTATCCATGCATAATTGTTTGTTATTATATATTAAGTTATTAATAGTGGGAGTATGTAGCCTAGTGGTAAGGTTCTTACCCGAACACCGGGAGGTCCAGGGTTCAAATATAGACTGATTCTTATTATTATTACATATATAAAAGAACCTAATAAATAAACCCTAATTTACTTGTTTTTGATTTTACTAATGAATAAGATTTTATTATGGAATGAGTTAATTTAGATTTTTATTTTAGTAGTGAAGGGAACTTTTTTATTTATATTGTGTTAATCCTTGTAAAATTGATGAGATTTATTTTTAATGTTATTAAAACTTAAGTAACCCTTACACAAAACATATGGATCTCGAACCAATTCAATGTCAAATTAGAATGGATTGGATTATAAAATACAAAATCAGGTTGAATTGGTTAGTGGATTATAATAAATGTATTGGTTTTAAACCGATGCAAACCCCTAATTATTATCCTTCCTTAACAAATATAGTCAGGAAATATTCACTTAAGATACGCTCCGTATATATTTGTATATATGCATGTATATATACATATACGAAAATTTTCAAGTGCAGATCAATCAGGACGGGCTGAGCCTTTTTACGACGAAAAAACGTCGTAAAAAGGAACGGTCTTTACCAAAAACAGACTATATATATATACGTGTAGGTTACCTTGCATATATAATTACTTTATTTGGAGTACATAGAAGGGAAAAAAAAGTATTTTTTTTTTGCAATCACACTTCAGACTATGAGAAACTAATTTTTTTTTAAAATAAATAAATTTAACAGGATAAAGATTTGACACTTAAAATATCTTGCTCTATCATTAAATCACTTTTTTTCATTTTGTATTTGGTGTGCCCTTACCAAATACAATAAAAGTGAGTTTTTATTTACCAATTGATGAATTTATTTATTTCTTAAAAAAAAATTAGTAAAAATTTTATAACAAAAAACAAATTATACATCCTACAAAGGCATACCCAAGGAATCCAACAAAACAAACAATAAAATCTTAACTCGAACAAAACAATCATAACAAAACACATAAGCAAAGAAAATCATATGTACTAAAACTCTATCAACATGCTTTCCTTCATACCCCAGTTTTTGCACACAATCTAGTTAGAATAATCTCTCTTACCATTCTACCCGCAAGCTATTGTACACATATATATTTATTCACTTCTTGAATCACATGATGAACAGACATAGCACCTCTACCAAAAAGTCTGGCGTTCCTTTCCTACACAATCTACACAACATACATTATATCAGTGGAAAACACAATCTACCCACTCTAGCCTGCAAATTAGAACTACTAAAATTTTCTACTAGCTTCAAGAATTTCATCATTTCACTTATCCTGCCGCATGTTCTTCTCAGGGGCATCCTCCCAAATATGTTTAGAAAAATCGCGCTAAAAAAAAAATGGTTAATACATAATTCATCTTCAATACCACACAAAACACATATAGTATCAATATTTATACCCTAAACCACGCTTAAAAAACAAATGGTCCATACACAATACATTCATTATCAATACCATACAAATTACACATATAGTATCAATATTTATACCACAAACTACACTTAAAAAATAAATAGTCCATACATAATACATTCATTGTCAATACCACATAAAACATACCTATTATCAATATTCATACCTATGTCACCATTCTATCTTTTATTACAATTAAAATACAATAGAGCATATGTGAGAGGAGGAAAATGGCCTCCAGCAGTCCAGCTACAGCTCCATCATGGGTATTCCCTATCTAGGAAGAAGTGAATATAAAGAAAGCCTTTAAATTAATTATAACTATTCTTAAAAAATAGCAAAAGAGAAATGAATAACCGTAAATAAAGGCGTCCACCCTGATCTGAGAGATTTCGAGTTTAAGTCTCACCAAAGCTAAGAACGGTTACTTTGTTATTTGTACATAAGAAATAGTTAAACATCCTTTAAAAAAAATCAGAAGTTAGCATGAAATACCTCGGTATCAATTGATAATACATACGCCTATTCACAATGTACATAACAAAGTCTTTGAAGAAACCAAAGGAATTTCACATAAAACTTCCATTCTGCCTCACTAGTAGGATCACCGATAAATATATCATTAACAACAAAAACAACATACAAAAAAAACAGAAAAAAAATAAAAGGCTATATATATTAGAATATTAAACTTACTTACGATTAGATATGTAATGATGAGCTAAGTTTCAGTCAAAGTGGAACAAACCCTCAGAGTTATTTGAATAATTACTATTTCTACGTGAATAAACATAATATAAAGAGAGGATTAATATAAAACGCTGCTAAAAAAATCAAGATTATAATTGTTAATAAGAAATCATTTAGCCAATAGTTAGTTAATTCACAATAAAAAAATATTTTGAATTCGGACTAGAGACATCAATTATTCAATTGTATATAAAATTGAAACCTCTCACGGAAATCCTAGAAACAATAATGTTGTTTTATACCTTCTTCCCCTTTGCATAATAAAAATAAAAATTATAGAAAATACATAATATAAAGATATAGACTAGCTATAAATATTTTTTAAGAAATTACATTACAGCTTACCTTTAAGACTTTCTCAAATCAACTAAGAAGTTGAAAAGTTCGGGGCAAATTCACCCTTAAAATATTTGGTATATTAAAATAGGCGTGAACCTCTTCTATGAAAATACCTACATCTTTTATAATATCTTTGACGTTATGCAGTAAGATGTATATAAAAAAAATTAAATAATAATTATAAATAAAAGAAGATTATCTAAATTTTGTTATAAAAAAATGAAAAATAACAACTAATAACGTCCTTATTTTTGTTATAATTTTGTTCTACTGGTTTTTTATTTGTTTTTATAACAAAATTTACATAATCTTCTCTTATTTTATTTGTAATTATTTCAATTTACTTTTATAGATCTTACCACAGAACACCAAATAAATCATAAAGATGTGGCCTTTTTCATATAAGAGATTAATACTATTTTAGTATGCCAAATATTTTTGGTTGATAATTACCCCAACCTTTTTTACTTCTTAGTTCATTTGAGAAATTATCGAGGATAAAAGGTAATGTAATTTCTTAAAAACATTTATAACTAGTTTATAGTTTTATATTATATATTCTCTATAATTTATATCTTGATCATGCAAACGAGAAGAACGGATAAAACAATATTATTGCTTATGGGAATTTCCTAAGAGGTTTCAGTTTTATATAAAACTGGATAATCGACGTTTCTAATCCGAATTCAAAATATCTTTTGATTGTGAATTAGGTAACTATTGGCCAAATAGTTTCCTATTAATAATTATAATCCTGGTTTTTTATAGTGTTTTATATTGATCATCTCTTGTATTATGTTTATTAACATAGAAATAATAATTATGTAAATACTTCTGACGGTCTATTTCAGTTTAACCGAAACTTAGCTCATCATTACACACCTAATCATAAGTAAGTTTAATATTCTAATACATAGCTTTTTATTTTTCTCTTTTTTTGTATGTTATTTTCATTATTAATGATATATTTACTGGTGATCGTACTAGTGAGGCAGAGGCAGAATAGAGGTTTTACATGAAATTCCCTTGGCTTCTTCAACAACTTTGTCATTTACAGTGTTAGAATACATACTCCAATTTTTATTGACCCATCTTCTTCGTATATTTATTTGTCAAGATTTGTATCTTTCTTTATTGACCAATCCTCAAGTATATATTTCTCAAGATTTGTATGCCCCTTGATTTGTGCGTGTAATTTCTCTTCTTTGTGTATTCTCCAACACTATATAAAGTGTTGGATTGTATATATTTATAATACAATCAATAATAATACAATACACTCTTTCATCTCTCTCTTTAGTTTTCTCACATGCTATCAGAGGGATAAGATCCTCTCGATCTTCCATCATTGCCGGCGAGCGATACATCTTATCGCCTGCCGGACCATAGCTAGTAATTTCCTTAACCTTTCATTATCCTCAGCTCCATCCACTTCTCCACCTGTTCCGGTTACTCCATCCACTTCTCAACTGCCACAATAACAAGGCCTAAATCTCACTGCCACCAACGACTTGTCAATCCTCACCGTCGGCTAGATCGCCGTCTCACCTATCCACCATCAATCCAAAATCACCGTTCATCGTCTACCATTATCATCCAAAACATCATTATTCCTCCTTTCCTCTACCGGCCATTCACCATCCAAATCTTTATCACCATCAAACCTTCACCAAACCCCACTGTCGAACACCAATAAAAAAAAATAAATTTCTTCAATGTTTATTGAGATAGGATTTAAAGAAAGAAACACTTTTACCAAGCTCAAATCTTTTTGATTCATAACTCCAGCCTTCATCGATTTCTTCATCGCTTGTTGTCTTCTTTACTGTCGCTGGTTTGTCGGACTGAATCACCTCCGATCATTCACAGCTTCAGCCTTTCCTCTCTCTCTCTCTCTCTCTCTCTCTCTCCAATTCATATTTTTTCTCTCAAGCGGAATCGCTTCGCTCTATTTACATAACAAATTTTCTCAAATCATATTAAAGTGACCCCACCTTCCCACAATTCCTAAAAAAAAAAAAAAACCTTCCCAAATTTTCTTCTTCAATTACCCCCACTCACTCTTTTCACTAAATAAAATAAAAATAAAAATGGTCCACTTTCCTTTGTCTCTCATTTGTCTCCCACTAAAGCCCACTTTAATTTGAAAAACTAGCCACTTTGTCCCCCATTAATGACTAATCCCATTTTAATTTATCCATCTTTCATTTGTCCTCACCTCATAATACCAAACCGATTTTAGGTGTTTTCTACTATTCCAGTCCTGTTTTCAGCCTCAGATTTTCTTTAAAAAATAATAATTCTTCTTTCTCTTTCTTTCATCTATTTTTAAACTCAAATCAGTATCTTCGAACATATATTCATGCCAACCTTCAGCTATGCCGGATCTTTTCTCGGACGTCAATCATATCAAATCCAGCTGTGTCAGATCTCACCCCAAACGACATCCATGACGTGCCGGACCTCGCCCCGAATGGCAACTGTGCCTGACAATCAATAACCATATCGGACAATCAAAGCCGGACCTCCCTTTAGCCATGCTGGATCTCTCCCCAAACGTCAATCATATCAAATCCAGCTGTGTCAGATCTCACCCCAAACGGTATCCATGACGTGCCAAACCTCACCCCGGATGGCAACCATACCGAACAATCAACAACCATATCGGGAAATCAAAGCCGGACATCCCTTGCCAAATAATATTTACCCGGCATTCCTCATGTTTCAAGACATGCTTTCCAAACTCATGATGGTTTCCAATTGCCACCTTGAGTTTGAAGGGGGATGTTAGAATACATACTCCAATCTTTACTGACATATCTTCCTCATATATTTATTTGTCAAGATTTCTATCCTTCTTTATTGACCAATCCTCAAGTATATATTTGTCAAGATTTGTATACCCCCTTGATTTGTGCGTGTAATTTCTCTTCTTTGTGTATTCTCCAACACTATATAAAGTGTTGGATTGTATATATTTATAATACAATCAATAATAATACAATACACTCTTTCATCTCTCTCTTTAGTTTTCTCACATGGTATCAGAGGGATAAGATCCTCTCGATCTTCCGTCATTGCCGGCGAGCGATACATCTTATCGCCCGCATGACCATAGCTAGTAATTTCCTTAACCTTTCATTATCCTCAGCTCCATCCACTTCTCCACCTGTTCCGGTTACTCCATCCACTTCTCAACTGCCACAATAACAAGGCCTAAATCTCACTGACACCAACGACTTGTCAATCCTCACCGTCGGCTAGATCGCCGTCTCACCTATCCACCATCAATCCAAAATCACCGTTCATCGTCTACCATTATCATCCAAAACATCATTATTCCTCATTTCCTCTACCGGCCATTCACCATCCAAATCTTTATCACCATCAAACCTTCACCAAACCCCACTGTCGAACACCAATAAAAAAAAATAAATTTCTTCAATGTTTATTGAGATAGGATTTAAAGAAAGAAACACTTTTACCAAGCTCAAATCTTTTTGATTCATAACTCCAGCCTTCATCGATTTCTTCATCGCTTGTTGTCTTCTTTACTGTCGCTGGTTTGTCGGACTGAATCACCTCCGATCATTCACAGCTTCAGCCTTTCCTCTCTCTCTCTCTCTCTCTCTCTCTCTCTCCAATTCATATTTTTTCTCTCAAGCGGAATCGCTTCGCTCTATTTACATAACAAATTTTCTCAAATCATATTAAAGTGACCCCACCTTCCCACAATTCCTAAAAAAAAAAAAACCTTCCCAAATTTTCTTCTTCAATTACCCCCACTCACTCTTTTCACTAAATAAAATAAAAATAAAAATGGTCCACTTTCCTTTGTCTCTCATTTGTCTCCCACTAAAGCCCACTTTAATTTGAAAAACTAGCCACTTTGTCCCCCATTAATGACTAATCCCATTTTAATTTATCCATCTTTCATTTGTCCTCACCTCATAATACCAAACCGATTTTAGGTGTTTTCTACTATTCCAGTCCTGTTTTCAGCCTCAGATTTTCTTTAAAAAATAATAATTCTTCTTTCTCTTTCTTTCATCTATTTTTAAACTCAAATCAGTATCTTCGAACATATATTCATGCCAACCTTCAGCTATGCCGGATCTTTTCTCGGACGTCAATCATATCAAATCCAGCTGTGTTAGATCTCACCCCAAACGACATCCATGACGTGCCGGACCTCGCCCCGAATGGCAACTGTGCCTGACAATCAATAACCATATCGGACAATCAAAGCCGGACCTCCCTTTAGCCATGCTGGATCTCTCCCCAAACGTCAATCATATCAAATCCAGCTGTGTCAGATCTCACCCCAAACGGTATCCATGACGTGCCAAACCTCACCCCGGATGGCAACCATACCGAACAATCAACAACCATATCGGGAAATCAAAGCCGGACATCCCTTGCCAAATAATATTTACCCGGCATTCCTCATGTTTCAAGACATGCTTTCCAAACTCATGATGGTTTCCAATTGCCACCTTGAGTTTGAAGGGGGATGTTAGAATACATACTCCAATCTTTACTGACATATCTTCCTCATATATTTATTTGTCAAGATTTCTATCCTTCTTTATTGACCAATCCTCAAGTATATATTTGTCAAGATTTGTATACCCCCTTGATTTGTGCGTGTAATTTCTCTTCTTTGTGTATTCTCCAACACTATATAAAGGGTTGGATTGTATACATTTATAATACAATCAATAATAATACAATACACTCTTTCATCTCTCTCTTTAGTTTTCTTACATACAGTATAAATATGCATATGTATTATCAATTGACACCGAGGTATTTCATATCTTCTAATTTTTTTAAAGAAGTTTTAAGTATTTCATATTTACAAATAAGAAAGAAACCGTTTTTAACCTGAGTGAGACTTAAACTCAATTGAAATCTTCCGAATCAAGGTGGACACCTTTATTTGCAGTTATTCATTTCTTTTTTGCCATTTTTTTTAATAATAATGGTAGATAATTTAAAGCTTTCTTTATAGTCACTTCTTCTTATATAAGGAATACTCATGATGGAGCTATAGCTAGACTACTGGAGGCCATTTTCTTCTCCCTCCCTCTTACATATCAATGATCTGTTGTATTTTAATTGTAACAAAGATAAAATGGTGACATATGTATGAATATTGATACTAGGCGTGTTTTATGTGGTATTGAAAATGAATGTATTATGTCTAAACTATTTGTTTTTTAAGTGTGATTTGAGGTATGAATATTGATATTATAGGTGTGTTTTGTATGGTATTGATGATGATTATATTATGTATGGACCATTTATTTTTTAACTATAGTTTGGGATATGAATATTGATACTTGGTGTGTTTTATGCAGTATTGAAGATAAATGTATTATGTATTAATTATTTGTTTTTTTAAGTGTGGTTTTTCCAAACATGTTTTGGAGGATACTACTTAGTGTTGGCGAATAGAGAGAGAGATTATATTGATATCTTTATAAATGACTACAAAGGTCCCTTAAATAGGGATGGAATGAGCTGTACATGGAAAGAAAAATAATATCCCATGATTCTAAGAATTATGGTGGTAGTCAACTATACCATATTTATACATATACCATACCTATACATATATTCTAATACTCCCTTTCAAGTTGGCACACATTTATCGAACATGCCCAACTTGCTAATCAGCTTGGTGAATACCTTCTTTGTCACAGCCTTGGTGAGAATGTCAACTAACTGATCTTCAGAGCGTACATAAGGAACATAAATAACTTTATCTTCTAATTTCTCTTTAATGAAGAACCTATCCACTTCAACATGCTTTGTTCTATCATGTTGAACTGGATTGTGTGCGATATCACACGCTGCTTTATTGTCGCAATATAGCATCATAGGTTCTGTCGGAGGAAAATCGAGATCTGTCAGTAGTAGTTTTAACCATAATAACTCTTGTATACCAACTGCCATTCCTCGATATTCTGCTTATGTGCTTGATCTGGATACTACATTTTGTTTCTTACTTCTCCAAGTAACCAAGTTTCCTCCTACAAATGTGAAATACCCTGAAGTAGACCTTCTATCACAGATATTACCTGCCCAATCAGCATCAGTGTATCTTCAACCTTAAAAATATCTTCATTTTTTCTAGAATAGGATTCCCTTTCCAGGAGTTGTTTTGAGATAACTGATAATCCTCATAACCACCTGCATATGCTTCACCATTGGATTATGCAAGAATTGATTGACAATACTCAATGCATATGATATATCAGGCCTTGTATGTGCTAGATACATCAATCTCCCTACCAATCTCTGATAGCACCCTTTATTGACGGGCACTTGATCTATTTCGACCTCTAAGTTCAATCCTTCTTCCATTAGAGTCTTTGACAGTTAATAAGTGGACATTTCGATTTTATTTAGTAAGTCTAGAGCATACTTTCTCTAAGATAAGAAGATGCCTTTTGATGATCTAGACACCTTGATCCCCAAAAAATACTTTAAGTTTCCAAGGTCTTTCATCTCAAACTCCTGAGATAAGAGCTTCTGCAATGCCTGTTGTTCTTGGGGGTCGTTTTCTGTGAGCACCATGTCATCTACATAAATGTTAAAAGCCGTAATCTTCCCATGATTCTTTTTCAAAAACAAAGTATGATCAAAATTACTCTGGCTGTACCCAAACTTTCACATCGACTTTGCGAATCACCCAAACCAGGCTCTAGGGGATTGTTTTAGCCTATTCAAAGATTTTTTTAACTTGCAGACTTTATTTGTATGTTCAACCGAGATCTTATATCCAGGTGGGAACTCCATATATACTTCCCCTTCTAAATCTCCATGTAGGAAGACATTTTTTACATCGAACTGTTGTAGGGGCTAGTCTAAGTTTACAGCTAATGGGAGTAACACTCGTACTGTATTGATCTATGCTACGAGTGCAAATGTCTCTAGATGTGAACACCCCAATCCACGACTCTCATGTGAACCTAACAAGCATTTCGCATCAAGTCTTGAGTCATCATGCATACAAGAGGCCATTAGGAAAAATCCTGATTTTTGAGCGCGTTAGGAATATACCGCAACCTTTGTTGCCACTTCGCTTACTAGGACGGGGATCGACCTGCCCGGTCAGGTCGCGGGGTACGGGGCAGTGCCCCGTTAGAAAAATTAGGTTTTTTTGATAGCCAGCCGCACGCCCCCCAACCGCACGGTTGGCACATACCGCCGCCGCCTGTCGCACACCCAACCGTACGGCTACCTACCAACCGTACGGTTGGCATACCCTTGTCGCACGCCCTAGCCGCACGCCATGCGGCTACCCCCTGCGGTTGGCCTCTTTTGGAGCATTTTTGGCGGATTTTTCCCTATAAATAGAACCCTTGGGGTCTCATTTTAGGGACATCAACACTCAATAGTGTTTTTAGTAAGTAGGAACTCTGTCAAAATTATTAGAGAGTCATTTTAGAGAAATTATGAGAGAAAGTTTCCGAGAGAGAATTTCTGAGAGAGAGTTTTTAGAAAGAGAAAATCTTGAGAGAGAAAGTTCTAGAGAGAGAAGGAAGCAAGCAAGGCAACAAGGCAAGGCTCTCATTTCTTCGGCAAGCGCATCAGGTACGTCTATCTACAACCTTTCTTAATTTCAATATCGCATTTAAGTATTCATTTTTAATATAGAAAATTAGATAACTTGCAAATGAGTTCATTGCTTTCAAATAAATCCTTTCTAAGTTTTACAAGAAATCTAAAATCCGTTTTGACACGTTTTCAAAACAAAAACAAAAATACAAAAACAGTTTCCAAATGAAAGGAACTACGAGACTCTGATTTCATTCTACGAATAAATACGTAGGCGCTCGCAAAGCTCGAGTCTGATTTCAAAATATTATTTTAAACTGAATTTATCCGGAAAGGACTATTCTGAAAACTATTCAAACTACTTGCAAGATATCTAAAATAGGAATTAGATACATGATCCATTAAGAGACCGAAAGGGCGAATTGGGTGCCTAACACCTTCTCAATTCGTAACGTAGTTCCCGAACCCTAGCAAAGTAAATTTTTAAAATAAATCTCTGGTTTCAAACGTATGAAGGATAATTCACTTTCGAATTGTCCTTCGTACGATCTTTTGTTTGTTTTCTCGTAAAACAAACTGGCGACTCTACAAAACACGTTTTCAAAGAAAAACCAAGAACGAGGACTCTTTTCTTTTGTCTCGGGTCGCGGGTCCGGATTCTCACACTAGATAATCAATCACATGCGTTTGTGTGTAGCCTTTCTGTAGACACCCCGATCCGTGACCCCCGCAAGAACCCTAACGACCTACGAGAACTACTATTTTGGGTCCGGGACCCACCCGAGGACCCGGTACTACACTAGGAGGGTTTGTCGCCCGACAAACTTGTTTTTTAGAGAGATTGTCGCACGACATATCACATTGTCGCGCGACAATCCCTGATATGTCGCGCGACAATTCCACTATGTCGCACGACATTCCCTCTCTGCACCAGACCAACCACTTTCTGACACATCAATCTGTCAGAACCATCACTTCAGCCGTTTGTCGCGCGACATTCCCGTATGTCGCGCGACATATCACAATGTCGCGCGACATTCTCCTTTTTTAAGGAAATGTCGCGCGACAATCTCTCCCGAGCAGTATAAATAGGCCAACACCCCCAAGGGTTCAAGGGCGGCAATTAGGATCCGAGAATTTGGTGCTTTAGATCTGATTTTTATCAAGCATTTATTTTACTATTATCTTATTTCTGAAGAATTCTCGAATCTATTTCAACACTCGACGTGTTCCGTTTCTGGAATCGATTTCTCGGAAATATCTGAAGAAAGAGAAGATTATTATCGCCAGAGATCCCTCTGCCGTATTATATTTTCTTTCTTATTATTATTCTCGTCGGGAAGGTAAAGAAAGTCCCTTCTAGTATTTAAGATTAGATATCTGTGTACTTGTTTTACTTCTGTTATTCTGTCCACGTTTTATTTGAATAAACTTATTGTCAAGTTATCAATAGTCTACCGTTTTCAAAACAAAAGACCCTGATAAAACTACTTTCAAAACCAGAAGAGTAAGTACATTATCGTCCGGATAAACCCTGTTTTCAAACCCCGGACCGAAAAAGACTTATCTAGGAATTAAAATCCACATATCCTGTCTTTTTCATAGACTGCGACGTGTCTGATAAACTCTCCTCAAAGAGTTCAAATTCCATATTGAATTAGTCCCGACATAAAGATCCGAACCTTTTTCAAAATAATCACAACTCGAGAAAACCGTCATTATCTGAGGAAATAATACGGAATACTCTTTCAAAAATAAAAGGTTTTCGTCATTTGTCATTTACATCTTTTAAATATAAAAACATCGGATCTCGGAATACAAAGGTTTTCATCCCTTTCCCCGTTTTCCCAAATTAGGGTTTTCTTTTATTTATTTAGAAAGTAGTAGACTGTCGGTAAAAGCATCCAAGTTTTTCAACATAGAATAAACTTATAAGACCACTAGAGACCGAAAGGGCGGAATGGGTGCTTAACACCTTCCCAAACCGTAATATAGTTTCCGAACCCTATAAGAATCCCGGTTTCGCAGACAAACGTGTAAAGAAAGGCTTGTCTATAGCCTTTCCTCTTACATGACCTTTTTTGTCCGTTTTCTCGTAAAAACGTACTGGCGACTCTGAATAAACCCCCTTGCATCTAGAAATAGAACGTAGGGACACTTGATATGAATCAACGAAAACGCTCCAGCAAATGGAACGACGAAATCAGTTCCGACGTCCCATGACCCCCACCACCAACAGGGGCGAGACCCGGGGGGTCGCATTTGCGGATTCTCACAGTGGCGACTCTGCTGGGGATATACCATTAGAAAACTAGACTCTTATATGTGGACCTTTGTTTATCTGTTGAAAACTTGCTTTTACTGCTTTCCCTACTCATGTTAATTGATTGAGAAGAAACCTTTTTCTAAAAAATGAGAGTTTTTCGAAAAGACGTAATAAAGATAATGATATTTGTGAAACCAACCTTTCGAACTTTACACGCACTTTCACAAATCATGCATTGGTTCTACGAGTGTGAATTTACCCCAAACCCTCGGAAGTATTATAAGTGAGTAGGGAGTTGGCTTGCTTGGGCCAACATAAACCGAAAGCATTTACTTCCACTCTCCTTGGCCAAGTACGCCCCCGAGGTATATCGAGTGACGAGAACACTCACGTACCCGGGAAGTATATCAAAAGATTCTTGCACGTACCCGCCCTTGGGGTATATCGCAAGGTCTTGCCAAAAAGGAGGGAGCCTGAAGCCTTAACCGTTCGAACACCTGCGCTGCATCTAAGATTGAGTCAGTTAAAACACTTGTCATACAGCTGTAGGGGATGTACCACCTTACGGCTTACTTTACCACACCTATTTTCCGAGGTTTTCTCTCGACCATTTTTAGTGATTCTTTTGGCAAAAATCGAGTCGCATCATAGTCTCCCTTCATCTTCGCCACGTGGTTTCGTCTACAGCCATAAAGCGACGTCAGTCTGGAAGGTTGGGCCGGTCGAGATCATACCGGAAGACTAGTGAGACCAAGCATACCTGAAATGGCCGATGGACGAGAGAATCAGGAGACAAATCAGAGCCTAGCCGAGGCGTCTGCAGTTCAACCGACTTTAGCCGAGATGCACCGTTTGTTGATGACCGTCAGCATGAATTTGGCAAGCCTCACAAGTGAGCAACAGAACACCCGGAATCGAATGGAAGAGTTGTCAGCCGAACGGACCGCACCACCCGGGTTTGAGCAACTACCACCGAATCGAGATCCGAATCAAGGGCAATCTTCACAAGTACTTCCCCCAATCCAAGGAACCAATCCACCCCAAACGGGCCCCAACATGACCGGTCCCGTTCAAACCGACCCCAACAATCAGAACCAATGGGCCCCGGATTCAGGCCCCACATACCAACAACAAGAGCCACCCATCGTCTGGCCACAACCTCAGCAAGGCCTCGATCCCCAATATCAACCATGGCCACAAGTCCCCGCAAGACCTATTCCGCCAGCCCCAATAGCCCCTCCCAATGAGTACCCAGACATCAACCGACTCCGGGCAGTATACGCAGAATCGATGATAGCCCGGGAACAGCCCGATGAGGTGTCAAGAGAGAGCGAAGAAATGAAGAAATTGAAAGAGCAGATGAAGGTTCTGCAAAGAGGTGTTTCTCTGATGAAAGGGGCAGACGAGATCACAGACATGAACGCCTTTTCCCTCTACCCAGAAGCCAGACTACCTCAAGGATTTAAGCTCCCCTCTATCACCAAATTCACTGGTACTACACCCCCCAAAACCCATCTCCAATCCTACATCAGATCCATGCAAGTGTCCGGCTGTGGAGAGCCGGAGCTGGCTCAGGCTTTTCACATGACTCTCACGGGGGCAGCCCTGAGATGGTTCTTCGACCTAGAGAAACACCACACGAAAACTTGGGGGGATATCGTCAAAGAATTCATGACCAAGTACGGGTCCAACGAGAATTTGGAAATTACCCGTAAACACCTGGAAATGGCCAAGCAAGGCGAGAAAGAAAGCTTCAGCGACTTTGTCACCCGCTGGAGGGAAATGGCATCCCAAATGTCCAAACGGCTCGACGAAGAAGAGCAGTTAGAAATCATACAGAAGAATTTTACTCCAGCTGTATTGAACTGCATGGGAAAGCATGTATTCCCACACTTCAGAGCCCTGTTGAGTATGGGGTCACAGGTAGAGGAAGAATTGGCCAGAAAGGCAGACACGGATACCAAGAAGGCCTCTTACACTGGAAGAAAGACGGCCACTCCAGCCGTAAACCAACTAAGCTCGTACCCATATCAACAAAACCCATTTCAGCAGTCAACGCAAGTCCCCCCAATGAGTTGGCCTACGCAGGGAGACTCTTCAAACACCGAGGTCAAGAAAAGGAGAAATTTCTGCACCCTCCCCACTACTCTGGTCAAAAGCCTGGAATTACTCCAAAAAGCCGGACTAGTCACCCCACTCAACCCACGCCCTCCACCAAATCCTATTCCCAACACTTGGAGAATGAATGAGAACTGTGCGTACCATCAGGCGGCAGGCCATGACACGGAACGTTGTTTAGCTCTCCGCCATCGTATCCAGGACCTCATTGAAGCCGGAACCATCCCCGCACCCGGCGGGCCCAATGTTACCAACAACCCCCTCCCCAATCATGCTCCACCTGCAGGAATTAACGCCTTAATCACTGATGAAGGCTTTGATCCCGTAGGACTCATTCGAGACGATCCAGCCTATAAGGCACCCGTTATGCTATCGGCAAAAGCACAAGTTGTCCCAGGCCTCAACCCAATAATTGACCAATGGATGGCCAAGATGAACTTCCTACCTGGGCAGGGCTTAGGAAAAACAAATCAGGGGATCTCGCAACCACTCACCATCAAAACCAATCCTGGGAAAGCTGGGATAGGATGGACCCAGGACAAGAAAAAACAACCATGGAAACCCCGCCCCCCTCATAAGGAGACAATCTGTATGACAGAAACCTCCCCCAGGACTTTTAGTTGGTCGGCAAAGCCAGAGTCGTCAGAAACTTCAGAGGGATCAGACCCAACATCCCTTTGGATACAACAGATTACCCGCTCAGGAAAGGTATACCAGCCACCACCGATGGATGCCGAAAAATCACCGCCTCCAAAAGAAGTAGGAGAAGACCGAGTACTGGAACAGTTGAATAAAACCCAGGCACACATCACCATTTGGGGCCTCTTGGTTGCCTCCAAACCTCACAGGACCGCTTTCATTAAACTCCTGGATGAGGCTGTCATATCGCCGGACTCCACGCCCGAACAACTGCCAAACATGATCGGGTCACTCACAGTCCAAAGAAGTCTGTCATTTTCAGATGAAGACTTATCTCCGTTGGGGAGAAAACACAGCCTGGCTCTCCATATCACCGTCCGAACCCGAGGGAAGATCTTGCCACAAGTTCTCATCGACAATGGGTCGACCATAAATGTCTGCCCCCTAAAGACTGCCAGATGCCTGGGTATCTTAGATTCAGAGCTCTCACCATCCGCTGTAACCGTCAGGGCCTATGATAATACCAGGAGGGCCGTTCTGGGGTCTCTGAAACTTGATCTCATGGTTGGTCCCGGAAGCTTCCCGGCCGACTTTCAAATCATAGACATTCCTTCCAGTTTTAACCTACTGTTGGGAAGAGCATGGCTACACGACATAGGAGCACTCCCCTCCTCCTTGCACCAAAAGATCAAGATACCGTTTGAAGGGAACATAATTACCATCCAAGGAGATCCTGAAAGAACCTTGGCGGATATGGAGTTACCAGTTTTGGGAATCGGGAGCCAGGGCATACAGTTGGGAGGCTTTTCTTACGAGCCTCAAGTGCAAACTCTTAGCACCCAGACAATCAGGTATCTTCCCCCTGACAATATCCCCGGTCTCAGCACCAAGATTACAAATATGTTGAGAATGATGAAATACTTGCCTGGAGCCGGTCTGGGAATGGGACAACCAGGACTACTTCAAGCATTGGAACCAGTAGCAAGGTACGAGAGGGAAGGTTTGGGGTACCAACACACTGAAGAGGACGATCAACAAAAAAGGGGTCGAGGGCATCAGTATCCGAGTTTCAGCTCTCTGAACGGTTTCTTTGTCAAAGAAGGAGAGGACTTCCCCTTTTGCGGCTTCCAGGAGCCTTGGAGAAACAGCGACGGAGAGAACCTTCCTGGGTGGGAAATCTTCTATGAAGAGGACCTATATATCAAAGAAAACACCGTACACAGCTTCGCTACCAAGTTGACAATCGGGCCGAAGGAAGAAAGTGAAGACATGAAAGGCAAAGAGGAAGAAATGATCAGAGATCTCTTCGACATCATGGCTCTGGGAGATGATGAGCCAGGAGACGACCCTGTACACTTGATATACGCTGATCCAGACTACCAAGGGGAAAGGGAAAAGAGCGAAATTGTAAGGGTGAGAGATAAGAGTGAGGGTAAGGATAGGAAGGAGTCACTCCTAAATGAACTTTTTAAACTTGTACCTGTAAATACTAGTATCAATAAAGAAGAGTCTATTTTGCGTTATCCTGTTATTTTTAATTCTGTAATTGCTTATATGGAATTGGAAAGAATGAACGAACACCCTGAACGGGAGGAGCAACGTATACAAAGCGAGGAAGGAGACACTCTTGTGATTAACCTCGGAACAGAGGAGGAAAGAAAAGAGGTCCGCATTGGGGCAAGCCTAAGTGGGACAGAGAGAGAAGAATTCACACAAACTCTGAAAGAGTATGTGGATGTCTTCGCCTGGTCTTATGCAGATATGCCGGGTTTGAACAGTCAGATAGTCATGCACGAAATACACACCAATCCAGAACTTAGGCCCGTCAAACAGAAGCTGAGAAAACTTATGCCAGAATGGTCCTTGAAAGTGAAAGAAGAAGTAATGAAACAACTGAGTGTGGGATTCTTACGGGTGATCGAGTACCCCTCGTGGTTAGCCAACATCGTGCCTGTTCCAAAAGCTAATGGGAAAGTCCGCATGTGTGTGGATTACCGGGATCTCAATAAAGCTTGTCCAAATGACGATTTTCCATTGCCCAACATCGATTTGATAGTAGATAATACTGCCAACCACGCCCTGAAGTCATTTGTGGATGGTTTTGCCGGATATAACCAGATCAAGATGCACCCGGATCACGAGGAGAAAACAGCATTTATCACACCGTGGGGAACATACTGCTACACCGTTATGCCGTTTGGGCTGAAGAACGCAGGGGCAACATATCAGAGGGCAGCTACGGCTATCTTTCACGACATGATTCACAAAGAAGTAGAGGTGTATGTAGACGACATGATAATCAAGTCAAAAGAGAGGGAAAGCCACGTACCAGCCTTGCGAGCCTTCTTTGATCGGCTCCGCCAGTATCAGATGAGACTCAATCCGCAGAAATGTGTGTTCGGGGTAACCAAAGGAAAACTCCTGGGATATGTCGTCAGTAAGAAAGGAATCGAGGTAGACCCCGCTAAAGTTCAAGCTATCCAAGACATGCCCGAGCCTCGTACCGAGAGGGAAGTCCGAGGATTTTTGGGCAATCTGCAGTACATCAGCAGGTTTATCTCTCAACTCACCCAAACTTGCGAACCCATCTTCAAACTCCTGAGGAAGTCTTCACCAGGAGAATGGAACGATCAATGCCAAGAGGCTTTTGACAAAATCAAGGAGTACCTCTCCAAGCCCCCAGTGTTAGCCCCGCCTCAGACCGGACTACCACTAATTCTATACCTAACCGTCACTGACTCATCCACGGGAGCAATGCTAGCCCAACACCTGACGGATACCCGGAAGGAGCAGGCCATCTACTTCCTCAGCAAAAAGCTGTCCCCGTTCGAGGTAAACTACACATCATTGGAGAAATCGTGTACCGCTCTCGTCTGGGTAACACAGAAACTACGGCACTACATGCTAGTTTTCCCAGTCATCCTGGCATCACGGATTGATCCGTTGAAATACCTCTTCGAGAAACCGGCTCTCTCGAATCGAATGGCAAAATGGTTATTTCTACTCTCCGAATTCGACATCACCTACATGACCCAGAAGGCAGTCAAAGGCAAGATCATAGCTGATTACCTGGCCCACAATCCGATATTGGGAGACATGCTAGAAGAAGCCGAGTTTCCGGACGAAACCATCATGAATGTCGAGATCGATGAAGACTGGAAGTTATACTTTGACGGGGCCGCCAATCGAAACGGAAACGGGATAGGTATCCTGTTAGTCGCTCCAGACCAAACTCACTCCCCGGTATCATATCGTCTGGACTTTTTCTGCACCAACAACATGGCCGAATATGAAGCCTGCATACTCGGGTTAGAAATCGCTCTTCAAAGGGGTATAAAGAGAACACAGGTGTACGGAGATTCAGCATTAGTGGTCCACCAAGTTCTGAAGGAATGGAAGATCAAGGATGAGAAATTAGTCCCTTACCTCGCCCGATTAGAGGAAGTCGCGGGAAAGTTCGAGCGTGTGGAGTTTTACTATATCCCCAGGTCCCAGAACAGTTTTGCTGACGCATTGGCAACCCTGGCATCTATGATCGATATTCCGGAGGGGATGGAGGAAATAACCCTCACGGTACAAAAGAAATCAGGACCCGCGCACTGCGTGACCCTTGAGGTGGAAATTGAAAAAGACGGTGACTCAACCGTTTGGTTTTATGATATCTGGAACCTGCTGAAGAACCATCAGTATCCCGAGAAAGCAGACAAGAGAACGCGGGTCACACTCAGAAGACTAGCATCAGGATTCATACTCTGTGCCGGAAGATTGTATAAGAGGAACTACGACGGGACTCATCTTCAATGTCTCACCGAAGAGGAATCGATTAGAATGATGGATCAGATACATGGGGGCGATTGCGGACCTCATATGAGCGGGCATACGCTTGCCCGCAAGATCATCAGGCAAGGGTATTTCTGGTCTACCCTACAAACCGACTGCGCTGATCATGTACGCCGTTGTCACAAATGCCAAATTTTTGCTAAGTCCCAGAAGCTTCCTCCAAAAGAGTTGTACAACATGACTGCTCCCTGGCCTTTTTCAGCTTGGGGAATTGACGTCATTGGGAAAGTCTCACCCAAAGCCAACAACGGCCATGAATTCATACTAGTAGCCATCGACTACTTCACCAAGTGGGTGGAAGCCGAATCTTACCAAACCTTGGATGCCAGGAAAGTTGCCCGATTCATCAAAAGGAATATTGTCTGCCGATATGGGGTCCCACACGAGATCATCTCAGATAACGGCACCCACTTCGAAGGAGAAGCTAATACAGTCATGGAGGAATACGGTATCACCCGACATAAATCTTCGCCATATAGACCACAAACCAATGGGGCAGTTGAAGCCGCCAACAAGAATTTGAAGAATATCCTAAGCAAGATGACCGACACCTGTCGGGACTGGCCGGAGAAATTACCATATGCATTGTGGGGATACCGCACCACCGAAAGGGTCTCTACCGGGGCAACCCCGTTCTCGCTTACATACGGGATGGAAGCAGTCCTCCCTGTCGAGTTAGAGGTTCCTTCCCTCAAAGTAATGCTAGAGAATCAGGTCAATGAACTGGAGTGGGTCCAGGCACGTTATAACGAGCTAGCCTTACTAGATGAGAAAAGATTGAAAGCCGCATACCACCATCAAGGGTATCAGAAGAGAATCGCTCGAGCATTTAACCAGAGAGTGAGGACTCGGGGTATCAATGAAAATGACATCGTGTTGAAAGAAATCCGAGAGCCAGCCAGAGATCCAAGGGGAAAGTTCGGGCAGAAGTGGACAGGGCCGTATATCGTCAAAGAAATCAATACAGGGGGCGCCGCTATACTCACTGACCTAGACGGTCAGTTACTACATTCACCAGTCAACATGGACCGACTGAAGAAGTATTATCAATAAGCACGACATGTATAAGAACTACGTAAACCTGAGCCCCAACTCGAATATTGTATTTTTTGGAAAAATCAAAAAAAAAGGGGGGAACGTAGGCAACCTGAGAAGTGACTTCAGGCTCGGTTTAAAGCTTTGTAAAGAAATTTATTTCTCATAAAAAGTCCCTTCATATATTATTAAAGAGGTGGTTCAGAACACCGAGAGTTACAAAGGAAGTACAGCATATAAAGAAGAAACTAATCCCTAGGGGTTGGCCACACTGGGTCCTCAGCGGCCAAATCAATTCGAGCCTCATCCAAAATCTGGTACGCAAAGACAATGCCATCCTCTGTAGGCTCAGAATCCATGAATCGGAACCACTCCATTTGAAAGGGGTCATCAATCAGCTCTCCTTCTAGAGATTGCCAGCAAGAGCGGATAATGTCAGCCCGGAGGGGCCTGGAAATACCGAAACGAGCATAGTTAAATCGCCGAGTCAATCGAGCACGCCACATCCTCTCTACTGATAGGGAGACATGCTGGGTCACAAATTTGGACTCAGAGGAGAAGTTGTTCAGGCCGAGAGGAATATCCTGAGGAACGTTGAACTGCCGAAGAAGACGACCTGGGAGATAAAAGGAGGTAAACCAGAGCCCACGGAGCCAAACATAATTCTGTCCCCCGGTACTAAGCACCATCGCCCTCAACTTCCACCAAGGAATGTTCCATCGTATGGCACGAAAGTTCTCCGAAAACCACACCGTCCAATCAGAAGAAGACATGGTCAAAGCACCAAAGAGAGGACGATGGAAAAAATGAGTCGGATTGTCGAGCCGAACCCCGTTGAAGCCCACCGATCGGAAACGCTCCAAGAGCCACATGTATAGCAAACGCGGACTTCCCCTGAAGAAAGGCGAAGCCCCCCTTTGAATATCATCCAGGCCATTTAAAGTCTCTGCAAGAACAATGGGCACTATGGACTCTCCATTTCTAGCATGATAGATCAAACTCAGTATAGTCGGATCCACACGGGAAGAACCCGTCACCAGCAGCATATCAGAGACAAGGCAGATCAATGCCGCCGCAGTACGCCCCACGCCGTAAGAGTCTCTATCTTCATAACGATGAAAAAACCTCACCATTTTGTGGAGGTCAAGGAGTCCGTCAACAATAAAACCATCACAGGCCGCTGGGGGAATGGCTAACAGAGCAATCAGCATGTCTCGAGGACCGATTCCTTCTATAGGAACTGCCATCGGGAGACGAACGTCAGAACGTAACAGCCAGGAGAACTCCTCATAGGTTGGGCAGAGCTCATCTAGTCCAAAACGGAAGAGATGGTCCGCAGGACTCCAGAAATACAAGGCACCTAACAGAAAGGAGAAATCTACAGGACGATGGCACCAGCCCGCCAAAGGACTAAATGCACCAAAGTTCAAACCATTTTCAGAAGATATCAGAGCATCTCGAGCTTTAACATAAGAAAAATCAGAGTTGGTACGGTAGGAAGACATTTTGGAGAGGTGTGGGGATGAAGGAAGGAAGATGGGTGTATTTATAGCAAAAAAGAGGGTCCTGTACCTGTTTGTCGCGCGACAAACCCATTTTCAGGGGAAGTGTCGCGCGACAAACCCATGACCAGGAGGGATTGTCGTGCGACAAACCCATCTGGGGGGCACCCTACTTTTTTCCTTATACATAATGGTCATCTTTGCCAAAAGAATCACTTCTGGATGCTTTTCTGTTCTCACTTTGTTCTTTTTTGCAGGAAACATAAGTATCACTACACTACAAGGTATGACTTTTAAATTACCAGCTCTTATATATATATATGTATATATCTTGCACAGACAGAGAATAAAAGTATAATCAAACACAGATAAAGATATTTTATAAAATCAATAAAAGAACAGTTTTTAAATATCCGTCTAAAATAAATACATATCTGTCCAACTAACACTAAATGCAGAAAAAGAAAACTAATCTACTCGGGCGCGTTTTGACACGCTCCCGCTATCACCCGAGCCCTCCTCGGGAGTAAGATCAACAACTGGGACGCTGGGAGCAAGAGGAGCTGCCGCCTGGGAAAGACCCGTAGACTGAACCGGCGCCGTCGGACGGATCACCGAAGATCGGGATCGCCTAGAAGTCCGACTACTACTCCGCCTAGACTCCGACCGAGCATGGGAAGAGGTCAGGGGGTCGTCCGGCCGTAAGGAGACGTCGATAGCCCTCTGATAGTCGCGCATGTAGGCTGGAGGGTCTCGACCGACGTACTGGAGCAGGTTTCAGCTGTAGAAATACTGGGCATACCAGGCCCGTAGATCCGCCACCCGTACACCCACTCTCTGTAAAAAAAAGACATACAATAAAGAGGAGAATCAGCACAGTCAAAATAAATAGATATAAACATGAAAGTATCAGGAGAAGTTGAAGAAGATACCTCATCATCAGAGCGACCACCCAAGAAATCAAAAGTATCCTCGGGAAGGGGATACTCCGGGACAGAATATCGACATAGGCCCGCGCCGACATAAGAAATATCTCTGGGGAGTGGAGGTAGATCTACCCACGAAATAGATGACCCCGCAGAAGCAGCTGCAGAAGAAGACCCTCCCTCCTCACGAATGGGGAACAAGGGTGGACGAGAGGATGAGCCGCCAAAGCCCGGAGATCGGGCGGGAGGCCCCATGACAGTCGTCGGTAGAGGGGTCAACGTAGCATATGTTCGGACCCCCGGAGGATCCACCATGGCCGTCGCCCCCAAAGGAGGTACCCCACTAGAAGGAGTAGTCGCCGCCGCGGGAGGAGTCCGCCCAAACTGATCAAAATCTGCCCCAAGGTCCGCGGGCTCCCAGGACCTCTCAGAAAATCCCGCTCTCCCCTCAGCAGCCTCAGCAGCAGTAAAAAGGCCCCCCGGAGACACGAAAGGGCCGGTGGGAAACTCGAAGCCCTCAGCGCGCTGCTCCCCCGCAGGTGTCGCCTGAGGTGGCGGCTCCGGAACCGCTGTCGCATCGCCTCCCTCGCCCTCTGGCCGATCACCGCCCTCAGCCGCAGCAGGAACATCCCTCTCTCCCTCAGGATCCTCATCCTCAGAATCCGGAATGTTGTCCCTCTGATCAGGGACAGGTGGCAAATGACCCGGGACCGCCCTAGCTAAATGAGTCTGTCCCCGTATGTAATGGGGATCACCTCAAAAAATCTGGTATCTCTCGTAGAAGACCCGTCCCCGAGTCCCCTTCGGCTCCCTCATCAGGTAACGGGCAGCAAAAACAACGTAGTCTCCCTCCTCGACGAACGTCTGGAAACCGAGTCCGTCGACTAAAGCCTGCACCATCACCTGATCAATCTCACCCGTCCGCCTCATCAGAACAGGAGGGAACAAAGGGACACGAGGCCACTGGGACGGCGTATGCTGACGGATGACCCTCTCGCCCAAGTAGAAGAGAAGGCCGTACTCATCCCGGATAAGCCGCCTGGTCCTCGAGGCGGTCAGAGCACGGCCATACCCATAATGATGACCCAGATCACCCCAAGGGCCCCACTCAATCTGAAAAGAGAATAAGATTTTATTTCAGTATTTTATATATTCTACTCTATCTGACTATTGAAAAGCAAGAAAACTAAAAATATTTTACCTGCTCCTCCCGCAGATCATGAACAGCAGCAGCTCCGGTCTCCCGAGTCCGGTATACATAAGGAGCCCTATAGTTCCCCGCGATGAATCGGCGGAGAAAAGGGAACTGGTCCTCGTTCTCAACGAGGAGATCCACCTGGGCGCGACCCAGACGGGTATAAGCTACAAACCAGCTCTGAAAAGGAAAGATAGAAGAAATCAGCAATGATCAACAAGTAATGAGCAAAGAACTGAAGCAAAGACAGAAAGACTAAAAAATGTACCTCCCACAGCAAAGAAAAGCCCTTGAGGTTCAGGGCTAAATGACGAGAGACCTGGTCCATGGCATCATAAAGGACTGCAAGAATAAAGCCTCCCCAGTCGTAGTCAAACATGAGGCTGAAGTCCCGAAGATAGGGCAACCACCAAAGATGAGCCGTGTCCCCACCACGAGCCTCGAATAGATCATGAAATGTCAGTAGAAGGAGGACGCGGGCATACTGACGCGCCTCCTGACGGGTCATAGGAACCCCTGAAGCGACTAGCCGAGCCCTCTCTGTGGCTAAACGCGTAACCAAGACGCCCCGAGGAATCGTGTCACCAGAACTCCGCCGCTCCGGGAACCATCCTAATGAACTAACAATGCCCTCGGCTGTCAGACGCAGGGGAACGTCGATCTGAATAGGGACCCCCCTGAAGGAATCCCGGTCAGAGCAAAAAGATCAAGGGGTGTCATCGTCATCTCACCCCAGCTCCAGTGAAAAGTATGAGTAGTATCCCACCAGTGGCAAGCCAATGCCGACACCAAAACTGTCGCCCTAGAAACCCGCTCCGGGAGGGCGTCGAAGAGGGAGCCAAAAGGAGTCGCGAGAATCAACTCTTGGACAGGGGCCGGTGCCCGTCGCCACTCCGAAGATATAGTGTTGGGGGAACCCCAACCGCGGCCAACCCACTGCAGACAAAGGAACGAGTATGGGGTTATGAGGGTACTTTGGTGTAATTATGAGAGTTATAAGGCTATAGGGGTAAATTATGTAATTTTCTAAAAACTGAGGGTACTTCGGTGTAATTATGAGAGTTATAGGGCTATGGGTGTAAATTATGTAGTTTTCCAAAAACCTGAGGGTACTTTGGTGTAATTATGAGAGTTATAGGGCTATAGGGGTAAATTATGTAATTTTCTAAAAACCTGAGGATACTTTGGTGTAATTATGAGAGTTATAAGGCTATAGGGGTAAATTATGTAATTTTCTAAAAACTGAGGGTACTTCGGTGTAATTATGAGAGTTATAGGGCTATGGGTGTAAATTATGTAATTTTTTAAAAACCTGAGGGTACTTTGGTGTAATTATGAGAGTTATAGGGCTATAGGGGTAAATTATGTAATTTTCTAAAAATCTAAGGGTAAATTATGTAATTTCCAAAACCTGAGGGTACTTTGGTGTAATTATGAGAGTTATAGGGGTTATAAGGGTAAATTATGTAATTTCCAAAACCTGAGGGTACTTTGGTGTAATTATGAGAGTTATAGGGGTTATAAGGGTAAATTATGTAATTTCCAAAACCTGAGGGTACTTTGGTGTAATTATGAGAGTTATAGGGGTTATAAGGGTAAATTATGTAATTTCCAAAACCTGAGGGTACTTTGGTGTAATTATGAGAGTTATAGGGGTTATAAGGGTAAATTATGTAATTTCCAAAACCTGAGGGTACTTTGGTGTAATTATGAGAGTTATAGGGCTATAAGGGTAAAATATGTAATTTTCCAAAACCTGAGGGCACTTTGGTGTAATTATGAGAGTTATAGGGCTATAAAGGTGAATTATGTAATTTTTCAAAAACCTGAGGGTACTTTGGTGTAATTATGAGAGTTATAGGGCTATAGGGGTAAATTATGTAATTTTCCAAAACCTGAGGGTACCTTGGTGTAATTATGAGAGTTATAGGGCTATAAGGATAAATTATGTAATTTTCCAAACCTGAGGGTACTTTGGGGTAATTATGAGCGTTATAGGACTATAAGGGTACATTTCATAATTTTCTAAAGGGTATCACAGGTAAAAAGTACGAGTTTCACTAAATCGGACATCATTTCTGGGCAGGCATGCATACTAACATTGTTTAAAAATACATGCAGGAAACAACAGAAATAATGGAACAGATAAATACACAAAAGGAAGACATACCAGAGATCGACGGCGAATCTCGTGAGAGACAGGCTCCATCAAGAGCCATGGGACATCCGGGACCGGAGCAGCCCGGGTAATGTCTCTATAGACCACCGCCCGACCGCGGTTGATCCCATCCTCATCATACCAATCCAAGTCCGCCCAGTCGTCATGATGAGGGCTGCAGCGGAGAACGCCCTGAGCGTCTGTAAAAGTGACCTCCTCCTGGTCACCCTCCAATCTATCAGGATGTGCGGGGTCCATCAGGTATAGGTAGAATATGTAAAAAGGTCGGAAAAATCGGAAAAGCGGCAGGGCTTCCGCTCTCGGAAAAAGAGAAAAAAGAGAGAGAAAGAGAGCTAGAGAGAGAAGGAGAGAGGAGAGAATGAGGTGGAATGAGCTCAGCAAGGGATTATATAGTGAAGAGGATTGTCGCGCGACAAATGGCCACATTGTCGCGCGACAAAGACCCCTGTACCGAAGTGTCGCGCGACAATCCCCCCATCCCCTGAATTTTTGACCTTTTTTCTCATTTTTTATCTCCTGCAGGGGTACTTCAGAGAAGCAGTTTTCGAAAATTGCTAAAAACCGCACACTCAGGATGAAATTTAAAGAATAAAACTTCCAAATCATCTCTCCGGAAAACGCGAGAACAGAATGCCATGATTAAAGTAGTCTCTGATCTCACAGAAAGGACCGAGACCAGCAATGAGAAAAGGCAGAATGCCACGATAAAACGGGAATAGAAAAAATTGAAAAAGTAGAAAAGAGAAAGAACCCGTATGAGCGCCCAGAGCGAGCGAGAGAAACAGAAATGCAGAGTGACAGGGAGAGCCACACCAAAAGTGACAGCTAGGCCAAAATCGGCTCAGGGCTTCGTTTTGGGTGAGTAAGGCTCCTGATCACGACAAAGGGACAAAAAGACTCCTGGTCAAAAACAGAGAAGGCCAGGAAAAGTCTTTCCCAAAAGAGGAAGAAATAAGGGCATCGAAAAAACAGAATATGATGTGGGCCCACCAAAAGAGAAAACTAAGAAAAGAACAGAGATCAGAGGTTGAACTTTCAAACAAATTTTCTTTTCAGCATGATAAAGGAGAGATGGTTTGGAAAAAATCTCGAATCATCGCACTGCGAGAAACAAGAGAAAATCGAAAAACTGCCTTCCAAGAGAGGTATCCTCGCTCGAGGAAAACATGAGAGTAAAGTTCGAGAAAGGCGCAAGAAAACGGATATCCGGATAAGATTAGACCTTGAGGAGCTCTTACCACCCTCACGAGGATTTCTCTCTCTCACTCTAGCGGTCTAAGAGAGACAATAAGTATGTTTTATCACAACACAAGCCCTCTTCGGAGGCAAAACACAAACACAAGCCCTCGCCAGAGGCAAAAAGTACTCACAAGAAGCCTTCCCAGAGGCAATTGTCTTTCTTCTTACAGATTAAAAGCCCTCCCAGAAAGGCACGGTGTAGCAACGGTAGTCCTCCCACCTGAGGCGAAGCCCTCCCAGAGAGGCACGAACGGTAGTCCTCCCACCTGAGGCGAAGCCCTCCCAGAGAGGCACGAACGGTAATCCTCCCACCTGAGGCGAAGCCCTCCCAGAGAGGCACGAACGGTAGTCCTCCCACCTGAGGCGAAGCCCTCCCAGAGAGGCATACGGTAGTCCTCCCATCTGAGGCGCAAAGTGGAACAAATGAAAGTCCTCGAAAGAGGCAATGAGGTAACACAAGCCCTCTGCGGAGGCAAACCAATCGCCAAGCCCTCTCCGGAGGTACTCACAAGTACTTCTATACGCATACACTTTCTTAGAGTTCCTGCGGGAGCCATGGATCAAGGTTTCTTCCAGTCGCCTCAATTCCTTGCAAACAAGGAGCTTGAGTCGAGAGGGTCTGTAGACACCCCGATCCGTGACCCCCGCAAGAACCCTAACGACCTACGAGAACTACTATTTTGGGTCCGGGACCCACCCGAGGACCCGGTACTACACTAGGAGGGTTTGTCGCCCGACAAACTTGTTTTTTAGAGAGATTGTCGCATGACATATCACATTGTCGCGCGACAATCCCTGATATGTCGCGCGACAATTCCACTATGTCGCACGACATTCCCTCTCTGCACCAGACCAACCACTTTCTGACACATCAATCTGTCAGAACCATCACTTCAGCCGTTTGTCGCGCGACATTCCCGTATGTCGCGCGACATATCACAATGTCGCGCGACATTCTCCTTTTTTAAGGAAATGTCGCGCGACAATCTCTCCCGAGCAGTATAAATAGGCCAACACCCCCAAGGGTTCAAGGGCGGCAATTAGGATCCGAGAATTTGGTGCTTTAGATCTGATTTTTATCAAGCATTTATTTTACTATTATCTTATTTCTGAAGAATTCTCGAATCTATTTCAACACTCGACGTGTTCCGTTTCTGGAATCGATTTCTCGGAAATATCTGAAGAAAGAGAAGATTACTATCGCCAGAGATCCCTCTGCCGTATTATATTTTCTTTCTTATTATTATTCTCGTCGGGAAGGTAAAGAAAGTCCCTTCTAGTATTTAAGATTAGATATCTGTGTACTTGTTTTACTTCTGTTATTCTGTCCACGTTTTATTTGAATAAACTTATTGTCAAGTTATCAATAGTCTACCGTTTTCAAAACAAAAGACCCTGATAAAACTACTTTCAAAACCAGAAGAGTAAGTACATTATCGTCCGGATAAACCCTGTTTTCAAACCCCGGACCGAAAAAGACTTATCTAGGAATTAAAATCCACATATCCTGTCTTTTTCATAGACTGCGACGTGTCTGATAAACTCTCCTCAAAGAGTTCAAATTCCATATTGAATTAGTCCCGACATAAAGATCCGAACCTTTTTCAAAATAATCACAACTCGAGAAAACCGTCATTATCTGAGGAAATAATACGGAATACTCTTTCAAAAATAAAAGGTTTTCGTCATTTGTCATTTACATCTTTTAAATATAAAAACATCGGATCTCGGAATACAAAGGTTTTCATCCCTTTCCCCGTTTTCCCAAATTAGGGTTTTCTTTTATTTATTTAGAAAGTAGTAGACTGTCGGTAAAAGCATCCAAATTTTTCAACATAGAATAAACTTATAAGACCACTAGAGACCGAAAGGGCGGAATGGGTGCTTAACACCTTCCCAAACCGTAATATAGTTTCCGAACCCTATAAGAATCCCGGTTTCGCAGACAAACGTGTAAAGAAAGGCTTGTCTATAGCCTTTCCTCTTACATGACCTTTTTTGTCCGTTTTCTCGTAAAAACGTACTGGCGACTCTGAATAAACCCCCTTGCATCTAGAAATAGAACGTAGGGACACTTGATATGAATCAACGAAAACGCTCCAGCAAATGGAACGACGGAATCAGTTCCGACGTCCCATGACCCCCACCACCAACAGGGGCGAGACCCGGGGGGTCGCATTTGCGGATTCTCACACTTTCGTAACCAGTCTCGCTTTGAATCTTTCAATTATTCCATTTTCTTTAAATTTCAAAGTGTACACTGACTTGCAACCCACCTTCTTTTTTCCTGCTGGTAATTCGATCAATTTCCATGTGTCATTTTTCAATAAGGACTTCATCTCCTCATCCATTGCTGATTTTCACTTAGAATCACATAAGGCTTCCTGCACACTATTAGGAATAGATATAGAAGATAATTGATTCACAAAAGATTTGTTAGATGCAGTTAACTGATCATAAGACACATAATTACTCATAGGATATTTGGCTTTACTGATAAAATTTGGGTCATTTGTGGGTTTAGGTATACCTCTATTTGCTCGGTTAGGAAGCTTCTTTATAGGAATAGAAGAAAATGATACCTAAGAGACCTCAGCTTCAAGGGGGACGGTGACCTCAATTTCAGGGATATTTGAAGTGGACGATTGGTTATTTACGTTAGGCGGAGGCGGAGACGGCATATCTTCACTTGGAAAGGTTTCTGTTGTTTTGATTATTTCTACTGTCAGTGGTGAACTCAAAGTCAACGTTGGAACCACCTCTATTGAGCTTATTTCTTCTTCCTCATGGATATTCCTAAATAACTGAACTTCCTTATAATGCTCCCCTTAAAGTTTAGCCATGTCAAAGTACATAGTTTATTCATGAAACGTCACACCCGACAAAGATAAACTTGAGGGCAAGAGGCTGAAGCTTATATCGTTGTTCCTTTGGTAAGTAGACAAATGTAACATATTCAAACACCCGGGGAGGAAGATTTGACACAGTAGGAGCCAAGACAAACTTAGCTAAGACTTCGAAGGGTGTTTAGAAATTAAGTGCTGAAGGGATGCGGTTTACTAAATAGGCAGCCGAGGACAGTGCTTCACCCTAATATGAGGTTGGTGTTTTTGCGCCAATCAATGATGCTCGAACTATTTTCAACAAATGACGATTTTTTCGTTCGGCAACCCCATTCTGTTGAGGAGTATAAGGACATGTCGTCTGATGAATGATTCCATGGAGTTTGAAGTATTCATGTAACTCAGTACTCATATATTCACCACCATTATCACTTTAGAGAACTTGAATAGTAATGTTATACTGTGTACGAATCTGTTTATGGAATCCCTGAAATAAATTACTAACTTCATTTTTGATTTCATGGGACAAACCCACGTCATTCGAGTGAAATTATCAATAAACGTGACAAACCATCGTATACCACTTTAAGAAGAAATGTGAAATGGACCTCATACATCAGAATGAATGATCATAAATAGAACTGAACTTTTATTTAATGAAGGTTTAAATTAAGTACAATGCCTTTTAGCAAGTTCATAAATCTCACAATAAAAAATAAAAGAATCAACTTTATTAACTAAACTGGGAAATAGTTTATTTAAGTAACCAAACGATGCATGTCCTAACCGACAGTTCCATAACCAAAGTTCATCGGCAATCTTCTTTTTCAGAGGTACTAGTGTTCAAGGCCTTGTGAAGCGATCTGTGCTTTTTAACTCCAGATCCAGGTAGTATAATTTTTCACGCCTAATGCCACAACCAATCGTCTTCTTCGTCTTAATATCCTTAAAAACAAAATAAGAAGGCCAAAAGATGACAATACAGTGTAATGCATTAGTTATTTGAGTAACAGATAATAGATTATAATATAAGGATGGTACTACTAAGACGAAGTTTAGGTTCAGTGTGTTTGATAGATTAATAGATCCTTTTCTTACTACAGGAACTGAAACACCAATGGCTGTGGAAACAAAGGTCTGGGAGGATGGTGTTAGTGTAACCATGTTTAAATTACATGTCATACGATCAGTGGCACCATAATCAATTACCCATGTATTATTTAAAATAGAGACAGAATGTAAAGCCATACCTAATGTACCTGTAGTGGTGAGCAAGCCTGAGGCCTGTTTGTTACATCCTTCTGTGGTCTGACCTGTTTTGCGATTGCGAGAATCCTTCCACCAATCAGGATAGCCAATAATTTCATAGCAACCCTTTTTCGAGTGTCCTATAAATCCACAAACAGAGCATGGGTATTTAGAGCTCAAACCCCAAAAGTCATTTGGCCGGTTACCGGAGCCGGATCGTTTATCTGAATTTCGCCAATTGGGATTGGAGGGGGGTTTATTACGGGCTACTATAGCTACATTGTCTGTCGCGAGGTTTATTGTTTGTCGTCAAAGAGCTTCACGACGAACCAGGGCATATACCTCTTCTAATTTTAGAACTGGATCCTTTCGTAAAATCTCACCTCGGATCTGTTCAAGGTCATTATCTAGCCCGGCAAGAAAAATGTAGACTCTCAAACGTTGAA
Organism: Lonicera japonica; assembly: GCA_021464415.1. NCBI lineage: Eukaryota > Viridiplantae > Streptophyta > Magnoliopsida > Dipsacales > Caprifoliaceae > Lonicera > Lonicera japonica. Next base: position 10,007,615 of record CM038463.1, read on the forward strand.
TAGATCTCCTGTAAGACTTTACATTACCAGGGCTTTCTATAACTACCTTATCACCGTGGTCTAACTCGCTAAATATTTTTGTCAGCTCCCCATAAAATTCAGATATTGATCGCCCACCCTGTTTAGCAGTGAAAGCCTATTGGTTCAAAGAAAAAACCTGTAGTTCATCAACCCCATCATGAAATGCCATAGACAGTGATTTCCAGTTTTCACGTGTCGTAGGAATGCGAATGTAGCGTTTCATGATTTTCGGTTTCATTGACATTAAGAGCCAGTGTTTTACTCGTTGGTTATCGGGGTACCATTTTTCAAAGTCTGGTGTTCCTTCTTTCAGGATTGAGGTTGGAGCCTGAATAAAGGAGGATTCTTGTTTCTCTACGATGTGCATCACCATGAGTTGAGACCATATATCATAGTTAGTCTCATCTAGTAAAAGGCCGATATTGAATGAGGAGCCCTCAGTTTGAATGGTGAAAGGGCAATCCTTTGTGGATGAGCCAGTTATTGTTGTGGGGTCGAAAGCCATTGAAGGAAGACTGAATACCTAGTGATCGAGATCGAATATGGAAATTTTGAGGCCGCGGCTGTGTTTAGAACATCAAAAAATACCAAGAAGGGTTTCTGTCTGGTCAACGGTCAACGGTCAACGGCCAGGGTGACGTGGCAGTAGGGTTGTCGTGGATAGGGTGACGTGGCAGATGACACAATGGTAGTGGTGTGTGGACAAAGCGCTGTGTGAGAGCGGTTTGTACTGGCGGCGCGTGAGAGTGCGTGCGGGGGTGTATGGAGATGATTCAAACGAATTTTGAATCGTCTGTTGAAGACGAGGACGTTGGTGTAATTTTTGGTTGGATTGAGTGTCTGTACATGATGGACGAGTCCATAGAAGTTTGATCCGGTTGTAGGGTCGAAGGTTTTGATCTTAGATGATTGTGTGTTGGTGGCTGCGGGTGTTGTAAAATAGGTTTAAGATTTATGATGGTGTTATAGGGTGATATGTGGGTCGTTTGCGTGGTGGTGGTGGGGCAGCTAGGGTTTTGTGGTTGTGTTTAGCTCTGATACCATGTTGACGAATAAAGAGAAAGATTATATTGATATCTTTATGAATGAATACAAATGCCCCTTAAATAGGGATGGAATAAGCTATACATGGAAAGAAAAATAATATCCCATGATTCTAGGAACAGTTAACAGGATGAGTGCAATAGTTACCATATCTATGCATATATTCTAATACTTAGAAGAACAATTAACATGATGAGTGCAATAGTTGCAAGAAGGAAAATCTTGAAGCTATTAAAAGAGCTAAATGGTTCTAATCTGCATGCTAAAGTGGATATATTTAGTTTTCCAATGATAATGCATGTATTGTTTGTCATATGAAAGGAACGCACTTTTTAATACACTCATCATGTGATTCAGGAAATGAGGAAGTGAATAAATATATATGTTTGCCATAACTTGCAGGTGGAAAGGTAAGAGAGATTACTTTAACTGGATTGTCTGTAATAACTGGAGTATGAAAGATATCATGATGATATAATTAGAGTTTTTGTGCATATAATTTTTTTGCTTGTGTCTTTTTTTTATTATTTTGTTCGAGTTAAAATTTTATTGTTTGTATTGTTAAATTCTCCAAGTATACCCTTTTGTAGGATGTACAATTTGTTTTGTGTTGTTAAATTTTTAACCCGGGTGAGATTTGAACCCGAAATGTCTCGGATCCGAGTGGACACTATTCATTTCTTTTTTTCCATTTTTTAAATAATAATAATACTTTGAAAATTGTAACATGTGCCTTAATAACTATATACTATGAATGAAAAGAATTATACTTTGTATGAGAATTTGTACATAATTAATTTAATTATTGCTATTTATAGGTGCGTAACATGTGCTTGAGTTTTTTTTCATGAGTTTTCTTGAATTGGTTAAACAAAACTCTAATAAAAACCAAATTCAATTCAACTCAACTTTTTAACCTACTTTCACACTTTACAACAAGAAAACACAAAAACTCAACTCAAAACCTCCACTAAATAGGGCTTTAATGTCTATAACAAGCAAGTCCAGGGGGTATCTAGGATTTTTTTTTAAAGGGGCTAATGGCAGTTGAAAAAAGATCATAAAGTATTAGGTCTTGCACACCTTTAATTGTGTTTTCTTATTGTAAAGTGTGAAAGTAGGTTGAAAAGTTGAGTTGAATTGAATTTGGTTTTTATTAGAGTTTTTTTTAGCCAATTCAAGAAAACTCATGAAAAAAACTCTAAAAATTAGAGGTGTGCAAGAACCGAACCGGACCAAAATTTAGTGGAGCTACAGTCCTCTCTTCCTCTCCCTCTCCATTTCTCTTTCACCGTTTTCCACACGAACAGAGTTGTAGAGCCACCGTCGCCTCCCTCTCCATTTCTCTCTTCACCATCCCCACAATCCTCTCTCCCTTGTTGCCATCATAGCCGCCACCATCGTTCTTCTCTCCGATCTAGATCTAGAGAGTGGATATGGAAGAATCTCAGGCGGTGAAAGTGGGGGTTGAACCACTACTGACTGTTTCGAAGGGAGACCTTCGAAAGTCAGCTAGGGTGTTTCAGTTCAGTAATAAAGGTTCAGGTTTCTTTAAAGTTGAGCACAGAGCTGGCCCATTAGTTAAGGCGTTAAAGGAAAACTAAGGAGCCATTCACTTGTCACTTAAATTCGAAAACTTAAAACTTTTAAATTTAACTCCTTTAAAAAGTTATTTACCGACCTAAAAAATTAAGTAGTCACTTAATCTTTACCATTTAAAACTTAAAATTTTAATTTGCAACTTTGCTACTTAAATCAGAAACTTAATTTTAAAAGGTGTAAAATGTCCATTTTCCCTCTTTCTTTTAACAAAATTACACAGCCAAACAAATGCTCCATTTTCGAAGGGAAACAACCTTCAGTTTGAAGAATTCTATGCCTCTTTCACTGGTTTTCCAATCCACCTTGGCTCTTGTCAAATTTCGTAAAAGGTGTATCAAACACAAGACGGTCAAAGGCACGCTCACGCCTTGGTGGAGGTGGCGGAGATACCACGGTTGAATGAGTTGCTTGATGGGGTTAGTAAGGAGGAGTACATGAGATTGAATGAAGGGGTGAGAGATGTGAGGAAGTATTTTGTGTTGAATCAACGGGCTATATATGTATATTGCTGCGAAAATCAAGAGATCGATATAGGCAACTGAGCTTTGGATTGGGTTTTGGATCATTGGAAAATGGAGTTTTTCCCGGTGAGGGGGAAATTTTGAGGAAGAAGGGTGGGTAGTTTTGAGAGGGATAAAGAGCATGAGTTAAAGAAAAGTGATCAAAATAAAATAATAAGGGCAAATTTGTCATACTAAAAAAAATCAATTTTCAGATGTGTTATATTCAAATAAATAATATTTTTTCAGATACAATTTTTAAAACTAAATAAACAACTTTTTTAGTTTTTAATTTCAAATTTCAAATTTTTTTTACTAAACACCACCTAAATATAGTTTGTACTTACAACCCAATTGATCGATAAGGGAAGCTCTATTATCTCAAGTTTATATGTATTAAATACAATTAAGGAAATGATGGCACAAGCTTTTTGTTTTCAGCCAGACAAGGTACAAACAATTTTGTGTTGTGTATGGGTGGGTCCTACTATCACAAATTCACTCTGTTCTCCTCATTAAACTTTTTTAGGCTCTCTCACACACACCAATAAAGAAAATACAATATACATACTTTTGATTATTATAAAATCTTATGTGTAGTATAATTTTAGTCAAATATCTGAAGGATACTTTTTCATTTTAATTAATTTATAGCGAACTTAATCACTTAATTATTTTATCTTTATTATAACTTGGTTATTTGCTCTTCAATTTTAACAAAAAGTGCTAAAGATATTCTTTTTATTTATTCTAAAAAAAGCATGTTTTATTACGTCTTTCCGTGCTTATATATCCATCAATCTCATATAATACATTTGGAGTTATAGTATTTATATAAATGTTCTTATACGAAAATACGATTGTGAATCTTAAAAATATAACAATTTTAGATCAATGCAACCAGCAAAAGAAGTTCTTATAATTAGTTAAGAACGCGATAGTATTCAGTTTTTGTAATATTGTTTGATATTATATTTATTACTTAGTTAATTTATCTAGTTATCTTTACTCAATTTTTTTTTGATGTAATAATTTTACAAATATGTTTCAAAACCCATTTTATAAATAAATTTTATTACAAGAGTAATTTATTAATTTATATAAGGGACATAATCGCCTTTGTTTGAGCAATTAATTGTGTTGATAATGTTGGTTCAATATCATCATTGTCATGCTTAACAAAAATACACATCAACCTCGTCTTTGCATATGGGCATATCTCCTTTCTCTCTAACAAAGCTTTCTCTTTTATTAATTTCATCATATATTTTAAAACTCAGTTTTTAATCATCTCTCCAAATGACATCTAAGCATAGCACAACAGCAACTCTACTATTTTACATCCGCTTACTTGCCACAAATCATCTCCCATCTCTTACCACCAGTATAACCCACTTGCTCGTGCTCCACATATCCGTCCGACCCATCTATAAAAAACCATATTAATTGATGAAATTGAAAGTTCATCTCAATCAATGGTGACCCAGATATATCAGCCCGGCGTGGGTCCAAATCCGAATCCAAACGAAGCGGCCGCAACCATGGCACAGTCCAAATTAATAAAGTCTATGTTGGTGTGAAAATCTAGAATAAACCTTTTTAACCAATTATTCAGAGATTTTGTATTTTGTGTGATGGAATTGGCAAAGCTAAATGACACGTTGCAACATATGAGTCAAAAACTGAAATAACAAGATAAGTGTTTATAAAGGAGTTGTCACCCTTCTAGGGAATAGTCCTCCTCTAATAAAATGAGCTCGGAACTTTGTAATCTTTATATAACTAGGCTGAATATAGAGCTGGGCCCTGAATACAAAATGGGTAACTCTTAGGCTAGTCTAACAAGCTAAGTTTACATGTGAGAAGCTAAGCAGGAGAGCTCTAGTATCTCTTCCAAACCAAGCCTATCAAAAGATTCGTGGATAGATGAGATGTATAATATGTAAGGAGAAATAATTATCTCCCCTTATCTCTCCTTCCCAAACCTTCCGCTTTTATAATCAACACCGTCAATATTTATGATAATGACATGAACACAACCACCATCTGCCTCCCTCATATCATCGAGACCTTTAAAGACGTTGTAAAAACGTACTCAAAGTACATCAGTTCTATGTCTGTCTTCTTCATCCCTTCTACCTTTCATCTGGCAGATATTTTGGTGTTCAGGGAGAGGTATCAGATCCATGCGGGCGTCAAAATCAGAGCTCCAGACCCAAAAGAAAGAGCTTGCTACTACGGGCCCGATGAGATATGCTTTTATGAATCTACATTTGAGCACGGGCACAAGTTCTCTATGGATGATCACTTGAGAGAGCTTTTGGCTACTCTGGATCTAGCTCTTGTGTAGGTCCCTCATAATATATGGAGTTTCCTGGTCGGGTCTATCCTCATATTTAGGGCCATCGCCGCTGGGAGTTATGAGATCTCTGTTAATAAGTTCTTCACCCTGTTCCAGTACAAGGATGGTGGTCAGCACAACGCAACAGGGGAACTCTTAGCTGTTCTTCAAGGCTGGGGGCTCCTAAGATCATTCAAGACTTCCTAAATAGCATATCAAATTGGAAGAAAATGTTCTTCTACTTGTCTGGGACTAGCTAGTACACGAGCTAGGGTGTCCTAGCATTTTTGATCTCAAGACTTGGTTCACAGAACCAAACTTCATGTGTAAGTCTCTGAGCTTTTGTTTCCTCTCATTCTTTGTTCCTCGTATAATTTTTAAGATAACCCTTTGCCATGTTTGGTTTTTGTAATGATAGAGAAAAAACCCATTCCGGTTATGAGAGAATGGATTGAAGATACCAAGAGGTTTTGTGTGAAGAACTTTGTTAAGATTTCTACCCCAAAAATGCTCTGGCGCTATGGACTGGGTCCAGACCTAGGGATACGTACCCAGCTGTCCTAACCTTGAAAGAGCTCGACCAAGTCAGTCTTTTCGTGGCACTTATTAAGGGGGCCTCTTCCATTGCAACAACTCAGGCTTCTAAAGGTGGGTCAGCAACTCCTTTAGCCACCTAAGAAGTAGAGGAGGAAAAGGGAGGACTTCAAAGGAGGAAGTCCAAGCAGCCGGCTAATGAATTTTCGAAGGATGTTCTTTTGAACATCCCTCATACACGTCAAGTCCCGTTTATGCCACCCTCGAGTAAGTTCCTTTCTTCCTGGAACCTCTCTTGAGTTATGTAGGGCCCTTTTTTTTCAACATTTTCTTAGTGCCTATTGCAGATAGACCTCTCGTGCTTAATCTGGAAAAAGGTGAATAAGAGGGAAATGACCTTCAAAGAGGTCCTCCAGCTGCGAAGAGGTCCAAGGCAAGCGAGGGGGCCTCTGTTACAGTCTCCACACCTCTAGTGCATAAAAGCATACTGCCCACCCTTGAGCAGGATGCGGAGCCAGATGGGACCGTTAGCTTATTCATTGATCTGATGACCAACTCCCTTGCCAACCTCCCCTATTTAAGTCCACGGGAGGTGGGGTTAGAGAGAATCTAAGAGATCCAGGACATAGATGCCCCTCTTTCTCCTCTTGGAAGAGCTTATCTCGTCTAGGCTGCTTACAAGCAAGTGATCTTTGACGATGAAGATGTGCAAAAGATTGACCCTATCGCAGCTCACCACTAATCGACCTTCAGGGGTGGACCCAGCTCTACCATTCTCGAGTCTTCTAAAAAGGATGGCTTGGGGTTCTTCATACTAGGGGTAATCCTGCCTCTGCTAGGTGAGGGTATGCTTTAGGATGAAAGAGAGACATGGACCAGCATGGTGGCCATTGAATTTGGTTTTCATATGAGTTAGGTGAAACCCTTTGTTCTAAAAGACTTTACTTCCTTTTTCTTTTGAACTATTCTGATCATATTTTATTTGTTTTAATGCCATTTCCCTTTTATACTCAACCTTCCATATAGCTCAGGAGGGAACTGACAGCTAGCCACTCTCAGTTGCTTTGGAGAAGGCCCATGCTGATTTGAAGGAGATGAGAGGGCTAATAAGGAGTCTAAAAACTTTAGGACAACATTGAAGAAAGTGCGTAGAGCTCTAAAGTTCGAGCGCAAGGGGAGGGAAGAAGCCAAGATACTTATGGAGCTCGAGCGTGAGAGCAAGGAGGAGGCTGGTAAGAGTATCAAGGAGCTCCAAGCAAAGCCTACTGTCAAGAAGGAGGAACTCTCCGCCGCCTTCCACTATCACAAGGCTACTAGGAATCAGGTCTCCAAATTGCAGAAGGAGGCCAAAGACCTCAGAAACTCCATCCCTATAATTGAGGTCCAAACTGTGGAGAACTTTAGCACACAGAGAGGCCATTTTATGAAGGTTTACAATGCCTATGTTACTGATTTTTACAAGGCTCATGACCTCGCCCTTGACTAGCCTGGCAGCGTCGAAGGAATCGAGCTCCTTATTAAGATGGGTGTGACTCCAAAGCTCGAGGCCAAAATCTTGGAAAAAATGGGTGATGTCTTTGCCATCCTTCAGTTGATTAGGGAGGAGAATCCTGATTTACCAGCAAAATTTGAGACTGGTTAACCTTCACCTTCCAAAGCTGATGATGGAGTTGATGACGATGCTAGAGGAGTTCAGTAAGTGCCTTGTGAGCTGTGCACTTATTAAACTAACCTCTTCGTGAGAGGATTTCATAAACAATGGAATACTAAGGTGGAATTTCATATATTTCTCTTGAACAAATCCTTGACAAAAAAGATACAAAGCATTCTTCTTAAGGATAATATTTATTCAAGTGCTCTATGCTCTATGTGATGTGATCTGGCCTAGCTCTAGTTTCTATTCAACCATGGTGATTCGTGGCATTCTAAATAACGATCCACACATGATGACACACAAGGATAGAGCATGGAAATTCAAAAGAAATTTCATAGAATTTTCCATTCTTGATGCAAGAAGTTAAAATGATAATCATGCATTCTATGGAGTTCCTAAAGATTGGGCGTGGAAGTTTAAGAGGAAAGTGTGTTTAATGGCAGCCAAGGATGTTGGGAGAACATTTGGAGATATGAAAATACAAGCCCAAGACTCCTATATTATTTTCTTAATTATTTAGGAGTTTATTTTAGTTGTTTTATTTCATTATTCAATTAGAAATTAGATTAATAGTTTCCTTTTTGAATAAGTTTCCTTATTATTTTATTATTAGTTTCCTTATTGTAATAGGACCATAAGGTTTTATTTTTCTCCTATTTAAGGAAATTTATTTCATTGTTTGAGGGAAAGACTTTGATAAATATAATATAATGTTTTCACTTTTGAGTTCTTAAGAACTTGTTGAATGATTAAGAATTGATTTATTCGTATTGTTCTTAACTTATCAATTGATCATTCATAATTAATTGAGGCATTTTCGACTATACCAAGGTTTACACCTCCATTATAGGTGTTGAGTTGAGGTTTGTCTTCCATATATCGTCCAATTCCAATGTTTAATTCTCGATATAGACTTTAAGTTTAGAATTCACAAACAACATGGTTAGGTGTACGATCCGGGATCGCGTCACCATGGCCTCATGAGCTCCATGCCATCGGGAGTTCTTAGGTAATAAGTGCTAGGTCTACCAACTTTGGTGACCACATACGAACTTCCTATTTGCCAGTGAGCTTTTCATGCTTGGAGATCTTGGTAACTAGGATGAATTTCCATAACACCAAGTCGCCCACATTTAGACTTCTTGGTCTGTCCTTCTTATTATTGCTCTTAACCATGCTTCTCTTGTAGGCTTCTTCTTTAACTTGAGCTTGCTTTCTTTTTTCTTCAAGGAGATCCAACTTGGCCAGCAAGCCTTCACTGTTTCGAGCTAGATCATGATGGCTAATTCTATATGTTGACACTCCAATCTCTATTGAGATGATTGCTTTCATAAGTCAAAGAGAAAGGAGTTTCAATGAGTCCCTTATGGATTTCTAATAGAGCTGTCTGAGTTTGATAGGGATGTTGGCATAGTAAAAAAGGAATAACATACCCTCTTCTCTACATAGTTGCTTTCAAGATGACATATATGTTGGAAATGTATTTGACCCTGTTGGCCATTCTCTTATCTTTCGAAAGAGTTCTATTTATGAGGTGGCCTAAAATTGGGTCAATCCAGCACTTGCAGATCTGAAATGGAGCCATGTCCACCTCATTAAGGTCCTCAATAACTTTCTTCTCCAAGTATTCAACATGGGTATCGCTGGGCGCGTCAGATAATGAGGACAACTTGGCCAAGCGGTCTGCTTTGTTGTTCTGAGCTCGGGGGACCTTGATGAAAATAAGGTTTATGAATCTTCGAGCTACTGCTTGAGCCTTGGCAAGGTAGGCAACCATGTGACTCCTTAGCTATATTATGGCCCATAATTTGACCAACAACAAATGTAGAGTCATTGTAAACCACTATTTGCTTTATCCCCAGGTCTCCTGTTATCCTTAGGCCTGCTGTAATGGGCATGTATCCTGACTCATTGTTTTAGGCTTTGAATAGGAACTTCAGAGCTATTTCCAACACGTTGATTTAAGGGGTGATGAGCACCAAACCTGCTCTAGACGATTGTGAGTTGAAGGCTACATTTGCATGCATTACGCAGATAGGGATTTCTAATAACAGGTTCATTGAGGTGATGAGTCTTGAGGTGCTCAGATTCGAGGGTGGCAGTAGTTCTGGTGGCTCAATGACCTATTTTTCAACATAGGTGAATTCGACAATGAAGTCCCAACAGCTTGTCCTTTGACAAAGATCCTAGATTTATAAGTAATAATAAACTGATTGAGCTCCACAGCCCAGATCGCTAGCCTGCTGTGAGAACCCGTGTGTTATTTACGCTAAATCCTTGTGGGCGGTGATTATATTTTGTTGAAAAAAAGAAGGGGGTTTTGTTTTAGAAATCGATTTTTTAAAGAATTAGAGTCGTTAGTTTGTTTTACTAAACAAACAAATGGTTTATGTAAAAATGACGTATTTATGGATTAAATATCCTTTTATACACAATGTATGCGAAACTAGTTGATTCGGAATAATTCAGGGATTAAGTTACGAACTGAGAAGGTATTAGGCACCTAATTCGCCCTTTCGGCTTCTTAAGTAAAATATGTGCGTATTTAATTCAACTCTTGCGTGCTATTGCTATTATTTTTACGGCTTTTCATACTTGTTTTAGAAAATAGAATTTGGGGGATGGGATGAAAACCATGTATTTCCAAAGTCACCCAGGATTTTGGAAATTAGTATGTTGTGATTTGAAAAAATATGTTTTGATAACAGTAAATGCGATGAAATGAGTTATTTTGTAAAGATTTAGGCTTTTCGAAAACTAAATCGATGTGGAATCTTATATTTGATGTAGTATGAGGTAAGTTAACCAATCATACAATACAATTTATTGATTAAACCTTTATATATGGCACTAATGCTCTCATTATCAAGTATTTGTCATATATACATAATAATCTGTGAGTTATATATGATATATAGTGATTATCGATTCCTTTGTATAACAAAACCACTAATCTGGGATTTTGGAAAGATAAGAAAGTAATAATATTATTTTTAAAATAGTATTAGGTTTTGTAATTTGCCTTTGGTTTTGAAAAATGGTTTGACAAGAAGTTTTAGAAAGCTATCTAGTGATAGTAATTATGAAAACAAAAGTCTGAATTATAAAGACTGATAATTAAATAAAAAGCGAAGAAAGAAAACTATACATGAGCGCTTCGAGAGGGAGAAAATATGGGTCTTTTAGTGTGTACCACGAGATTCCAGTGATTACTGATGAAAAATACCAATGTAGGGGCTCTATATATAGATATGTAGTCATTGGAGAGTAAAAAAAAGAGCTTGTAACCTAGAATCTATGATCACATGTTGTACGAAAAGCTCTCTTGCCACATGTCATTTTCTATTGGTTGGTCTAGCTGGAATTTGTAACTTAGCTTTCGATGAACTAAAAAGTGCCATTTCACTTCCAAAATGCTCTCGATTTGTCTCGAAATGATCGTATGCTTGTGTAGAATACTGGGAGATGTAGATCCTTAATCGGAGTCACAATACGGGGTTTGTCGGGTTGCCAAAAATTTCGTTTGCTCAGTCAGTTGCTGTCTATTTTGTTTCGGTTGCCCTGGAAACTGAACCAAAGAAGCACATGGACTTGATTTCCCCTAATAGACTTCCTCGATGCATGCACTAGTCTTTTGGGGCTTTTTAAACATCCTAGTGAGTTCAAAACTCTTCACAAATGTTGGTGCATTTTTTACAAAATTGAATTCTCGCAAGGGTCGTAAAATGGGGTGTTCATAGACCTTCTCAGCCTAGGATCTTTGTGTAGTAAAGACTAGAACGATAACGGGGACACTTCAGTTTTTCGATGATACAATATTCTATATGTAAATGATTTAGATTATAACTTGTTTAGGTAAGATCTTATATTTATTTAAAAGTTGGACTACTAAATATTTCCATTAATTTTTTTTCCTTTTTTTTAATATAATTCTCTATTTATGTTAATTACAGATTTTTAGTCGCTTATGAGAAATATCAAATCTAAGATTATTGTTTGCACGAGCAATACTCTGTCATCATCTTGATTTTCCTTTCCCTTAGCAAAGGAATTGCACAAAGACCGTGGAAAATGTTGTCATATTTACAATTATTTGTTTGCTTTTTGCCACCAAACCAGTGTGTGTATATATATACTGTTTTTGATATTCCCATTACCTTTTTGTTTTGGAGCGGTGAATGTATGATTGATGTAGATGATCAACTCCACGTATAGTGGGGAAACAATAGTTTCATTATTCTCCGAAAAAATAAATTAAAAATAAAAAGAGTGAAAATCATAAAGAAAGCGAAGTGGGGTTAAGCCATCTTGAGCCCAAACAAGTCAATCCGATCAAAATGCCCATTAAGAAAGAGTAAATCATAAAAATAATGGAGGTGGAATGCACATAAAGGTTGTGGGAACCTTATTACCCTGCCAGTCCCTTAGGACCCCCCCCCCCGGGGAGGGGCATCAACACTGAAAGATATTGACCAATATCGAGCAATGCTCAAACTTGGCCAATGGAACAACCTTTGTCAACATATATGCTAGATTATCCTTGGTGCATATCTTAACCAGATTTATAACACCGTTTTCAATAATTTTCTGGATAAAGTGATATCGGACATTAATATGTTTGGTATTTCCATGATGTACTTGATTTTTTGCCAAGTGAATTGCACTATGACTGTCATTGTGCACCACCACTTTTTTCGGCTTCAAACTGAGATTATTAATTAAACCACGGAGCCAAACGGCCTTTTTAACCCCATCCGTTACCACAATATATTCCGCCTTTGTGGTAGATAATGCTACCACACTTTGAATAATTGAACTCAACGGACCGCTACCTAATGTAAACATATAACCCGTAGTCAATCTCCGCTTTTCTAAGTTGCTGGCGTAATCTGAATCCACGAGATCAAAAATAGTTGACGTTTTGAATTTTTCAAATACCAACCCTTTATCCATCATACCTTGTAGATATCGTAAAACCCACTTAACGGCTTACAAATACGATTTTTCAAGATTCGCCATAGATCCTACTAACAATGCTCACGGGTTGAGTAATATCTTATTGAGTACATACCATGTCATACATTAAACTCCCAACTGTATTTGTATAAGGAACTTGAGCCATGTACTTAACCTCTACTTCGAAGCTAGGAGCCATCGTTGCCGAGAGTTTGAAGTATTGTGCTAACGAGACACTCATTGGCTTTGAATTTCCATCCCGAATCGAATAACCACTTTTTTCAAGGTATTGTCTTTGTGTAAGACACAATCGTCTCCTGTTCATATCTCACACTATCTCTATGTCCAAAAAATTTAACCCTCCACCCAAATTTTTCATCTCAACTCTTTACTTAACTGAGCTGTCAATACGTCAATCTTCACTAAGCTCCAAGAAGTAATGAGCATATCATCAACGTATAGGAGTAAATAGATAAATTTGTCAAATTCGAGTCTTTTGAAGTAAACACAATGATTAAATTCACTCCGAGTAAACTTATGTGCAATCATGAACGTATCAAATCTCTTGTACTATTGACACAGGGACTGCTTCAATCTATACAACGACTTTCAAAGTTTGCACACACTATTTTTCTTACCAATAGTTTTGAATCCCTCTGACTGAGCGATATAGATCTTTTCATCTAGGTCCTTATGCAAAAATGCAATTTTTCACATTGAACTATTTAAGTTTGAGATTAAATTACTTTATGATAGCCAATAATGCCTGGATTGAGGTGTACTACACAATTGGAGAGCAACCGGAGAGAACACTTTATTATAATCCACCTCTTCTTTTTTCGCATAATCCTTGGCTACCAACTTGGCTTTGAAATAAATACCAGATCCTAGAGCCCCATCTTTCTTAGTGAAAATTCACTTGCACCTGATAGGTTTATTCCCGTTCGACAAATCGCATAGATCCCAAGTTAATTTTTTTGGAAAGACTCAATCTCATCCTCCATGACTACTTTTCACTTCACATTCTCATTAAAATTCATAACTTTCCGATACAAAGTCTGATCATTCCTTAACCTACTAATGCGTATGCCACCACGTCTTTATACCCATATCAAACCAGTGCACGTCGAAACTTAGGTTCCCTTCCACTAGCCAAAGACGATATCGTTTGTTGTTGATCAGATTCTATTGCAGGAATCTCTGACCCTTTGCCAGGAGCTATCTCATCCTCATTGGACTCCTCCACTAAATCCGTAACCCGAGTATTAACTGGAGTAGTCACTTCCATTTTCACCATTATTCGCACGCTTTGTTCTCATTTTAACCGAGATTGGAGAACCATCGTTTGTCAGTGATGATGCCTTGAGCAAAGACGCCTCATTAAACGTTATATCTCTACTAATAACGATATTCTTGCTTTGAAGATACTATAGTTTGTAACCTGTAACCCCATCATAAGAGTCTAAGAATATCGCCTTACTTTAATTTTCTCATCACAAATATAATAACAAGATGGACAACCAAAAATATGGATGTTACTGTAATTAGCATGAGTTTTGGTCCACACCTCCATAAGTATTTTGTATTTCACTCCCGAGCATGGAAAATGATTAACCAAGAACGTAGTGTATGATAGGACCTCGATCCAAAATCGCTTATCTAAATTGGCGTTGAAAAGCATACACTGCACGTTTTCAAAGAGCGTACGATTCATCCTCTTCGCTATCCTATTCTTTTGAGGTTTACCTTTGTCTGTGAAATGGCGAACGATATCTTCCCATTGGTAGAAATCCTTAAAAAGATCACAAGTTTACTTCCCGCCGTTTTCTAACCTGAGCACTCTAACTTTTCTATTAATATGGTTCTCAACGATCACCTTCCACTTTAAGAACACATTAAAGACCTGATCCTTATGCTTCATGAGATAGACCCAAGTTCTCCTTGAGTAATCCTCAACAAAAGTCACGAAGTAATGATTTTCACCCAATGATTGAGTTTTTATCGGCCCCTAGACGTTCGTGTGCACATAATCAATTTTCCATTCGTGTAATGTACCATTGTCCAAAACTTTACCTGAGTCTGTTTTTCAAGCACAAAATGCTCACAAAACTCTAGTTTGCAACTTTTTGCATCCTCAAGCAACCTTTAATTAGTCAACACCATCATAACTTCCTTCCCAGCATGACCTAATTGCATATGCCATAACCTCGTCATGTTAGTCTTTTAAGTTATTACTGAAGCAAACCCAGTCATTGTGTATCCTTGAAAGAAAATAGAGATTAATCTCATTTTTTTCCTTGCATCATAACCATGACTCTAGAGAAAATTTTTAAGTTTTCACCCTCGAGTATTACACAATACCCATTAGAATCAAGAGCCCCCAAAGGGATCAAATTCTTCTTCAGATCAGGAACATATTGGATATCACCAAGAGTACGTACCATTCCGTCGTGTATCTTTAGCCGAATCGTATCAACCCCCATCGTTTTACAATTATGGTCGTTACCCATCAAAAGCTTGCCCCTGTCAACCTCAGTGAAGGTATGGAACAATTTTTGGTTTGGGCACATGTGATATGAGCACTTGCTATCCAAGATCCACTCGCTCGAAGAGTTAACCCATGGAGTTACAACAAACATACTTTCAACGTCCTCTTCTTTCAATACCGTTATTGTATTCGCGTTCTCCACTACATCTTTATTCTCTCCACCGCCATTAGTTATATTCGGACACTCTTGACGCAAGTGTCCAGGTTTCTTGCATTTGTGACAAATTATCTTACTCTTATCAGTTGGTTCCCAAGATTTTGACCATGACTTTTTCTGGTTTTCCCGCTTCTTCTCATCTTTTTTTCCTAGTAAATAGCGCATTTGAGATGGATTATCCCCTCTCCGTCAAGCTCTTTTCATTAGCCAAGACAATTGACGATAGCAAATCGTAGGTCACATTCTCCTTCCTATGTATAAGTGTGGTTGTTAGATGATCATAGGATTCCAGGAGCGAATTAAGAAGTAAAATCGCCTTATTCTCATCATTAATCCTCACGTCTATCCCTTGCAATCTAAGATTATCTTGTTGAACCAGTTGAGATGATCGTTCATGGATGTATCCCTAAAAAATTCATACTGGCATAACTTCTTCTTCAAGTACAGACGATTCTTGATACTATTCGTCATATATTGATCCTTGAGCTTCTTCCAAATTATCGAGGTGGATGTTTCACGCATTACATAATATATCACATTTAAAGTAAGGTGTAAACGAATTATACTATATGACTGCCTATCGTACTCAGCCCAGTCGGTGTCGGACCACTCATTGGGCTTAGTTTTATTCCCCAGTTTTATTCCCCACTAATGTTCTATGCAAACCCTGTTGGATAAGGATGTTGGACATCTAGCACTATCACATCACAAAATCTGTCTTCTTTCCGTCAAACCTCTTTATATTGAATTTGATCATGATTGTTACCGTAGAAACAGACGCCCCCTTCAAATGTGGTTTACTCGCCCGCCTTGTCACCCCTTCCAGTATATTAGCAGTATACATCTCTTACTATCACATAATTATCCCAAAGGATAAACCTGCCTCTGATACCAAATTATTGTGCTAAAATACGTAGAATAAGCCTTAGCATAAGCGTAGGATCGATCGAACAATTATGTGTACAATAATTAAAGAAACAAGTACACTAATATTCGAGTAATACGAAAAATAAGAGATTAAGAAAAAAAACAACTAACCAAGTACGCAAATAATTAGGTGGTATCGGCAAAACCGCCACTAATCCATCGGGTGAATAAGTATTATTAATGAAGATCAATTTCGAGTACAATGCGCAAAGCAAATCCTAACCGCTAATTAGAGCTCTCAATATTATTTCTCAAATATACTCTCTAATCTAGCTAGTAAACAATACAATACAAATCATTAGTAAAACCTATAGCAATGGTTCTATTTATAGAATATAAATCCTTGAGTCTAGAATTGCACAAAGCAAAACCAATTAGAAATTGAATAATACAAATTTAACTATGAATTGGACAATATAAAACTGAATAGGAATATGATTCCTTACTTTATGTTATTTAGCTACTAGGGTTTTCCAGTGCTGATGGCATGAATAAACAAAAAAAATTAAACATTCTAGTCGTGTTTGGTTTATTTGCACTAAAAAAAAAGGTAAGTTTGTGGGTATAGCACAATTACAATTTATTAGTGTTGAAATCTCTTAAATTTTTTTAAAAACCCAAATTTAACATGAGCAAAATAAATTTGAAAAAGTATTAAATTTTATCCTTTGTTCATTGAGACTCGAACATGGACTGAGCTCAGGAGTACGTCCTTTACAATTATGAAAAGGAAAGAAAAAATTTGATATAATTTGTGCCATTAAATGTGTAAATGTTTACAAAATTAAATATAATATTGGGTTTATCAGTACCGTCGGTATACTAAACAAAAATTAGCAAAACATTAATTTTACTTAAAATTTCAAAGAGATAACATACTCTTAATTTAAGTGAATGCGGTCGGTCTTATAGCAGTAGTATTTACTCCATTGCTCCAAATTAACATGTAAAATATGGACTAATGAGTTGTAAATTTTGACAATCTACAATATAAAAATATATTTGATATAAATCAACATCATAAAGCCGGCAATTGTAGTATTGCTTTTTTTTTTTTTTTTTTTTCTTTTATATATACTATACTGTTGTTAATATTTTCCTGATGGAAAATGTAAGTTGGTACTTCTCAGCCCACAACCCAACACCCAATTAGGATTTGGATATTAAAACATGGCCTTTTGAGGCTGAGATTTAGTACATATCACAAACATACTTGTCAAATTTGAGAGTCTGGCCTATTAAAAGCTCCCACTTACTAAAATTTGAGGTCCGGCCCTGAATCAAACTCATCCCATATGAACTAGTAGCTGCTTGATTAGGCTTCACCAACTACAACCATTCACCTCCGGCAACCACCCGCTAAACTTTCGTAGTCCGCGGTGGCAAAATATATTATTTTGATAAAAAAAATTAAAGAGTATTTTAATATTTAAAAAAGAAGTAGGAGAATACGTCATATGTAGAACTCTCTTGTGTGGTTAAAAGTCGGAATTTATTTTATAAAAATATTTTCCCTTTTCATTAGCTTAAATTTGGTGTTTATTTTTTATTTACAAAAATAAAGTAAGAGTATTTTTTCCTCCATAAGGCGCATCAAAATGCACAAATCCCAATTTGGTTAACAGAAAGAAGGAAAACATGACGATATATTGATTGAGCAGGATAACTCTTGTCCCTTGACCTAACAAATTAATAAACAAAAATTTGAGTAGAGGGGTTGGCCTAGTGGTAGGCAACCTCTACCCTTGTCTTGAGGTCAAGGTTCGACTCATGGGTTTGGATGGGGGGTTTTCTTTTATTTGTAGAATTAAAGAAGAGACTTAGACCTCCCTTAATTTGTTTTTAAATGGAAATGGAAAGAATTTTGGGGTATTTGATGGTGAGAAACTTTGAAAGCAAAAACACAAACAACACTTACAGTTGTAGAGCACAAAATAATGCTCTGGTTGGTGAAACAAATGATGCTCTTTCACTATCTACCAAAAATCTCTGTTTTTCTCCCGATCAAAGGAAAACAAATTTCCACCCTGAATTTTAAAGGCCCAAAAGAAAAAAGATCCTAAAAAAGAAAAATGTATTTAATTTTTAAGGGAGACCCACACACCCTAATTATCAATTTTTTTGACTTATAATGCACTACAAAGACCAACCAATTTCCCTTTGATTTGAACTATGCTAACCATTCTTTCTAGGGAGGATTTCAGTTTCTGTCCTTTTGCTGCTGGTAATTTTGCAGTTGAATATTTTATTTATTTTTTCCTTTTACTTGGCAAAAGGACATGGAATTTAGGATTTTGATTTTGACAATTGACCTGTAAAATTCCCCACCACTATTGCTTGATTGATGCAACATCCTTAACACGTGTGAGATAATATACCCCCTAAAGCAGAGTTATTTACTTAAATAGACCACTTTTTTAACTTATTTACCGAACTAAACCACTTTTTAACTTATTTACCAAAATAGCACACTTTTTAAAATAGTGATTTCGAATCACTATTTTAATGGAAAAATAGTGATTTCGAATCACTATTTTAAGTCGAATTTGGAAAAATAGTGATTTGAAATCACTATTTTTAAGGAAAAATAGTGATTCGAAATCACTATTTTAAAAAGTGTGCTAGTTTGGTAAATAAGTTGAAAAGTGGTTTAGTTTGGTAAATAAGTTGAAAAAGTGGTCTATTTTGGTAAAAAAATCCCTAAAGCACACTAAAATTATGTAAAGCGTTTAAAAAAAAGTATTACAAATTTTCTTAATAACCCTTTATTTAAGGATGTCATATTAATCCAATGTTAAAGGCATCCACCCGCATCTAAGTGAAGAAAGAAATTTATAATTCCCTTTCTTTTTAAAAAAATAATGCTAATTTTCAAAATATGAATATGAATTTAAGACGCTTGAAAAACAAAAAGACTCTTAAATTACAACGAAGATAATTCGTGAATTATCTTGAATTGTGTACAAGAAAAAAGGCTGCACATATCTACCATTTTCCTAACAAACATACACTTTCTAACTGTTACCAATTTTAACATTTTCAGTATACCTAAATTAACAGAATGCGCCACTTAGTTAATTTAAACTCTTAAATTTAGTTGGACGGTCACAAAGTTTAATCCTACAACTGAATCAACAAAAATACCAATTCGAACCTTATCAAAACAACCAACTAAAAATTCAAGCAAAAACTCAATAACAAATTTGTCTATCATCTTGGGTACTTTTGAACCTACAATATTCACATATACTCATCGGCTAGTGAGTACAATTTGTGAGTTTGTTTGGACATTATAATTGAGGTCCCATTCCTAGAAATAGCTGTACTATTTTTTGCTTTCTAGAGAAGGGAAAAAAAATTATAATAGGGAAAAGTGCGCCGTGCAAGAAAAAGAATTTCCAAAATCTTTCTGTCTTAATCAAACTATAAATATAATTTCCACTCACCACTTTGCATGTAAAGCATAACCCTTTCATGTAGGGTACCCCCTTAGTAGTACTTTTTATCCTTACCACTACAAAAAGTTATTGGGCCAAATTATACTCTGGAGTTTCTTTTTTTTTTCTCCTCAACTATTTGGGGCAATTTGTACGTACTTTAGTTAATCTTCTCTCGGTTTAATTAAAGACAAGTCATCTACGTTAGGATTTGGGAAGACACAAGATATTGTTGTGGTTAGGACCAAAAGTTTGTATCTCGTGAAAGTCAAACTTGTAACAAATGTTTTATGAGATATTTATCTAGTACGAGTTTACCGCTTTACCATCCTTTGAGAGTTTAAAGAGAATTTTTAAATTTGCTTAGCATGTGGTGGTTGGTATTTTATTATAAGTTATCGACAAGTGAAGAAAAGGGAAAATAATCAAAATGGCAATTGAACCAACAATAATTCCTTGAATGAAGACACAATGTTAATTAAGATAATATATATATAATTTAGTGGAATAGCTAGGTTACCTTAGCCCCAAATCATACCCTTAGAGATAGGGAGCATATTGCCTAAATGGTAATAAGACAAAGTGCTAGCTAAGGTTAGGTTATGCTGGTCAAGAAACTTCAAATTGTTGTATAATATATGAAATTTAAAAGAATAAGGATTAAAAAAGGGTAACTTTAACTCAGAAAATGCCTACACTTGATGTGCAACTAAGTTTTGTTTTGTTTTTTGAAGAACCCAGTTTTCTTTTTCCAAAGATTACACACATAGTATATATGTGTATCACTTATATGTAATTTTTTAAAAAAAAATAAAAAAACTCATCAAAGATCTAATTCAAATTTATTGTGTTATTAAAGAATGAAAATTTTAAATAAGTTATAAATTTTACAGTTGATTTTTTTTCCCGATTGAATTCAAGTTACGATTTCAAAATTATTTATTTACAGTTGATTTTATAATTTTTCCAAGTCAAATAGTGGCAATCACCATCGGCCGTGGGTACAAGCGAATTCTGACCGCAACTTGGACCTCTTATTTAGCGAAGGGCCATGTCTAAAATGCTTTATCTTCAATCATAATGTATAATTTCGTATCAATGAAGGATCCGTTTGATAGCAATATATAAATAAAAAATAAAAATAGTTGATTTTTGTGAGAAATTGAAGTATAAGTATTTTCCAACTTCGTTCTTACACAAATCAAGTACTTTTTTATTATTTTTTTATATTGTTATCAAATAGAGTTTAAAAATTTTGAAAATTTTCCTACTTGTTAGAATTCGTTTCCGACTAATTGAAGGAATTGAATTCGATTTCCCCCCACATATAGTATTAAAAAAAAACCTTTTCAAATTTTCAACTATCTCAATCGAAAACTATAATGACTTTAGTAAAAAGGAAAAAAAAATCCCTAGTGTCATAGACGGGCTACTTTTGGGGTGGGTGTGTGGATCTGTGGGGGTGAGTAGGAGTTTGGATGGGAAGAAATAAAAAAGAATTGAGGGCTTGCTTTAATAAAATTGATGAATTATTACCGCCTTTATTTTTGTTAATTTTTATGCATATTGTCCTACTTCCGGAAGAAAAGTTAAAAGGTGAAAATAAAATTATATTTTAGTTAATTGAGGTAATCTTTTTATATATGTTACAATTTCACAACTTCAATAAAGGAGGGATCAATTCATTTTTACAAATATAAATTTTCTTGTAGTCAATAACAAGTTCAATTCCGCTTGTAAAAATTAATTTCACATCTGCTATAATATAAAGCCTTCTCATAAGACAGCAGCAAAAATAAAACACTTTTAATTTAACAAACATTTTATATACATTAGGTGAGCTTCAAGATGGCACCAACTTGCTCAATGAATGATTGGACTTAAAACAAGATTAAATCTTTTTTATGCTCTGCGTATTACCAGCTTTCTTGGCAAAAGTTAAGAGAAAAACCAATCCCAAAAATATATTAAATAAATACTAGAATTCATCTGGAGGACGCGTGTTGCTGCATGATTGGTATTCTATTTTATCTCTTTTGAGACAAATTCTGTCACCCAAACACTATAATTTTTGTTGTTTTAACTCTTCTGTTCAAAAATATCATTTTCCAAAGAATCTTTCTGAAAATTAATCATATTAATCAACAGATCAATAATAGACCTCACAATAAAATATAAGCCATAAGGCTGCCGTGCTAAAAATATATAAATAAAACCCCCACAAAAGTTTTATTTTTACTAACCACCCCCATAATTTAATTATTAATTTATTTTCTAGGGTATCTTTCCATGCCCGAACTCCACTAAACTAACCCTTTTTCCTATTCATAAAGCCTCATATTGATTGGGTCTAGTCAGAATCTCAGCCACTGCCAACCTGGGATTCTTTTAATCCTCTGCTTTTAATCATAAACTCTAAACATTTTTAAATTATTATGAAACAAAAAATTAAACCTTCCCGGAGTTGTTTTAATTTGTTTACAGTAAAAAGATAACAGAAGCTTCTGTTTTCAGTCAGTCCAATGTACAAGACTCTTATTGCTATGACATTTAACACGCGTTTTATATGTATGTATGCGATGATGTTAAGTTGTAATGAATCAAATAATACCCTAACGCGGGTCGGTGCAATTTTCTTTTATTCATGGATGATCTATGAAAATTACAGGAGCATAAAATGTGGCAGAAATTGTGGTTGACTATGATCGCTAAGCTAATTAGCCCTAAAGTCTTTAATCATTTGGATTTAGACTTTTGTGATAGCAAAAGGAGCTCACTAATACAGCTGGTTACAACATAACTAATAATCATAATATAACCACCACAAAACACACTGTACAAATTGACAGTAACACATAAAAGAAAAATCTTGAATGAGATCAGGATAAAAATCTTGTCAAACTGATTTAATTAATATTTGAGAATTACACAACATCCAGTGGATTTGAAAATGAAAGTTGGTAGTGGTGGACATTTCTCCACTTTCTCATATCATCTGCGTTTACAAATATATCTTACATGTGGTGCTGTTAGTCTATGCACCCAAAAAAAAGGGATTGATTATACAAACTTTATAATAAAGAAACTCACAAAAAAAAAAAATTAGAAGCCCAAATCAATTACAAAAATTAATAGGAAAAATAATACTCTGGATTAGACCTAATAATGATGGATTAATTAGCAAATAATGCTCCACTTGGAGCTCAAGATCTCTTTTTTATATACAGCAGCCTCTTTCCCCTCTCTTTGAGCCCTTGAAGAATTTGTTGATGATCATTAAATGGTGATTACAGCTCAATTTTCATCTGGGATGTTTGATTTTGGGCTGCATCTAAAAAGATAATGATCAGTAACCAAACTATAAAGATAAATATTTCAAGAAACTCTCAAATTTTTGTTAAATTTATCTTTTCAATCTCACCAGTGAAGGATTGTAATTGAAAAGGCCTATCCGAATTGGGATTATCTCCAAAACCCATCTGAACAATGCTTTGAAGATCATCTTCGCAAAATGTAGAAAACTGGACACAATAAATACGCAAGAAGAGTTAGAGAATCGAATAAAATGGAATTTTTTTTTTGTTCAATTCCATCCTAGATTTACAGGTTTTGAGATTAAGAACATAGTTTACCTGAGGAAGTGGTTCACCAAAAACATCAATTTGAGGTAATTGTAAGCCTAATGGATCCACTGCCCCATTGGAAACATTGTTATGTACTTGCTGGTTTTGGTGGCCAAACAAAGCCGATGAATTTATCGCATGATTTTGATGTGAAAAAGACGCATTCGGTTGAAATATCTAGAATTCAAGATTTAAATATCAGATCAAAGCCCATTTTATCCACAAAAAAGAACACTAATACATAGATTTTTGTTTTAAACTTACATCCTTTGAGAGGATACTATCCATGTTAATATCTAGTCTTGGATTAACTGAAGCTAGCTTCATAGAGAGGAACTGCAAGGAATTTTCAAAACATAACCCGTTAACAAACAGGATTCATATAGCTAATTCAATTCAAGAATTGAGATTGTTTTATCGCAATTATACCTCAACTTGGCATTGCAATGACTGCACATAGTTTATAATTTCATCGAGCATTAGTGCTTTTCCGGTCACCTAAAGACGTTAAGTAGCAAATCCAAGTTAGTAACCAGCATCTAATGACCCAAAATTTGGAGGATAAACAATTTTTCATCATATACCTTATTGCAACCAGGAACAAGATCTTGAAGGAGCTTCATTCGTTCGCTAATCTTCTCTCGTCTAACCTGATAAAATTACCGAAAATTAGATTCTAAGTATATATTCCAATGCTTAATATATTCAAAGATTGGTTGAATTATTGAAAGAATTGGGTTGAAAATTCTTACTCTTTCAGCTAAACTATGGCTATCAGTAGCTTGGCCCCTTCTTGCTCTTACATGAATGTAGTCCTTCGGTGGCTCTGGTGGCTTTGGGCTGTTTTTTTCTTGTTTTTGACCTTCTTTTGCTCCTGCTTTTGTTTCTTCCTCAGCTTTTGCATTTCTTTCTGTCAATTTTGATCTCTTTGAGTTCAAATCCTCATCTTCAGCTTTCTGAAATGTTAAATTTGTTACAGATTTAGCTCAATTTTCAGTTTTGTTCTCTAAACGACACTATCAACCAAATTAGTCAAATTATAATATAATAACTATGATAAAGAGTTAGCTCAATTCTCAAAAAAAAAAAAATTGTTTTTGTTGTTTGTTTGTCTAAACACACCATCAACCAAAGTAGCCAAATTACAGGGTAATAATGATAATGAGTTAGGGATATGCGTACTTTTGTAGCATTTGGAGACTCTTCTTTTCGCTTTCCTCTTGAAATTGGTTTCCTCTTTCTTGAATTAATGTCATTTTGACTTTTGAATCCATTTTCCCCAATTGGGTTTTGCTCAGAAACAGATGAATCGTCATTGGAATTAGCAGTAGAGCTCGGTAATCTATTGAATTTCGCATCATTAGCACAATTCATCTCCATTTGAGCAGGGCTCTTGTTTTCTTGAACTCCCATTGGAGATCCAGCTAATTTGAGTGATGGATTACTTGAAACTCTCTGTAAAGAAGATCTGTACTGCGATTCGTTATTAGTATTATTAAGCCCAAATTGGCTACTCCGGCCATTAAAACTCCGGCTACCAAAGCAAGAAAACTTGGCCGCCCGCTCGGCGAACCCGGGATCGCCGGTGACCACCGGCAACGACGGATTCAAATTCAACGGAATTGAATTCCGGGGTAAATCATGAGATTTCGGCGGAGAATTCAACGGGGTGCTATAGCAAGAATTGTTAGTCGCCGGCAAGATCTCGCCGGAATTACAAATGGTGCCCAGTTTCCCGATGAGCTCCCGGATTGCAAAACTGTCTGTGGTGGTAGCTCCGGTAGGCGCCGCCGGCGAAGAGACCATGGAGCTAAATGCGGAGTCGAAGTGGGTGTACTGCTGCAAGTGTTCATTTGACTGCCATGTGGGCATGGGTGATTGGGAGAGGGAAGGGTCGAAGTGGAGGTGTGGCGAGAGAAAATATCGTTTGTCCATTGAAGAGAGAGAGGGAAGATTATGGAAAAAGGGAAAAGAGAGCAGTTGAAAGAGAGAGGGGGGAGGTTATAGGTTGGGTAGAAAGGGTGTTTAAATAGGGAAAGGGGGTGGGTTTTTGAGGTGAGGTGAGGGTGTTTGACATTTTTATCCCAATTTTGATGTTTCTGGTTTCTCACTCTCTCTCTGTGGCGTGAAAAGCGGAAAGAAAAGAATGCAGTGGTAGTGCCGGGCCTTGAACGTCAAACCACCCCAATTTTGCCCCCCGTTTCATTTCTCCAAATTAACAATTTCTTCTTCAAGGTTTTTGTTCATAACTAGCGTTACACTTGTCAAATAAATTTATTTGCCAAACTACAACTTATTATATAATTTGTGCTACTAAAAATACAGTAAGATAAGGATTTTTTTAACCATATTTGTGGAACCGGGTGTTTGTTTATTGTTAAAGGACTTGGCTCCTCTAATCCATTAGATCTAATTTTATCTAATAAGTTTTTTTTTTCACAAGTTAAACGAATAAATTTTTGTAGGACGATTTTATTTGTATTTCTCATATTTGTTATAAATTCTCCCTTGTCACGAACTCCCCCTACAGTAAATTTATTATCGTTAATACTCCCATAAAACTTGCTTAAAAAGAGGTAAGTGCTATCACATGCACTCGCTTCACTTAGAGAGAGTTTATTCGTAATAATTTACCTAACACAAGGCAATGGACTACTAGAATATTTTTTAAATAACGCCACATAATAAGAGATGAGTGCACTCACATAAATTTAGTTCAAATGGGGAGAGTTTATTACTAAACACTCACCTAACATTAGGCAATGGAGGGAGTGTTTGTGATAAATAAGGGGTGTTAAAATGTGTTTTTAGTTCATTTCTGGAGGGCAATGGGGGGTGTTTGTGACACATTTGGGGGGTGTAAATAACACTTTAATTTTTTTTATGAAATTTAGTGAAAATTATTTATATAATGAGTAGATCACTTTCACAAAATTTCATAAGAAGATTCAATCTAAAAGTGTGTAAGATGATCATTTAAAATTCAAAAATAAACGTATGTATCAAACTTTTACCATGCCTACTTCTAGATTGAATTTCTTGAAGAAATTTTGTTAGATGATTTCATTATAGAAATCATCTCCAGCAATTTTTATAGAAAAACAAAATTCATCCTTTTAATTCTCGAACTAGATCCTAGTGGACGGAATTGGACCAAAAGAGTAATAAAGAGGAGATAAGTCACATGTTAAACACTTATATTAAAAAAGAATAAACTCTAATATGTATTAAATTTAACACATATTCTCGTATAATTGTTCATTCTTTCCATTTATAGTAGATTTTAGGGCACATGTAAACATTTTTCTTGTTTATTTTATCTATTGATTTGTGAAGCGTTAAGTGTTGGAGTACGTGCACTATGATATCCGATAATTTTCTATTAAATACATAAAATAAAATAAAACTATCAATCAAGTATTACAATATAATAAGACTATCAATTTGGTGGAAGAGAATAATGGATAATTATTGAATCAATTCGGTACATATTATTAGTCCGTTATTGGTCCGTCAATAAAACCAACTAGATAACCCAAATGGTTGGCTCTGTAGTTTGTTCATCACTAAATTCTCGTGAGTGATTGATTAATT
Source organism: Lonicera japonica (assembly GCA_021464415.1). Lineage (NCBI taxonomy): Eukaryota > Viridiplantae > Streptophyta > Magnoliopsida > Dipsacales > Caprifoliaceae > Lonicera > Lonicera japonica. The sequence continues at coordinate 10,034,553 of CM038463.1, forward strand.
TAGTGAAAAACCCTGTATCTGAATTCCTCCAAGTGCAATTTTTTTAGGCCAGTGACACGTTCAATTATGAGAGCGGGGATTAATTCTACATCAATGTGATACGAAGACACATCTTAGAAAACCAAAAATAAAAAATAAAACCAGCTAGATAATAACATATTTGAAGTTGAACGTACCATAAGAGTGATATTATTAATTAAATGAAAAACATGTCCACTGAGCAAACACATTGGACACCCCTTTTTCTTTTTTGACATAAATAGTATCTTATTCGAAATGGAACAACAATGTTAGGAAGCCATTATATATCTACATCAACCAAAGTAGAATAATGGCATTGGAATCAAATTTAATTGTGGATAGAAGTATAATATAGCTAGCTAGTCCAAGGAGTCTACCAATGCGACGTCATCGCTAATAATCTATTTTTTGCAACCTTTTAAATTTTAGACTTCAGTTTATAATTTTATATTCAAGTTTTCACAAGATTATATAGCCTAAGAGTAAAACTTTTGATTTTATTATAATATGTGTATACAAGGCACGCATTAATCTTTTTCTTACTACGATAAATATGTTGGTTATTTTTAGTAAGCTTTGTTGAAATTGTATAAAATGAAATATATTTAGCATATAAAATGAAATTGTATCTTCATAGCGATTATGTTGAAATAAATAACAAATTGATAAAATTTGGAGACATTATGCAATCAATTAAATTAAACAGGTGGCATTGAATGCTTTGTTACTCGTCCTTAATTCCTTATTATTGTTTTATAATGACACACACACATATATATATATATAAGAGGCGATTAGATATAAGGACTTATTTCAATAATAATATAATTGTAAAGAACAATTATAAATTACCAGTGTGACACTAATGTCTCTTTCTTATTTAACTAATAACACCATGGGCGTATCTTTGTGTGTGTTGGGGGGGGGGGGGGGGGTGATGCTTCAGCCCAGCTCTCCAAAAATATATCAACTAGTACCTTATGTATTTTTATTATAGATTGAGCTTGTAGCCTTGTGGTCAGTGAATGCTTTATTAAATTTGTTGTGTACCCCAGGTTGACAGCTCAAATCCGTCCTATGGCAATAGTTTCTCAAATCTTGGATCTTCCCTTGAATAACACCAAGGTTCTAAAAGGTGTTAGGCGGATTTAGGACAGTGACCTAGCGCCTAGGCGGCCAGGCGTCAGGCGATTTTTTAATTATATTTTAAATTTTTAAATATATTTAAAATTATATATACAAAATAAAATACTAAAAAATCATTAGATTAAATAAAGTACTCAAATAAACATAAAAAGAAGTTCAAATATCCAATTAATAAGTGAAACATGGTCATTGGGTTCACTGTCCAAAACAAAATTGAATATGGGGTCACATTTATATGAAATTTTCAATTTATTTTAAGCAGTAGCAGCAACAATAATAATAACAACAATAACAATAAAATACTAAAAAATCATCAGATTAAACATAGTACTCAAATAAACATAAAAATAAGTTAAAATGTCCAATTAATAAGTAAAACATGGTCATTGGGTTCACTGCCCAAAACAAAATTGAATACGGGGTTACATCTATATGAAAATTTTAATTTATTTTAAGCAGCAGTAACAAAACAACAACAACAACAACAACAATAATAATAATAATAATAACAATAACAATAATAATAAGGTAGTGAAAAATAAAGGGCAGCAATAAAAGAAAAATAAGAAAAAAATATAAGATAAGATTGAGGAAGTAAGGTAGTATGATGTGTTTATAACTAGTCAAAGCAAGCTCTTCTTTAACATCTTCTAGCCATTGCAATTGTTGGCTAGGGTTTCGTTTCAATCAGAGGAATGAAAGAAGAATTTACTTATGATGGTTGATATATTGTATCTGATGGTGCAAATTACTGACCAAATTCACCCCGCCAGCCATGAGCTGACACGTGGCCGACCACATCAACAATCAGACCTATCTTAGGGGAAGGAGCTCGGAAGAGCCCTGCCCATGTACTACAAGGAGAGAAGAGCCCTCCATAAGTTGGATACATGCACAAAAGCTAATTACGCTCATCAAATTACAGAGCTCAGATTCCAGAGCTTTTTTGATAAGCTCTAGAGCTCCATTGCCCAACTACTCTGACAGAGTAGCTGGCGAACGGCATGGGCGATTGCCACCTGCCCGGCAGAACACACATAACTTCCTTCACCTTCATTAAATGCACACCAGCCACATTTAATGCACCATGATTGATGGAGAAACAAAGTCAGAGTTAGTGATGATCAATGCATGACTTCAGACCTGCTCTGGGAACTCTCATAAGCGTTTTCTCTTGGTCATATATATAGAAGAAGTATTTACTTCTGTCAACTAACTCAATAGCATAATTACTGCTGAATAACCAATAACAACAGAAAGATAATAGCTTGAAGAAATATAGAGACATCGAGCACAAAATCAAGCTCCAAATACAAAGAAACTAGAATTTGTGTGGTCATAAACGTACTCTCATTGCAATATTGTGATGATAGGTTAGATAGAGAGATAATTGTGAATTTCTAATAGCCACTTAGTTATATCAATAACAAGGCAAAACTGATATATTAGCTCTATTCCACAGAGGATGACTAATCCGTATTTTCATACGAGGTCAACATCTTCTATACATCTTTGACTCTATTGACTTGTTGTACTTATTGTTCCAATCATTTGACCCCCTTATTTGATTATGTGGTCAAAATACCTTTTCAATTTTTAACACAAACAATATCCATTTTTTTAAATGGTATTTTTTTTAACAAAAAGAGAAATAAGTAGCTTATTCAAAATTGAAAAACAAATAAGTCTATCCGCCTAACCCGCCTAACTCCCGCCCAGCCTGCCGAACTCCCAACCAGCCCGCTTAGGCACTAGCCTAAATTCGCCTAATTTATCCCCGCGCCTAATCACCTGCTTAGGCAAAAATCGGGGCACTCGGGTACCGCCTAACCCGCCTTTAAGAACACTGAATTACACAATAATCCTAATATAACATCTCTCAACACTTAGCACCGATCTCGATCAAAAATTTTAAAACCCAAATAACTTCCTCTATCACGTATTCAAAAGACACTTAGCACTTATTGATCAGAACATAATAATTAATTACATGGTGCTAAAACAGTTTTAGCACCAATTGTTCAACATTTGAATGGTGCTAAATAGGTTTTAGTACATTCAATTTAGCTATCTGTGTTCACCTGTGGTGCTAAAATAATTTTAGTACCAATTGTCTAATACTAGAATGGTATTAAAATAGTTTTAGCACAAGTTGTCCAACACTAGAATAGTGATAAAATAGTTTTAACACCAATTGTCAAACAATAAAATGGGCTAAATAGGTTTTAGTACCTTTAGTTTAATTATCTATGTTCACCTGTGGTTCTAAAACCTTTTTAGTACGTTCAGTTTAGTTATTTGTGTTTACCGATGGTACTAAAATAGTTTTAGCACCAATTTTTCAACACTAAAATGGTACTAAAACAATTTTAGTACCAATCGTCCAACACTAGAATGGTTCCAAAATAATTTTAGCACTAATTGTCTAATACTGGAATGGTGCTAGATAGGTTTTAGCACCTTAAGTTTAGTTATCTATGTTTACATGTAATGCTAATTTTCTTAAGCATATTCAGTTTAGTTATATGTGTTCACCTGTGGTACTAAAACAGTTTTAGCACCAATTGTTTAAAGGTGCTAAAAAAGTTTTAGTAGCACGGGTGAACATAAATAATTAAATTGATGGTACTAAAATGATTTTAGCATCATAGGTAAACACATATAACTAAATTGAAAGTGCTAAAAGGGTTTTACCATCATATGTAAATATAGAGTTAAATTCTGCATCAAAAAAATTAACAAGCTCTTGTAGCTTCATCATTGTCATCACAGTAAGACAACTAATATATATAAATAATTGAATAGGGAGGGCATGGGAATGAGAATTATGCATGCATGTATATGGGAATAATTTAATCAAAAAAGAGGGACGAGTGACGGGACTTCCCCCGAGCAACCTTTGAGTAGAGAAGATGAAGTAGAACACTAGAACATGGCATCATCTATGTTATGGAGAAAGAGAAACAAGGTAAAGGAAATTGGGCCAATTTTATTCACACATTATATTAGGGATATATTTATCTATCAATATTTATCACTTTACTTAAAATAAATTAGTATTATCAAAAGTGTCCTTATTATAAAGTTAAATTATAAAATTAGTAATACTTCTTTTATTAAACATAAGTCTATCCTTAAAATTATAAAATATTACGGAATGAAATCCTAGAGCACATTATCTTTATATATAATTGGGAATTGACTAATTTGTGAATTTCACTTTAGTTTATTTCCATTGATTATTCACATCTCTTAAGCTTAACTTTATTCTCTTCTCCTATCCTTTTTTTTATTTGTGGAGTAATAAATACTCCTTCCGTCTCAAATTGCTGGTCCATCTTTTTTTTTGGATGTCCCAAAATAAATGTATACTTTTTATATAAGATAAATATATACCTATTTTACTCTTTTGTACTTTTACTTTTCAAATAAAAATTTTGAATAAAGTAAATGTTGAAAAGGAAAAATCAATGTAAATTAATTAAAAAATGTAATGATGATTTTAAATATTTAATAAGTTAAATTCTTCAAAAAGTACCGGCAATTTAAAACGAAAGAAGTATAAAATTGCATAGAGTAAATAATATTTCTCAATGATTGAGTCAAACGGAAGGTGTCTGTTGGGTGTTTGGGGTTAAAAGTCAAAGGAAGTTAAATATAGAGTTATTTTATTGGTCGATTAATAATTTAACGTACAATTAGTTTTTCTATTAATTTGGTTAACATAAAAATAAAAAGTAAGATAATAAATAGACTAATATTTTTATGGGAAGAAAAAATAAAAATGGTTAACGTGATTAGGTCGAGTCAATGATTGCCTTAAAAGTCACACTTATGCGGTTAAATAGGATTTTGTCGGGTTCATATATCGAAGCAATACAACCTTTTTTTACATGGCATTCTTCCCAAGAAAATGCGAGACAAGCACATATAATCTCCAATTTTAATATTTACTTTCTTTTGTCACACCTCATAGTAATTCTACTAGAATTTAATTGCGGGAATTGAAAAACTGATTCAAATGATGTGTTCACGTGGAATAAATTTATTAATAAATAGTTGAAATATATATTTTTATAATTTAAATATATATATATATATATATATTGATGTATTAATGTCATATTATTTGAATTGTATTTTTTTTAATCACAATTTTAAATTCTTCTAAAATTGTTGCTTGAATTATAACCAAGTGGACAAAATGATTAAATTCATGTACTACTGTTTTAGAAAAATATTAATACTATTTTGTCTCTTCTAGTTTTTTTCTCCAATTTTTTTCTAAAATTAAAGGGAAGCAAAATTAATTAATCAGTATGTACACATATTTACCTTTCAAAAATTATTTTAAAATTAAATTAACTTTCTAATAAGGGCTTATACATTTGTTTAGCATGAGCTAAGGTACATCCACCCAATAAGAATTTATAAATATCTCACAAGTCTTTTTCTACTACTTAGTTATATGTCGGTCTTCTTAAGTACCCAACATTATGTTAAACACTAATTTAGTTAACATTATATCAAAACATTTTTAATATAAATAATTGTTAAATTCAGGTAATTTTAAGGACAGAGTGGGGAAATTCAAATTTAGATACGTGTTCTAATACGAAAAATACGATAAATATATTTTATGTGTTACGTACGCTTTCATTTTCTGTAGAACCTATGGTACATTCCAATTAATAAGTACGTACTCACAGATGTATGAAATTATAAATCTGGATGTAATTACTTATTTATTTCTGTTGTTGAATGAATGAATCTCTTTAAAACTTTCGTTAAAAAAATGTATGGAAATTTACAACTGTTTGGGCTTAATTTGGGCTTGAAAAAGACAACAACTTTTAGACCACCTATTACTCACTACAGAGAATTTGGTGAGGTTTGTTGAAGTAATTTAATGTCATTAAAATTTACAATCAATAATTTGATTACGAATTTCTTTTTATTAATGATTACGGGTAATACTCTACAGTTGTTTTGCTTAACTTTTTCCACAGTTTCATAAGGTACCTCACTGGTTCTCCCAAGTTAATTAGTTAACACTAAATAAGTAATATATATTTGTTTTGACAACAATATTATCTCATAAAAAATTATATAAAGAAATAACATGCATATTGTATAACTTAATAAAATATTCATTGAGAACACTCGGGTTCAAACCTCTAGACCTTCGCTTCTGCAGATCTTTTAAATATATTCACCATTTGTGTATAGATATATATATGAATAGTTGGTATTTTTTTTTTCTCTTTTTTGAGAAAAGTTAGTATTCATCCAAGATTTAAGGGAAGAAAAACTATGTGGCCGCTTCATATTTCTTCAATGCCATACGAAATAGGTAACTCATTAAATACAAGCCTTTTCGTTTAAGGGTACGTACAAGTCAGTAACAAAGAACCCCTGGCCAGTTCTTTAACTTATCCCCGGCCCCTATGTGTACATTTTCTATGTGGCCAGGATTTTCACACATGTACAGTTTGCCCCATTAATTCATACTGTCAACGTGTTGCGTTTGATATGGGGATAAAAAAATAAAATAGGATAAAATTGTTCTATTCTACATACGATGTTTGTTAAGATTAAATATAAGACGGATTAGTTATTCCATAAATGCTTTTTATTCCATCGAGGTAGGAATTAACAAATCTCCACATACGAAGCGTAATTGTTTTATTTTGTTTCAAAGAGATTAAATAACCATATTAGACATTTTAATCCGGCACGTCAAACGCGAAAACACATTAGTTAATTATGTATTTTTGTATTTTACTTTCTCTTTTTCCCCCCTTAGAATCACCTTTAGTTATACATGCATATATATATATATATAAACACAAAATTTTAGGTACGGATAAGTTTGTACGGATTAGTTCCTTTTATAACGGAAAAACGTCGTAAAAGAATCAGTCCGTAAAAATTAGTTTGTACCAAAAATGGACCATATATATATATATATATATATTTTCTGGACAGAAGTTTATTATGATCCAAAAAAAATAAAATTTTAGTAGCTTAATTTTGTTCCAAATAAGTAAGACGGTAAACACGTTAACTTTTACACGCAGTGAATATATGTAATAATAGGGCAATAACTAACATTGACCAATTACAAAACCATCCAAAGTCTAGCAATTCGAGTGGAATTTACCCTCTATTGAAAGCCCGAAGATTTTATGTACGTACCTACTCTGAAATATTACCGTCTATTTTATTAATTTTTATCAAGTACTATAAAATGAGAATCACTTTCGTTGCCATCGAAGACATGCCATATTTTTGGTTTCCAATTTTATTCTTGTAAGATTCTTTTTATATCATAACATAATATACGTGATATTCAAACCTTGTCATTAGCAATGATAGTATCACTCTTGGCTGCTACACTCATCCCATGTGTATAAAAATTAATTTTTTTATGATGTCAAAGCTGCATTGATTTGTGAAAATCTATTTTTTCTGTTAAAAATACTATTCTCTCTCTTAATGATACTCAATGGCGATTTAAGCACGGATCAATGAAATGGTTACTTCTTATACACCATGAGAATTGGGGCACACATTATACCTGTGCATGTAATAAAATAAAGTATGCACAGAAGATTAATAAAAGATGCTTTTCGACGATTAAATTATTAGATTAATAAAAGAAAGCACGCACAAAAGGTTTAAAACCATAAACATTGGCAAAGTTGCAAACCTTGTGAAACTCAAAGCTCGATCAGATGCATATTTAATATGACTCTTCTGGGAGTTGTTCAATGCCTCTTGGCCACCGTTGAAGTGGGAAGAATTTTGATTTTTGAAAGGGTACCTAAAATGACGTTCTGTGCTATCAACAAAACAAACCATCATAGCAAAATCAAACCCTAGTTTTATCTTAAAATCTTTAATTTCATTGTAAGGTGCATTTGGCGTGGCAGATAAGGAGGTATGATAGGATAGTATAAATGTCGGACAAAATAAGAGTCGGAATTAATCGGATAGAAATTATGTGGGATATGATAAGAAAAGAGTCAGTCGGATAAGGATTAAGCGAGATCGGACATGATAAGGAATAGTCGGATAAAAATTTAATAAACTTTGTCTTTGATGGAGTTTCGGATTACACGTTCAGATATTATATAATACAACTTACTTTTTTTAAAAAAATATATGCAATTTTAATTGTTACTCACAATTTTTTTTAACTAATGCAATTCTCCTATTTATAAATAAGTTTTGTAAAACACTCTTTCAGAAAAGTTATATATTACATACAATATTTACGAACTAAGCATTAAGTACAATTTCAAATTCTAATATTATCATTTTTTCTAAAATTAAAGTTTCTTATAAATACTTTTATTTAATAAAAAAAATAAAGAAAAATATCATATTATACAATAAATGAATTTTATTAGTTGAGTTACTGTGATTTTGGGTGGTTGAAAATTTTTATTAATAAATTTGATTATTTAAAAGGCGTAAAGAAAAAGATCAATATAAAAAAAAATAATTTTTATATTCATTTTGTTATCCAGCAACTATGAGATAAAATAATACCATCTACAGGGTAATATATATTTATCATTCTAATCCCGTGTTGCACCAAATGCGAGATAAGATTAAAATATCTTATTTATCCTTTCACTAAACACATATTTATTTATCCTATCATTTTTAAAAAACAAATACCGGATAAAATTATTTAATCTAATCTTACTTTTAATCCCAAAAATCCCTAGGTTACTTCATAGTTCTCCTTCCCCTACACCGAAACCATTGTATTTTCACCCAAATTACACCATTGTTGTAAAAATCACGGCTATACACAGAGCGTCTCAACCTCTTATAAATGCCCGGGCAGTACGATATAAAGGTGGTTGTGTGACCACTGAGAGCAGCAATTCTTCACCGCACGGCGGACGTGGTGCTTTGCCTTCTGAAGGCGGCAGCCCTTCGGACCTCCTCGTCCTCACCTGCAAGTCTGCAACAGTTCTTCCTTCCCTATATTACTTAGTTGCTTATTCTTAAGCCTATATATTCATAAATTCTTATCTACAAGACTAGATGTTCCTCCCCCTTCCTATTCCCCTTAGTGTTTGTACTTTGTTGTATTCCTTGAATTTGAATTCGCGATATGTTGAGAATCAAGACGGTTTCATACTGTTGTTTCCAACTACCAAAAGGAAGAGGTAGATGAAGGTGCTCCCTGCTTGGGTGGGTGCGACCGTAATTGCCTCAACAAGTGTTGCGTTCTAAGTATTTGTTGAAATTCCTCTGTGAAGAGTTTTTGGTTAATCTTTGTGTTTTTTTCCATGGAATTGTTCGGTTCTATGTTCAATTCTTAATTTGTATTCAATTAGAGGCAAAGCTACCTTTATGCTATGATATTTGTAGTATAAAGTACTTGATTATGATTTTTTATGTTTCCTATCATTACTTGGGGAGGTGATATCTTTAAGCTGATAAGAGTCTAAATTGTTATCACTTGATGGTGGCAGTGATGATCGTATGAAGACGGGGCTTGAAATTAGTAAATTTAGAATTTATAAGAAGGAAAATTGAGGTGGAGAGCAAGGGATTACATTCGGATAATTAAGGAGAAAAAAATGTGAGATTCTGAATCAGAGGAGGATTTATGAGCTACATTTGCTTCCGCCAACTTTACAAAAAAAAATTAATTTCTTCTTAATTTTTTTTTTTTTCGCTGACGGGGGGAGGGGGCGTGACGGTACGTTGGAGGGACTAATGGTAGATTAAACTAGCATGGGAATAGGGCGCATTCATCAAGAAGAAAAAGACGTATCAAATAAAGAGAGTTTTTTTCCAAATTAAGCCACTTTTTGAAATTATTATTAACTAAATTAGACAACTTTTACCGGATAAAAGAGAATGGAACATAAGCTTGCTGTACTCTATGTTTTCTTTCAGAGATTGTGAAGAGATTTTATCCATTCCTATATCTCGGTTTACTCACGAAGATAGGTGGCACTGGAAATTCGACGAAAAAAGGCATTTATTCGGTTAAGACTGGATATAAAAGCCTTGCGGCTAATAGCTTGCCGGTCTTGGGTCCAGCGCAAATCCCTTGGTGCAGCATTTGGTCTCTAAATGTGCCTGGAAAAATATCGAATTTCTTATGACGATTGTTCTCCTCTCCGTTGCCAACAAGAGCAGCGTTACGCGCGCGTCATGTCGATATTGACATAATTTGTCCATTATGCAACCAAGAAACAGAAATTGATCTTCACATTTTAATTTCATGCTATGTGGTGAGAGCGGTGTGGCTGCGCTCTGAATTCAGTGACCATCTGGCCGGTCATACATCTTGCTCGTCATGGTGGAATCAGATTCGAAGCCGGTTCAGTAAGTCAACGGTGGAGGGCATTGCGGCGTTGCTGTGGTGTATTTGGTCAAACCGCTACAAGAAAATTTGGAAAGGCTCGAGGTTCCATGCCGGTTCAGTGGTGATAATGGCTAAGTCCCTATTACATCAATGGCGTTAGTCGAAGGAGGGTAGCCGACGGCTAGCATTGCAGAATGTAGAAGGTACGGAGCAGTGGGTGTGTCCTCCTCTAGGCATCATAAAGTGCAATGTCGACGCAAGCGTCGACCTGTCAAATGCAAAAGCTGGCTATAGTTTTATATTGCGAGATCATGTGGGTGAATTCATTGTAGGAGGCCCCGGGAACATCAATTTTACTCTTCAACCGAAAATTGCCGAGGCCATAGGGATTTGAGAAGCTCTGAGCTGGTTAAAAAAAAATGTGCAAAAGGTTATTTTGGAAACATATTGTGAAGTATTTGTGAAGTTTTTTCATAATAAAGAACCGAACTTGTCGGTTTTCGGCCTGATCATTGATGATTGTCGTGCTATTGCGTTGACTTTAGAGTCATGCAAGGTAGAGTTTGTCAAAAGAACAACGAATGGTGTTGCTCATAGAATAGCTAGGGCGGCTCTTTCATTGTCTGTCTTTGAGGAATGGGAGCATGTTCCCCCTCATTATATTTCTAATGTACTCGTTATCAATTAAGTAATTTATTCCGATTTGGCTTCAAAAAAAAATTAGACAACTTTTTAACATATTTGTCAAATTAGCACACTTTTAAAAATAGTGATTTTGAATCACGTTTTTAAGTCTATGTGAAATTCTGAAAAATAGTGATATGAAATCACAGTTTTTGGTAAAAAATAATGAGAGCAAATTACTATATTTATTTGAAACCACTGTTCACCAAATACTGAAAAAAGTAAAATGGTGAAAGTAAATCACTATTTTAACATAAGAATAGTGATTTTAAATCACTATTCTTACGAGCAAATCACTATATTTATTTGAAATAACTGTTCACCAAATATTGAAAAAACTAAAATGGTGAAAGTAAATCACTATTTTAACATAAGAGTAATGGTTTAAAATCACTATTTTAAGTGAAATAACATTTTTTCCAAAATTCTCAAACTTTACCCAAAACATAGATGGTGTGAGAAAATTCCTATTTTAATGTAAGCACGGTGACTTTAAATCATTATTTACTATTTTTTTATTGTTCTATGTTTTATTATTATTAATTTTATTATTTAGACACATATAGTTCCATTGGTATAAAAATATACAATTCGTAAAAATTTGAATTAAATACTCTTAATTCGTTAAAGTATACAATAGATATTTTTAATTTTATTAAATTTATTTTGAATATAACTTTGTTCATTTTTCGATATATTCATATATTTTAAGGTATATGTTAATTTTATTTTCGTTAAATTGTTCATTAAATAGAACCACTAATTATATATAGCAAATTTATTAAATATTTTTCAATAATTAAAATTAAACAAAACCATAAAAAGTACATGAATAAATAAAACATTTAGGTAAACCCATTACATATAATTAAAATTTAAATGAACAAAAACTTACCCGTCATATGTATTAGACGAAAAAGCCATTACATTCGTAGGATGAACTGAAAATTGAGGAAGAGACATACAAAAAGAAGGACAACAAAATTACTCGCAAAACATAAGACATGATACAATTTAAGAAAAACGTAAAAAAATATAAGCACCAAATGCAAAAAAAAAAACATGATTTCAATCAGTTTCCATTTGCAACTGCGCATCTGGAGTCGTGGCTATTTCTTCAGTATTGTATTCAATACCTGTGTTTAACGACTATGCTTTCCATATCGCAGTTTGGCATACAACATTCAATAAATCCTCTAGGTCGTGTCCGTGCAAAGATCTATTTGCATTGGTTACCCATTCAAATTGAGTTGGTTCCTAACTTCCATTGTCCATTGGAGGCTTCTTCGAATTGAACTTTGCTATCAAAAGGACATGTTTATCAATTGGCTCAGTCAATGAATGCAGTGAGCTTTGTCCGGATGCAACCACCCTCCAGTCTTCATTAAACACTTCAAATCAAAACTTATCAAATAGAGTGCAGTCATAGTATACCAATTTATTCCATGTAATGTACAAATGTGGCGAGAAGACAATAGGCATATGATAAGTATTTATCAAGTACCATAGATAGACATAAAATAAAGGCGTCCATGAGTGTAAAGGCACGAACGCACGTGCTGAACGATAGGGAGATTCGAGATTAGGCCATTGATACAAAAAATTTCTTACCTTTAAAAGAGGAGATGGAGTTCGTACCAACCTTTGACACATTGATATGATTTTATGAGCTTGATTTCGTAAGAATCGATCTTGTATTTCCCTTTGAATTTAAAATGGAAGGAGGGGAACTAAATCATCAATTCTGAAGGAATTAGCCATGTTTTGTTTATAATAAGATGGGAGTAAGATGATAGTTGAATCTTTGTAGTGAGATTGGGGTGAGATGAGAGTAATATGAATATGATTCTTATATAGGAATGAAATCTTTGGGTCCTTTTTTTTACATGTGTTATAAAATCACGCATTAATTTAAGTGTTGTAAAATCACTTACATTTTCAGTGATAAGTACTATTTGAGCTCAGCTGCTGACAATACTATAAAAGTTTGTGAGTATTGTAAATCACGCCTTTATTTATGTGTTGTAAAATCACTCGTTGATTTATAAAGTCATAAAATAATTTACGACTTTATAAAGTCATAAAACATTACAGTTGCACGATATGACAGCACACTGCAAAGTGATAGTGATTTGATCTTTCACTAATATTTTCAGTCGTTATAACATGTGCATCAATAGGGTAAGTCTTAGGGTTATTCATATTAATTCAATGATTGCTACAGTAACATGATATGACAACACACTGCAAAGTTATTTAAACTTTTACTGATATTTTCAGTCATTGGTACAAATGCATGAATAGACTTAGGGGTACTGATATTTTCATTATTGTTAAGAGTTGCATGAATTCAAGATATATTAGTATATTAATTTGTGTAATAGAAGGTATGACATAGTCTCAACCGAGTTTACAACACTTATCTATTATATATATAAAAGTACGAATAACTTAAATAAAATAGTATAACTCCATATAATTTTATATTAGTATTAGTATTTCAAATTGAAATTCTAATATATTTTTCAAAATTAATTAAACAAAAATATTAAGATAGATTTGCATTACATAAAATAGTATATATATATACACCATAACTTTATATATTTTTATATTTGTATTACTGTTAGTATTCTATATAAATTTAAACTCTTATTTGGCTAAAGTAATTAAATAAGTTAAAATTTGTATTAAATTATGTGTTTTGTACAAAACTTCTATATAACTTCATAAAATCAAATGAATTTTACACTTGATATTATGTTTGTTTATTTGCTATTATAGATATCCGATAATTTCGACAAAGTTCCATTTGTTATTATAGCTATCCCATTCATGCTCTCATAATGCTGTAAATAGTAAAACATGCAATTCTATATTAATTTCGACAGAGTTCCGTTTGTTTTTAAAGTTATCTTATAATTTAAAAAACATGTCTAACAAATATGTAAAACAACAAAACATATAATATGAACAACCCACAAATATATACATGTACCCAAAATTTTTATAATACCAATATATACATGTACCCAAAAAAATATCCATATATAATAACAACCGCCCACCAACAAACTACTATGTACCACAATTAGGAATTTTTCTTTTTCTTTTAGGCCTTCCCTCTACCTTGATTTCTCCACCTACATGTCCCTCTCCAGCCCCATCTCTACCCCTACCTCTACCTCTGTGTCCACTTCTCGTCTCCCATTCCCTCTGCCTCTACTTCCGCCAAAAGGTACCAAGGTTGTATCTACAACCTTTGATGTAGCCACCTGTGTCAACCCCATTGTTTTCTCATTTGTAAAGTTTAACTGTGAATAAAATGGCGGTATGGGATGGTTGGCATGACCATTCCCATTTACTTCTTGCCCTAGATCATTATCGTTCTCATTTTCACTATCATGACTATCGTCATTGTCTGAGTCAATGTAATCTCTAGTTTAGTATTCAGATTTAGTCACATGATGAATACGGTTACTAGCTAGCACCCCTCGCATAATAAATGCCATTGAGGCCTCAGGAACCTCGTTGCTCGTGGCACTAAACTCTTGCCTATGGGATGGCAATGGAGGGGGAGTGACATTCGGGGAATAAACAAGCCGACTCTCAAAAAAGTCAAGTGGTTGAGCGTTACACTATGTCATCGGTGGTGATCCATATGGACCGTTCAACATTAAATTTTCTGACCTTAGGTTCACATCGGAATTAAATTCAACTATCCCTACGTACACATGTATTAAGTTAGCCGATGATACATCCAAACAAGCACCCATCACAAATTCCAAACTCTCGTCGTCATCAATTTCGATGCCCGAAAAAATTATAGTATTAGAATCTACATGATCGGGGGTTCTACAAGTTATCTTCAAAGTGGATGACGTGCGATCAAAACCCGTAATTGAATATATTTTGCAGACTAATTGTTCATAAGTAGTCTTTTTAATGAACCTAATGCCCTTTTTTAGTCCTCTAGAATAGCTTAAACCCTCGGCCCAGTAATCATCTCACCACCCCAATACACCAACAAATTAAGATGACTTCTACTATCCATTATCCACCTTCATAATAATAATCGAATTTTAGTCCAAATGCAATGATATTGATTTTAAATAATAAGAATCTCTAACTTAACAATAACAAAAAAAAAACTAGACAATGAATCTAATAAAATATCTTATTGTTAAAGGGATGACCCATTCATTAGGAGCATAAAGCCTGTTATAACTTCAACACTGGAGATATATATAAATGCAATGGCTATTCTAAGTTGTATACATGCATTCAATTTGTTTACCACGAATTTATACGTAACACATATGTACATGTAAACCTATATATATTTCTATCCCAAATTTGTCTACTTTCCGCACCTTAAATTAGGGCAATGTTTATTTTTCTCATGTATCTTAGGAGACCTGCAACATAAATGTAGTATTCAAGAATTACAAGAACAAAAATTAGGGCATTTTACAAAATAGCAAACTTAGGGCCAAACTTTAAGATAATTATCTTATAGTTAAAAACGAAAAAGTTAGGGCAATGCTGCAAAATAATTACACACTTTGCAAAGTAGGGATTACAATAGAGAGAATCACGGGTGCGATGCCGAAGTTAGTGGAGAAATTGGTGAAGTGAAAGTCATCAATGGTAACTTGTTTGAAATGGTGAAAAATGACCTGTGAGATGTAGATACAGAGAATCGACAATGAGTGGGTCTCTTGGCCGATGGTAGACGAAAGTTATGGCCGGTGATGATGGTAGATAGTGGTGGTGGTGGTCGGCGTAGAAAGATGCAGATAGTGGTGGTGGTGGTCGGCGTAGTGGGTTAGGGCTTTTTTCTGAAGAATGAATGCGGACAGATGGATGAAAGCGTGATTTGGTCTAAGTTAGTATTTCATCTCACAATTTTAAGTTAAAATAGTGATTCATTCTCACTATTTTAAGTTAAAATAGTGATTTTTCCTCACTATTTCTATTTAATCGATGCGCAAAATAAAACTATTGTTCCTTCTCACTATTTTAACTTAAAATCGTGATTCTTTCTCAATATTTCTATTTATCCGAAGTGCAAAAAAAAATTTGTGGTTTACTTTAAAATAGTGATTTGATATCACTATTCTTATGCTAAAATAATTATTTGCTTTCATTATTTTTGTTTACCACGAAAAATTGTGAACAGTGATTTTAATAAAAATAGTGATTTACTCTCACTGTTTTTAACCAAAAAGCGTGATTTCAAATCACTATTTTCACTATTTTTACTTTTTCATTAATTTTTGAATGACTTAAAAACGTGATTCGAAATCACTATTTTTACATTAAAATAGTAATTCAAAATTACTATTTTAAAAAGTGTGCTCGTTTGGTAAATAAGTTGAAAAGTGGCTTAGTTTGGCTAATAAGTTAAAAAAGTGGTCTATTTAGGCAAAAAACTCAAATAAAGAGTAATTTTCTTAACGATAATTTATATATATATATACTTTCAATGAGATTCTTTTGTATATACGCAGATTTGACAAAATTGGACAAAACACAATAACACAAAATGACCCGACACAAAATTATCAGTTAATAGGTAGATTCTTATTAGGTTTGGGTTGAAAAGACACAACAAATTAACAAATGGGTTGGCCTTGACCTGTTAGTCACCCGTTAAGACCCGTTAATATTTTGAGTCGTTTCATACCGGGTCCACTTGATAACCCAATAACTGGTTACTAGGATATATATATATATATATATAATAGTATTATATTAACATTGTAAATAACTTAAAAGTTGAAGGGTATTGTAGACAATTTAGCGAGTCAGCGGATTCAAGTCACCCGAATTCACCAGATTCCTTAATGGGTGAAATGGGTCGTGTTGGGTGACCCGTTAATTTAACGAATCATTTTTGTATTTTAAAATTCTACTTGTTAAGCTAGCGCCACCCGAACTCGAAATCACCCAACATGAAACCAAACTGACGCAACCCATTGCTAGGTCTATGTATAGTTATACATACAGAGTAATTAAGATTAAAAATTGCTTTGGAGAACATGTTGAATGTTTTCCTCTTTTAGAAAATTTATTTTTGTTAATTGGTGAAGCATTAATTAAACGTATGTTTGTTTTGTATGAACATATTTTTTTGGGTTATTTGGATTTTGGCCCCCATTTGATTTTCATAATTAAGTTTGGTACCCACTTTTGTTTTTTCTTTAGCTTTGGACCCCATTTTGGACGGAACTTCACAGTCAATGAGTCAAGCCGTTAAAAAATATCTAGACTACCTAAAATGCCTCTGTTAAACACATCACTACTACACCACACTTAACAAAAACACGATGCAACTCTCCCACCTATTTCATCATTAAAAAAGAGAAAAAAAAACGGAGGAGAAAAATACTAAGGTGGAGAAGACGATAGTGATAGTGAAACGAAAAAATAAATCTCGTGGTGCATTGCTACAGGTATGCCTTGAGCTATTAGTCTTAAGGTTTATTTTTGTATTAAGGGTTATTCTATTATATCTGATATAGAGTTTACTAGTGTTGTAATAAATTAGGGTTTTTGGTATTTCGAGCTTATTTGTTGTTTTTTTTTCAAAATAACGTTGTTTGTTTTATGGGTTTGATTTGGATATTTTGCAATGAATCATCTATTTGGGGGTTTATATGCCTTCATGCATGCTAAATTAAGGGTTTTTTAGTATCTCCGTGTCCAAATTAAGGATTTGTTTATTGTTGTTGTTTGTTGTGATATTTTTTTTATGTTTTTTTAGATTATATTGATGTATCCAATAAATTCCATTGAGTTGTCAATTTTTCTTTATTGTGTTGCTGGCATTTACTGTAGAATAGCATGTCTTTGCGTGGTTTAAAGGACTTTGTGGTCAATTATGGGGGTAGGTGGACCAAAATAGGGCAAAGGTACATCGGGGGAAAGAGTATTTACTTAAATGATATTGATAGTGATGAATTTTGCTTCATTGATCTGGTAAAGGACATTGAAAATGGATGCGGATCTAAGGGTGGTAAAATTGAATGGATTTTGGATGGGTCAATAGCAGTAATTGAGAATGACAACCAACTACTAAACTTGTAGGACATTAATGATGTTTTTAACTTATATTATACCCAATCTTCATATCCCACTTTTACACCCAAATAAAAAGTGTCTAGTAATTCCCCGACAACCAAAATAGTCCCCATAACTCCCACTAAGTTCTTATCAATACCTAAAAAACCAAGAAGGATACTTAGGTTAATAAACAAAAGTCTAAAAAATCTTAATACCAACAACATGCCTGGGAATCCAATTTTGTTTTATGACAATGATTGCGATTGGGCATTTGAGAATCTTGTTGAGTATGGAACAAAGATAATTGAAGGGTATAAGCTTCAACCAAATGAGGTTGTGAAGAAGTTTCTGATATATGAGGTTGTGTCACAATAGTGGGATTTTAGTGTTTGTGAAAAGTTAGATCCCGAGGAAGATTATCATTCTGTGGGAGATGATGAGGAATCAGATAAAGAAGATAGTGAAGATGAGGAGGAATTAGATAAAGAAGATAGGGAAGATAAGCAAATTGATTTAAAACAATTCAATTAGTTTGTTAATAGTATTGAAAATGTGTTTGAACAAGAAGAGAATGAAGGGACAGACAGTGTAAAGCCAGAGGATATAGTTGAGTTACATGTGAAGATACAATGGCTAACAATGCAAAAATGTAGGGAGTTTTTTAGGAAGTATGCAATTTGGAAAAAAATTAAGTACAAACAAAAGAAAAATGATACACTGAAGATTATATTTGTTTGTAAAGATTCTTTGTACTCATGGAGGGTGTATGTTAAGAAACTTCCAAAAGAACACACAGTTATGTTGAGAAACTTTCAAGGGCATCACACTTGTAAATGTAATGATAAGGAAAAGAACTCAATGGCCCATGCTAGATGGGTTGCAAATCAAATTGAGACTGCAATAAGAAATCATATGGAGTTTAGACCTAGAGATGTGCAAGCTGAGATTTGGGAGAATTTTGGGGTGAAAATTTCATACCATACATCATACATAGCCAAGATCATTTGTAATAAGAGGATTTGGGGTAATTATGCACATGGATATAAGATAGTTCCAAAAATCAGAAGGCAAATCTTGTTGAAGAATCCTGGAAGCTTAGTTGAGTGGTTGAGGAATTCTATTGCCACAACTTTGTTACATTGTGTGTTGCTTACACGGCTTCTCATGATAGTTTTATTAATGGCTGCAAGCCCATCATTGGGCTAGATTGGTCTTTCCTAAAGGGTGGTGTTATCACCTATTTCACTAGATGGGAATAATGGATTGTTTCCTATTGCTATTTATGTATGAAGAGGGGAAATTTATGATACATGGAGTAGTTTCCTTAATATCTTGAAGCCACACTTTGTAAAACATCATCTCCCACTGACCTTTATACCAGATAGAGCAAAGGGGTTGAGGAATGCTGTCAATGAGGTGTTTCCCTTTAGTCATCAAAGGTTTTGTTTAAGGCATATGTATAAGAACTTTAAAACTAATGGCTACAAAGGATCACATTTGGAACATTTAATATGGGGGGCACTTAGGGCTTACAAGAAGGAGCATGACAAGTAGATGAAACACCTTGAAAAAGATGACCAGGAAGCTTACAAGTGGATGTGTAGTGAGGAGAAAGAAGTGATGGCAAGAGCTTACTTTTATACCACATCAAAGTGTGAGCACATTTCAAACAACTTTTTTGAGTCCTTTAACAAGATGTTATTGACCTTGAGGGATCTGCCACTTGGGAAACTGGTTCAAAAGTATCAAATCTTGGTTGTCATTGATGTACACTAGAAGGATGAAGGGATTAGAGATGAGTGTGGATGCATTGGTTCCTAGAGTTGAAAAGGCCATATCTAAGTTAAATAAAGACTATAATTGCTATTCAGCTAAAAGTTCTACTGACATGCTGCATATGGCTATCAATAAGTTTGGTGTGACCTGGAATGTGGACCTCGATTGTGGGACTTGCTTTTGTTGTGAGTGGCAAATCAGTAAGATACCATGTATCCATGCCACAGTTGTGATAAATCCAAGAAGGGAGGATTGGGCAAAGTAAGTATTTATAATTATTAATTTACTATATTTATGAACATTAATAACTTATTTTATTATTGCTAATTCATATGTATGAACATTTTTAATTTATAGGTATTGCAGTCCTATGTTTACAATATAGGCTTATAGAGCCGCATATAAAGGATTTGTAGTTCCTACGGAGGATTCTGACTATTGGCCCGAGGTTAGTTTTATAATAACAAACACTTATAATTCGTTTAAATTGTTTATAACTTGTTTACTTTGTTTTAATTCACCGCCATAATGCAGAGTGATTCCTCTTCCACTCTATAGACCTCTAGGAAGGCCAAGGCATAATAGGATAAAGAGCAAGGATGAAGTTGCTCCTGAAAAGAGACACCATAAGACGTTCAGTAAATGTGGAATGCTTGGACATAATATAAGAAGACTTGTAAGGGTATACCTGCTACTGGCCAAAATGGAAAAAGAGGTAACAATGTTTTTGCAATGTGCTTCAGATTAATATTGCTTATATATAGTGAATAAATGTTTGTTTATTGTTGTTATTTGTAGTCACACCTAGAACAGTTGCTGAGGGTCCTATATTGCAACAAGAAAACTCACAATCAAAGCCACCACTAATCATTCCTTCTATACCTGTGCCAAAGACAACAAACCTATAGAGAGGAGGGAGTAGCATGAGAGGCAGTGGTGGAAAGAAAATGAAGACTTTCATGCCACCAAGACCAAGCACACAGTTCACACATGCACAATAAAGGGAGTATGACTTGCTATTTCTTTTGGTTGTTTATCATGTTAGAATTATTTATGAACTTTTTTGGATTTTTGTTGAACTTAGTAGTTATGGTGTTTTGGAATGGTAGTTGTGCTTATGCATGGTCAACTATGGCCAGAAATGCGTGTGACTTGTATTTTTTTGGCAAAGATAATAAAAAACATTTGCATTAATGTATATATATATCTCCATTACATTATATGCTATATATTTATCTATCTATTTTAACTTCCTCTCAAATACATTACATAATTCATCCAAACTCACATTTAATTTAACCCTAAGATTGACATTCTTAGACCTATCTATTGCTGTAGATAACCATTCAAAATGCCATAGTTGATGCACTTAAGGAATTTGTTTCCATAGCTATGACTTTGCCTCGATGTCCATAGTTTCCTTGGTAATCACCCCACTGGGCAAAGTGTGTTTTTCCATGGGCAACTCTTTGCCCAATGGTCTATTTCTCCACATTAAAAGCACCTTTCTTTGTGCTTGTTATTGGTTTAAGATGACGAGCCAGCCTTCAAACCAATTGCATCTTTTAACCATTGCATTCCTTCATAATTTGCATATTGACACTTTAGAAATTTCTTACAATTTCTGTCTTTTTCTTTAGATGTACAAATCTTCATTATACCATTGCAATTTGAGACATTGCATTCACTATAAACCCATTGGCAGTCTGTACCTTGATGTCCTTCACAATTACACATTTGACATACATCAACACCCTTGCAAGCTTCAAACTTTTTAGCATCATTTTCACCTCCCATTAATTTGTATATTATTTTGGATGTATATAGTTTTGTTGGTGGATGAAAATGATTTGTGATTGGGTTATATTATGTATGAATGTGTTGTATGTGGTGTTTATATTGCTTGTGAATGAGTTATGATGCTAAAGCAGGGGGTGTGTATTTATATGCTTCATTTCAACGGCTAGTTGGTGCAATTTGCACTCCAACAGTAACTAGTGTATCACAACGGTATTTTAGGTACATTGTGTTCCTTTTTTACTTACTTAACATGGTTTACCCGTTGATTGTGAGGTTCCATCCAAAATGGGAGCCAAAGCTAAAGAAAAAACAAAAGTGGGTACCAAACTTAATTATGAAAATCAAATGGGCGCCAAAACCCAAATAACCCCTTTTTTTTTAAGAACAAAAACCAAATTTTAGGAGAGCTAGGGGTATTGTGGTCACTTTACAAGGGACTTCATGGCCATGTGACGGAAAACTTAGAAATGGGTATTAAAGTACCCAAAAAATTAAAAATGGGTACCAAAGTCTAATTATGGTAAAACTTTGGGTACCCAAGTACACATAACCCTATTTGAAAACTGAAAGTTAAAGGAGTTAAAGTGGAGAAAAGAGCGAGTGGGCTAACCCAGCTAATAAAGCACTCACCTGAATACAGGAAATGTTCTAAATTCGAGTCTTAATTATTACACACTAACTTTATACTTTCAAAATGTTTAACATCAATTATGACAACCAAAAGATGTGGTCCAATGTTAAGCAAGCTGTGATGAACTATTTAGTTAATCGCTTGAGCACCATCCGAGTTTGACCCATGGGATAGCAATTGTAACTTTACTCAATTTATCCAATCTATTTAAAAAGCGGCTGGATAAAATATACGAATCAAGAAGGGCAATTTTCCTTTTTTTTTTTGGGGAGGGGGGGATGGAGAACAAAAATCAAAGCAAAAAACAACATATTTAAAGTTATAAAATTTTAACGCAAATATAATAGCATTAATAATAATATTTCATACAACTTAAATATCAAATGTAAACATTATTACAAATTAATTCTTCCTATTTATGGGTAATTAAAATTAGTGGTTCATACCTAAATCACCTAATATTACATAATTAATCAATTAATCAAAAAATAGACATAACATTATGCAATTAATCAAGAATAAAACTAATATCATGCAATTAATCAAGAATTATACCTAATATTAAGAAATATGTCTAATATTAATCAAAAGGATGATTAACCATGATATGTGGACTATGGCAGCCACGTGACTCAGGTTAGTGGTTGTGAAGAAGAACAGGATAAAAGAGCAGAGGAAGAAACATATATGAGAGTTGGAGAGAAGTGGCTACGGGTGAGATTTTGTGCTATATTGACTTGAAGTTATTTTAAAAGTTTCAAATGGTGCTGAAATACTTCATATATGGTATAAAAAATTTAAAATCAAAAGGGGACAATTACCGTCCCCTAACACATTCAACAATACATAAGAACAAGTAGGTTATTTTAGTTAGTAAATAAGCCCACCCGAAAAATAACATTATTACTTGGTGGTCTTGTACACATTTTATTTAGTCGGAGATAACTATATCAATTGTTAATTATTATTCAAATAATTCACATTATCTCGATCAAACCCAAACACAACAAAACTTGTATCATGTACAACAATTTTTGATATTTCATCAAGTGTATACTTACAAACAAAACCTCATTTCAAATTTGTCTTAAACTTTAGCTCTTGAAAAAATGACTATTTTTAAAACTTGACATTAATTTTGAAATGTACTTCTTATCTGTAAAATAGTCTAATTTAATTTTTGAGTTAAATTAACTTGGTAAAACTTCCAATAAAACATCACTTGTATAATTTTGATGATTAGTTTAAAATCGGAGTTTCTAAAAAAGCATTGAAGTATTTATGGTGGTAATTAGAAAAAGGAAAAAGAAAAGATAGTCCACGCCGCTTGGGGCCTGGTTGCCGGGGCTGCGGGCTGTCATCCGTACACAAAGGCACTTTTCCACTGACTCATCTTCCAAATTTTTTTTCCCAAGAAAGTTTAGACGAGCAGAGATTAAATGACTCTAATTCAAAGTTAGGGCATAATACAATGTTCAATGAGTGCTTGCAATAGTTTGGCGAGATTTAAACTTAAACTTATAACTGAAGTATTCGAATTCATAACAATTTAACTATTTTTGTTGACAAATGTATTTTTCCATTATTTAATTAATGTATTGAATTATTTTAAAGAAGTGTATTTTGTTGGTTACTTTACATTTATGAGTCAGTTTTGGAAGACAACAATATTTAGTGTGTAGGATCACATTTAGATTATAATTTGCACGCAGCATTACAAGAAATAAAATTAGAGTGCAATTTTTGTTCTTTAAACATTTTTTAGATGCAGTCTTCCCCCCTCCCCCGTATTTTTAACTTGCAGTCCCTAAGTTTTTAAAAGTTGTAATCCTTCAGGTTTGATATCTGTGATTTAGCGGTAACAGTTATGATATTTGTTATTGAGAAATGACAAATACCGTACATGTGATCAAGAAATCACAGATACTCAAATATATTTGAGTACTCGTCAGAGGTAATTACTGTACTTGAAGGATCGCAAACTTTTTTAAAAAATTAGTGTACCACATTGATTTTTTTTTCTTTGCATGGACTGGATGCTAAAAGATCCTATAAATGTATATACTATATGTTAGTTCTTGCTTAATTTGTGATTTCATATAGAAACATTTAGTGTACAAATCATAATTCAAATTAAATTTGTGCGTTTTACAAAAAGAATATGCAATCATCTGCATATTGGTTGCCTTAAGAAATTAATAACATACTTAATTACGAGTGTAACAAAAACAGAGACTTATCAAAAGTATGGATAACTATTTTTCTAGCACGGGCTTGGATCTTATGAATGTATTTGTTAGACATTTTATACAATATTTAATAAGCACAATGCAAAGGCAGATCCAGGATTCGAGGGAGGGGTGGACTAAAATTATAAAGGGGTAGGCTAAAGGAGGAAAATGCAAAAAATAAAATAAAATATTGCCATAGGCGGGATTTGAACTATCAACCTAAGCTACACAATAAACTTAATAAAGGATCCTATGATAACCAAACTACAAGCTCAATTTATAGTAAAACTACATAAGGTACTACTTGATATATTTTTGGAGGGCTGGGCTGAAGCCCCATTGGGCCTCCCTAGATACGCCCTTGGTACAATGTGAAAAATGCATGTGATTTACGCTCTTTAAAATCAATATATATAGATTGGACACTAATTTTTATTCACGGAATTTCACCTTAAGAAAATAGAGGAAAAGAGGCCAACACTAAAATTCTTAACCCAATATAAAGATCACACATTATCACTACTTGACGAGATATATACAATCAAATATATTTATTGTGTTTTATAAGTTTATATAACATGCGAGTGCTAAATAATTATGATATTAGCGGCTCACAAGGAAAGTTTAGTAACAATCAGAAATGGAAAGAGATAAACCACATGCAAAAAAAACCATGAGAGATATTTTCTGGGTTAGGAGGTTCCTTCGACTAATGAATGGTAGGTTAGTACATGTTGGTGCGAAAAACTAGAAAAATGTTAGTTTTGACCACACAGTCAAATGATTGATTTAAATTATTGGAAAAGTAACAGAATGAGCTAATGGAGTCAAAGACGTATAGAGGAGGTTCGCCTCATATAAAGATATGGGTTAGTCCTCCTTTGGTGAATAGAGTTAGGAGCTCTTCTAGCTATTCTATCCTTAGAAGGCTACAATAAGAACCTTTCTAAGCCACCAGAGTTCTAAATTCTCTATGCTAGGAGCTTTGTTGTGGGCTTTTTAGCTCTGTCTTTTTGGTAATGAATACTTGGATGCTCAGTTCTCTCTTGGTTCTTAATTGTTTCTTGCTTGATTGCTTGATTACTTGGTTGGTGAGAAAAGTAAAGCTTCTTATATATATATAATACAAAGGAGACGTGTGGAGGGAGCTATGTGGAGCAGGTCCAAGGCCATCCATTATCTCCACCAACTCTGATGTTGTTTCTCTATGAATTTTGGTGCATTAAATGCAGTTGCTATGCATTTAATGAAATTGAGGGAGCCTCTATGGCGTCGGTGGAGTTGGTAGCAGTCGCCCATGCCGTATGTACCTTTTTTTGACATAGTGGTTGGGCAGGGAGAGCCTCGAAGCTCTGGTCTTCGAGCTCCGTAACTTGCTGTACAAAAATAATCCATAGGCTCGGTACTCAAACTCTCTGGAGCTCATGGTTCCAAATAGTGTTCAAGCAGAGCTCTCGAGCTCCCTTTGTCATGGTGGACTAGGCTGTTGACGTGGACAATCACGTCTCTCTTTATGGTTGGTAAAGTAAATTCATTCACTTATTTGCACCATCAGTACATTTTTGTCTTACTGATAACAGCTTCCTTATCTGCTTAACTTTGTCTTCTTGGCCGACTTACCAGGTCGGCTCAATTTTCATTCTGTGTACTTATCTTTATCTTTTAGAATGACCTACTATGTCGGCTTACTTGGCTTGTTGAGGTTGGTCTGAAAAATATCACATGCCTCCTTTTACGATCCTCTAATACTCGGATTGATCTTTGTTAAAGGCCTATTTGTCTCTTACGTGATGAGGTCGGTTATTTTGGTTATTTTAGTTTTGACTAGCTTAACCACCTATTTATTTTTAGCCTCGGTTCGTCGGTCCTTTTTGTAATCAACCCTATTAGAGGTTAGCTCATCATTTTCCACTTGAGCACACTCATTAATCCTACCGAGAAAATCATCAAAGTTATGTAGTGGCTATCTTGTCCTTAATTGTAGCTCCCATCTTTGTCCTTAGGCAGACCGCCATTAAAGGTAATAAATATTTATGCATAACAAGTAATACTATTGCTACTAAAATTTTGAAAACCTAGTAGTGGCCTAGGCATCCCCTAACCCATATTGGATCCACTACTGCATATGCATAAATTATATAAAAAATATATATTCATGTGTTATAAAATACTGATATGTGGATGTCCATATATAATATTTAGATACACAATTTGTCCCATATTAGTATTGTGGTATGAATGATGAGATACATCATATTATATATAGTGTAACTTGTCCTACATTAATTTTATATAGAAGTAAGGATGTTGGCCTACTCATATTACATATTAGTTGAATAAAAAGATTTATCTTATCCCCTCTCTCTTTATTATTTTAATTCTATGAACAATTAAGTTCTTTTGCCATATAATACAAATTAATCTGATATGGTAGTTAATTATGAATAAGCTATAATCGTAATACAATATGTTTGTATTGGAAGAATATATGTGGGATGAAATTAAACCTATTAGTACACTAGGCCCAACAGCCTCTTAGGCGACGTACATTGTCCGTCTCCTACGCTAAGCATGTGCGTCTTCTAAGACTCGAGCGACGAGCAAGACGCTGCCTAAGTTGTGTCACCTAAGCTCTTAGGCGACGTACAAACATTGGTTCGTCTCCTAAGAAGCTCTTAAGCGACGCACATAGTGTTCGTCTCCTAATCTTAGGCGACATACATTGACCAATGTGCATCTTTTAAGATGTCCACTCAGGCGACGTACATTGACCAATGTGCATCTTCTAAGTGAATCTTAAAATTTTGTTGAAAATTTAAGGGGAAAATAACTTTAGGCGACGCACATTGATCAAAGTGCGTCTCTTAAGTAAATTTTAAAATTTTCAAATATTTTAAAATTTGTTGAAAATTTCAAACGGAGAAACAAGTTTAGGCGACTCACATTGATCAAAGTGCGTCTCGTAAGTGAATTTTAAATTTTCTGAATATTTCAAATTATTTTTGAAATTTTTTTAACTTTAGGCGACGCACATTGATCAAAGTGTGTCTCCTAAGTTAATTTTAAATTTTCTAAATATTTAAAAATTTGTTGAAAGTTATGGGACTTAGGCGACACACATTGATCAAAGTGTGTCTCCTAAGTTAAGTTTTAGGAGACGGACATTGATCAATGTGCGTCGCGTAAGCGACGTAACCTTTAGGCGACGTAATCTTTATAAGTTTATCGCCTAACGTGTAGATTTAGGAGACGTATGATATTGGTATGTCGCCTAAGATGACACTTAGGGAACGTACTTAATAGTTCATCGCTTAAGTGAAGTTTTAGGAGACGTATAATAATGTTCGTCGCCTAAGAAGTATCTTAAGAGACGGACCCTATTTGTGTGCGTCTCCTAAACCTCTTCTTGGCATAGTACGTATATCAATTATCATGTCATAAATTGATATAATAGTTGACTTTGTGGTTACCGTTTTTCTTAAATTGATTTAGAATTATCTCCTTTGTTATATTATATTTATCTATTTCCTTATCGAACCATTCTCATAGCTGCACTATATAAAGAATAGTATTATCCAATTATCAATTTAATAGATAATTCTCTCATTTTTATTGTATGTTGTTAACATGCTTTCGGCTTAAGTTCAATCCTCTCTCCTTTTGCCGTTGTTGACAGCTGATGTATATATCGTTGCCCTCCGGACTATAGCGCGTTGAGTTGGACGTCAATTGCGCCAGTCTTTGCACTTTCAAATTATCAATTAAATATATAATTCTCTCATCTTTATTCTATATTGTTAACAAAACCCACGATTTTGTAAGGAATTATTACGTTGTGTGTGTATATATATTAATATATAATAATGTTATTCAAGTTGACAATGATTATAAAGAAGATAAAATGAAGATACTATAGTTATGGATTTGATATGGTGTAAGATCCTAATAAGCAAAATTGTTGATAGTGAATTTATTTGTTTATATATATTTTTTGTGATCTTGTTTATTATCTTCACCAAACACCAGATCTTATTTGGACTCTTCTCTCCGGTACAAGAAGTGCATGATTGAATTAAAATGGAAAGCACAATTAGAGATTCCATAGACTAGACATGCAGTATACACGATACGACTTACGCATATATACACAAATTTAAATACGAAGATATCTTTAACTTAATTATAAGAGTTATTATTATAATAACCTTAACATTATGAATTCCAACCTCTATATAATTACTTGATTCAAAACAAGAATAATAGCGGGAAATAAGAACATTATATAATTTGGTGTAATAAACCTTAAATTACTGCTTAGATAAATTTTTTGAGAAAAGTATTTGTAAGAAACTAAGGGGAGTGTATTCAATTCAGATTTTAAAATATTTTAACTGACTTTTTAAAATCCGTGCATTATGTTAAGTACATGAATTGTTTTAAATCCTTATAAAATATAAGAGATTTTAATGCATGGATTCTTTTGAATTTATACAAATTTTAATAAATCGGTGGATTTCTGCAGATTTTAATAAGTCTATCAAAAAAATATAAAATAAAAAGACAAACAATAAAATAAATTAATTATGACTTTAAAGTAATATTATTAAAAATGTAAAAATAATTAACGAAATACATTATAAAAATATTAATTTTAACTTATTTAATGATAAATATTACTGAGTTTTATTAGCATAAGATCCTAAAAAGGATTAACGAACAGTAAATTTGAGAACATAGTGAAATTTGGGTTTGCAAGTGTGACCTCAGCATCATTTTCTTCAAATTGTGCAAATAATTTATCCACTCGGGGAAGGGTCCATGGCCCAGCTTTGCAACCATTTTTCTATTCAATAATCATTTCAAAGCAATAGTTACAGTTCTTTTTTTTTTTTTTTGAATTCTCAAATTTTTTACTTATCTCATTTGTGAAAAATAATTAATTTATCAAATTTCACAATATAAAATTAACTCAACCATTGATTACATATAAGTGTTTTCTTAAAAAGTATTAAAATATTTTTTTAAAAAAAACAAAATACTAAATCAAAAATAAAACTACTACGGGAATAAAAATATTCAATTAGTGTTATAATAGGAATAAACAAAGTGATGTAAAAATTAGAAATAGTGAGGATTCATATGAAAAGATGTTAAAAATTAGAAACAGCAAAGATTTTAATATAAGAATTTATATTATAAAACAACATCTTTGACCAATTTTTTTCTCAAAAAGCATAAAAATTTAATGGGTAAAAAAAATATACATGTTATTGTATGACTTGGCTGTACACCACTGGATGAGTTTTATACACATTGAGATGTCAAATAAAAAATACACCAATAATATATACACAATAAATCCTTACACACTATAATTTTGTTTGTAATTTAATTGAAATAACTTTAAATAAAAAAAATTAGAATTTTAATAAAATTTATATATTTAAAATCTACTAATCAATATCAATTGAGCAAGATTCATCGCGACCATATAATTATGTAAAAAAATCAAGAAAAATTATTGAGTAACATTTAAAGACATATTTTATGTATTTGTACATTATTGGTATGGAAGTTATACAATTAGATTATTTTTACATATGATGTTGACTTTAATTTGTTAAAAAAAAATTGTTAAAATTTGAATATGATCAAAAAATATAATAAAAGTGCCTTTAAAAAAATTAAAACGAGGCGGCCTAATCGGGTTTATTTTTAGTTGTTCAATATAAACTTATTAAAATTTGTCGATTTAGATTGGTCACAAGTTATTCTTTTTTATCCTATTACTATATTTTATTTATTTTATAATGCCAGATGGCACAAATATACTCTAATTTATTTATATGAAAGATGTTGGGCACCACACCCCTTAATTTGACCTAATGTAACTCCTTAATGATATATATGTAAAGATAAAGAGTAGTGTTGGTCCTTTATCTAAATTTAATGTAACTCAATTTAATTTCTTGTTGGCCCTTTATCTAAATTTAATTTGCATTTGCTTATAGATTTTGATGTAATAATAAAGAAATCCTTGTCCAAAAAAGTAGTACAGAAATTATTTCAGACTTGATAGTAACACCCTTCCTTTCTGTTATTACAGGCCTTTGTCCCTTGCCCATGTTCTTCATTTTTTAAATTTTTTTTAGGGGCTTTAAGTTTAAATTATTTAATTCATTGATTTGATTGCAAAAAAATATTCATTACATAAATAACTGATTTGATTATTAGTACTTAACTTGCATTTATTTATAGATTTTGAAGTAACAAACATAAGGTTAAACCTAGTTGTTTTCAACTTTTGAGTTTAGTGTTTAATTTAGTGTAAGGTGCTCAGTTCAGCACCCACCTTATTTCTTTTCTCTTTTCAACTTTATCCTTTACCTAAATTTAATTTCTTGTTAATTAGTACTTTACTCAAATTTAATTTGCATTTGCTTATAGATTTTGATGTAAAAATAATAATAAAAATCTTGTCAAAAAAATGATTTCTAGGGTACAGCATGCAAGTATTGAATTTTAATTAAAAAAATCTTGTCATCATCACCAATGGCGGAGCCAGGAATTTTGTTCAGAGGGGCCAAACTAATAACACAACAATTTTTTTTTTGCATATACCATTTGGAGTAGTAGAATCAACATTCGGAGCGAAGGAATATATATATTTGACGGAGTGGAATTGACATTTGAAAATGTTGATTCAACATTTAGAGTAGAACTCGAACCAATATTTTGAGAAGTAGAATTTACTCATACTTTACTAAAATGTTTCTCCATTATGTTTTTGAAAATTTTAAAATAATATACTAAAATTAATTATATATTTTAAAATATATTTATCAACTCAATATTCAACCTACTATAATTAACCAACAAACACATATATTAACCTCAATATTAATTTATCAAATAATAATCTAATAAGCAAATCGACCTCAATAATCAAATTTAATATCAATATTTAACAATCTAAGAAGCAAATCAACATTAAAACACTTAAATCTTAATATTCAAAATTAAAAAAAATGTATAGTATAAGATTATAAGAAAAAAAATCTAATCTAAGAAGCTAAAAGCCACAAAAAAAGAAGTGCGATGTGCAAAAAAGAGCCAGAACAAATAAAGAACAAAAATGGAAAGAGGAAAGAGGAATAAACAAAAAATCATAATTAACTGTATGCCCTTCTAATTAGGAACCATGCCCAGATTTATTTACAAAACTCCTGAATTTATACAGTCCATTACGCGTACACCCCTCGCCCATCTTGCCCACCGAGCAGCTTTAATTACACGAACAACTCTTAACTTTCTTACTATCACACGAAGACACAAAAACTTTTCAAAAATTTGTCAAAAGTCCAAATAGGGTCACAGCCCCACCTGACTCCTGCATGGCTCCGCCCCTGAATTCATCACTTCACATCAATTTCTAAGTGGGAGATAGAAGAAAAATGAAAGAAAACGAAAGAGAGAGACTTGGTGAAAAAGGTTTCCATTTCGATCCTGTCGTTAAGTATCTTTCACATAATATAATATTACAAATACAGAGATTTTTGTCATGTATATATTAGGTTCATAGAACTAAAGTACAGATCGATATAAGTTTAATCGGTTAAAATTGTGATTATATTCATAAAAGGCGTTCAAATTGGAGTTTGGTTCTTCAATAAAAAAATATAAATTAAAAAACACGCTTTAATTAATGTTTGTCATTGGCTGCTTCACTTTTTGTTGTGTTCCCCAATTAGATAGAAGGGTCAACAAATTCTAATTCACTGTTCTTCACTTGATACTCTATATACTCTCATAATTCAGAAATAAAAGACGTGCTTTAATTAACTTTACACATTCTAGAAAGTATCAAAATTAATTAGTTATTAAAATAAAATCTATTCATAGCTAGTAACAAATTTTTTACTTCTCTTTTTTTTTTTTTTTTGAAAATCAAGACAAGATTTGGACCATTAATTGATATATTATTTATAAGAATGCAAGGGGGCTTTCACAAATAATTCCACTATTGGAATTTATACCATAGATTAAACATGAATAAGAGTTAATAAAATTTCATTAGTTAATTTAGAAAAAGGAATCCTAGTTGAAACGCAGAAAAGGATATTCAACACAAATTTTCATATAAAAAAGTGTGCCTTAAAAAAGCAATTAAGCTCTATCATATAATTTTTAAGTGCCATTAAATTCATATATACTAACAAAAACGATCAAGTATAATTTTTAAACACGTCAAAATTATCACAATTATTGATAAGATAATACTCTTGGCGTCCCACAATCAATAGCCTAATTTAATTTTCAGACGCATTTTTTTTCTTGATGATCGATGTTATAATTTTAAAATAATCAAACATTAAAATTAAAATAGTTTACTTTTATAATTCGTAAGAATTGATCCATTAAATTTTATTTTTTTTTTCAAAACGAAAAATGAACTTTAGATTAAAAAGGATATACATCATCATCATACATGAATAGTGAATTCAAAGATATTGCGTGGCTGATCCGGCATTGCTCGATTCCTAATCATTTTGGCTGCCAAGTTAAAAGCCTTTTTGGATTTAAAGATAAGAGTGAGCTTTTTTTTGATGATTAGTCTCTCTCTTATCATTTATGAATTTCAAATCTTCCCATCGTTCAACATTTTCAGCCGCTACGAAGACTGATCAAAGATAACAACTAACATCCATCAATTTACGTGTTGTGCTCACCGGCACTTAAAAGCTGTACGTGCCTATCACCCGCCAAGGTCAAATGAACTAGGCTTATAGGTCTACACATAGTTATCACATAATTTTTAACTTAAACACTTTTAAACAATGTCTCAGAGTGACACTTTCCACCTTAAAAATTGCTGTAACGATTCTACCATTGACTCCGCCATAGGCTTCACCCCAAGCGCTCTACTAGTAGTTGTGCTCATCGGTACCCAAGACAGGGCCCACCATGCGCAAAGGCCAAACAGGCTGGATTAAATAAATTATTGCTTTTTAATCAACGTACGGAAGAATATATAGGTCAAGTTTGTTCGATTCCAACTAAGTAGATTATATATTTTTAATTGATTTTAGCTAGCCAATTTTAAAATGGGTCTTTTAGCATTCGGGGCTTCTCTAGAGAAAGTATTTGGATGCGGTTCATTAACTTTTTTTTTCTAATGTTTGCGGTCTTTCAGGTATGATACATATGTGACTTTGAGAGCACTTAGATACACAAATATTGAAATTCAAAACCTGTGATTTTTGGGTCACAAACATTATACTTATGACCGAAAAATGTCTGTTCAATGGTGGCAAATACTATACTTATAACCAAGAAATCACAAATACTGAATCTGAGGGACAATATTTATTAAAAAAAATAAGAATAATATATGTATGTATCTAAAAAATGTTCGAAAATAAAGACCGAAGATCAATATTTTTTAAATTGCAGATTGATTTCTCAATTATTGACACCTCATATTTTCTTTATAACTAAATACAACGGGGTTAAAAGTGAATTTGTGGTGACAATTCATAAGCAAGTTTACACGTTCGCTTCACAAAATTTGTTCGGAAGTTTCATGTCTACTCGCAATTTGTTGTCATTATTATAGTCAAAAGGTTCAATATTCCTTTTCTTCAATCTTCGCTATTATTTATTTATCTCCAACTCAATATGCGAAAGGTCATTTGGCTTATACAGTATGCAGAAAATTGTCACTTCTAATACCATCAACTTTAAATTATGGAAAATATAAGAAAACTATTCCTTAAAATCACCATTTAATTTAACAGAAAGTTTGATTTTTTATTTTCTAGATAATGATATTAACACTTCACAAAGAGTATTCTAGCATTTCAAAATTATTTTTAGTGAAAAAAATATGTTCCTAGAGATCTATATAAAGTGTCACTAAAGATAATTTTAGTGTATTACAGTACTTTTATGAAATGCAAATATCATTACTCTTTTTTTCACCAATTAGTAATTATATTATATTTAGGTGAAATCTTTGTTTCTTGATTCAGTCATATATATATATATATATATATATTGTTGATATTATAAATCTCACATTGAGAAGTCGGAATCTTACAAAACAATTTATAACATTTTAGGTTTATTTCGCATACTATCAATTGATTTAGATTGAATGCACTGAACTCTAATGTATACAGACACACTAAGGCACTGGCATTACATTCACACACATGGATTTGCAATACAAGTATTGTAAACTCTAATTTAATTTATTTGTTTTTTGATAATTTTAACTTAAAATCTTAAATATATTTAGATATCCACACCAACTTCACGAAATAATAATTTTGGGGCATGGGTTTCAAAAGTTTAGGTCAAAAATCCAATCACTGCATCTAGCTATATAGGTAGGTGCTTTAATACTTGCATGGCTGACCGGGCAACTCCCTCTCGTTGTCATGCTCTATAAGATGGGTTCTTCCAATGTATATTATTTTGTTAAGAGAGTTTTATTTTTTCTGGTGTCCGACTTAGTTTTTGTATATCTCAACTGATTCTTATTTATGGAAGGTGCTAACCAATAGTCACTAGAATTTTTGCGCTTGCCGAGACTCGAAGTTCATTTATAAGGACATTTCAACTAACTTACACTCATGAGCGGATTGAGGATTTGAGATTTGTGAGGAGAGGAGAGGGGGGAATATATATAAATTTTTTTTTCAAGTTACTAAAATAAATAACAAATTTGAATCAAATCTCAACAAGTAATCTTAAATATTTTGGTGAAAAATAGATTAAATTTTAAAGATTTTGATTTTTAAGTCTAAGCACTTTTGAGAAAAGAAAATGCAAAAAATTGTTTGTAACAGGGTTAGCGAAAGTTTTACTCTTATCCATCAAACCTTCTTTATTTTTAAACATTTATATTCAAATTATATATTGTAGTAACCCACGCATCACATGTACAAATAGTTAACATCGTTTATAGATAAAAAAATTTTTTAGGGAGAACTCTCCCCCCCCCCCCCCCCTCCAAAAGAATTAATCCCCATTCTCACACTACCTTTTACTAGATATGTGGGTGGTTAAAAGTTGACTTGGATGATTAGCAACTAGAAAATAAGATGAACTGCTGTTAGATATATATTTTTAATTGGCTTAATTTTGATACCAAAAATATTTTTTCTGTTGTAATTGTTTGAGCCAAATTAAGAATTTAAAGATGCAACAATCAATGAAAGATTATTGAGCTTAC
Organism: Lonicera japonica; assembly: GCA_021464415.1. Taxonomy (NCBI): domain Eukaryota; kingdom Viridiplantae; phylum Streptophyta; class Magnoliopsida; order Dipsacales; family Caprifoliaceae; genus Lonicera; species Lonicera japonica. The sequence continues at coordinate 10,070,492 of CM038463.1, forward strand.
TGGATGCATCGTACATGCGTAATTCATGACCTAAGGTATGTTGGTTATATGATTTCATTTAAAATATAAGTGGTGGTTGAGCATTAAAATCCAAATCAAACGTCTTTTTAGTCAAATATGAGTTTGAAGTGTTTTTACATAGTTTTGCTAAGATCTTAGAAATTCTATCAACACAAATTAATGAATTTTTTATTTTTTTTGTATATCTAACATGTCTCAAAAAAAATCTCTAAAATTTAGATTGAATTGGAATTCAAATGAATTTAATAAGATGAAATAAAAACAAAAAGAAAATATAAAATGTTTAATTCTTTTAATAAAAAAAAAGGGAAGTCGGAAAAGTCAAAACACCTTTTCATAAAACTATGTGCTCCATGTTATTTATATCACAATCATGGTGCGGCCATTAAAATATGATTTTGCCGTGAATTAAGAAAAGAGAAAAAAAAATGCATCTCCAACTTTTATAAGGTAAACTCTACACCTTAGACCATCTTCATTCCATAGGCTAAATGATTAAATTTGGTTTTTTTGTTACCTTATTTGGTAAGGTAGAAAGGTAAAAAGATAACTAAAAGTGTAAACCAAAATAAAAAATGACAGCCGATAAAATTTTAGCTTACACGATCAATGATCAATCGTGGCAGGTTATAACACTCTCACGACACATCATGTGTCGTGAGAAATCAAGAAAAAGCTTGGGACGATAGATGATGTGTCGTGGGACACGTTATTTAAATTTCCTCCCGTTGGTACTCTTTCAAGTATTTGGAAATGGAAAAAGAAAAAAAAATAAAAAAATGATTGCCACGACATATGATGTGTCGTGAGAAGCAAAAGGATCGGCCGATACATCATTTATCATGGGATGGCTTCATAGTTTTGCCCGACACTTCATAAATCGTGCGAGGTAAATTTAGATTATTTCCGCTGCAACTCTCCATTACCAAATAGTGTAAATATACATTTTTAGCCTACCTTTTTACACTACCCACTAAAGATGGTCTTAGCAATTTATGTATCGGTCCAGTGCTAAAGTGTTCTTGGAATTGACATTTGTATTTTGTACTGGTACATTTTTTTTTGGGACCAGTCCGGGCGCATATTTTTGGGGTGCGTTTTTTTATCACAAAAAAAATGTTTTAAATATTTTAAACTTATTTCAAAAATAATTGTAACTCATAATTTTCTATAAATATAACCTATCAATTTGAGACTTTTACACATGATTTTAAAAAGATTTTTTTAGACAAAAAAATATTTAAGTACTAGAATCGCTTTTTGAGAATTTTGAAATACCACATAGATTTTGTTTACATTCCCTATTGTTCTTCAAATTTAAGAACTAAGGTTTCAAACGTTCGCAATCTTACTGAAGTGTCTTTGGTTGTGTTAGAGACGGGGTGAGCAAAGTGGCAAACTTATGATAAAAGAAATTGCAGATGAGGTTGAAGAATTGTGATCAAATGCGTAGAAGGAGGCAGTGGCTGAGCCGAAAAAGCGGGACGCGTTGCGCCAAACCCATTGTGATTGGATTATATATTCAAGGGTTGGACGAGATTGTTGCATTAATTGTGGGGAAGCAATTGTTATAGTTTATCGAGTTTGTAATTTTGTTTTCATCAAAGTAAAGCACTGTTGGTTAGTCCCGAAATTAGTTATACGCAAGTAGGGATACCTCGTTACTTTCTGATGTTGTGGATTACTTTTGTGTGATTGTTTGCTTAATATAATTGCTGGAGAACACAACACATAATTTTGACAGTAAAATTTGGTGGATCTAGGGTTTTAATTCTGCTTATCAAACTTAAAATTATTTTTAATAAAAATCCTAAAATCAATCTAGTTAATATGATCCCATAAATTCTCAATTGGTATCAGAGGAGATTCCTTTAATTTGCTAGGTTTTGCATCTAGGTTGATTCGCATATATATATATATATACTGTTGCTTGTTTTGTTTAATTTGTTTTGACTTCAGTGGCTACCAAGATTGATTCATCTAAATCCATGGTTTCTATGCTTAGTAAGATTAATAATAATTACTAAAAAATTCATATAACTATTTATTTACAATCTTTAAATTAACGAATTTGGCAAACTATTTTAGATGGTTATATTAGATCCACAATAACTATAGATGGGAATATTGGACCTAAACCTATAGCACTAGGGACCGCTAAAAAACTAGAAGCAGTTAGGTTTAGTTCCCAAAGCTTGAATGCAATCATGGCTTATGTTTCTGAGGAAGAATTCAAAAAGATTTTAAACTGTACTACTTTTAAATAGGTCTAGGATATTTTGACCGTAATTTTTGAAGAAACTACAATCGCAAAAACTTGGAAAATTTAAAGGCTCGTGACATAATTTCAAACCATAACGATGAAAGAAGATGAGTCATTTGATAGTTTTCATATTAAGCTAAAAGATATAGTGAATTCTCTCTACAACTTTCGAAAAATTATTTATTAATCTCATGTTGTAAAGAATATCATAAAGTCTTTACCTGATATGTTCCTCTAAAAAATTATTGTTATTGAAGAAAGTAAGGATTTGGATTATTTAATTAAAAATGAATTGATTGGCCCTCTTCAAAATCTTGAGTCTAACCAGGTTTCAAAATATAAGATTCAAAAGAAAAATGCAAATCAAACCATCGTATTTAAAGCTAAAGATGAGAGCATAGCTAAATCTAATGAATGCTCTATGTCTAATTTATGAGAAATAACTAATTTTGCGAATAATTTCAATAAATTCATGAAATTAAATAAGAAATCGGGCAATGTTAGTCAAAATTTTGAGAATTTAGGAAAAGAAAATTTTGACAATAAACCTCAATTGAGTGCTTCAAGTGTTAAAGTAGAGGTCACAAAGCTTTTGAGTGCCCTACTAAGATTATGAGATCAGAGAAAGAGCTTGGTAAAAAAAGAATGTATGCCACTTTTAGTGATGATAAGGAAAATCTGGTCACTTAAGAGGAATCACATGATTATTTAGCTTTTGCTGCAAAAGTTTTCTTAGAAGAAGTAAATCAAGAAATTTCAAATTCCAAGAATTCACTTTCTGATGAAGATGAAGACTTTCCGAATCTTTAATCGACTTATGACCCTTTTTTTTATTATAATGTCAAAAACCTTTTCATTGAAAATTCAAACATTCATCCAAAACAAAATCTTTTGAGAAATAACATATTCATTTAAAAAAGGACAAAGCAAATTTTGAAAACTCAAAGGCCGAGAAGACTAAATTATTTAAAAAAATTGGACAACTTTAGAATGATAAAAACAATAAAATAAATTGTTTTGGTCTAATTAGTTCTTTAGAAAAGGCAAATATGTATTATGAAGATATAATTGAATGATTTGAAGAACGCATTTGCTATATAATTTAACAACTTAAAAATGCCTTAACAGTTAAAGTTGGGTTTAAAACTAACTCAAAAAAGGTTTTTTCATGCTTTTAAATTAAAATAGTGAAAATAATAAAGGACTTAAATTTTCAAATTTTATTACTCAAAAGCAAACCAAGCTTGTCTTTGATGGTGCAAATTATTAATTCAATTCGCCACGCCAACTACGAATTGACACGTGGCCGTCCATATTAGCAATCAGGCTTGCTCCAGTGGGAGGAGCTCGAAGGAGGCCTGTTTATTTACAATCAATACAAAGCAAACGGAGCCCCTAGCTCTATTCCATAGGGGAGGACTAACCCGTATGTTCATAGGAGGCCAACCTCCTCTATACATCTTTGATTCTTTTGGTTTGTTGCATTTATTGTATCAATCATTTGATCCGATCACTTGACTGTGTGGTCTAAAATACCCTTTTAGTTTTTAGCACCAACAGTCTTTGTGAGGCCGCTCCTCAAAATTCAAGTTTTAATGGTGCTAGTTCTTCTAAGTCAAAGACTTTCATTGATAGAATTCCTTAAACTGCAAAAAAAAAATCCATATGGGAAAAAAAGTTTTTACTCAAAAATCGATTTTTCAAAAAGTTTTTCATTCGAAAGTTCTTGAAGATCAAGTGACACCTTTTAATGTGTACAAACACATGCTCCCACAGCCTTTTTGGTGTGGCTACTGCTAGAGGATAGGTCAATTAAGAGAGTTTTGTTGGCAAGCTTTGAAATTGATACCGAAGAGTTTCAATTACTAAATCTAAATCGAGAGAGAAAAAGAAGAAAACAAAAATGTTATGGTTTTGAAAAGTGAGGGACACAAAAAGGATAGGACTCCATGAATTAAAAGGATTTGAGTACCGAAAAGGATTATTGCACCTACTTATGTCATAGGGTGTACGTCTAGTATAGGATTGTCTGGATGGATGGCTATACTAGGTGTATTTGTTGCTTCAATTGATTTTAGCTCCTTGCATTGGTACTGAAGAAAAGTGAATTTTGGTTTTGGATTTTTGATTGTCATAATTGCCTACTTGTTTTAAAAAACTTGCATGTGATGTAATTGTAACTGCTTTTTATAAATGTTTAATTTGGAGATATGTGTGCATAATGCTTTATAATTCCATAACTGGTAGCATGTTATTTCAATCACATAATATTTTTTTGTATATCCTACACACTACACGATCTACATTGATGTTTATTGAGTAATGACACATGTTTAGAATCTTACTTTTAATTTGAAACTTTAGAAACTCCCATATATTATTTATTTCAAAAGAATGAGTCTAAAATAACTATTATGATTAATGCAGTGAGTTTTTTTGTGATATAACTTTTGAGTAGAGAAATAAAAAACAAGCATATGAGGTAAAAATATAGAGGGGATGTAAAAAGGATACTATAGTGGAAGGATAATCGAAAGTTACCAAATAACAATAGCTAGCCACCATTAAGGGAGAAAACCTCCATCAAAAGATAAAATTCTTGTACAAAAATATCACAAGTTTAATGCAAATTGCATAATTTGAGATAAAAATATTGTTTCTGAGGGAGAAAAGAAATTAGCTGAAAAATAATATCTTAGAGGCTTTCTAAATTCTCTTGTATATGGATGCGTGTGTGTTTTTTGTTAGTAATTTGTATGATCCATATTTATAACACAATATAATATATACTTATACTCTATGTTTCTTAGCATATACATGCTAAATTGGTGATAAATTATTGTATGCATAGTACTGTATCATGTTAGTAGAAGTCACATTTTTTGATGCTTAATTGATATATTCCAAATATGATACATGTTACATAGTAATGTATGTCAAATATTTATGGTAAAAAAATAAATTGGGGTAATTTTGCTCTCGAAACTTTAAACCAAATCCACATTTAGATGAGGATTAGTAATGAAGGGTTTCTTGAGGTTTAGTTAGAAGGTTTTGATATTAGTATATATCTTTGCTAGCTAAAAGGTTTTGATATTAGTAGATATCTTTGCTAGATAAAATCTATTTACTTGAATATGATATGCAATTTGCATTAATTGATATTATTTGCTTTGCATGAATCTTGTTTTCTATACTTTACTATTTTCCATACTCATTACTTTGTCTATACCTATGACAAAATGGGGGAGAAATTTATATTCCTCAGGGGGAGAGTTTATTGAAGGGAAAAGATGAATGGGATATTGCATAAATGATGGAGAGTAGTAAAGCAGGAATATTTTGAGGGGGAGATATAAGATTTTTTTTTACCTCATGAATATTTGTTGATATCTCTTTACACACATATTTCTCAAGGTTTTGTTTAATGGTGATATGCAGCCTATTACAGATTCTATGATCACAACCTTGATGAAGTGAAGCAGCTTACCGTAAAGACTTGGAGTAAGGCATGTCTCTGAGTCTTTTATGTACGTATGGACTAATTCGACTTAGCATCTGTAATTGATATGTTCTAAACATCGCATTGAGACGTCTGTATTAGCTTTATATGTTTTGTCATCGGAATAGCTACATGGGGATATTGTTAGGTTTATATTTTTAGTTGACTTGATTTTGATGCCAAAAACATTTTTTTCATTGTAATTATTTGAGTCAAATTGAAAATCTAAAAATGTGACAATCAACAGAAGCTTGTCGAACTTACTAGATGCGTTGTACATAATTCAAGACCTGAGATAAGTTTGTTATATCATTTGATTCAAAATGTTGGCGGTGGTTGAGTGTTAAAATTCAAATCAAAAGTCTTTTAAGTCAAATTTGAATTTTAGGTGTTTTTATCTAAGTTATACCGAAATTAGAGAAGTTTCGTTGACACAAATTAATGAGAAACCTTTTTTTCATGTCTAACATGATCTAAAAATTACTTTTAAAATTTGAGTCGAATTAGAGTTCAAACAAATTTAATACGACAAAATAAAAGTAAAAAGAAAATATAAAAGGTTAATTTTTTTAATTAAAAAAAAGAAGAAAAAAAGTTTGAAAAGTCAAAGGCACCTTTTCATAAAACCATGCACCCTTGTTCTTTATGTCGCAATCATGGTGGGCCTATTCAAGCATGGTTTTACACATGAATTAAGAAATGAAATTAAAAAAAGGCAGCGCCAGCTTTCATAAGCTGGACCAGCACACGTTAGTAATTCGTTTATTGGTCCAACGACAAAGTGTCCTCAGAATTGAAATTCATATTGCGAACAATCAAACTTTTTTTTCTTGAAATGGTCTAATGCATATTTTTGGGTTACGCATTTTTATTGCAAAAATTCGTTTTTAAGTATTTTAAACTTATTCCAAAAAGGACTGACTCAATATTTTTCTGTAAGTATAACACATTGGTTTAGGACTTTTACACATGATTCTTGAGAGATTTTTAAGGCAAAAAAATATCAAAATGCTAAAATTATTTTTTAAGAGTTTTGAAACACCGCCTAGATTTTGTTTACATGCCATTAGAGATCTTATTATTCTTTAAATCTAAGAACTAAGGTTTTAAACATTCACAATCCTATGAGAATGTTTTCGTTTGCGATCGGAGATGGGGTGAGCAAAGTGGTTAACTTGCGATATGGGAGATCGTAGATAGGGGGTAAAGGATTGTAATCAATTAAGTATGTAGAAATAGGTGAATGGTGAACCAAAAAAGTGGAATCACTATGTCAAGCCAGTTGCGGTTGGATTTTATGTTTAAGGGATTAACAAGGTATTATTTAATTATGGGGAAGCAATTGTTATAAGTCATGGAGTTTGTAATTTCGTTTTGATCATAGTGAAGCACAATCGGTTAATCCCAATAATTAGTCCTACGCAAGTAATGATACCTTATTACTTCTTGGTGTTGTAGATGACTTTTATGTAATTGCTTGCTTGATATAACCGGATTTTGATAATAAAATTTAGTAGACCTAGGGTTTTAATCCTATTTACCAAACTTCAAATTACTTATAATAAAAACCTTAAAATCAACTTAGGAAATACGATCTTAAAAGTTCTCAACAGTAACAATGAACTTTCCTAGCAACCAAATAGTAAATGAATATGGCAACATCTAAATAGAAAATGAGAAGAGATGCCAAATATGGGTTTGAGGCTAGGTTCCTCCGATAGCTTTTATACCCAATCCAACAGTACATCTTCCCTTTGTGTGGAATTACAAATAAATAAGGGTTTGGCTTGAGGAAGAAGAATGTGATTGTATTTGGGGGTGACTGTAGAGAGAATATAATTGATTGTATTGAACTAAGGGTTATCCCTTCCTATTTATAAGTATATGGTAGGGTTATACTACGGTTGGTGAGCTATGAAAATTACTTTAAAAAGTAAACTTTGTCACTATTCCAAGATAATAGTTTTCCCTAACCTTATTCGCATTTTTATAAGTGGTTATTTTCCATTATTTATTCTTTAGCTTAACTTTCCTCTACCCGTGGCCAGCCATAAATGGTCGGTCTTTATTGCTTTTTTATATTTTATTTGGCTGACTATTTTGATCGGCCATCTTAGAAATGTTAGTTGGTCGACTAATGCTATCTTTATCAATGACTAGCGTATTCTCTGAGTTAGCATGAATAATGGAACTGCATATTGTGGGCCATGATTTGACAGAGCATGGGTCATTTGGGTAAGGCCATGCTAAAGTCCCAGTTATAATTTTCAGCTCATACGATATCGCCCCTCGAGTATTTAATCTTCACGGGGTAACTCTCTTTTTTCGTTAGAGGCTTACCAAGTGATTGCGTTGTTTCCACAAACAACCAGCAAATACAAGCACACACTCACAATTCAGAATATAGGGACAAGCAAGCAAATTACAGGGACAACACTCCCAAACCTTTTCTATTGCCTCAATAGTTACAAGGAATACACCAATCACGAATTTGTCTAACTAGCCAACACACTTGGCTGCAGACATAATTATATACATGCATGCAGTTGACAACCCCAACTGCCTAGGGAATTCAAAATTCAAACACAAGAGACCAACACAACTGCAAGGTAGTTTTGTCTGCACAAAACTGCCTTGTCTAATTCAAACACAAGGAACCCACACAACTGCCTTGTTCAAATTCAAACATAAGAACCCACACAACTGCCAGGTAGTTTTGTCCACACAAAACTACCTTATCCTGTGCCAAGCATGTGCAAGGGAGTTTCCCTTGTCTCAATTTAGACAGCCAACTGCCCACAAGCTGCTAGCTTCCTCAGCTTCCTATCCACGTATCCAAAACGACGTAGTTTCGGTCCTTTCTCGAATTCCCACAAATTCAAGTCATGAGCCACTCATGACTTAGGCAACATTAGCCCACAATGTAACTCTAGTAACCCACGTGCTGTGTCGGACGCCCACGCTTAGCCCGCATGGGGACTGCATGCCACAGCTTACACCAGCCCCCTATAATACCACTTAATGAAATATCCAAAGTGGTAGCAGTGCACATCAGGTGTCACAAGTTGCTGCAACCCAAGTGCCCACGCACTTGGCTGGATTTCTCGAATAGAGCCTAACTGCCCGCACAGAAAGCCTCTAAAATCCTGCACCCCTTATTTCTACCGGGCATGCCTTGGCAATGGTGCAACCAAGTCATGCCAACTCCAACCCCAACTACTTAGGGTCTAACAAGCCACCCCCACTAGATTTCCTCGACGTCCTCGTCAAGGTCGAGTCTAAGTAACGGTGGATCAAGTTTTCAAACTGCCAAAGCTGTGTGTCTTTCTCCCAAGTTGCCTCTTCCGGTGCCTTTCCTTTCCACTTTACCAAGTAGTAAGTTCTTCGATTCTTCTTACTCTGACCCTCGGTTCTGTGATCTAGGATTGCCTCAGCAACCTCGGTGTACTGTTTTCTGATTGTTGGAGGAGCCCGTGTCCTTGCACCCCTGCTAGGATCATTTGTGTCCTCAACATACTTCTTCAGAAAACTAACATGAAAGACTGGATGGAGTTTGAGTCGGGCTGGAAAATCAAGGCGATAAGCCAACCTTCTAATCCTCCTTGTGATCTCGAACGGACCATCATATCGCTGGATCAACCCTTTGTGAGCGGTTTTTCGGCAAATTTTCTTCCAAACCTGTGGAGTCAACTTCAGCATCACTCGGTCACCCACATCAAACTCAACTGGCCTTCCACTTTCATCTGCCCATTTCTTCATTCTTCGCACTGATTTAGCCAACACATCTTTGGCCTCCTCAGCCCTCTCTTACCTTTCTCGAGCATAACGATAGGCTGCAGGACAACGACCCTGAGATTTCTGTTTGGCCACTTCATGCGGAGTGAGTGGCTGCTGGCCCGTAGCCAATTCGAACGGACTCTGACCTGTAGAAGAGCTTTGATGCAGATTGTAACTGAACTGTGCCACATCAAGTAAATCAATCCAGTTTGACTGATTTGCGGTCACATAATGCCGCAAGTACTCCTCGAGCAGAGCGTTAACACGTTCTGTCTGCCCATCAGTTTGAGGATGATTTGCTGTGGAAAATTTCAACTGAGACCCTAACATCTCAAATAGCGCGGTCCAGAACCGTCCTGTAAACCGTGCATCCCTGTCACTAACGATATCCAACTGCAACCCCCAGAACTTGACCACATGTCTAAAGAACAAATCTGCTGCAACTTCAGCAGAACACACTTTTGGAGCAGGAATAAATGTGGCATACTTTGAGAACCTGTCCACAACAACCATTATGGACACGAAATCCTTCACCTTTGGCAAGCCGTTGATGAAGTCCATTGAAACACTCTCCCAAGGCCTGGTTGGAATTGGGAGGGGTTCCAAAGTACCTGCTGTTTTCTTCCTCTCCGTCTTATCCTGCTGGCAAACAAGACAAGTTCTGACATAGAGTTCAACATCTGCTTCCATACGGGGTCAATAATAACTCTCAGAAATAAGAGCAAGTGTGCGTTCTTACCCTGGATGACCTGCATAAAGAGCATCATGAGTTTCTTTCAGCAAAACCTGCTGTAACCCACCCGTATTTAGCACATACGGTCTATACCCTTTTGTATGCAAAACGCCATCCTCGACCCAAAACCTTCGGATCAAATCATCCTGCACCTGTCTCACTAGCTGACTGGTAACCAGATCTAGATCAGTCTTCTCCCTGATCTGCTGCAATATGTCACCTGTAACCTGTGAAACTGCTGTAACTCTCACTACCGCTGCAGTACTGCATTCTGCATTCTCAACCACCGCTGGCATGCGGCTAGAGCATCAGCAACCTGATTCACACTCCCTGGTTTATATTGCAATGTATAATGGAACTGAGCCATGAAGTCATTCCATCTTGCCTGTTTAGGGGTTAGTTTCTTCATAGAATTAAAGCAACTAATAGCAACATTATTAGTAAACACAAGGAAATGTTTACCCAACAAGTAGTGCCGCCATGTATGAACACAATGAACGACTGCTGTCATCTCCTTCTCATGAACTGAATACCGCCGCTCGGTATCACTAAGTTTCCTGCTTTCAAAAGCCACGGGATAATCTGCCTGTACAAGAACACCCCCAATTGCAAAGTCCGATGCATCTGTATGGACTTCAAAAGGCAAGTCAAAATCAGGCAAACGGAGTATGGGACTAGTAGTCACTACCGCCTTCAATTTGTCGAATGCCTCCTGGCATTCAGGCGACCAGATCCAAGGCCTATCCTTCTTCAATAGATCGGTCAAACACGCACATTTCTTAGAATACCCCTTCACAAACTTTCGATAGTAATTCGTCAAACCCAGAAAACTCCTAAGTTCTGTGACCTTAGGGGTTAACAGAACTCAGAATGGCAACAATAGGATTGTATTTGTAATTATCCACTACTGATAAAATTTCAAACATTTGTGGCTTTTTAAGGATTATCTCATCCTTACAGTTTTGCTCCAATAATTAGTTGACATCTTTTAAAAAATGGGTGGGCTCTGCGGGCGTGGGTCCTGCACATTTAGTGTGGTAATAATGGATTGGCAGTTCCCAAGGCTGGGAACCTCCATTTGGGTGAGGATTAATGGAATAAGGGTTTTAAACCCTTTATCCTCCTCTCATTATTTTATTTTCTTTCTCCATCTGACTTTCAATCTCCATATTTTCTTTTTTCTCTGAGAATCCTATTTTTCGAAAACTCATGTATTTCACCTGAATCTTTTCGTTTCCTTTGTTTCTTATGAGATTTTGTTGTTCGTTTCTGTTTTTTTTTATTCAAATCTTCACATTTTGAGCCCAAGTCTTCTAAAAGAAAACAAGTTCTCAAAACTTTCTTCTTAAAAGTTCGTAGTGTTTGTCATTATTCTTCATCTTTTTTCCATACATAATTGGAATTTGATTTTTGCAAATCTTTAATTATAGGCAAGTGTGCATTTATCACTATTGCCAAAGTCAAAATTCACTGTTAAATACATCCGAAAGGGAAATAGTTTGAGGCTCCCTGTAGAGGGCACAAGCCCATTTGCCGAGGAGTATAATTTAGCATCCAATGAATACCTTGTACATATCTCTATGTTAAAAGAAATAGGCCTTTATTTACCATTAGGTCATTTTCTGGTTTATTTCCTTAGGTGTTGTAAGCTAACATTAGGTCAATTAACTACTGACGCCATTAGGATAATATATGGGATTTAGAAGCTCAATGAAATACATGGGACAAGCCTTGGGTTATAAGATTTAAAATATTATCATTCCCTTAGTCGGCAAACGTATAATTTTAGCCTTAAAGTTAAGAATGATGCTCCCAGCTTTCTACTGGCCCTGTTAGATTCTCATAAAGAAGCCGACGAGGATGCAAATATCATGATTGGGGATATTATCTCTAATCCACTATATAAGCCAGATCCTTGGTGAGCGTCTGGACACGGCGAGTTACTTTAGACAACTTTTAACTTTTGCCTTCCTTCACTTTGTCTATTTTTCTAATATGAGTGAAAATTATTTCTTGTAAGTGATTTTAAGATTTTTGATCGGCCTTATATTTATTTTATTAAGGCTGACCAAATCAACACTTTTAGAAGCCACGATGGTTGCAAAGCATTAGTTGGACAGGCCAACTAATGGACATATAAAGGTGAGGACAATAAGACCTTCATACGGAGCACTTGGACTAGTCCCGAATACATCTTTTGGAAAGTGACACTCTCTTCGAGAAAGTACATGATCGTCAATTGCAGACATAATTGGAAAAAAGTGTTCGAACTCCATAAGTGCAAGAAGGGAGGACCCCCCTACTTTAAAAGGAGACTAGTTGAAAGGCCAAACCCAAACATCTGATCAAACATAGAAGATCTGGGATGTATCTCAACCTCAATGGTGCATTGGGAAGATAAATTACTCAATTTAAATAAAAATCCACTAAGTCCAAGTTTAAGTCCAAGTCCAGGAGTAATGTTTAGCCAAAACCTAACCAATTGACCAACAACCAAATGCTTTTTGCAATTAAGGAATCAAGCAACTGATTTCAAGCGAGAAGAACAAGCTTTTTTTTTTGGATGGTCGAATTTTAAAGATGGAGAGAGGACTGAGAATGAGGTTAAAACTATGATAATTACCAAGTTTCAGGCTATTCTTAGATTGAAGAGGAAAGTTGCACAAAGTGGGAGTTCTTTAGACAAAACAGACAAGCTAGCTAGAGCAGACCACTAAAAGGCTCAGAATACTTATATAGCCGAGCAACGTTACTATTATTCCATCGTTTTCTCTCGACCAGGGAGAATATACTACCAAAAGTTCTGCTAAAAAAGGGAAGTCCTTAGAGAATAATCAATCTCCTTCATTGGAGATCATAAATGCCAACGTTGAGCACACAGTGGAGCTAGTTTGTGCCGAAAATAATTTTTCTCTATCCTCTGACCATAACAATGGGAAAGAAATGTCTTCTACTTTTACTACTGAGCATATGGAGATCTTTGTCGTTGATTCTATAAGTTTGGCATACAACCATCTTGGTGATGCCATCATTCTTACCGACCATGAGAATGCTAAGATTTTATCTGAGTCTAGCTTGCAGTGCCAAATGTTCCACAATTTAATCAAATCGAGTATAATTCTCCCTTTTGTTCCATCTTTTTGCTAAAAAAAATTAAATTCTTTTTATTTCTTAGGTAGTCGGTCGTCTACTTCCATGAATTGGAAGAAAAAAGGTTAAACCATTTTGAACAATAGGAGTCCGACGTAGAGGTGTCCAAGAAAAATGTTGACAAGCTGAAAAAAGATGGCTTCTAGTTAAAAAAGGAAAGGGACAATGTTCGGGAGAATGTCCAATCATTCCAAGGCACCCTGGACTTAATAACCAGGGAAAAAGATCAAGTCCAAACTGAGTTGGACAAAATCAAGGTCGAGTTGGCCACTAAGAGGGCTGCTCGGGAATCTGCTAAGAAGAAAGTTTTTATTGCTAAGTAGAAGTTAAAGGAACATATAGGCTCTCTTCCTGATCTTAAGGAAGAGTCGATAGCTGAAAGTATTAACTCTTATGTCGATGAAGTTTTTCCAGAATTAATCAAATAGCTTTAAGCTGGCTATGATTTCGCGTTGGATAAGCTGAACCTCCCAGCCCACCACGAGCTTCAAATGGTGGTAGTGTAAAGATCCGAGCTACCTAAAACTGAGGAGTAGGTTATGGGATAAGGGGAAGGGGACAAACAATATGTCGAGGCCAAATGTCTAAGGATGATGATGTTCAGGCTTTTAAAGAGTCTAAAACTATTACTCCATCAGTCAAGAAAATACTCCTCTTTCAAAAACTTAATTTATTTTCTTTTTTACTTTTGTTCTTCTTTTTTTTGCTGTAATTAAGCCTAAAAGCCCCACCTTTTGTACTCCTTTCATTCGATTGAAGAAATATTTTCTTTAATTGTTTATGTTATACTTGTATTTCTTGTTTTTCATGTTTAACTAATGAATTGACTTAATAAGCCGAGCACATTGAGTTATAACAATGAGAATTTCCACAATTGTAAAAAATTTGAAAAACTTCACTTGAAAATTTTATCAAATAGTTGGTAGGGTACCAGCCCATAACCATCCTGTAAAGCCTTAGTGAATTTTGCCTTATTAAATAAATGTCTTAGTGTGCCTTGTTAAGCAAGGTTTTATGTATACATTATTCTGCCTTTGTAAGAAAAAGTCTTAATTTTTCCTTTGCAATAAAAGGTTTTACATTCGTCCAGCCAGCTTATTAAGCTTTTGGTACGGTATTTAGTCGGCTTATTAGGCATCTTAACTAATAATTGGCCCTAAGGGAGGTCTTTGGTTTAATTAGCCAGTCTACCTAATTTTACGCCTTTAACCAATTTACCAGACTTTAGGTCGATTTATGCCCCCAAAGGACGGCTTGGGTTTGGGTGATCGGCCTTTTAGGCTTAAAGTTCACTTGCCTTTTTATATAAAGTCTTTGTTTGTAAGTAAATGTCCTAATTTGAGGCTTTTAATTTTGAATATATATTTTTTGAAAATAGTATACTTTATTAATATTTAAAACTATTTGGCAAAGACAATGACCATTTGATGGCTTTACAATTTCTAATAATAATATTTTCGCAAATTTGTCATATTCTATGGATTTGGGATTGGTTGGTTATCCATATCTTGTAAATGATGAGATATAGTACCACTCGACGTCATTATCAAATAAGGACATTCCCAATTTTGGCTGAGTTTTCCATGCCTTGGTAGGACAGCTGTACTATGGGTCTTTCTTAGAACTAAGTCGATGATCTGGAATTCCCTCAAATTCATTTTTGGCTGCCTCTACTTAGAAAGAACATTCTGGTAGTTAGTTAGTCGAAGCAGATTAGACTCAGCAAAGTCTAAGCCCTCTTTTATAGATGTTTCATTCCTACTAGCATCCAGTTGAGTTGACCTTAGAGTTGGTAAGCTAATTTCTAATTGGATAATTGCTTATGTGCTGTATGTTAAGGAATAGGGAGTTTCACCAGTTGATTAGCGAGGAGTGGTTATGAAAGCCCACAAAACCGAGGGCGACTCTTGTACCCATCTTCGATTTTCTCTTTAAGCTTTCCAAAATTACTTTGTTTGAAGTTTCAGCCAATCCATTGCCTTGGGGAAAGGACATACTAGAGAAATATTGGTTGACCCTATAGTCTCTACAAAACTTTTACATTTTTTGGTTCTTGAACTAAGTTCCATTGTTCGAGACGAAAGCTTTAGGAATGCCAAATCAGGTAATGATGTTCTTCCAAAGGAAGGTCTTTATGTTTAATTCCCCAATGTTGACTAAAGCCACAACCTCTACCATTTGATAAAATAATCAGCTTCGACTAGCGTATATCTTCTAGAGCCTGTGCATCTTTTTACATGTAAGGCCACTAGTAGCATTAGCTTCTTGCTCGATGGGCTAGTGGTTGGCCCCTTGTATGGCTTCCACAGATGCCTTCATGCGATTCATGGAGAACGTTTTGAACTTGAGTTGGATTAACATCTTAGGTAGGGCCTTGAAAATAAGCTCTTACAAAGTTTATGTTTAGTTGACAACCAGTATCTAACGGATTGTCCTTAGATCCTGTTGCTTGACAACGCCCAGAAAAAGTAAGTTGAAACGCTCAAGTGCAAGCAGTCAAGTTAAAGTATACTCGAAAAAGTCCGAGGTCGAACCACAGGTAAGGCAAGGAATCTATTTCTCTAGCTATCTTTCTCAAAGGGAAGAAGGGAAAAGAACATAAAAGGTGATAGAATAGGGAAATAAGGAAATAAATAAAAATTATATTCAAGCTACTAATTAACTAAGTTAAAACTAAAGGCAAATCTAATCATAGGGTGTAAAGTAAAGGGAATCCATAAGTGCAAGTTATCTACCTAAAAGACTTCTTAAATGCATTAAGAAAACATGCAATTAAAATAAAATAAATAAAATAGTGCACTAACTAAATGAATCATATTATTAAATGGAATTAAATCAATGACAAGCAAACGTTAGGGTATTCGTAGTTAGGAATTACGAAACTAGTCCAATCGGGTAATCCAAATATAAGTTTAAATAAGATTTTTCACTAAAATTTAGCTCCTAGACTCTCTAACCATCAAATTATATTGCTACTACAAGTGTATGACAGCCCATGCGTGATAAAAACTATATAAACTAGCTAGTGCATGATAAAAACAATCCAAATTAATCAAAATTCTCAAAAATTAGTATCTTAACACTTTTATAAGGTTTGAATAGGTTTAAACGTGATTTAAAGCAAATCCGTCTTAAAAAGAATACCGAAAGCCAAAATTAGCACTTTTTCTGCATTTGCGTGAATAAATACCAAAACAGCTCCAAATCAGCCAATTCAATTAAAAAATTAACCCAACTAATTAGAGGATAAATATCATCCTCAAATCAGCCACGTTAGGATTTTGGTACAAAAATCCGTGAATCGACGTTTTTATGGAACTTTTGAGCTAATTTATGAAAACATGTTTTTAATGCATGCAAAGATAATAAAATACTCATAAATTCAGTATGTGATCTATAATCAATGGAAAAATCATATTCAAACCCAAATTGAATTACATTCAAAGATTAATTATGCATCTGTCACTACGGACCCCTAACAAAGGATTTAGCTAGACATAATTAAATCAAACAAGTAAATAAGCTTAACAATCATTAAAAATAGTATAAACATACCTATTAATATAGAAAATCATATTTGAAAACTTTTGGCTTTGGAATTTCGCAATTCCGATTTAAAACAAAAAATTTACGGCTAAAACATTAAACAAACTCAAAATCGACAAAAACTGAACAAAATCGACTTAAACCCTAATAATTCTGGAAAATCAGATTACTAATGATCAATAATGAATCACAAATGAATATCATGAAAAAACGATAAACTATTCGAATATAGAACAAGAATCAAGCATAAAACGACAAAAAACCGACAAACTAGACCTGTAAACCGTAGAACCAGCCCCTAAAACAAGGGTTTAAGGATGATTCCAGAATATATATAATCTAAAACAACTAATATATAAATATCAAAGCAAACGAATAAATTAAAGTAATTAAATTGAAAGGAAACAGAAAACTAGGGTTTACCCAGCAAGCCATTAAAACTTGAATTGAACAATGAATTAATATTGAATAAAATGACGTTCCAGCCTCAAAATATCATAAATAAACTAACATAACAATAGTTTTAAGGGTTTAAAGAATAAAATTATCAAATTCAATATTCAAATGTAGCGCAAAAGCTCCCAAGAAAGTCACGGTACTCTTTACCTCTCTATTAATCGATTCTAAATTGTTGCGTACCCAAAAATATGAGATATATGACCCTTTATATAGTACACAAGTGTCTCTGGTTGTGGCTTGAATAATCCTTGAAGAAACAGGCCGAAAATAGCTAAAAATTTAAAATGGGCCAAAAATTAAAATGGAGATCCATTTTCACCATGTAGGGATCGATCCTCATCAATTTTTTTTTGTCTTTTTCTTTTGGCTGCTTCTTCTTTTACTCATAACTTTTTGCTTCAAACTTCGATTGACGCACCATTTTTGTCTACGCATAGGTAATTTAAAGCTCTACATCTTTTATTTTTGGAGATTTCTTTAAATTCCCAATGAATAAAAACATTGACTAGCTACAACTTTAGGCTTTTTACGGCAATTCTCGATTTTACTTGAAAACTTTTGGAATCGATTCGATTGAATTTTTTTTCTCTTGGAATTACTCTTGGACACTTGCATTCACTTCATTCATGCTTGGGGACTTGCTTTACTTTTCTTGCTAGTGCTTTGGGGGTAGTTTGTGGAATTTTCCTCACCTCGGGCCTTGGAATAGGTATTGACTTTTTCTTTAGACCTTCCTTTTGCACTTTTTCGCTTTTAACCTTCTTTCTTGCATCCAACTTTAGTTGCTTAACCACTTTAGGCCTAGAAAATGGCTTAGTAACATATAAATACAATGCAGTGCCTTCTTTTCATACTTAAACTGAATTTACATGCAATTTTTTATTTTAAACATTAACTATAAGCTAATTGAGCCTTGTTTAAGGGATTAGAAATGCAATTTTTGGGCTCAATCACCTGTAAGCTTCACTACTATCATCGATAATAATCCCATCTTTGAAGCATTTGACTATTGAATCCATCTATCTAACCCCAAAATCTGCTTTAATATCACACATAGCTAGCTGCCCTGCAGTTTTTATACTTGGCTTAAGTAGATACTCCACTACAATGGTTCTTTTAAGGATTGAATCTACAATAGAAGCTAGGATTGCTAGGGCTTCTACATGTGCATTGCTGGTTCTTGGAAACCGTTTGATGTATGCCAACTTGAATTATTTGAAAAGTTTAACTGGTTGTGAAATCTCAACTGGCTAATAAGATTTTACCATTTCTATATCTTGCCTCCCACTTAAGACAAGTAATGCATTGGCTGGTTCAACTTCAATAGTACCAGTGAATTCAATAATGAAATTGGCCAATACCTGACCCTGATGATTGTCCTCAACTCATATTCGATATAGAACTTACCAAGTTCAACTAGCCATTTCTCCATTATGCCTGATAAATCTGCCTTTCTGAGAGCAGCCTTGATCGGGCTTTAGGTCAATACTTTTATTGTATTAGCTTCAAAGTAATGCAGAAGCTTTATAGAGGTTATGATCAATGCTAGTATTTTTTCTAAAGGTAAATAGTTCAGTTATGGGCTTACAAAACATTTGCTAGTGTAATAAACAAGCTTTTTCACATTTTCATGCTATTTGATTAGGACGGTACTTATTGCTTGATTAGAAGAAGCTAAATACACATAATGTTATTCATGGGGCTCAAGGATAGATATTAGGAGTGGGATGCTCAAGTATTCTTTCAGCTCAGTCAAAGCTATATTTCATTCATTGGGTCATACAAATTCTTTACTTTTTTGTGTGCTTTATAGAATGGTTAACATATATCTAAACACTTAAAAATGAGATGATTTAAAGCAACAACCATACCCGTGAGTTTTTGTAATTCTTTGAGGTTGGTTAACCTCTAAACATCTTGGAGAGCCTATATTAAAGATGTGGCTGACAGCTCTCTTGTTTTTTACCAACATGTCATCCACATAAACCTCGTTAACTTCTCAATTTCTTCTTTAAACATTTTTCTCACAAGTCTCAGGTAGGTTACCCCAGTATTTTTCAACCGAAACAACATCACTTTATAGCAATAATTAAAAACCCATTTTCGTAATGAAAGCTATACACTCTTGGTTGGCCCAAAAAAGAGGAATCTGATGGTAAATGGAATAAACATAATGGAAACTCATTTGTTTATGGCCAGCTGCTGAGTCCATTAATTGATTTATTCCCAGCAAAGGATAATTGTCTTTCGGGCAAGTTTTATTTAAATTTGTAAAGTCTAGCATACCCTTCACTTTCCATTTTTCTTATGGACGACACTAGGTTTGAGATCCACTATGGGAACATGGTTTCTCTTATTGCACCAGCTTTAAACAATTTTTGGACTTCTTCTTCTACTGCTTTTTCCTTTTTAGGGCTAATCATCATTGTTTCTATTTAACTGGTTTACAGCTAAAGTTGATATGAAGCTTGTGGCACATCACATCAGCTGGTATCCTAGGTAGCGGCTAGGCGAACATATGAATTACTTATCTCACTCATTGGCATATAAATTACTTACTATAAAAAAGAACTTTTTTTGTCATCAAAACCGATAACTGCATGGATTTGAACTAGTTCTTTAAAGACATTTTCTTCTGGTCGTCCTCTGGCCTTTCGATCTATAGGATAACCATGTTGTAGTTGTTATTGCTCTCGTTCCTTCCCCTTAGCCAAGGAAGATTCCCCTTTCTATGCTATATTTTTCACAACTACTTTTGTTTTTCCACGACTGCAATTATCTTATTTAACTCGGAGGGGGGTGGGGGTTAAGGTTCTATGATAAGGCTTCCTAGACGGCCAAGTTAAAACAGAATCTAACATCTTTTTGTTTTCCCCTAACAACCATTACCCATTTGGATAGGCAAACTTGATTCTTTGGTGAAATAGGGATGCAACTGCCTTCATTTTTCCCATCCAGTTCTTGCCCAAAATTGCATTATTAGGGGAGTTAAAGTCATCACAAAGAACTCCATGTTCATTTTAACCTGTTAAATCCTCACCGGAAGCTCAACAATAGCAATTGGTCAAACTAGCTATCCATTGAAATTGCTAATATACATATCCATTTATCAGACGACCTTCTTAGGTATGTAGGGTTGAAGCTTATTATAAAAGTGGAGGCACATTACCTCCGAGGAGCCTCTAGGGTCGATCAACACATTTTTCACATCATAATTGCATATATTAACCATCAACACAAGTGCATCATTATGGGGAATATTTACCCTTCCAGATCTTGCTCGGTGAATGCGAACTCATATATTAATTTCATTTATATATCCTTTTTAAGGGCCAAAACATACATTACCCTAATTGGATGAGCCTAGGACCAAAACTGGGCCCTAGTGAGCCTGGCTCTAAGGTAATTCTTAATAGCAGCCGATTTATCCACCACACCATGAATTGCTCCAATTAACCCTGCAGCTGGTCAGTTTGCTTGCATGACTGCCACCTCCTCGTCGACTTACTTTCCCTTATCAGCCTTTTTTACCTGTAAGCTTCATATACTTTGTTAAATGCCCTGTATGCACCAACCTTTTAAGGAACTACTTCAAGGTCTTGCAATTTTTCATCTTGTGTCCATGATCCTTGTGGTAGGAATAACAAAGCTTGGTATCTCTTAAACTCGTGTCACTGTCCATTTGCTTTGGCCAATTTTAAAAAATGGTTTCCCTTGAATTTCATACATGATTTTGTGAATATGATGTGCATGATTTTGTGTGCATTTTAGTCATCTTACTTATCTTTGTTTCCCCATTTTAGGTAGTAAAAGTTATTTATTTAATTTATTTTAGTATATTGTAATAATTATAGTTATTGAGGAAAATATTGAAAAAGGATTGGATTGAGTGAATAAAGTATCGAAGTCAAGAAGAAGTGAATTGAAGTGACATCGTAACCTAATTTGGGGAAGTTATGTAGTAGTTCGATATTTTGAGCATATCTTCTAGCTTATAAATCGTATTTTGGAGTTCTTTATATGGTTGAAAATAAGATGAAAGCCCTATAACTTTTATGTTTTGAGTTTTCTCAAATTCGGAGGTTTACCTTACCTAAAACAGTCATGAAACTACTACCAGTGCACGATAACAAAAATTGTAGTGCATCTTTCTTTTATGGGACCAAATTCCACTTTATATCCACAAACATGAGTCTACTTTACACCTTCTCCAACAGCCACACTTATCCACTTTCCTTAGCCTATAACCCTTTTGACCCATAATCCATTAAGCATACACTATCCTAGCAGCCACCAAAAAATAAAACCTTAGCCCGTGTTTTGTTACTATCTTTTTTTTTTCTTCAAATTTTAAAAACTCAATTCAAAAACAACTCTACTTTTACACTTCCTAAAAAAACCTTAACTTTACTTTCTCTTTCTAAATTTTTTTTAAAACACCATAACTTTAAATTTAAAAATCAAAATTAAATAAAAAATATATATTTAAAATATACTCGTCGAGATTTATAAAATCAGATCCATTTTGACTATTTTTTGAAAATTTTTTATAAAATTTTTAGTTGGTTGAAAAAAACTCAAAAAAAAACCAAATCTACTTTTCAACATACTTCTAAATTCTACCAAACACCATATTTTAAAAACTCAATTCAAAACATCTACCAAACAACCCCTTAGCCTCCATTTAATTTCCGACTCCTTACTCCTCTAAAATTCAATCCTTATTTAACCCATTTCCATATTTTTCTCATTAAATTGATTGTCTTGAGTTAAGGGTTATCCTTTCTTATTCATAAGTATAGGTCATTAGGGCTGGTGAGTTTTGGAAAGGGTGCTGGTAAAAGCACCCTAAACATTCATTTTAAACACCCATTTTTTAGGCACCCACGTTTTAATTTTAAATTTGTAAGAGCACATGGTACAATTTAAGCACCCTAATGATAAACACATGCTTAAGGAAATTAAATAGAGAAGAGAGTTAATGTATCGAAGGCTTTGGGGTTATCGACAAAATCAGCGTGCATCATATTGGTATTAGCAGTATGAAGATGGTGGTTCCAATCTCATTATTTAGCTGATTGAGCAATTGAGTGAGTTAAGGGTTAAACAAAGATGCAGTTCTCTGCAATTCATACTGTATTGATTCTCCATATATATATACACGCAAATCAAACTGCTATGGGGCAATTACTAAATGTGGCAGAAATAGAAGTAATTGTACATGATCAGTACATGAGGAAATAAAAGCAGAAAAAGAATTTTTCTGGGCACATAATTCTCGAGAGAATATTGGCGAGACCTTGCGGAATATGGCACGAGGTAGTAGTTGTTCACAAAATCATTACCTCCCAAAGTAATAAGAACGAGTGCTTGATTTACGATTCGCTTAGCCTGGTTGGATCCTACAAGAACACTCAACCGTTGCTAATATTGTTGGATATACGCTAGCTGTAAAGGCATTCGTATAATGTTCACTTGCAAATTACCATTTCTGCATATCAATTTGCGAAGCTTAATCATCAAATGGGGTATCGTATTCTTCAAGTTAAATGATAACAAGACCCATCATAATTCACATTTTTTTGTAGAGTAATTGAGTTGTATTTAGTCCAAAATTTAGGTAACTTGTTTGTAGCTGCGCGAGGCACTTGCCTTATCTTGAATTCGTGTTTAATTGACATTGACGAAAAAGAAAAGCAACGATGAAGCAAAAAGAAAAGGTTGTGGGTTGAATTAAGATATTATGATGCCTTCAAAACATATATCTTAACTATACAGATTATCCTTTTTTATAAAAAATGTGTTTAAATTGAAATATCATGGTGCTTTTACTAGCACCCTTTTGGAAATTACTATAAAAGGTAATCACTTGTATAAGTGGTTATTAATGGCTATTTTTCATCACTTATTCTCCGATGCAACTTTCCTCCGTCAATTCGCTAACCATAGATGGTCGGTCTTCATTACCTCTTTATGTCTTGTTCGGTTGACTATTCTAATTAACCATCCCATGAATGTTATATGATCGGCTAATACTCTCTTCTTCAAGGACTTGTGCATTCTTTGAGTTAGTATGGTAGACCTAGATATTGTGGGCCAAACCATGAGTCATCTAGGTTAACCCAACTAAAAACTCACTTATAATTTTTACCTCCGGATACAAGGCCGGTCTTGAGTTTTGAGGGGCCCTAGGCAGATTTTTTTTTGGGGCCCCTTTGTATTTTTATATGCTTATGTAATATAACTACATTAATAAATTTCAACAAAAAAAATTATATAGCAATAAAATTTGAAAAGTTACAAAAAGAGTAATTAAATTTCTTACCCGTATAAAATTTAGTTAAAACAAAAACTAAAAGATAGTGCTTAGTTAAAAAAAGAAAAAAGAAAAAACCAACCTCAAATCCCATTAAAATTTGAAAGGGTTTTTTAATTAATTGAATATTTGGTTGGCCACCTCTTTTATTTGGATTGAGAAGTGTGCGTGCTGCTGTGCTTTATTAGGGTTTAAGGGTTATTTATTACTTACTTTTAATTAAATTATGCTGCTTATTAAAACTAAAAAGATAAAAACCTCTAGTAGGTCTTGAACTCAACCACCCTTGGTTAGCGGTCAAAGGCCTTCACCCGCCAGACAAAAAACCACTTTGTTATCTTAATCAACCATAAAAGCTTTTATTCACTATAACATATATGTGTATATATATATGGCCGCAAAAAATCGGGGGCCTTCCTACGACGGGAGTCCTAAGCGAGAGGTTAGGCCACCTATGCCCGGGGCCGACCCTATCTGGATGTAAAATATAATACTAGTTCAAATGAATAATCTTAATTTCATTCTAGTAATTAATTAACTGAAAAATGCATACATTGATTAATTATGAGCCAATTTATATTAATGTAGAATGAAGGGCATTTTTAATTGTAATTAGTGTAAGAGGCTTTAGTATATTTGAATATCCATGTTATGTATTACCTAATTACGACACAAAAAATATCTGTAAAGTTCCAATAAAATATGAACCAAAGTCTCAAAAAAGATAGCGAGATTTTAAATCTTAATAATTTAAAATAAAGATAGTAAAAAATTCCACGTGAAATATGGACTGCAAAGTCTACCTCAAGTGGTTACTCGTATATTATCTAGCTAGTGTGTGAAAATCCAATTTTTTTTTAATTGGATTAATTATGGCATTTATATTAATGTAGCATGTATATCCCCCATCTCAAAAAAGCTTAAATCTTTTGCTTTTCCATAGTGGTGGATTTTAAAATGAACCATTTAATTTTAACATCCGACTACAAGATGAGGCTTAGAAAGAGGAATTTTCATTTATTAAGCGTATGGGACATGATACACAGAAAGATCACATTTTGTCATCCGAATAAGAATATTTTAAAATAAAAGTTCATATGGAAACCGGACCATTTTCATTTTTTATGTTACTGTTATAATTTAATAAAAATTCTCATATTAGAATTTTTTTTAAATATTCTAATATGAGAAGCAGCTCTCCTATTTCTAGTTACAAGACTAGCATTAGCATTGTTGGCCACTATCTATCAACTTAAATTTTCGGTACAAATCATTTCTAAAACAGACAAATGTATGGTATCATAATTAAAGTTCCGCAAGGTCTTGAGTTTGAATTGTCCCGCTCGCATTTGTTTCCCCATCGTGTTTGTGCACGATCTGCGCACACCTAGCTTTATTTAGTGTTGTTTCTCCACGTGTGAGGAAAGATTGCACATGATGAAGAATGTTGAAGAGAATAATATATATTATTAGCTCACTAGTTAACATATTAAACTTTTAAAACTCTAACATGAATTCAGGAAACAACCCATTTTAGACACATAAATAAAGATAATGCATCATATCAAGAAAATATGGACTAAAGTTGCCATAAGTCAGGCAGTACGTTCAAGGAAGCTTATAAAGAAAATAAATTTCTAGTTTATATTATATAGATTGGTATGGATTTTTCTCCCCATTTTTCGTTAATGTGTCTTGTACATATGTGAAAGTTCTTAGTTATTAAAAGTGGTTCAGTGTCTTTGGTCTGTGCCTTGTCCCACAAGAAGCAATCTACCCATTTAAAATTTCAAAGAAGCAATAAAATAATTCCAGCAAAACTTAATATTTAAATAAATATTCCAAGGACTTTGACACTCGCGTGCACGCACATAAGAAAACTATTTAAATCTTATCTGAGAGAGGTTTGGAGTGCTTTAATATAGGGTGGTATTATTGGCAACCCAAAAATACTTGGCAATACTCTCACTTTTATTTGATCCTTTACAATTGAGTAGGTATATATGTTACTCGGTTATAAAAGACTGAGTATACACTTGATAATGCTTTACTCAGTTGTCAAAGACATAGTATATATGTTTATACTCAGCCCTCAAAAACTGAGTAATAGACATATTACTTGGTTGCGAATAATTAAATGAAAATGAGAGTGTTACCAAGTATTTTTTTGGGTGCCAATATCTCCGCCCTTAATCTATATGCTATTAAATTTATGTTGATATGATTAAATAAAAAATATACCTTGCTTTGTCTTGTATTAGTTATATATATATATATATATATATATATGTTAAAATAATAAAGATTATTATATAGAGTGGTCGGTGTCTGCTAGCTCAAAACCATAGGTTTTGTAATACTGTGGGTTGAAGTATGAGAAACCCCCAGAAAGAGGAAAAAAAATAACCAGTGAGATATAGCACGAAATATCTGAATAAATAAATGGTTATTTATGAGTTATTTACATCGTAAAAGTAATTATTTATTTTATTAGAGTATAATACTAATTTAAAAATTTGTATTATATATTTTTAATGTTATATATTGATCTAGTGATAAGCATATATAATTGTTTTGATAATAGTATTACCCTATTTTTAAGGGAAAGTGTTATATTTGGCTTAGAAACTAGACATGTTAGAATAAATTAAGATGTGTGGTGAATTTGTTCTAAACAAATAAAAAAATATATCAATTTGGGTTATGATAAATGTGCAAAGGTTGAGTTGAGTCACTTCACCTTTCTTACAACTACTCGTATTATGAAAGCAATTGAGACTTTGTTAAAGTATAGTACTAATTTTGCACGACATGATTTTAAATTTGTATATGGTATTGACAATAATCATAATTGTTTTGAAAAATAATACTAACTTTTGAAAAAAAATTAATAACTTGTTATGAGCAAATTATTCAACAAAATTATTGTAGAAAGAGTGCAAATATAAAAGGGAAAGAAAAATTAAAGCAGTGCAAACATTGTCATTATATGAAAAAGAGAAAAGAAAGAAGAGTAAGAACCTTAAGAACAAGTACTACATAGATGTTTAGACTGAGTAATAGGCAGTATTTTGTCCTTTTTCGATATCCAATTAATAGATTTGTATTAATACTTGTTTTTTATTAAGATATTACTAGCTTCTAATATTATTAATGATAAATAATATAACTTTTTTGAAGCGGTAAGTTATGGTACACTGAGTGTCTCAAATAAAAAATAAAATTCTTAGACCATCTCCATTGGGCAAGCTAAATGGGTAAATTTAGCTATTTGCTTGCCCCATTCGGTAGGCTAGCTAGCTAATAATCTGTGTAAAAGTGTAAACCAAAGTCAAATATAGCAGCGGACAAAATTTTAGCTCGGACGATGCACGAAATGTCGTGGCAGAGAATTATCCTTCTCACGACACGTGATGTGTCGTGAGAAACAAAAATCTTTCGCCCGATACATGATGTATCGGGGGAAATGAAAATTTTAGCTCAGCCGATATTTCAAATATCGTGGGAAGGATTAATTTCGGAAATGGAAGAAGAAAAAAAAAACATAAAATGCCTGCCACGACACATGATGTGTCGTGGGAAGCAATAGCATTGGATGATATATCATCTATCGTGGGAATGATCAAAATGGTGCCCCGACACTTCATAAATCATGCAAGCTAAATTTAGCTTTCTCCCGATGCAACTCTAATTTATTGATAATGTAAATATACCTTTTTACCTTACCATTTTAGCTTAACCACTAAAGATGACCTTAGATGGTGTTTGGTTGACAATTTAAAATCATATTTTTAAATTTTTTTTACCAAAAAGTCAATTTTATTTCACACTTCTCAAAATTCATTTTACTTTATTTTTTCTCTCATAAAATTTTTAATACACCACAACTTTAAATTCAAAAATTAGAATTAGATAAAAATAAAATTAATTTGAAACCTACTCATCGAGATCTATAAAATAAGATCCATTGTCACTATTTTTTGAATTTTTTTCATGAATTTTTTTTGAATTGGTTGAAAAAAACTTCAGCAAAAATTAAATATATTTTTCAATATACTTTCACGCTTTTCAAAAATTTATCTAAAAAACATATTTTAAAATCTCAACCAAACAAGCTATTAATGTCAGATATTGTTAAGTAAAAATAAAGGCTATGTAACTCCATCTGACAATAAGATAGAAAAAAATATATTATTTTTTATAAAAAATTAGAAAATAAGTGAAATAATGGGGTGAAATGTTCTTCTTCTCACCCTTATGTTTCTAAGTAGATAGTTATCTATCATTTTTTAATTTTCGCGGGATTTTTTCTTCCTCACCATGCTATTTTTTTTATATCAAAAAAGTAGAAAAATAAGATAACAAGTTGGTTAACCTATTTTTATTAGCATTTTTTTCAATTTATTATTAAATGAGTCAAAACTCTTGAATATTCACTGAATCAGTAAGAGAAAAGAAAGAATAACAAGTTGGTTAACCTAGTTGTTAAGGTATTCACCCGAATTTAGGATAAGTTTTGAGTTAGAGTTTCATCCGAGGTGGGAAGACGTTATTATTGAAGTAAATGCAAGACATTTGTGCAATAATAAGGTATGAAATGAGCCAACGTCATGAAAATTTGGGGACAATTCTTCATTTTTTAGGTTTTTGGTTCCAATTTCCACCTAGTTTATTTTAGAGTATATTGTTCTCAAGCATTTTACACAAAGCATATATATTGCTACAAGCATTTGAAGTACACTCACAAATATTATTTTATATATATATCTATTTTTTTTAAGTAAGACTTCATGAAAAAAAATGAATTTCCTATATACTATTAAAATAAAATAGTCATTTTCTTATTTTATTTTATGAAAAAAGTAATGCTTTAGCCCCGTTATTTTATATTATCGTAAATTAAACTTAACGGTAAGGTCTTTTTTTTTCCAAAAAAAATGGAGGTTTAAATATCTCCCTTTAACTATAAACAAAGAAAATCTCAACCCCCTCCCCCCCGGCCTCCGGTGAGACTTGAAGAATTTCTGCTAAATTCGGGTAGACGTCTTCACAACTTGCTCAGTTAAAGCTACAATATGATTAAATGCTTCATATTTTGTTATTTTAGGGCCTTAAAAATGATGTAAAATGACATATTTTGAGACTTTCGTTTCCGGGGTGTTTTATAAAATCTTGTTCGGCGGGCTCATTAATCGGGCCAAACTTTTCTGGGCCTAATTCTAAGTACTTATTACACTCTTTCTATACCACAAGCACACCTTACAATTTTTACAATAATTTGTATCTCCTCTTAACGGCGTTGATGTTTGTGAAAAGAAGTTGCAACCAACGTGCTATTCACTTTAATTTGAATTTATTACCGGTAAAAACTATTGAGATCTTCTAACACATTTGAGGGTTCAATGTGACTATTTTTCTTCGGCCAACACATAAGATGAGATTTTACCACCGTAAAGCGGCTTATTTGTAGGACCTAAACCATAAGTTAAGATTGTCGCAGTAGAGCAAGAAGCGACTAGGATCTGCTATGAAAAATTAAAGATCATTCATAATTTCAAGAATCAACAGAAACCTGATGAGAAGTTCCATTTATGCAGGAGAGGTGATCTAGAGGAACTCACGGTGAAATTTAAGGTGCAAAGTGGGATGCCTCCTATCTTTGGTCTCCCACTGGAGATTCAAAGGTAGAAGGAGGGCACCGTTTACTACTCAAACCATAGCAGGAAACATGATTCGCACAATAGTAAGGTATGAAACGAGTCAACGTCGTGATAAAGGGTTTTGGTCTAGGAAGAGATAACTACGAGAGCAGAGCCAAGAATTATCAACGAAAATTTGGGGACAATTCTTCATTTTTTAGGTTTTTGGTTCCAATTTACACCTAGTTTATTTTAGAGCATATTTTTCTCAGGTATTTTATACAAAGCACATATATTGCTACAGGCATTTGAAGTATACTCACAAATATTATTTTATATGTATTTATTTTAGTAAGACTTTAGGAAAAAAAATTATAATACTATTAAAATAAAATAGTCATTTGCTTATTTTTTTAATGAAAAAATTTATGCTTTTGTTCCTTATTTTATATTATCATAAATGAAACTGAAGGGTAAGGTCTTTAATATATAGAGCACATATCCTATACGCACTAGTGCTGGCGCAGTTTTCGATGGGCAATTGACGAGCATGCACTTTCTCCTTTCTCAATTTGCTTCAGACAAAACATACCCCTTTTACACTCTCTCTCAAAGGGAAAACGGGCTCTCTCTCTCTCCTGAAATTCCGACCAGCACCCTCTCTCTCTTTCCTGAAATTCTGACCCGCACCCTCTCTCTCTCTAAAAATTCCAACCCATCCCTCTTCCTCTCTGTTTGTGTCAAATTGCGCGTCTCTCTCTAAAGAACCCGACCCATCCCTTTTCGTCTGTCTAAAAAATGGCGAGTTCCGAGCACTCTCTCTCTCTAAAGCTGAAGACGACGAAGGCTCGCACTCTCCGTCCATCAGCTTGAAATTGTTATTTAATCATAGAACAAGTCAAAAATTATGTGGAGTTTATTATGGGTCTCTGCTGCTGCTGTTGTTGTGGTTTAGTGCTGAACTCATTTGTATTTGGATGTGGAGTTTAGTGTCCATTTACGAAATTGGTGTCCTTGTTCTTCAGTTGGATGCGGAGTTTATTGTCCAATTTTGGACTTCGAAATTAGGGACTCTAATTTTGGGAAGCAGCAAGTTCAATTTAATTGGCTGTTTGATTCTTCCAAAAGGTTTCTTTTGTATTCAAATCTCCAATTATGCAGATCAACAATCTGCTTGGATTTCAGATCACACCGTAACAAATTTGCAAACCAAAGCCCATGTGTGGGCAGGCTCCATGCAATTCCTTTTGAATATTGGACTAAACCTCATCAAAACTATGGCAAAAACTATTAGTAGGCCTGCCGAAGTTAATCCAATATCTCTGAATAAAAAAATGTGTTATATGCTCGAGTGCAGATAGATGTTGACCTTCAATTTTCTCTCCCTCCTAAAGTTTTTATTGAATAGGAAAAATTGAATTTTGAGCTTCATGTCACTTATGAAGAGAGAGAGAGAGCCCGTCTTTTCTCTTTGAGAGAGAGTGTAAAAGGGGTATGTTATGTCGGAAGCAAATTGAGAAAGGAGAAAGTGCGTGCTCGTCAATTGCCCATCGATAACTGCGCCAGCACTAGTGCGTACAAGATATGTGCTCTTATATATATATATATATAAGGAGGTCTAAATATCTCCCTTCAACTACAAACAAAGAAACTATCACCCTGTAACTCTCGGTGAGACTTAAACTTATGATATCTACTAGATCTTAGTGAATATGCCTTGCCTACTAGACTAACCGACTTGCTCAATTAAAGCTACAACTAAATGCATCATATTTTGTTATTTTAGGACCTTAAAATGATGTAGACATATTTTGAGATTTTTCTTTGTACACTTCTAAAAGCATTAGAATAATTTTTTGAAATATTAGCTCTTATATGTGGCACAAAAGAAGTTTCAGAAACTAATTCCGAAATTGATTCTTTAAAAGAATATTGAGTATAGTCTATTGGAGGCACACTTGGTGTACTAGACATCTCCAATAAATTTTACAAATTTATGTTTTTAAATTAATACTGACCTGTGTGATATTTTAAAGACGTTATTTTTCAATAAGCTTCGAAAAATTCTTCAAATGTTAATAATAATATTAATTAATTAAAGTAGATTTTTCTTCTGACTGTTTGAAAAGTGAAAACTTTCTATCCTTAAAACTTTAGTCGTGATGTGTAGAGTTTTAAGAGGCTATTGAGATGTTCAACTCTGATGTGGCTTTTTAAATAAATTTACAAGTGCAATAAATATTTGTTTTGGTGCAACTTTAAAGAGCATTTGAAGATGTAATTATATGCATATAAGATGATAATTAAAGTTAAACAACATTAACTCTTATATTTGCGTTAATGTTGAAAATCTTATGATAATAGCTCTTCACTCTATTAGAATATGCTATCTAGGTTCCTTAGACTACTATGTTTCCTTTTTCTAATTGGTTTTTCATTATGTGAATAGCCCTATAAATAGAGTTTCTCTTGTATCATTATAATTAATTCTAATTACTAAATTATTTCCTTTTACTCTAAAGATGCTATCAGAGGGTTACAATCCTTTCTTTTCAATATTCCAATAAACCTCCAATTTCCATAAATCTCCAACCATATTCATAGCCACAAATCTCGATTTCAGAGCCATAACCATAGCCCAGCCTTGATCTCATAAACAACACAATTTTTTTCACAAATCTCAATTTCTTAAACAAATACAGATCCATCGCCGTGCTATCCTAAAATCGCGATCTAACTGTACCGCGTTGATCATCTGTCCATGACGATTGCAACGAAAAAAAAATCAACTCAAGCAGAAGCCACACGCGCTCTCACGCGCCACCTGAAGTTGGAGAGCTACGCCATCGTCACTCACGCGCCGTCAGTCACAAGCTAATGCCATTACTGCCACGTAGATTGCCACTGCCACGTCATTTGCCACAAAAAGTGCCACGTGTCCGTTGACCGCTGACCGTTGACTGTTGATCGGAGATCGATCCACAAACCCTAGCAGTTCAGCTAAACTGGTTCTTTGCAACTTAAACCATCCGGTTCAGTGGTTTTTTGACCGATTTTTCGGGAAGCCAAATCGGTTCCTAGACGCTTTGACTGTCCTGATCTCAAATCCAGCCTCTATTTTTCTAGAATTTGCTTATATTTTCCAGTTTTGGTTATAACCCGACATAATGGCTACTAATCCTACTATAATTGCTGAATCATCAAAGAGGGAATCCTCCCCAATCATCGTTCAGACTGAAAGTTCTATATTCAACATTAGGGTTACGTTTGATGAAACTAATTATGATTTGTAGTCTCAACTCATGGAGATGCATATCGCGAAAAAACAGAAATTCTCGTTTATTCATAGTACAACTCTAATTCCAAAAGAGGGAACTACATAATATGAATTGTGGTATCTTGATAATCAGAGGGTGAAAGGTGGCTTCTGATGTCCATGAAACCAGAGAATATGAAGCGATATATTCGGGTTCCTACTGCACAAGAAATTTAGAAGTCTCTATCTAAAGCCTTCTATGATAGAGCTGACGAGTTACAAGTTTTTACCTTAAATTAGAAGACATTTATAGCTAAACAAAGTGGCATATCCCTCTCTGAGTATTATGGGGAACTAACAGAAATTTTTCGCGAATTGGATCATTGCGATAAAGTGGTCATGGAAAGTCCGAATGATATCGAATCTTACAAAAAGTCAATTCAGCGTTTGCAATTTCACATATTCCTTGCTGAGTTAGACAACAAACTTGAACAAATCCGTGGTGAAATCTTACAAAAATATCCTATTCCAGAATTAGAATAAACGTATGCACTAGTTCATTGAGAAGACGTCAGGCGAAAAACAATGAACAGTTACATTGCTAATACCGATGTTGTGGCCATAGTAGCTCGTAATTGTGTCTCACATAACAACCAAGATCAGCTTCGAAAGAACTTGAATTGGCAGAATCAACCAAGCCAAACTCGTGACTCACAATCAAATGATCGAGGAAGCAAATCTCAGTATCCTCATTGTTCGATATGTGGACAAACCAGACACTCTAAAGAGGGGTGCTATCAAGTAATTGGCTATTTAGACTGGTGGGATCATTATCAGGATTGTCGTTAAAATCATAAGAATGAAGGTGATGGGAAGCAAGCCTCATGATTGCTTATCACTGCTGAGATACCTGGGAAGGCTTTAAATTATGCATCTATTTTGAATAATATATGGATAATTGATTCCGGTGTTATCAATCACATGACATTCGATTCTAAACATGTTACTAATTTTAACCCATCATCCAACAATTTCATTTCCACAACTAATGGTGATTCAATCCCCGTCATAGGTGAAGGGACAGTTATTTTATTCGATTCTATGAATTTAAACTATGTACTTATAGTTCCCTCACTCAATTAAACTTTAATGCCTGTTACTCAAATTACTAATGTATAAATTGTATTGTTATTTTCTAGCCTACTTATTGTATTTTTAAGGATATTCAGACAAGGCAAACAATTGGTTATGGGATTAGGTAGGGCAAATTGTACTACTTTGACCTAAAAGTAAAGAGCACAAACTAGTTACAACGCGCCCTACAAACTAGTACTACCCGAGGAGAAAAAGTTGAAGATGAAATTTGGTTGTGACATCGTCGTTTGGGTCATATATCGTTTAGCTACTTAAAGAAGTTATTCCTAAACTTTTTAAGAATTTCGATATTTCTATTTTTCACTGTGAAACATGTGAACTGGTAAAAAGTCATCGTACTTCTTTTTCATCGTCATTAAATAAATGCTAAGTTCCTTTTATGTTAATTCACTCTAATGTGTAGGGCCCATCTCCTAATAATTCCTTTAGTGGTTTATGTTGATTTGTTATTTTTATTGATGATTGCACTAAAATGAGATAGATATGTCTTATGAAGTCTAAGAGTGAAGTTAATTCTTTATTTCAGGGATTTCATAAACAAATTAGTACACAATATAATACTACTATCCAGGTTCTTCGAAGCGATAATGGAGGTGAATATATGGCTACCACTTTACAGAAGTATTTTAAACATCATGGAATTGTCCATCAAACTACCTGCCCATATACACCTCAATAAAATTGGGTTGCAGAAAGGGAGAATCGCCATTTGCTGGGGCTAATGCTCTGGTGTCTTATTGGGGTGAAGCTCTCTCCTTTGCCGCATATTTGATCAACCATGTTCCGTGAGCAATTTTTGACTTTCAAACACCATTTGATGTTCTTCATAAAGCAGTTTCGGCTCTTAAAATATCCAATTTGCCTTCACGAATATTTAGTTATATTGCATTTGGTCACTTACCCAAAGAACACCGGAACAAGTTTAAATCCCATGCACTCAAGTGTGTATTGTGGACTACACATCTAATCAAAAAGGGTATCGCTGTTATCTGTGCAGAATTTGAAAAAAACTCCAGAAATAGAAGTTGTAGAGCTCTGAGTTAGCTACACGTAGGCAAAAACCTTGCATCAATCGGAGTTTGGAGCATAAAGTTATGGAAAAAATACGATCAGTACACCAGTGGATTGGGTTTGAGCGCGAAAGAATACCTAAATTCATGATGTAAATATTTATCGAATGTGATCTTTAGCGTAGATGGCAAGTGACCAGCTTTTTACTCATTCTTAGTCTAGTGTTCGAATTTCATGGCCAACAAGTTTTAATTATTATTTTATTATTTTTAAGTTGACCCGAGAATTTAAGCTAGAACATGGCCAACAAGTTTTAATTATTATTTTATTATTTTTAAGCTGACCCGAGAATTTAAGTTGGAATTATTTATTTTATTTTATTAATTAGTTTTATTTTGAATTTTGAAAGAGGTCGATGTATTTTTTTTGTTTAGGTCAGAGATATTATTTAGAGGGAGGGAGAGAGTCGACAGTTTTTTTAGGTCGACAGAGGAGAGTCGACATTCTTCAATAATTCTAAATTCCCATATCATCAGAGAGTTTTCCTTTTATATTTCATTTTTTTCTTTTGGCTTGTATTGAAGAAGAGACGGAGTTAAATTGTACTAGCATCGCAGTTTTTGATATTCTTCATAACTGTAAGTTTCTTTCAATATTTTCCTTAATTTCTTTTAATTAATGTTCATTAATGCTTTGATTTTTATTTAATTATGTGTCTGAATGTGATTATTTATTGAAATTCATGCTTAGTTTATAATTTTTTGTTGTAATTTCCGCGTAAAATCCCGCGTAAAACCCTAAAATTTGCATTTTCGTATTTTGATCATAATTTCTTCGTTTCTTGGCCGTATTTGATGATCCACCTATCAAAACAACCGTATTTTAATTATATACAAAACGCTACTAATTTGGAGACTCAAATCCCAAGTTTTTCAAAAGTCAGTAGACCATTTGTGTTACTGGCAGATTGTTTATTTTTCAAAAGTGTTTAGCCATAATTTCTATTTTGCGCATGTTTTTAATTTCCGATTGCTTTAAAATTTTGAGTACATTTATATGCTTATGCTTTTAATTAATTTTTCATTATTGAATATAAATATTCTATTTCATTTAATTATTTTATTGTCCATGAATTTATTAGATATATTTGGCTAGTTCGTTAGTTAGGGGTACGTAAGGAACGGGTATGTCGACGTGGTAGTTTTTCGGACCCGAATTCAATTCTAATTAATTTTTCATTGGTTAATAGGTCATTATAAATCTGATTTTTATTAAATTATTATCCTAGTATGCTAATAACATATTTTTATAATAAATTTAATAAAATCTTTCCGACAAAAAGAACCAAACGAGTTTGAATCGTTGTTTTTGCGCTAAATCCTAACCGGTCGAGTTAGGGAGCGATCTATACTCTCTAAATTAATTGGTTATGTATTTTTTTTGATTTCAAACTTAAGTGCGCTGTTTTTGGTATTTATTTTAATCCTCACTTTTTTATACCAAAATTGCCAATTTTGTATTTTTACTACCCGCTTTAGTTCAAATTTGATGTTAATCATGTTTTAACCTATTTGAATTAAATTGTGGCTTTTACTTAATATTTCTAAACTCACTTTTAATAAAAGGTTTTGTAGTGTAAAGCACTACATCACTTTAATAAACAAGTGTTTTCGGTAAAATTAAGTAATACGAATTGATTTCAATTAGCTTGTGTAAAGTACGCTGATTTTTAAAGAAAAATTAATTAGAAAAAGGATTCTCGATCCACCGAATTGCCCGTTGTGTTGCCCGAAACTTATGGATACCCCTAACTCTTTTTATTCTTAATTTTAATAAAAGTTTTTCACGCATTTAATTAATTTAGTACGCTATTTTTATTTTATTGAGTTTTTCTTGCATATTCATTTTATGTTAGTTTAGTTAACGATCTCTATTCATTTCTCTTCATAGTTCATCTTTTATATTTATTTATTTTATTTTATTCTCCCATCTTCCTCTTGAAAGAGACTTTCCTAACTCAAAGAACTACACTCCTTCTCGTGGATTGACCTCGGACTTACCGAGTATTTATTACTTGACCGACCACCTGCACTTGAGTGTAATAACTCGCGTTGTTTTCGCCGAGTCAGTTTCACCACCAATTTCAAGCTCACCGTGTTCGCCACTGTAACGACCCGGTCCCACCTTAGTACGATATTGTCTCCTCTGGGCTGCTCCGCTCCAGCACCAACTGGGCAGCCCTCTCCCTCAGGATTTTATTTTTGGGAGCTCACGACCAGCTTCCCAAGGGGTCACACATCCTGGGATTGCTCTGGCCATCTATTCGCTTAACTTCGGAGTTCTGATGGGATCCGAAGCCAGTGAGCCCCCAAAAGGCCTCGTACTTAATTAGTGACCAACTCCTACTTATATGGGTCTTGAGGAACTCCCCCACTTTTCGATGTGGGCTATCCCCTTTGAGCTACACTTCTTCCCCCCCAAGGGAGTACTCATCACTCGCAGGGCGTCACAGCCACAGTCGTCATAACTGAGTTCACTGCCGACTTGGATTGATGACTCATTGCCTGGATTGTCGCTATCAAGTTCGCCGAGTCTAAGTTTACCATTGCCTTCGCCTGACACAAATAACCAATCGTCTCTTTCTGACACGTATGCGTCTGAATATCAGGTAGTTTACCTAAACCTCCTAAAAAACAACTCACTCCCCGAAATAATAGAAGTATTCCTAAATCAACATATGAACCTAATATCACTAATAAAGCCAAATACTCCATGAGTAACTATGGGCTTGTTTGGTTGAGATTTTAAAACATGTTTTTTAGATAAGTTTTTGGAAAGTGTGAAAGTACGTTGAAAAGTAAATTTAATTTTTGTTGAAATTTTTTTCAACCAATTCAAAAAATCTCATGAAAATAATTCAAAAAATAGATCTTATTTTATAGATCTCGATGAGTAGGTTTTAAATTTATGTTTTTTTTATCTAATTTTGATTTTTGAATTTAAAGTTATTGTAGACACCCCGATCCGTGACTCCCGCAAGAACCCTAACGACCTTCGAGAACTGCTGTTTCTGGAGTCAGAGACCCACCCGAACACCCGAGACTGCCCCGGAAGCGTTTGTTGGCCAAACAAACCTGTTTTTAAGGGAAATGTCGTACGACAATCAAAGTGTGTCACACGACAATCCCACTTTATAGGGACATGTCGTGCGACAATCAACCCCACCACTCCACTTTCTGACTCAGCAGTGGATCAGAATCATCATTAAAGTAAAATGTCGCACGACAGTCAAGTATGTCGCGCGACATACACACATTGTCGCGCGACAAACCCCTTTTGGGGAACATGTCGCACGACATACACACATTGTCGCGCGACAAACCCCTTTTGGGGAACATGTCGCACGACAAACCACTTTCCCAGCACTATAAATAGGCCAGCACCTCCCAAGGTTTAAGGACACAAAAAAAACAGAAAAACAGCAACTTAAAAGAAAAATTATGGGTTTATGATCTGATTTTCTGATCTTTCGTCAAGTATTTTCTATTATCGTCTTATTTCTGAAGAATTATCGAATATATTCTTGACACTCGACGTGTCCGGTCTCGGGAATCGAAGTCTCAAAAATATCTGAAGAAGGAGAATATCATTATCGCCGGAGATCTCTCTGCCGTATTATATTTTATTTCTTATTATTATTCTCGTCGGGAAGGTAACGAAAGTCTTTTCTAGTAATTAAATAAGATATTTGTATATTAGTTTTATTGTAGACTTGCTTAAAATTCGATTTTTCTAGGTCGATCCCCGTCCTAGTAAGCGAAGTGGCAACATGGTTGTGCTATATTCCTAACGCGCTCGAAAATTAGGTTTATCTGTGTACTTGTTTTATTTCTATTGTTTTGTCCACATTTTATTTGAATAAACTTATTGCCAAGTTATAAATAACCTACCATCTTCAAAATAAAAGACCCTGATAAAACCATTTGCAAAACCAGAAGTGTAAGTATATTATCATGCGGATAAAATTTTGTTTTCAAAACCCGGACCGATAAGACTTATCTAGGAATTAAAATCAACATATCCTGTCTTTTCTATAGACTGCGACTTGTCTGATAACTCTCCTCAAAGAGTTCTAATTCCATATTAAACTAGTCCCGATACAAAATCCGAACTTTTTATGAAAGTAATCACAACACGAGAAAACTGTCATTATCTGAGGAAATAATACGGGATACTCTTTCAAAATAAAAGATTTTTTCATTTGTATTTACATCTTTCAATAATAAAAATATCGGATCTCGGAACACAAAGGTTTCTATCCCTTTCCCGTTTACCCCCAGAAATTAGGGTTTTCATTTGAAAAGTAGTAGACTGTCATTAAAAGCATCCAAGTTTTTCAACATAGAATAAACATATAAGACCACTAGAGACCAAAAGGGCGGAATGGGTGCTTAACACCTTCCCAAACCGTAATATAATTCCCGAACCCTATAGAATCCTGGTTTCGTAGATAAACGTGTAAAGAAAGGCTTATCTGTAGCCTTTTCTCTTACACAACTGTTTTGTCCGTTTTCTCGTAAAACGTACTGGCGACTCTGAATGAACCCCTTTGCATCTAGAATAGACGTATGGACACCCGATATGAATTATCGAAGCAAATGGAACGACGGAATCCGTTCTGACGCTTCAGACGCCCAAAGACGGGAATGAGACCCGGGGGTCGCATTTGCGGATTCTCACAATGGTGTTTTAAAAAATTTATGAGAGAGGAAGTAAAGTGAATTTTGAGAAGTGTGAAGTAAAGTTGACTTTTTGGTAGAAATTTTAAAAATATGATTTTAAATTCTCAACCAAACACCACATATGTGTTTTATGATAGGCTGTCTAAATCGAATAAGTTATTTATAAATCAGTCATCCTCTATATCTATTTCTAATAGTGTGCAGGAAGCCTTGAATGATCCAACATGAAAAACGGCTATAGACGAGGATATGAGATCCTTGAAGAAGAATTAATGGCACATGGGATATAGTTAAGTTGCCACCAGGAAAAAGGCTTGTTGGTTGCAAATGGGTGTATACTGTGAAATATAAGGCGAATGGAACTATCGAAAGATACAAAGCAAGACTATTAGCAAAAGGCTACACCTAGACACATGGAATCGACTATCTGGAGACATTTGCACTAGTGGCAAAAATTAACACAATGCGTGTTTTACTCTCTTTAGCGAGAAATTTGGACTGGCCACTAGAATAATTTGATGTAAAGAATGCATTCTTACATAGGGATTTAGAAGATGAGGTATATATGGAATTTTTGTCAGGGTATGAAGTTCCTGTAAAACATAGAAATAAGGTATACAAATTGAAAAGGTCTCTGTATGGTTTAAAAAAATCTTTGAGAACTTGGTTCGGAAGATTCACTAGATCAATGAGGAAATTTGGTTACAAGCAAAGTAATTCTGATCATACATTATTTTTAAAAAGGTGCAATGGGAAGATTATAACACTCATTGTTTATGTTGATGACATGGTGGTTACCGAGAATGACCCACAAGAACGAGAAGCACTAAAGAAGTATCTATCTCCGGAGTTAAAGATGAAAGATTTTGGCAAATCGAATTATTTCTTAGGAATCAAAGTGTCTAGGTCTTCTAAAGGAATCTTCCTATCCCAGAGAAAGTATGCATTAGATCTGCTATGTGAGACCGGAATGTCTACTTGCCAACCGTCAAAAATGCCCATGGAAGAATGTTTGAAGTTGAAAATTGAAGCTGATCAAGTACCGGTCGATAAAAAGCGTTACCAGAGATTGGTAGGAAGGCTGATGCATTTAGCACATATTAGGCCTGACATTTCTTAAACATTGAGTATAGTGATTCAGTTCATGCATAATCCTGGAGAAAAACATATGAATACTGTTATGAAAATCATTAGTTATCTGAAGGCAGCTCTAGGAAAAAGGGATTTTGTTTATGAAAAACAGTGATTTTCTGAAGGTTGAAAGATACACTGATGCTGATTGGGCTGGAAATGCAAGTGACAGAAGATCTATATCAGAATATTTTATGTCTGTTTATAGGAATCTCGTTACCTGGAGAAACAAGAAACAAAATGTCCTGTCTCATTCGAGCGCCGAAGCTGAATATCGAGGAATGGCAATGGGAGTCCAAGAGTTGTTATGGCTGAAGCTGCTATTGACTGGCCTGGGTTACCACCGGGAGAACCTATGGTGTTATATTGTAATAATAAAGCAGCATGTGATATCGTTCAAAATCCATTTCAACATGATAGAACAAAGAATGTGGAAGTGGATAGATTCTTTATCAAAGAGAAATTGGAAAAAAACATAGTTAATGTGCCTCATATACGATCAGAAGATCAACTAGCCGACGTACTTACTAAGGCTGTTTCCAACATAATATTCTCTAGATTAATTAGCAAGTTGGGCATGTCGATATCTGTACACCAACTTGAAGGGGGGTGTTAGAATATGCTATCTAGGTTCCTTAGACTACTAGGTTTCCTTATTAAGTTTTCTTTTTTTAATTGGTTTCTCATTGTGTATAGCCCTATAAATAGGGCTTCTCTTGTATCATTATAATTAATTCTAATTACTAAATTATTTCCTTTTACTCTCAAGACACTCTAAATCTGCCGATGTAGATTTGAGATCAATACACGATAAATTAAGAGTGTGCTACATAAGTTTAATAGTTAAATCAAGATTGTCTAGTTACTTTTGTACTTACTGTAGATTCATGCAAAACGCATGCCTTTTGTACTACAAAAATATATATAAAAAACTTATTAATTGAAATATATTTTTTTGAAACTTCTTGTCATATTTTTTATGTTATGTTTTAGCCCCCCCGTATTCCAATTCTTGGATTTGCCACTGCGGCAACTAAATGCAAAATCATTGCTTATAGATGAATCGTAGACTTCTTTTTTTTGTTAAAGCCAAAATTAAATGACAGCATATCCCCTAGAAAAATTTATAAAAAAGATTAATTATAACCTAAATAGTGCATATCCTCCTTTTCGTTTGTTAAGGTTGTTATTTTCCTCGTATTTTCTCTGAGGTGATTTTGTTGTTAGGCTTTTATTGAGAAATAGCACCCGGGGTAACTAGATCTCTTGCTACCAGAGCAATATATTTGGTGTCATCGAGTCCATAAGGAAGTGGATTGAAGAATCACACACATTCTTTAATTAGTCGCCGTTGGGCACATTTTATTGCTAGAGCTATTAGCGAGCTAACTAATTTCACTATTTTATTTTTGCACTGAAATGCAGGGTGTTATGGTAAATGTTTCTTTGCATTGTGTACCAGAATTGAGAATAGAATGATAACATAATTTTTGACTTTTAGTTGGAAGAAACCATATTTACATAGAAATATGTCATTAAGAAACTACGTAGGGTGTTTTCAATAGGCATAAGAACCAGAGTAGAAGAAGAATCTCCTTACACCATTAGTCACAAAATAAGGAAATTCAACATTTAAATTATAGTCTAATTCATTACTTGTATCTAAGATATAGAACGTTTGCAACTTTTTAATACAATATGTATAAAGCATAAAATCTCTATATGTAAGGTACTTGTGATCCAGAATTATGCATACATAAGTGGATGCACTCAACGAAGTGGAATAAAAGGTCATCATAAATTGTCACTGGCGTGGGGGAAAAGGATAGTATAGTTCAAGTATTTCAAAATACTAATATTATGACTACACAAGAAACGTCCACAAATAGTGAAACAAAATTCATACATATGTAGCAAAACATTTTTCTAGAACAACCCAAGTTTCCGAAAATGATAGTTCAACTTAAAATGTACGCGTATTTGACTATATTATCTTTTAGAAGTAATTACTTTAAAGATGCTACATAATTGCAACTTTTTTTGGTGGAGATAGGAATTTTTTAAATATGTTGCTAATATAAGTATGGCCGCGTGGGCACAAAATGCATGCATGTTTCCTTGGGGTTAGATAAAAAATGATTGAAAATAACTCTTAATTAAATGATAGAGTAGGCAGGAGGAGTCCAGCTAAAAACAACAGCAGAATGGCATATTTACCAAACTTATGTCAATTATAGAATTGAAAATTATATTTTGCTTCAGAACATGTTATTAGCATATATAAGTGCTACATAACGTCTATATTTAAGAACTAATTTATATACTCCCTTCTTAAGTTAGTAAAAGTGAGATATCAATTGAGACTGGTGGAGTATACCGTAACCGATTATTCGTATATGCATTATATGCATTAAAAAGCATAAGAGGGCATTATGATACAAAGGAGGGGATACCTTATTAAAAGTAAAGAGAAAAGGGAAATGGAATCAAAAGCAATTACCAATTGATGCAAAACATTGAAATGTTTGTTTCTAGCAAAAAAGGATTGAGCAAAGTTTTAAAAATTATAACATTTGCCCTTAAGTCCAAAATGGCTTAAATATCTTTGTTTTCTTCAAGTTATGACCATATTAAGGCTACAATAAAGCAAAATTGTGCCCAAACTAGAAGGGCCTAGTTTAACCTTAAACTTTTTGGATATCCTAAGATTTGATACATGGAAATGAACTTGGGACTCTTAATTTGGGACATCCTAAAAGAGAATAGTGAATTCTTAATTTGTTATGGGGGGAGGAACATATAATAATTCTATTGAAATGATATAACTATACAATGTATAATTATACTTCTGTTTTATAAAACATTAAGTAGTTAATTTGTATGATATTTACAATAAACATAAAGTCTTAATGCTTTTGCTTGCTTTCTGTGTGTGGTGGCCTCGTAGACTGCCTGGACACCACTACATATATGTAAAGTACATGTATTGCTATGAAATAATATTGCCTTAAATTACTGATTTCTGTATTGTTTGCTTTGTGGTATCTCGTCAAACACTTCAGAAGTAGCCATTGATTCCTAAAACATTCTAGAAAATGAACGAATCACAATTCATACCAAATTTGAACCTTATTTTTTTGTTATTCTCTAATTCTTTTCCTTTCTATCATTTTCCTAGGTTCCTTTCTCTCTCCCTCTTGTTATTTTCTATCAAAACACTACAATTCCTAAACTCAACCTGCTAGCCATTTGAGACCAACTCAATTTTCAAATCCAAACTACCCTATTATTTTGATATAGCAGCTTATTTCAAAAACTCCCAGCAAATCCATTACAAAAAAAGGGTTTCTTAAACAAATCCAAAGAGAGAGATTACTAAGCCCAAAAAGAAGTTAAATTAAACAAAGATAATACTTTATCTTTACAAATTACAACCAACCATTTGCACCGTCAGTTGAATTAAATATGTTTGTTTAAGGCATTATGTCAAACACTTGTTAAACATCCAAGATGGACCAAACAATCCCCCTAGAAACACAGGCTTACAAATTAAATCACTATCATATATACAGCTAATCTTATACTACATTATAAGAAATTATAAACAAATAGTGAAAATCGTTGATGAAATTCTTTGAGAGACAAAGTAAATTAAAAACACAAATTAAGAGTTAAATATTATTAACATAAAATAGTAGGTACCTTTAAGGTAATGTCACCAGTTTTGCTTTGTATTTGACTATTGCCACAACTACACTTGCATCGTAATGACTAAATGTTTGCCAACAATTCTTTTGTGTCATGAGTTAATGATTTTTACCATCAGAGCATTCATTCAATAATATTATCAAAGAATTTAAGGGCCCTTAATTTCAACAACAAAAATTATTTTAAAAAAGGTTATGAGAGACCCTCAATATTATGATCATTAAATATTTTCAAACAATTTCACTGAACATAAAGGTTTAAGCTATTATGAGATGAAGGAAACTAAATTATAATAGAAGGAGGGTGAGAAAATTTTGGCATAAGAGGGTAACTGAACTTTCGGGATTGCGAAAAGCCCAAATTTAATGTTTGTATATAAATATAATGTTTGTATATATTTGTATGTGTAAGTTTAGAAGCAACACCATATTAAAAAGTAAAACTAAATATTGAAAAATTCAATTTTAAAATTCAATGAAAAAGCCTTCCTAGGCGTTAAAGGACAATTCATATGAATTGATAG
Source organism: Lonicera japonica (assembly GCA_021464415.1). Taxonomy (NCBI): domain Eukaryota; kingdom Viridiplantae; phylum Streptophyta; class Magnoliopsida; order Dipsacales; family Caprifoliaceae; genus Lonicera; species Lonicera japonica. The sequence goes on from CM038463.1 coordinate 10,115,424, forward strand.
AGACCTATTTATGTCATAGTTAGAGAACGCTATAAAATGTTGGAAAAATACTTATTTTTTGCCATTTTTAGAGCAAATTTATTTAAAATCGAGTGATCAGTTTTGAAAGATGATTACGGATTCCTATTCTCCTCCGTGAATACATCGAAATGGTATATTTATTTACTCAAAATGGATATCGGGTGAATGAGAAATTGTCACCTAAAGTGAGCAACTTGAAAAGGAAAATGGAGAGTTTAAGAATTGGGAATTCTTATCTCCCGCGTAGGAACTTTGTGGGAAACTTTTTAGGTTTATAAGGCATTATACCTTATGAGCTAGTAAAGTTTTTTGAGACCCAAGGTCCTTACTTCGCGCACACAAGTGTAGGGGGTGCAAATCATGAATTGAAGCTTAGTTTGTGTGCATCCGCACTTGTGGACACAGATGTAGAACTGAAAACAGCCAGACGTCGGGACCTAGTTTGAACTTAAAACTGATTTTTTTTTCTCCATTTTAAATTTGAATGATTGAAACTGTCATTTGCATTAAACCAAAACCGTTGTAGTTTTAAATATCAAGATTAATGCTCAAAGATCTCTTATGCAACTATAAATTGGTAACCATTCTCTCTTCTCGAATACACACAAATTCATATCCTGTCTTCTCTTATGCACTTCCTCTTCTTCTTTTTTTCGATTCTAGTGATACTGTTCAGACTCAATTAATGGGCAATTTTATTTGCATTAAACCAAAACTGTTTTGGTTTTAAATATCAAGATTAATGCTCAAAGATCTCTTATGCAACTACAAATTGGCAACCTTTCTCTCTTCTCTAATACACACAAACTCACATCATCTCTTCTCTTATGCATTTCCTTTTTTTCTTTTTCCCGATTATAGTGATACTGTTTAGACTCAATTTCAGTTCATCGTGAGTGACACCTTTGTGCTTAAGTTCTACTCTAAAGTCGATTTATCTTGGGAAACAAATGCCGTAACCAACCTCCAAGCACTCTGGCGAGGCGGCTAATTGTTTTAAAGAGATTGTGTGATACATAAGACTCAGCTCAGCTTATTTGCAGTTTTCTTAATTTTCAGCATATTAAATTGTTAAACACATAGTTTTCCTAACATAAATTATACTCAAACCCACTGAAATTCACTGAGACACAAATGAATGAAATTCAAACCGACTCAGATTTAAGGGGAATTAAATGGAAAAGTAGAAATTGGCATCTAAATTCAACAATTTTACTCATAATTAGACACATTAAAACAAGCATAAATGAATGACACTGAAAGCCACTCACATTGGAGGGAACTTGAATTAAAAAGAATATCCAATGTTTTATAGATAATGTGTTACACAAAATGAAAGAAAGATAAAGGCAAAAATGGAAGAAACATTAACAAAAGAATTTCAGATGTTGTAGTAAAGTGAACGAGACATAGTGAATACATATCGTACGGACATGGGGAGAAATAAGGACTTAGCGTGGAAACGGTTTTCTGGTATATTAAGCCATTTGTAGAACAACCGCTTTGTGATTGAAGTTTTTTACGGTTGGAGAGGATAGCAGTACACCCTAGCGCACCTTTGTGTTGTAAAGTTTTGTTAGTGAAACGCATCGGTTAATATGCCTGGGACATGTGGCGAATCGTGGTAAATTTTTTCTATTATATATTAGTTATATGATATGATATAATCTGATGATATGATCAATTAAGGTAGAATTTAATGTGCAAAATATATATTAATAGGAAGATCCTAAGTTCGACACATATGAACATAGTTGTCAAACCTTTTATTGGTCCATTCTTATTGTAATGGTTGTATGTCCACCCTCGTTATAGTGATTGCAGATTCATAGTTTTGACACATATGAACGTAGTTGTCAAACTTTTTATTGGTCCATACTTATTGTAATAGTTGTATGTCCACCCTCGTTATGGTAATTGTAGATTTATAGTTATACGAGAAAAAAATGTACTGTATAGAAAAAGTTGTGATATGATATTAACCTTTATATCAAAGAAATCAAATATAAATTAATTTATATAATATTTCGTGTTGAACAAGGTATGTTCCCTGGGCTTACCTAAATTTGCTGCGAAATAGTCTGGCGAAGTCATTGATATATATACAGTGGCATAGCTAGGATTTTTCTTTAGGTGGGGCCAAACACTAAAATCACAACAAATTTTTTTTGCACATACTATAATAAGCCCAAAATCAAAATATCAACTCAATATTTATCAAATAACAATCTAATAAGCAAATTAACCTCAATAATCAAATTTAATATCAATATTTAACAATTTAATAACCAAATCAACCTCAATAATTAAATTTAATATCAATATTTAACAATCTAAGAAGCAAATCAACATTAAAACACCTAATTCTTAGGCTCCGTTTGATAGCAACATGGAAAATGAAAATAAAAACAACTAGTTTGAATGAGAAGATGAAAAATAAGTTGAGGCATATGGTGAGATATTCCCCATCTCATACTCATTTTTGTGAGTATATGTCCTCCATCCTCCTTTAATATTTTGTGGAAAAAAAATTCCACCATCACCCGAAGAAAATTTTGTCATGGAAAAAAGCAAAAGGCAAGAGTTAATCTCACCACATGCCTCAACTTATTTTCCATCTTCTCACCTAAATTAGTTTTTTTTTTCATTTTTCATGTTGTTATCAAACGGAGCCTTAATATTCAAAATTTTAAAACAAAATGTGTAAGATTATAAAAAAAAATCTAACTTAAGATACCGGAACAAATGAAGAATGAAGATGGAAAGAGGGGCGGAGGCATTACTGATTGTTGCTGCACTGTGTTTAAAAAAATGGATGCTTTGCTTGAAAAAAATAAAAAAAGGACGGCAGTCAGCCTGAAGAAGAAAGAGGCAAAAGCCCTGCTAGACCACTGCATTCTGTTTTACATAACCTAATTTTCTATATTACAATCTTACACCCTAAACTTGTTCATCTATTTACACGCGTGACCCCTCATCCAAAAATATAACCTAATTTTTTGTATTATATCTATTTACACACAACACCCTCGCACCTTACTCAAAAACTTACATCGCTTACACACATGGCCCTTGAACTTTTCCTTCTCACACAACCCACCTCTTTACTCTTTAAAAATTTTCAAAAACTTCCGGTGGGACCTCACGTGCCTCTGGCCCTGTATATGTATATGACCTCACGTGCCTCTGCCCTGTATATGTATATGTATATGTATAGAGCGCGAGAAATAAATGGTTGAAGGCGAGATTTATAATCTCTCGGAATTAGCAAGAAAGAAAGAAGGGGGACGAGCAAACCAGAAAGAACGAAAGAAAGAAACCTAAGTGGCCGGGGAAGAAGAATGGTAACTTACTTATTGTTTTCCGCATTTTTTTTAATTTATTCCCCACTGTATCTTGTGGCGAATAATGCTTTATCTCTGTTTAAGTTGTTTGTGTTCTCAATGGTTGAATACACTTAATTTCGAAGGCTGAAATTTTAAGATTAGGGTTATGAAGTCAGTAAAGCATTAGGTGCTTGTATTACTGATTTTACTTCATTGTAGATCTACAAGTTTTAGCTGCTGTGTTGAGTTTGTTTGTTTGTTTGTGTTATATGCTTCCTATACTTTATTAATACGTTGTTTTCATAATCAAGCCCTACGCATACATGGTCTGCAACATAACAATATGAGTAGACAATGAAATTGAAAGGAAACAACAAAGGCAGAGACTAATTTGAGGCTAATGAAATCGTGATATATTTTTAATAATAAAGAATAAACTTGAATTTGATTAACATAATTGTGAAGAATAGACTCGCCTAGGGTTTCATATAGGAAACCGAAGGATTCGCTAATAGCATTATTAGCAAAATTTAACAACGTCAATATCTATCACAATCCAGCAAGATAAAAAGGAAAAAAAAAAGACCGTTCATGACAATCAAAGGACTGAACTCAAACCATTATCTAATACATTCAACAAACCCTAGATGAATGGTAGGTATTCTTAGATTATGTTTATTCACAGTCGTATTCTTGTCTCAATAGTTGCAATCTGTTTGGTACTTTTTAACAAAGAGGTCAGTTTTGTTTAGCTTCGAGCATGTGTGAATTGGCAAGTTTCTGTAAATAGGATTTCATTTTGCCTGCTTTTGCTGGGTGTTGTGGCGCACAAAATTATCGGTGAAGTAAATATACATGTCTTAGTTATGCTGAAAATCGTAACAGTATGTTCCCATATTTTGCACTACTAGAAAAAAGATTTCATATCCTCCAAAAGTTGGCTATGAATGTCTCAATTCTGTCGACTTTTTAGTAGCACTTTTTTCATACAATTCTCTCTTTTGAATTTAAGTGTCTTGTAAGCCTTAGCTTCCGCGGAGATTGAACATTTTGATAAAATTTTATGCCCCCTGTTATAGATAATCGTAAACTTTTTTAGCCTGGGGCATGGGCAAGTACTCTCTATATTAGTACTTTACAGCTAGAGGCCGCCTGAGACTGCTTGGCAAGCGTAACCGGGTGAGGAACACCGATTGTAATCAAAATTATCGATAAAAGCCGTAATCAACTTGAGCTTCCTTTTTTATTTTTATTTTTGGGGGGGGTCTCATTGAATATTATAATTTGAAGAATGGGTCTCTTGAGTGTTTTATCTATTGAAGCCGCAATACAAAAATATTGACTCTTTTTGGGAATGCAGTCTCAGATACCTGATTCTCATATATTGTATGTTGGGAATCTGTCCCCCAAAGTTGATGAAGCTGCCGTGTATGTATTTTCTACTAAGTTATATGTTAGTTTACCCTTGTTGTATATGTACTTCTATCTAATTGCTATTCAACTCAACAGGCGTTGGTTCTTTCGACATTATGGAGATATTGTCAGTATTCAGTTTTCTCGGAAGGAGTATGTCTTTTGCAATGTTAGTTTTGCAAGAAAAGAAGATGCTGAACGGGTATATTATGTGGGTTTTTTTTTCCCACAATATATATATATATGCTAGTATGCTACTGTTATTTTTTGCTTCCATTAGTTCGGGTAATTATTCGTTGATGCACCGTGATGTTGTTGAAGGTAATTTTCGTCACTTACCATTCCAAGTTCTTGTCTATAGTCCCCAGTGTAGACCTGCTCGTGGTTCTCCTTTCAACTTTGCAATTAGAATTCAAACCTAAGCAAATCAACTCCTTAAACAGGGAACAAGTGTAAAAGTCATGATCACAGAGTTTTTGCTTCATCATTTTCCAATGGATCTCCCTGAAAAAATAACAATATTATATTTCTTAATTAGATTCTCCCAAATTATATAAGTTTTCGCTTAGATCGAATTCAACCTACTCCGGACTATCAAAAGAATAAGATAGTGATTCTCAAAATAAATGACTGATTGCGGAAAGAATATAATAGAGTAGTTTTAAAGTGAAGTGAAATCCAGAACATATAGTTTTAAAGAGAGGGAAACTAATGAGGAAGAAAAAAACTTATAATGAGGCGATTCAACCCACTATGCCTTCAACTTTATTTCTGCGCCGTTTCCATATTTTTGCCTCGGGGGTGGGCAATAGGCCTTCGTAACCCCAAATCTTCTTTCTTTGGATATATGTCAAATCTGGTGCTCTCGTAGCCCAGAGTTCCATTGAAAAACCCCTTTTGATCATGGCAAATGACAAGGAAGGTTTCAACTTTCAAGAGGTATGGAGCCTGCCCATAAATGCTAAAATAACTAGATATGAATCACTTCCTATGTTACCTAAAAATTCAATAAAACCAAAAAAATTCACCTTATAAGTGAAGCATGATTGCATACATTCCTGTCGTTTAAAAAGGCAGCGAGGTGGGTTTGGGGCATTTATCCGGGGAAGGTGAGACATATGGCGTGCAATTACATGAAATATTATTTGAGTACTCTGAAACAAGAAGTAGACTTTGTTAGGGAGTGTTCTATGAAGTTGTGGCTGTGGACTGATAGGTGACATGTGAGTTTGTGTAATTGCTGACAACAATGTGACGCAATTTTGATCGTTGATATATAAATTGGGTAGATTAAAACTGTTGTATATTGTGGATTACGACAGAAAAAACTCTTTCAAATGAAGTAATCTTAAATAGTTTTCATTATGAATATGACTTACTTTTTGTTATTTAGCTATATTTTTTGTATAAGTTGTAATCCAACTTTTTCTATAATTTTTCCATAAATAAATAAATAAATAAAATCATCCTTGGTGCAGGCTTTAAGGTTGAAGAATAAAAAAAGGCTAGCTGGTCGGCACGTGTGCTGCCGCATTAAAAGAGAAGAGAAGAAAGAAGAAGTTATAGATCACTTCGTTATGGAACAAGTTATCATCGCTGAGAAAAATTTTGATCATGTAAATCTTGTTAATCAAATCTAGCTTCTCTGTTTAGAAATTAGAATCTAATATTAAGAATTTGTTCATTAGTGTTTTGCATCATCTAACCTTTAATTGCAGGTTCAAAATAGGATACAAAAGAAGTATCAAAACTGTGGAAATGTTATTGAAGTCTTTGTGCCGGATTATCTGGTTGATCACGACAACAAGGGGTTAGTAAATAGTTGCAACTTCATTCATTTATACAATGTCTTTCTATATGGATGTCCCGCTGTGGTGCATAAACTGGAACACAGCTCCACAATGAACCATCTTTGTGTATGGTTATCTGTAACTCATTAACTCCAAGTCCATGTCAATAGAATTCGAGGATAGCGGGAGACCACTGACCACCACTAGTTTAAATGTTCTGTTCTGGGATGAAAAAGGTGTACCAACAAAACTCTAACCATGGTAATCCCCTATCTCTGCAATCAGGTCTGCTTAGTGCCTTCATCATATTACTCAAACTATGAACCCCTAACCATAGCTGCCCATCTACCCCTGCTACCAAACCCCATTTCTTGGTGTAAGTTTGATACAAGTGCAAGTTTGACGCAACTTTGTACTAACTCGAGAGTGTGTTCCTTGTGTAGAAACAACAGCCCCGATCATGCAACCCAACAGGTGTCCTGTAACACGATAATGTTTGGTGAACTATATGTAAAAGCCTCGAGAATCTGTTCCCTGGCAGTACGATTTAAAAGCATGCTATAGATTCCTAGAAGCTTTGGCACATGGAATTTTAGTGTCGAAGGCATCATTTCAGTTTTTAGTGCTAAATGGAAAATCTCATTCGTTTTCTGATGTTTGGGGTTTATATTTGCTTGTGTTAAGTTTCTATAACATGCTTTTAAACCTTACTGCCAACTAATGTGAGTTAATTTTCTTTATTATTTTAGCAAAGCGTAGTGTACTTTCTCAACTAAGTGTTCTAGGTTATTTGATAAATGTGTTGGTCGTCTAGTGAATCCCAGACGAAAGAGTTGAATTATACTCATTACTTACATACTTCCTTAGGTGTACTCCCTCTTGGGCATATCCCAAGTTAAGAGCTGCACTTTGAAGTTCAATATTTTACACTGTCTTTGGCTTGTATCATTCGACCCGTTGCGTTGATTTGTGTTTCGCGGAAAAGGATTTATCCGTTGGCCTCGAGTTGATATTATTTATAGTTTTTTTCTTAACACGACAAAGAGCACATGTTATTTTTAATTTGTTAAGCAAAGTTCTCTTTGTTTTGTTTGTTAGGTGGGCAGTTATTAGACTGGACACAGAAGAGGCCGTGAATATTGCATTGACTCTCAATGGCTGTGTCCGTGCGCCGCCATATCCGGAACGCCCCTTTCTACGCAGACCTGGTGGTAGTGGTGGAAGATATGCTTTCTTGAATGCTTTAATGAATGATGGTAGTGTTCCGATTCCCAGGATTATAATGCTTTTAAACGAGATATGCATGGTTTGAAACTTCTAGATGGAATCTATTTATATGTTTGCAATTCTATAAGATTTTGAATGATTAGCTAGAATTTAAGTTTTCAATTTGTCTTTATCTTTCAATTAATTCTTATTTGGTACTTTTTAGGAAGGTCTATATTACCTATCTAAATACGTGCTGCGCTGATAATGCAGAGCTCGCACAACAAAGTAGAAGGTTTGATGCTTATGATGCTGCTTTGAAAGCTCCTTTGGAAGGTGGTTGTAATGCTAGTTGTGATATTTGCCGGTGATAGTTGATGATGAAGCAATGATTGAAGCTTAATTAGCAGGTGGGTGGTTCTGGGGGTGGGATTACTGATAGTTTAGCTGGATTCTGATTATACTTAATTTGGCTTTTATTCAAAGTTAGCTGAAAACTGGATTTCTTATAGTTTTAAAGGGGGGGGGGGGGGGGGGGGGTTTATTGTCAGCCTATTTTAGTTGGGGGTGAAAGTGTTGCATCTTCATTTATACTTTTTGGTTAATTGTTTTGTGTCTTGTACCTTAAGCAATCGTTGTCATATATATATATATATGTTTTTTATTTTTATTTTGCTGCAAAAAATTGTAATCAACATGATATTCATCCGGCCCCTCTAGAGTGAAAGGAAGGAATATATCACCCTAGATAAAATTTAGAGTTGTTAAAATCTCAGGCCCTCCAATGCAAACAAGCGAATGACCCAGATTCAACCACGTCACTACGATTTGCCTTCACAAATCACTGCTAAATCCTACGTCCTTTTCTAATAGGGGCTGCTATAGACACACACCAATTCACTCTTTAACATTCTTTTAAAAAAAAAAAGTTTAATTATTTTATTGACACATATCACTCTTTTATTTTTAATTAATGATTAAAATACTAAACTCATCATTTAAACCCAAATTAATTATATATCCATTAATTAAAATCTCCTTTCTTCTCCTCCTCCATCATCATCATCCTCCTCTCCACCACTTCTGCCGCCGCCACCACCATTTAAATCATCTTCCTTCTCCAAAAGAAGTAAGATATTTATATTTTTGTTGTTCCTTTACATTTCCTTTCATTTATAGATCATTGGATACAAATAAACGCAAAAAATAAAAATAAAAACAGAAAAAAATCACGAAAAATATTTACTCGGTTCCTAGGAACCGAATGTTGTTCATCATACTCGGCCCAAAGGAACCGAGTAAAATACAAGTTACTCGGTTCTAAGGAATCGAGTTAGGCTTTGGGTCATTTTTTTAATTTCACTCGGTTTCTTAGGACCGAGTGACTTGTGTTCTACTCGGTTCCTTTGAGCCGAGTATGATGAACAACACTTGGTTCCTAGGAACCGAGTAAACTTTCATCCATGGCAAAACTTGTTTTGACGTGGTGCGTGCACCGGTTAAACCAAAAACTCTTATTTGTTTTTCTTAAAAACCAGAACTAATATATTCTTATCAATAACACATGGCGAAACATTCTTTTTAACTAATAACGAAAAAGTTTGAAAGAAAACGACTAAATTGGGAAAGAATTAGAAGAAGAAGATTGAAAATGAGATTTGTAGGGTGAGTGGTCTAATTTGTTTTTTTGAATTGTATAGAGAAAGAAAGTGGAGTGGTGAGAGTTGAGTGGAGTGGAGTATTTTTTAGATTAGTATTAATTAATCTTAAGATTAAAAAAGAGTGTTAGGAGTGTTAAGAAAATATAAAACGTACTTGTAGAGTGTTTGAGAAAAATGGAGTGTTAGAGAGTTAATTGGAGTGTGTCAATAGTACCTCTCTTCTAATAAAGGGTGTTACTATATTAGTTTAATTTTAATATATTGAATAAGTAGCACAGATTAGCTTTGACAATTGCGGTTGAATAAAAAAATTATATAAAGGAACAGCATGCCGTATATATTAATACTAACAAATTAGGTTTTGGCCCAAAATTCTAAGGGCTTGTATATCAAACCCACCATGTTTTAAAAATTAGGCTTTAACCCAATCCAAAAGTTTGGGATTTAACCCAGTTTTGTTTTCAATTATTAATTCAATCAATTTGTAGTATATATTGCAAAAATTAATCCTCTAGTTCCCTTAAAAATTAGGCTTCAATTAGTACTAAATTTATTTGAATGCTTGAGGATAGAGAATTAATTTATTTGAATTTTACAAAATAAAAGAGAAAATATCTATGTAAATCTACATTAAAGAGAGAGAGGGAGAAGAAGAAGGAGAGGAAGAAGATATGATCAAAATAGAAAGCTATAATCTGTGATTTTAACTAGAGTAAAGAAATTTTGTTAAAGCTCTCCTTTTCTCTCTTGTTTTCCCACACTACCATTAAAGAGGAGAGAAGACCTTAATACTTAGAGTGAGACCCATTGAGATTTTTGCTCCATTTACGAATGTGCATCCAGTATCTAATTAATAAAGCTTTTGTCCTTTTTGTTCAATTCCTCTCTTCAAACTTCAACTCTTTGTTTTATTCAAATTATCAGTAGAATAATATAATAAATTATATATATGTATAGGATGAATTTTAAGTAATGTCTTAACTTAAGAACCTTAAGCCACGAATTGAACATTTTGGGAGGTCAAATGAATGAGTTTTTTTTATGAAACTTTGTGAAGATGATCTCCATGATTTGTAGATCATCTCTACCAAATTTCATAAAAAAATTCAACCAACAAGTGGGTTAACTTCAAAATTGAAATATATACGCTTAGCTAACGGAAATATATATTTCATTTTTGTAGTTAACTCACTTCCCGATTGAATTTTTTCATGAAATTTGGTGGAGATGATCTACTAAGCATGGAGATCATCTCCACCAAATTTTGTTAAAAAATTCATCCGTTTGACCTCCCAAAATGTTCAATCCGTGACTTAAGGGTCTTAAACTAAGAGCTTACTTGAAATGTATCATATATATAAATTATATTATTGATTGTACATAGATGTCTACAGTAATAGATATTAATTAATTACCAAGCAAGATTTTATCTTGCAATATTTTTTTTTATTTGTCTAATTGCATTGTATAGTCAAATGTTTTTTAATTTCTTTTTTTAATATAGTACTTTAAGAAATTTTTTGTCTTGATATAGTACTTCAAAAAATTTAATCAGTGCAATAATAATCATAATATTTATAATTTATTAGTGTTTAAGTATGACCCCCTAACTTAAATTTCTAACTCTGTCGTTACTTGTAATATGTCTATAGTTATTATATTTGGACATTTATTTTGCTAAAATGTATTCATATTCACGGGATTTTTTATCGTATTTTGAAGTTAAATATTTGTTCGTAATATGTCTTCATCTACGCACGACTCAAGACTGATTTTGAAGCAACACATTGTACAATGTGCACTTTTGAAAACTTGTCATTTTACGCAAACTTAAAATATGTATTATGTCTACCGTATTAAAATTTTTGTTTACTAATATTGCAAGGTGCACGACTTAGGTATATTACATTGACATGGAGATATATATTATAATTTGATTAATATATCTGTACTTGTAATATGTCTATGATTGTTATATTTGGATATTCATATTCTTGAAATGTGTTCATATTTGCAAGATTTTTGTAATATATTTTGAAGATAAATATTTGTTCGTAATATATTTTTATTTTACGCAAACTTAAAATCTGTAATATGTCTACCACCCTAAAAAATTGGTGTCTACTATATCTACGTTATCATTAATATTACGTTAGCATTATCAAGACTTCGTAAATATTACTTGGGCTAAATTTTAGGAGATGTTTAATTTGAAAAAAAAAAGGGTCATAATTGGGCAACATTAGGAAAACACAAATTTATAACAAATACATAAAAAAAAATATTTAAAATTCGAAATAGTAATTATCCAAAATTTTGGCCAATAACTTATTTAGAAAATGGGGTGGGCTGAAAGCAAAACATTTTGAATACCTTGGGCCAAAACCGAAAAGCCCCTATTAATATTACCGAATTCAAACCTTCGAACCTTCATTTCTGCAAATCTCTTAAACATATATACGAAAAAATTCTACTGCAAACCATTTCGTATATGATCCGCTTTTAGCAATATTTTTTCGTAGTTAATAATATTATTTTCACAATATTTTGAAAACGAAAAAACGTCATTAAAAGCCGGTTTATATACAAAGTGGTCCACACCATAAATACTCTGTGTATATATATATAACGAAAGTGATAGTATTCATTAAAGTAGAGACGGAGCCTCACACTCAATTTTTTCACACTTCTTATATACATATGTAGGAGTAAATTTAGATAGTAGGTATAGTTATTAGCACTCTAAGTGAGTTCTCTAACATTCTAATATGATTTTTAATGGCATTTTTTTTAGAAACACTTAATTTATATTTGTAATGGATTTTCTAGTGGTTAAAAACTTCTGTAAAGTGTCAAGCAAATCATCGAAAAATTTGGATTTCATGAAAAAACTGAAAACATAATAGAGCAAAAACTGGTGATAAAAAATTTCAACGTTTATCAAAAAAAATCTATTATTTTAACACTCCCATTCACAAAAATTCATGGCTTCGTCGAAGATTTAAAGGAAGAAAAACTATGTGCCCACTTCATATTTATTCAATGCTATGCCAAATAGGTAACTCACTAAATACAAGCCTTTTCGTTTAAAGGTACGTACATTTTTATGTGGCCATGATTTTCACACATGAACAGCTTGCTCCACTAGTTTATATATGTTCTTAAGACTACATTTGACAGGATAAGAGAATATAATAAAATAATATATTTAATATTTATAAGATTAGATATTGAGATAAATTATTTATTTCATAAAACCTTTTATTTTATTGAAAGAGAGATTAATGAATCTTACCTAGGAGGTGAAATTGTTTTTTCCTATCCTAATAGGCTGATAGAATTAAATAACCATATCCAACTTTTTAATTTAACGCGTCAAACCCAATCTTTATGTCGTACACAAGAATTAATTATGAATTTTTGTGTTATACTTTCTCTCTTTTTTCCCCTTAGAATCATCTTTAATTATATATATATATATTTCTGGATAAAACTTTGTTATGATCCAAAAATATAAAATTGAGTAGGTTAATTTTATTCCAAATAAATAAGACTGAATATGTAAATTAGGGCAGAAAATCACTTTGACGAATTAACAAACCATCAAAAGTCTAGCAACTCGAGAAAAATTAACCCTCTATTGAAAGTCTTATGTATATACCTAATCTGAAATATTGCTATCCGTCCAGTCTATTAATTTCTACTACGTATAAAAGTAGAACCATTTGGGTTGTCATTGAAGTTGTGCCATATTTTATATGTTTTTTATTTTATTTTTGTAGGATTTTTTTTTATCATAGCATAAATGGTAAAATTCAAACTTTGCCATTAACAATTTTAGTATTAGTCACTCATCATATGTGTATAAAAATTTAATATTTTATAATGGCAGAGCCCATATTGATAACCGAAACTTTGTTACATTTTTATTAAAATGCTATTATCTTTATCTTAACAAGTCTCAATTGCAACTTAAACACGGATAAACTGATTAATTCTTATATACCATGAATTAATTTTTTTCTTTATTTTATTAGAAAATAATAATTAAGGACATTAGTATATTAATGATTTTAACGAAGCACATTCTATTTTTAGACTTAATTTAAAAGACAAGTTTTTAATAAAGGACAAATTGGCGTTATTTTAATTACTTATTAATTATTTCGTTAAATTGGTTATTTTACTTTTTTGTCCCTATGTATTTTTACATTTTATCTCGATTGTTTGGCCATATGTAATTATTTTGAATTCAAATTGGTTTTGGATTTGATTTCTAACAACTTTGGAGAGATAGGGATAAACATTTTTAATCGATAAAAAATCTCATTAACAACTAATCTTCAACTTAATCTTATCTGCTTTCTCTATCACCACCAATTAGCTTAATCTTTATGCCGTATTGAGTTCAAACGGAGGAATACGAGTGAACATTTTAGTGGAACCTCACATGATCAATCCTTTATATGAGAGCTTGGGTATTCATGATGTTGGCTCTCTTGATGCTGTTCATGCCTTTTGTAATCAGCTCAATGCTTTTTCCCAACAAAAGTTCTCTCTCTGGTACTAGAATAATGATACATATGATATACATTGGTGCGTGATCTACTTGAACAAAGGGTAAATATCTTTGAACATTATTGTCAATTTTATGATTTAGTTTCCTCTCAATTTTATGATCTACCTAATGGGTGATAAATATTTGGAACGTAAATAAAAAAAATCCCTATAAAACATCAAGTTTGTTTGATTTGTCGGCTAAAATTAATCGAACATAATTATGCCTACCGATAATTATGCCTGCAATTCATGGATATGATCTAAACATATCCAAGTTTTAAATCCATTCAAATTAACGCAATTCTAAAGCACGTGCGTTGCCGTATTTCTACTTTTTGATAGAAAGCTTTTATTTTTTTGTCAGAAAGTAAATTTTGTGGATCATCAAGCACTATTATTCAGCAACTAATCGAGTAGTTCAACTCCCAGGACAATTACTATGATTGCACCAACTTAATTGATCCAATCTACTTAAAAAGCGACCCGGTTCAATTCAATAAATTAAACTAATTAAGAGGGTATTTCTTTGTCTCTATAACTAACTCCTGTACTTTCCTTATCATGTATGTAACAATATATATATATATATATATGTATATATAGATGATTATGAGTGGCTTACTCTAATTGGTAAAAATGCTCAGCCGAAAAATCACCCAAACACAACAAAACTTGTATCATGTACAGCATTCCTAACATTTCATGAAATGAATTCTTACAAACGAAACCACATTTCAAATTTTGGATAAACACTAGCTCTTGAAAAAACGACTCTTTTTAAAACTTGACTTTATTTTGTAATGTATTTCTTACATGTAAAATTAATAGGTTCACTTTTTTTCTGAATGTTTTAAATTAATACTCATTTATTTTTGAGTTCTAATTAATTTAGTAAATCTTCCATTACAGCTTCAATTATAATCTTGATGACTAGTTTAAAATCGGAGCTTCTTAAAACTATTCAAAGCGCTATGGAAGTATTAAATTATTTATTTATGGTGGCAGTTCGGCTTCTTCTTTTTTTGTTTTTTGAGTACAAGTGATACGGATACACTTAGTGTTCATCATAAAAAAAAAAGAAATAAAATTAGAGTGCTAATAATCGTACTCAAAATCTCTTAATTTTTAATCAAGACTCGTACGTACTGCTTAATCTGTCCAACCATGTGTACATTTATCGTGGTTTGGTGGTAGTTAAAAGAAGAAGAAGAAAAAGAAAATATAGTCCTCGTCCTTGGGGGCTTGCTGTGTGGGGTTAGTACTTAGTAGTAGCCGTACAGGATAATTATGGGCTCTTCAAAATTATTTAAAAGGTCGTAATGGATATTTAAAATGTAAACATAAATGCACTTTTCCTTACACTTTTTTTTTTAAAAAAAAAGATTCTTTATTTTCAAAAAAGCTTTTGCCAAGCGGAGAATATCTCACTCCAGTTAAGAGCTAAGGGCATAACTCTATATTCAGCAAACACTTGCTCCAATTCATCCAAATTCGAACATAATTATTATAAATAAAATATTCGAATTCTTATAAATTCAATAATATTTGCTGATGAAGACACTTTTTCGCTACCAAATTAATATTTTGAATGATTTTAAAGACGAGTAATTTTGTTGGTTAATTTTACATTTATGAGTCAGTTTTTTAGTGTGCAGGTCCCGCTTTTTGGTTACAAATTTGCATGAGGTATTAAAAAAGACTAGAAATTAGGTAGAATGGCTTATTATACATTGATTTTTACAAAAAATTCAATGAATAATATTTTTTTGAATGAAGGGCCTATTTTTAATTGGTAATTAGTGTAAGAGGCCTATTTTGTTTTATATTTTAAATGAATGTATTTGAATAAATTTAAATATCATTTAATTAATAAAAACATGTTATGTATTACCTAAATTACTCCTTTTTATGAAATTTGCACAAAAAATATGGACTGCAAAGTTCATATTGCAGTGAAATATGGACTGCAATATGAACTTTGCACTAAAAATATGGACTGCAAAGTTCACATTGCAGTAAAATATGGACTACAATATGAACTTTGCACTAAAAATATCGACTGCAAAGTTCACATTGCAGTAAAATATGGACTGTAATATGAACTTTGCATTAAAAATATCGACTGCAAAGTTCACATTGCAGTGAAATATGAAATGCAAAGTTCATATTGCAGTGAAATATAGACTGCAAAGTTTATATTGCAGTCCATATTTTAATGCATATTGGTATTTTTTAGTTTATTTTAAGGGTTGGGATGTCATTTTATAATGAAAAAAAAAAGACACATGTCATATTATCAATAAAATAAAAAATAGGCCCTTTATTTAAAAAAAAATTATTCCTTGGCTTTAATGTGAAAATCTTTCTCTAATAAGCCCTTTTTTTTAATTGCCCCTAAAAAAGAAAAAAAAAAAGAAAAAAAAAGAGGGTAGTTCTGATCAAAATTAAGGTTCAATAAATGTGTGAATATCGTAACCACTACTTTGTAATCAACGGTCTATAATTTGCCACCGTACCGATAATATCAAATTGACCACTTTACCAAAGTTCGTACTTGACAACCAGCACATAAACTCACTCTTCTTCACAAAAAGAAAGAACTAGAAATTAAGTAGAAAGGCTTATTATACATTGATTTTTACCAAAAATCTAATGAATAATATTTTTTTGAATAAAGGGCCTATTTTTAATTGGTAATAGTGTAAGAGGCCTATTTTGTTTTATATTTTAAATGAATGTATTGAATAAATTTAAATATCATTTAATTAATAAAAACATGTTATGTATTACCTAAATTACCCCTTTTTATGAAATTTACACAAAAAATATGGACTGCAAAGTTCATATTGCAGTAAAATATGAACTGCAAAGTTCATATTGCAGTGAAATATGGACTGCAATATGAACTTTGCACTAAAAATATGGACTGCAAAGTTCACATTGCAGTAAAATATGGACTGCAATATGAACTTTGCACTAAAAATATCGACTGCAAAGTTCACATTGCAGTGAAATATGGATTGCAAAGTTCATATTGCAGTAAAATATGGACTGCAAAGTTCATATTGCAGTCCATATTTTAATGCATATTGGCATTTTTTAGTTTATTTTAAAGGTTGGGATGTCATTTTATAATGAAAAAAAGGCACATGTGATAGAATCAATAAAATAAAAAATAGGCCCTTTATTTAAAAAAAAATTATTTCTTGATTTTAGTGTGAAAATCTTTCTCTAATAAGCCCTTTTTTTTAATTGCCCCAAGAAAGAAAGAAAGAAAGGTCTTAATTAATTAGAGGGTATGACAATGACAGTATTAAATACAGCTCTCTATCTAGCACAAACTTTGGTTTTATAAATATATATACTATATTGTAAGAATTCACAAATGCAGTCTCGGGTCCCATATGTCGGAGTTGTTTCCACTACTCATTTGCTTTCATATGGTGATATTTTATATTGTATGTCTTTGTTTCTTATTTTAAATGTAAGATGGTTTATTTAGAATTGTTAATACATTTTTTGTATATAAATTGAATTGAAAAACAATTTTAAAGAATTTTATTTAAAATTAATTTTTAAATTAAATATTTAAAAACTCCAACAAAATATAACCATAGGATTCGGGAACTATATTACAAAATAAAAAAGTATTAGGTACCCGCTCCGCCTTTTTGATCTCTATTGATCTTATATATTTGTTCTATTTAGAAAGCTTGCATGCATTTATTAATGTTCCACTGGTTTTTTGAAGATGTCTGCGAAAAACCTAACTCAAGAAAAATCGGGGGAAAGGGTGAAAACCGTGTATTTCTAGACCCAAATAACTATATTAAATATCTATATTAAATATCTCGTTTGATTGACTTAAAATCTTCATAAAAGTACGGGCATTATTAAAATTGATTTGATATGGAATGGTACTCTCGAGGAGAGTGTATCAGATAAACAATAGTCTATGTGAGAGACATAATATATCCGAATTGCATTCCTGTGTAAAACCGATGTACCGGTCTAGAATCAACTGCTTGCACAATTTCATTTGTTTAGATGATTGTTCGATTTTACTCCTTCTAGTTTTGAAAACGATTTTATTAGTATTTTAAAAAGCAATTGACGTAACAATATTAATTAATTACAAGTTCGTCCAATTAGAAGGGAACATAACAATATTAATTAATTATCTACATTAAAACCAATTTAATCTAAACCATTATGCAAATAATATAATTAATTAAAATAGATGGTCAGATGGTTACCTTCCCGAAGATAATACAAATATGAGAGAGAACATGCGGCGAACAGACCTCTAATGTTGCACTAATACTTCTCCTGGTACAGTGGATAAATCTCCGATTTGATTAAGATGACACTCTATGTGTAAAATTTATACTGAGAAGGTTCTCATTTCTAGGACGCTAATAAAATTTAGCTATAGCAAAATTCTCAACAACTCTAATAAAAGAGTAGGAGACTCTTTGCTCACAAGAGTTATTGGGTAAATGGTTTAAAGCTCTTAAATGATGATTCACCTCCTCATTTTTCCTTTATTAAAAACGAAGCCTTAAACCGTTATTTATAAGGAGACCCAAAGCCTCACTTTTGGCCTTCAACCAATGTGGGATGGCCAAAAGTAGGTTAAAATAAGAACAAGAAAAAAAATAAGCCATATGAAGGTTTGAAAATGCTAAACAAAAATCCAATAAATCAACTCAAGTCCTAAGCTTAAAAAGGAAAAAAATAAGAATAAAATAATGGTTCTTACAGGAGTCGCAAATTAGGGTCTTTACAGACCTTCTCGACTTAGATTCTTTGCTTGCAAGGAATTGAAGCGACTCAAAGAGATTCTAATTCGTGATTCCTACGAGAACTCTAAGAAAATGCATGAATAATCATGTAATTTACCGAAAAGCTCCGGCTCTTGGAAAGCATATTTTCCAGGAGGAAAATATGAGAACTGAATGCCATAAAATAGCCAATGTAGGATTTCGAAACTTTGTTGATTGTAACCACACCCATAAGACAGCCGGGGCGCGTGCGGAAGCGAATTAAATAAATTAACCATAGGTTTGTTATTCGACAGTTGGATTCTTAAAAAACAATTTTAATCAAATAAAAAATAAACCCTAAAAGTCTATGGATTTTAATTCTGGAAAAATTGTTTAATCTTTTCTGATATGTAGCAATTAATAAAACAATTATACAGATAAGCAAATACCATAATTAACGAGGTATCCTTGCAGTGCATGACTAATCCTCAAGAATCCACTATATGCACAAAAGTTTACAGACTCGATTAATCTCAAACTGTACAGACTTACAAAACTTGAATCGCACAAGTCGCATGCAAAAGTTATAACCTTCTGTGCGTACAATCCTCCTATCTGAATTGCACAAACAGGTTTACAACGAATCACTCGCCATGGTATCATATCGTTCTTCAACTCCATTCGTAAATCACATGCACTTTGGGATCTGATTTGTTCTTTATAAAAAGAACACTTGCTTTGGCATGAATAAAAAGCCATAAGGTGGTTTAATGTTTTGATGTTTTTAATCTTTTCTCTAAGGTTTAAAAAGCACTCTCAAAACATGTGTAAAAGTGTGCAAAAGTCTCTTACCCTATGGGTCTATTTATATAAAAATATAGAAGCCAACTCTCTTTAAGAAAGGGTTAAAAATAATTAAAATCATAATTTTTGCGATAAAAAATCACTGTCTAATTTTAAAGGCCGGACGGATACACATCGAGAAACTTGGACATGTCCGAAATTGCAGATTTTAATTTCGAGCCTCGGGACAAGCCGGACTGGTACACATTATAAAGAGGTGCACCGGTCCACCACCTATTGCATTAAAAACAACCATCAAGAACAGGACACGTGGCTTTGGCTAATGAAATTAAATTAAAAGGACACCACTTCAAATTTAAATCACACATTCAAAAGGCAAGCCCACGTGAGATTTTAGAAAATATTCTGACGAGTTTTTTTTTATGAATATGGTACTTTTCAAACTTATTTAGGCAAATAGGGGTGTTTTCGACTTATTTGCGAAAATGAGGTAGGCAAAAAAACACCATTCATTCCAGCGATTTTATGACAAAA
The DNA here is from genome assembly GCA_021464415.1 of Lonicera japonica. Lineage (NCBI taxonomy): Eukaryota > Viridiplantae > Streptophyta > Magnoliopsida > Dipsacales > Caprifoliaceae > Lonicera > Lonicera japonica. The sequence goes on from CM038463.1 coordinate 10,135,505, forward strand.
AATGCCACCACATCCGGCGTTTTTAATCATTTTCCCAAAAAAAAAAGGAAAATTGCGTTTCACTCTGGCGATTTTATGTTAAAAAACGCCATCCCCTCTGGCGTTTTTATCACTTCTCAAAACACCCCACAGTCCCCCTCCACAGTTCATTCGAAAAGGGGAAAACATCAACACAGCTCACACCTCTCACTCTCACTGCGACTTCACCGCTCTCGCTGTAGCTATCTCTCCGTCTTCGTTAATTCCCCATTTCCGTCTTCCCCGCAGCAGAATCCCGAAGTTGAGCTCTGATTTCTGTCTTGGCGGCTTCGCTGATTTCCTTCGTCAACAGCAGGAGGTACGTAATGCGTAATGCTAGTATGTATTTTACCAAGTAATTGTGATGCTATATATTTGGATTTTGCATGAAGTTTGTGAGGTTAAAACTTTGTTAGATTCGAATGGGGTTTGTGGGGTGTGGGTTAAAATTTTGGTAGATTTGAATGGGCATCGAGGTGGGGTTTGTTTGTGGGGCATCGAGGTGGGGTTGTCGGGTTTGTGGGGTGTATGTTGAATACACACGTTTTTTGCTCACTTTGGACCCAAGAATTCACTCAATCCCACGATGCCAAAAAATGAAATTAAAGAATTGTCTGAACTAGGGAAATAACTTGAAATGAGCAGAAATGGGAATGGAAAACAGAGGTACTATATTAACAGCGGAAATAGGAATGGAAATGGGAATTGCCTGAAGGAAATGGGAATGGAAAACAGCGAAAATGAGGTACTATTTTTCATGGCTATAGAAATCGTCCTATAAATTCAATTTCCATTCAAATTTATAGTGAAATAATGTGGAAATATAAAATAAGGAAGGTGTGAATTTGGACCCTTCTTTATCACTTGTGTGGGTGGATTTGTGAAGAGCAGCACTTAGGTGGTGTTTGTTTGAACCACTTAAATCTGAAAACTTAAAGTTTTCAAATTTAAGTGGTGTAAATGTTGTTTGATTGACAAAAAAAAACAAGTGATGCATCATGGCCATTTTAAAAATTTATGTCAAAAATTTTAAGTGGTAAAATTACCACTTAAAACTGAAATATGAAAACACTTGAATGCAGAGTACCCATTTTATCCTCAGCCGAAATAAGGTGGCTGAGTTGCTTTATGCTTGAGCTTGACCTTGGTGTTAAGGTTTGAATTATAAAAACGTGAGCAAATTTACAATTCCTAAAATTCCAAATTTATTTCTATGTTTTAACAATTCCTTTGTTTAATTTACTACCTTTCTTACATGTACTAAACATACCCCCTGCCATGTTTTTACAATTCATAAAATATCCAAGGGCCATGGCTGGCATTTTTTTTTCCATGTATCCTCTTTGAACCTCTTTTTTGCCTTGATATGACTGATTAGTAATTTTGATAGTAAAATTCTATGAATCTAATCTACTTATGACCTGCTAGGATTCCCTGGTACCTTAAACAAATTTTCCAAAGGAGTCATAGGTATACTTTTGAAGAGGATGATAATGGGTCAGAGTTGTTTGTGAATCTTGTGCATATTCACTGGTTTATATATATATATATATATTTCTTGTTGATCAGACTAGACATCAGCTCTTGGCAATCCAAGAAATGAGAAAGAGAAAGAAAATAGACATCAGATCCTTAGAAGTAAAAAAGGATAAGATCAAGGAATTAGCAATTCCTACAACTGGAGAAAATCCTATAGAAAAATGGGAAAAAGATAAGGCATACTGCCAAATCATACCCATAAACCCAGACGCCACCATAAATGGAGGCACCTATAAGAAAGGATATTCCCAGAGAGATAGAGAAGAATTCCAAACAGAGATAGATAGTCTACTCAAGGGTGGAATGATTCAAGAAAGCATTAGTAGACATAATAGCCTTGCCTTTTATGTTGAAAATGAATCAGAAAAGAAAAAGGAAAAAGACAGATGGTATTAGACTATAGAGCTCTCAATACGAATTGTGAGTTCGATTCATACAAAATACCAAATAAGAATAATCTTATTAGTCTTATCGAAAATAGAAAGATATTTAGCAAATTTGATTGTAAGTCCGGTTTCTGGCAAATCAAAATGCATCCAGACTCCATACCATGGACGGATTTTAGCGTACCACAAGGAAAGTATGAGTGGCTAGTAATGCCATTTGGATACAAAAATACTCCACAGGTCTTTCAGAGAAGGATATATAGCATTTTTAGAAAGTATTCAGAATTTTGCTTAGTATACATTGATGATGTATTAATAGCAAGCCATACAGAAGAAGACCATATAGAACATCTTAGAATAATAATAGCCGAATTTGATAATCACGGTATTATTATATCTCATAAAAAGATGCTTTTATTTCAAGAAGAAATAGACTTCATCGGAGTCCATATAAAGAATGGAAAAATATCTCCGTTAGACCATATTACCAGAAAGATTTTAGACTTTCCAGATAGAATCATAGACAGAAAGAAATTACAGAGCTTCCTTGGGCTGCTTAATTGCGCCACGAACTACCTTAAAGATTTAACCGAAAAAAAGAGAAGTTTTACCGCTAAATTAAAAGGAACAGAAAAGACTAATCCATTTATGTGGACAAAAGACGACATGGACATAATGACTAAACTAACAGAAGAAGTCAAAAATATCCCTGGATTAGAGATGCCTAATGCAGAGGATATCTTCATAGTAAAAACAGATGCTTCAGATAAACAATGGGGCGCAATCTACTATGCCTTAGACTATCAGACTAAGAAGAAAAAGTTGTGTAAATATAACTCAGGGACATTTACTAATCCTGAAACTAGATACACAACCCACGAGAAAGAAGTTCTCGCAATTGTAAGAGCTATAGAAAAATATATGCTCTTTTTAAGACCAAAACACTTTACGGTGTATACAGACTCCAGCTATGCTGTCGGATTTAGAGATCTAAATCTGAATAGATCAAAGACTAATAGATTAATTATATGGCAACAATCTCTTAGTGATTATGATTTTAGCATAATTCATATTAAGGGAAAAAAGAATACAGTTCCTGATATTATTTCAAGAGAACCTGTATTTGCCAAAAATCTAATAATTTGTTTTATGATATCTACAGACAGACAGACTAGACCAATGGAGACAAAGGAAAACTCTAGCAGAAAGACCAGGTTCATTGACCAAATTAAGGTCGCCAGGTACCTGCAAGGTGCATATGAACCCCAGACTCTGGCTAGCGAAAAAGGCAAACTGAAGATGCCTTAGACCTATTATAGAAAGTCTAGATGAGATACTCATTCCTCCAGGAAGAAGGAGTGAAGAAATTTGCAGACAGAACAAGATAACCGGAGAAATGTTCTTCCCCGAATACAGACCAGACCAGAGGTTTCCAGACTTAGCTAAATTCAGAGGAGAATTTACTAAAGAAACTCTCACCCTAATAGACGCTCTATGGTGGAATCATTCCAATAACCTCAAAATAGAGTTTAGACAAAATTTGGTTGCTGCAGCCAGATTTATGAGGATGCAGTGGCTTGCTATCTCCCAGATAAATCCAGCTCCTCCCAGGAACTTGATAGAAGCTCCTAGACCCTAAGAAATGACCTATGCTAGAGCCACAGGTCAAATGGCACCACCAAAGGAAAACAAGAAGAAAGATCTTGTTTATGAAAAGAAAAGGTTCTTCATCAATCTTCTTACCCCGTTAAGAAAAGAACGAGAGGTAGAAAATAATGAAACAATGGACCTAGACGCATTAAACCTAGACATTGCTGAAACCTTAAAGGAAATCGGCAATTATCTCTTCAACAGAACAATCCCAGGGCATGCGTCGTTCATGAAGGGATTCTGTGAAGAGGTACCTCAGATAAATATTTGGGGAAAGATAGACATTCCTGTAGAGCTCTTGGCTAGCCAAGGACTCATTGGTCAAATTTTTGTACAGGAAACCACAGACGCAGACTGTTTTGGCGAAAAAATAGCCAATTACATTGAGACAGTTAAAGAATACCTTCCTTTATATTTAAGAAGTTATTCTATTGGACCAGAAGCAGGGTTCAACCATGAAATTGGGGAATTCCAGCTTATGCGGTTCTCAGAAGAACCATGCTCAGACGTAGAAGGACTCTGTTCAGCCGAACTTGAGCCCATTGAAGGAAGACAGAACCCTACAGCTTTAAAAGTTAACCGATCCTTGGGAATCATAAGGATTATGAAAGAACTTTTAAGCGAAGAAAAATGGTACACAGTGTGCCAAGAAGAAGACCTAATCATCCAAGCTCAAGAACCCTTTGGAGGGAGGATGACTAGAGGACAGACTAAAGGCACGAAGGTGATAATTCCAACCACCACTTCCAATATTGCCAATATAGAAGAATATTGGAGCACCATTAAAGGCTCCATCCAGACTTACCAACAAGACGTCGCTAGTAGAGCACCTAGCCCAAACGACTACATCAAGGTGACCGCCGACGACTGAAGAAAACAGACAACAGCTTATGCAGAATCGTAAGCAATGATGACTCAAGGACGCCAGCCTACAAAAACGTAAGCAATGACGCTTCTTGAATTTGTAAATTATTACAGACCAGACGAATCTTTCTTTTGTAATTATTTCTACTTTAAAAAGACTGATTGCAGTACTGTGCTCGCACATGTCGATGGGGCCACAGAAGCAGCACCCGATGTGCATTATAGTGTGTAATTGTCCTTTTTGTTAGGTAGATATATACATTTGTAATTTGTTGTTTGTTGTAAAGCGTGTCGGCAAGCCTCCTTCACTCACTATTCGCCTAGTGCGTCTAAAGCTGTGGGGCCTGTCTTGTTAATCGGATATTTTGTATGAGAATGCCAGAATCCAAAATTTTGGACATGACCTAACAGATCAAGAAAGAGATACATACAAAAATAATCTTGAAAGAAGCAAATCAACTAGATACAACATGATGATATCTAGTGAGATTATAAAAGACTTAAGAAATTCTCAGGACACTAGAGAGCTCCTAAGAAAATTAAGACTCAAAGAAAAAGATGAAGAACAGTAAGTGTTTCCAGTTGCTACGGCAATTCCAGGAGGAGACAATGCTAAAATAGGTGAAACCTCTAGAAGCAGGTTTAATCTATTTGAGACTCCTGCTGCTATAAATATTCCTATTTATAGTGACAATGTTATTAAGACTAAACCAGACTATGTCAAGGGATTACCCACGACAGCCATAGACTTCCAAAGTACAAAGAATATGGCTTCAGTAGCCATCAATCCAGTAGGTATCTACCTAAACCTGGATAATGTACAAGATAGAAAGAATGCCTTAAAAGAATGGCAAGATCAGATGCACATGTGCTTCGCGTCTAACGAAAGTTGGGATGCAGAATCATGTAGACGATATGCTGAGCAATCCTTAAAAGGAATTGTAAAAAACTATTTAGATAGTTTACGAACAGCAACAGACGAAGTTAGTATAGCTAAACTAGCAAAATTTAATGAGACAAGAGACTAAAGAACTGTAAACGGTTATGTACAAGTCCTTACAGCTGAATTCATTGGTGCAAGTCACCTTGCCCAAGAATCAGAAGTAGACGTTGCAAAAACTAAGTTATCATTAGGTAGTATATGCAGTTTAGACAAAATCAACGAATATAGTAATAACTATGAAACGTTATATTATCAGATAAAAGAGTTTACTACAACTCTTAAAGACGAGTATTTTAGAAAACTCTCAGCTATTAGACACCTTCTTATTAATGAATATAGAAAGTGGCCTGGAGTTAATAATACTAAAGAAGATACTCTTGGTGAAAGAATAAATTTTGCCAAACACTACATCATCGCTAAAAGACGCGAAAGGGCACAAGACGCTTTGATTAAGGAGACATTTAAAAATATGCCTTCAATCAAAGATGAAATAGACATAGCACCTATCCAATGGGGGTTGTGGAAGAAGTTCTTCCAAGAGCCATAAGAAGAAACATTGGAAGCAGACTTTCAAAGCTACGATTGACACAGACCCCAATAATAAAAAATATAAATTCAGAAAATCAACTAGCTTTAGAAATCCAAAGAAGAGAAAGAAATTATTTCCTAGAATGAGATATTTCAAAAAGAATTCAGACTCCAAAAAGAAAGTGCCTAATTATAGAAAGGGCGAAGATAGAAAACCAACAACCAATAATTCAAAGAATAAATGTTGGGTGTGTGGAAAGACTGGACATTTCGCTAGAAATTGTTCTCAAAGAGAGAACAAGGAGATAAAACCTAGCGTCAGACTGGTAGAAGTCATGCTTACCCAAGCTGACACACAAGACTTAGACCTCATCTATAATATCGAATTATCGAATTTCGAAATAGATGATAATGCCAGTGTATATAGCGCATATACAACTGAGTCAGATAGTGAACCTTCTTCTGAAGAAGAAGAATTTAAAGAATGTTTTGTCATCACCACAATTGATGATGATGAACCATTAGACGAAGTGATTTATCTAGACTATGAAGAAGCCATTTACTGCTGTAATCTAACAGACGTATGGCGACCTTCCCAACCAGAAAGAATGGTTAGAATACCACAGTGCTACACAAATTTAAGCCATAGGTGTAAATTTGAGATGAAATGTAGCCCTGCAGACTTCACTTGTGATTATTGTTTTACAACAATATCACTTGAGTTATTCATGGTATGCATTACATGCAAACTTCACTACCATGAAGACTGTTGGAGACAAGAATTTCGTACTATGTATGAAAATAAGTATGATCACATACTAGACACAGACATAAATAAATACTATCAAGAAATTGATACAAATAGACTCAGAAATATTAAGGAGGGAAAGAGAAAGATAGATGAATGTCCTCCTCAGACAATCCCTGATATTCCAAATCCTCTAAAAGGAATTAAAATCAGAGAACAGAATAATCTGAAGATTTCGACTAAAGAAAATTTCATGAGCCTCATTGAAATAAAAGTTCTTAATCCAGATTATCCTAGACTACTCTCTGCATTAATAGATACAGGTTGTACTACCAGTATCTGTAAAGCAAATGCTTTTTCAGATGAGTATTATAGACCTAGCGATCAACTTATCTCAGGACGAGTTGCTAATGGGGATTACTTTGAACTCCCATTACAGACTATCCTTATTTATTTCCAAATAGGAGACAATGAATTTACACATGAGTTCTATGTTATGGACCCTCCTTGTAAATTCAGAGAAAATCTTTTAATTGGAAATGATTTCCTTAAAAAGACTTAGCCGTTTGCTCAATATGATGATAAAATAGAATTATCTCATGTAAGCAAATTTGATACTCAGACAATGCTCATATATAAAAACCGAGCATTTGACCTCATGCAAGTTAAACCTTCATGGATCCCCCCTCAGAGTTCTACAGCTAAGTGTGGTGAAATAGAGGAAATTACTGCCCCTCTTAAACACAAATGCACTTGCCCAGACAAGAAATGTTATAAACAGATAACATTAATTCAACAAGAAATTGTTGATCAGACTAGACATCAGTGCTGTTTTTGTTGAAATTTGTTGAAATATATACACAGTTTACTATTTTTGTTTGAAATATATGCATTCTGAATGTATACACAGTTTACTTTGATATAAAATAATGACTTTTTGTCAAGTTTACAACTTTTTGCTTAAAATAAAAAGTAGAAAACTTAATTACCAACTTAAATTGGCTGTAGTTTTGTATAATCTATATTATTTTCCCCGTTTTCTTAAAGTAAGAGTTTACTATTCTTTTTAGATGTCTTAAATTTTATTATTAATTTTTTTTAAAACTTTAACTACTAATAGTATAGATTATACAAAACTACAACCATCTTAAGGTAAACTTTAAATTTTGAACACCAAACTTTGGACTCTAAATGTGGAATTGAACTTCTAAAATTAACTTTGGACTCAAAATCTAATGAGTAAAATGTTAGAGACGCCATTAGAATAGAAACCCATTAAAATTAACTTAAACTACTAATAACGTGTAGAGTAAACATTAGAACCTAATAATTGTAAAATTTTACGTAGAAATGTCATCAAACTTCAGTTCTAATTCTAGATCTTATTTGTACGCCACTTGTTTCTGCGGAGAGGTTGCCCTTATAAGAGTTTCTTGGACGAAGAAAAACCCAGGTAAAAGATTCATTGGTTGCAAAAATTTTGGTAATAATGGATGCAATTTTTTCCATTGGGTTGATAAGGAAAGTCCAGCGGTCGAAGAGATACAAGCCAATTACAATAAAATGATGGGCATGTATCGCAAAAAAGAAGATTGGAGGGCAGTAGTTGAAGGGTTGAAGGAATTGAACGCCCACTAGAATATAAAATAGCATGTTGAAAAATTCATAATTAATTTGATATTATATTAATAGTTGTTATCTATACATATATTGTTATAAGAAAACATTTCTATAGGCATAATATAAGAGATAAATGAAGTAAGGACAATCTAATAAAGTAAAATAAAGAAATAAATAAGGTACAAAGAATTAGGAAAATGTATATTATAAGGTATCAATTATATGTGTCAGTGTTTATATTATATATAACATCCCCCCTCAAACTCAAGGTAATAAATGGAGGCCAACTTGAGTTTGGAAATCGTCTCGAAAGTGGTCGAGTGGACTCGCATTCGATAATGCATCTCGCCAACTCAGGTTGGTCTTTAAATCATGTTCGTGTTGTTGGAATTCATGTCGGACATCAAATTGTGCCGAGGAGAGTTTGTGTTTAAGTTTGTGTTTCTGCACAAACTCGAATCAATCCATTCTACGAAGAAACCTCATTCTTTGGAGGAGTTTGGAAAGACTTTATGTGTTCTTGTTCCATTTTAATTTCAATTTTAAATTTGATTTCGATAAATTCGTTCATTAACCTAAATAAGCGCAAGCTCGCCTAAATACCCTTATATCAAATATTCAAGAATGAACCACCTTAGCTGGGGATACACGTGCTCTTGGTTATTAGGATTTGTTTACTTCACGGTAAAAGGCAAGGATATCGCGGTGGTAGAATTTGCAAGTTTAGGGTTTTGTGGTGCTTGTAGTGGACAATTAGGTCTCGTTTGGTTCAAGATTTAAACCATTCCAGGAATGCTAAATTTCATTCCAAAGTGATTCCCGTATTTGGTTCAAGTTTTAGGTTCGGAATAAATGATTCTAGGAACAAGCCAATCCTCTCAAGTTCTCCCATTCAAATCACAAGGAATAAGCTATTCCTGAAGGGCATATTTTTTAATTTTTCTTGTTAGGACCAAAACACCCATCTTCCTTACGAATAAAAAAATTAGCTTCCCATCCGTGTTCTTTTTAAAACTGATCAAATCTAAGGCATAACCAAATATTGTTTGGAACTTTTTTTTTTGCTACACAAAAAAATATTGTTTGGGATTTTTTTTCTTTTTCTTTTTGTTTTTTCCTTTTCTTTTTTGTTTTTTCTATTCTATTGTTGCACCAAAAAATTGTAATTTTGTAAGATAGTTATTAGACATGTGTAATTTTTATAATTATTATAGTAATTATCTTTTGGAAAATTAGGAGACGTTTTCTCATTTTATTAAAGGAAAGACATTTTTGTAATTGACACTTTATTCCGTTCCTATTCCCGGTTGAACCAAATATTGGTATGGCATCTTAGATACCAAAAGAAAAGCTTTCTAGGAATCAATTATGCCCATTCTATTTCCAAAACTTGAACCAAACGAGCCCTTAAGGTTTTGTGGCGGGAGGCTAATGTTTTATTGTACAGGAATTTCGTAGTGCAAGGTTAGGGTTTCATGGTAGTCGGCTAAGGTTTCGTGTTCCTTAGGATCCAGCAACTGTAAAACAATATTCCAAATAACAGTGAGGTTGCGATAATAGAAATGATGGTCTGGCGGTGGATGGCTGATAAGAATTTAAGGTCCTGCTCTGGATGGCCCGTCTGAATTTATGCTTCAGCTCTGGATTGTTGCTCTGAATTTATGGTTCGGCTCTGGATTATCGGTCTAAAGTTGAGGTCAGGCTTTGGATGGCCGGTTTGAATTTGTGGTCCGGGGCAAGGTCCAGCAGTTTGTGGTCCGGCTGGAAAGCCGGTTTGAGGTGTGATACGAAGGCCGGTTAGAGGTCCGGCATGAAGGCCAACTTGTGGTCCCAACACAAAGGCCGGTTTGAATTTAAGTCCGACGCGAAGATTGGTTTGAATATGTGGTCTGGCTGGAAGGCCGGTTAGAATTTGTTGTACTTTTTTTTTTCTATTTTCTTTCCATTTTTGGGCCAAGGTTTCTTTTTTCTTTCGGATTCTTTTCTTCCTCCCAATTTGTGGTCCAGGGTGAGGCCTAGCAATTAGTATTCTTCTTCCTTTCTTTTCCCAGTTTTTTTTTTTTCTCTCTCATTTTTCTTCTTTACTTTCTTATTCCCTTTTTTCTTTTTCTTCTTCTTGATCCGGTTAAAAGTAACAGGCTGTATTGGTTTTATTGAACTGGCGATGGTAAGACGAGTCAGGAAAGCAGGCATGTGGCACATTTAGTATAAGCGTATGCGTGGGTCCGAGAAGACGTGTAATTGCATGGTGTTGGGTGGGCGCGTAAGAGATTGGATGAGAGGTTGAAAAATCCTTTGAATTAGTGTGAATCAATCTGGAGATATATTGGTGAGATGTTGGCAGGACTTTAGTGTTGCGATATTTTGACGTGCCGAGATTTCGGTTAGAATTTATTCGTTTCGGAATCCTTTGTTTAGGACGAAGGATGGTGGCCGTGATTTGAGAAAAGGAAAAAGGTGTGGCTGATTTGCTAAGATCAGAGGGTGCCTTGGTTAGATTTTTGAAGTGGATTTGTAAAGGCTCTTTTTGAGTATAATGATTTGAAAATGGGTGGTGAGCACAAGGTGGCGTGGTATGTTGTTTTTAAGTGACGGGACATGTGGCTTTGATATGAGATGGTTTTGTTGCCCGGCGGATCACGATATGCATTGCTTGTCGATGAGCAAAAGATTGAGAGAATCTTATCTCTTTGATAATATGTAAAATTTCATAATATGATATTATATTCATAATTGTAGTTATCGTTACATTACAATAAAAAAGTATATAAAATAAGGTATTAATTAGGGTGGTGATGTTGGCACCCCACAAATTTCTTACTAACACTCTCACTCTTACTAACACTCTCACTTTTACACTTTTATCTTAAGAATACTCCCATGTTATACTTAACATTCCCACCACTTCACTTATTTTTAGGAACTAATCTCATACTTAATTAATTAATAACATGATTAAGTAATTAACCACACAATAACAAAAAACAAATTACCCCAAACTAACCCCAAAATTTCTCCACCATCTCTACCATCTTTTCAAACAAGCAAAATTACCATCTCTACCATCTTCTCTATCTAGCAACAAATTTTGGTAGCACCAAAACAATAAATAAAACCTCCATTAATGCAAAACTCTAAGTTTGGGAAGAATGGTATAAACAAAACAAAACCTACATTGATGCAAAACTCAAAATTTGAAAATAATAATAGAAAAAAAAGAAACTTTGTAATAAAGGAAGGAAAACAAGCAAGAAAGAGTTAATGAAAGAGAGACATACATGTTTTTATTTTGTTTTATTGTTTATATGATTTTTATAACATACACATCAAATATATAAACAAAAAACAAAATTTTCTGTTTAAAACACGAAGAAGGCTTACTCGGTTCTCTGTAACCGAATTGCAGGCTTATACACTCGGCTACTCTCAACCGAGTATGAAATCTCATAAAATGTCGTGCTCTCGGGACCTTCATTCGGTTGAGAGCAGCCGAGTGTTGTTATATTATGCTCGGCTGTGAACAGCCGAATGACATTAATCACACTCGGTTGCTCTCAACCGAATGAAGGTCCCGAGAGCATTACATTTTATGGGATTTCATACTCGGTTGAGAGCAACCGAGTGTACAAGCCTGCAACTCGGTTACGGAGAACCGAGTAAACCTTATTCGTATTGCCTTTCATTAACTTTTTCTTATTTGTTTTCCTTTCCTTATTTTAAAGTTTCTCTCTTTTTTCTACCATTATTCTTAACTTTTGAGTTTTGCATCAATGCAAGTTTTGTTTATACCATTCTCCTCAAATTTAAAGTTTTGCATTAATGGAGGTTTTGTTTGTTGGTTTTCTTATCTTGTTCCAAAGTTTTCTTTTTTCCTTCCATTCTTCTTAAGCTTACCTTTTTACATCAATCGTAGAGATCAAAGTTTTGTTGCCTATCTTGGCAGAAGAGAGAAATTTTGGAGAGAAATTAATTTGGAGATAAATGTTTGATTAACTTTAGAGGGAGATTTTGGAGGGAAATTAATTTGGGGATAAATGTTTGATTAACTTTGAAGGGAGATTTATTAACTTTTGTTTTAAATTAAAACAAGTGGGTGAAAAATTAGTTTTGAGTTAATTAACTTTTTTACTAGATTAAATGAAGTGGGGTGAAAATAACAATTTACCTTTTTTTTTTAGTGGGAGTGTTACCAATAGATATTAGGGGTGCCAACATCACCACCCATTAATTATATGTGTTAGCATTTATATTCTAACGGAGGTTATCTCTATTTGACTGAATACATCAAATATATTTATGTGTTTTATAAATTTATATAATATAAAAAATTATTAAGTGTAGTACTATTCCACATATATTACGTGTACCAACAAGTTGTAATATTGTAAAAAGGTGAGGAGGTTTGGTACGGTGTACTTGAGAGCTAGGCCTTGTTTGGTTTACGGAAGAAAAATTAATTCTTTTATCTTTTTCATAGAGGTGGAAAACTAAATTTCCTGTCAAGTTTCCTTTCTTGTATTTGGTAAAGTATGGAAAGTATTTATGTAAGGCTATTATTGTCCAAATTTTTTATAATAAATGCTTGAAAATCATATGGGAAAGTCAATTTCATGTGTTTCGAGAGGAATGGTTTTACTCCGTACTTTTCCCTCTCTCGGGAAAGTGTTTCCGGAATTTGTACTTGCCAAACAAAGGAAAGGAAAGACTTTTCTTTTCCGAGTACTAAAATCTGTGAACCAAACGAGGCCTAGATGTATCGAGCTAATTAAGTGTTAACTGTTAAAGGTAGAAAAATAGAAGAAATGCTACTGCTTTTTTCTTTGATTATAATATAGTGCAAAACGAACTTTAATTGAAGTTAAACTGATGGGTTAAACAACCAATTAATAACGTCCATTATCATATTTAATTATGTTTGCTTCAAATAATAATGGTAATAGAAATTTTCTATGTAAGATGAAAGTTGAGTAACATAGGAAATTTCTATCACTATTTTTACATATAGAAATGGTGATAAAAAATTTTAATGTAACATGACACATTTTCATTAGATATAAGAAACTAATTCTTTCTCATTCTTAAATAAATGTCAAGTAAGAAAGAAACGAAGCACTATTGGAGATCAACTTTTTTATGTTTTTCTACCCATATAAAAATTTGACAATTAGCTATAAAAGTGTTGTAAAATAACATTGACATGTAGAATATAATTAAAAAATTAAAAATTATTATTGGAGATGGACTAAGAACACTAGAGTGAGGGAGGAACGGACGGAGTGGGAGAGAAACAGAGGGAGGGAGTGTGCCTCTGTGCTTGAGAATGTGAGAGGGGGTGAGTTACTAAGTTTGAAATTGAGAATTTGAGGTCCGTCTAAATGTTAAAAAATAAGATGTACCAACTTAAAACAACTAGACAAATAGTTAAAATTAACTTATAAAATATAAATTATTAATCAATTAAACTTGTAAAATAAATATTTTTTTTATTTTTTAAAAAAATGGCCAGTCGGTCAAAAACTGCTTCCAATATCAAAAATGGTTGGTAGCCGAGTGAGCGGTTGCCAACCAAAGAATCGGTTCAATTACCAACCGATTTGGGTCGGTTCGGTTGGTTAGCAGTCGATTTTCGGTAATCGGTTTAAAAGAGCCCGCCTTAATATGGAGTGAGTATAATGTATTTGGTTGTGTGTTTAAGATAAATGTGAATCTTAATTTTGATTTGACGCTTCAATGTGAATGGAGCCATAGATACTGTGGATTTTTTTAAAAAAAAATAATAATTAATTAGCACAGTGTAGGCTTTTGTAATACATATTTAATAAAGTACGGGAAACGACGCACAAAAATCATATTTTGTTACCCGAATGGGAATATTTTAAAGTAAAAAGTTCATATGAAAGATCGTACGAGGCTTGTGATTGAATTAATCCTGCTTTCATGGTGACTAGCCGGGCCATTTTTCACTTTTATGTAGCTATTGCAATTTAATATAAATTCTCATATTATATTTTTTAAAGCATATACTTTTTTTGCTTCAATTTTATTTTGGAAAGAATTAAAATTCGCCAATTTACTGTTTGTCAAATTTACATCAAAACAACTCATTTTAGAAGGTGGCGGAGCTAGTATCTAATATAAAGTGGGGCAAAATAAATTCAGCTATAGTGTAACAGACGAATAGCAAAAATTGATGCACAATATCTATTTAAAGTGCACAAAAATCATAATTTTGTCTTAAAATAAGATGGGCAAACATCTATGTCATCACTTACATTAAAAAAATTCTCTCAAAATTAATTATACAAACAAACAAATTTTAAAAATTAAATCTGCCAAGTCTCTGCCTTGACAATAAAGTGACTTTGCCGTTGACTTTAAACACACACACACAAAAAAAGAGGCAATACATCATATATCATGAAAATATGAACTAAATTCCCCCTAAATCAGGCAGTACGTGCAAGCAAGGTCATAAATAAAATAAAATTCAAGTGTATATTATATAGTTAATTTGATAGGGATATTTCTCCCCATTTTTCGTTAATGTGGCTTGTACATATGTGAAAATTCTTAGAGATTTAAAATTGGTTCAGTTAATTTCTTTGGCCTGTGCCTTGTCCAACAAGAAGCAATCTACGCAAATAAAATTTCAAAGAAGTAATAAATTAATTAATCCTAGCCGAAAAAAAAAATATTCCATGAAATTGACACGCGCAAGCGTATAGAAAAAATAATATTTAAATCTTATTTGAGAGGTGGTGTGGCTTGGACTACGGTCATTAATATGTTTTGACCTTTTATATGCTATTATATTTATGCAGACGTTATTAAATAAAATATAGTTTCCTTTATTAATTATGTTCGTCATATGTAAAAAAATAAAGAATATTATATACAATGGTGGGTGTCTATAGATCAAAGCCATAGGCTTTGTAATACCGTGGGCTGCAGCTGCAGCATAAGAAACCCTCGCGAAAAGGAAACAAATAATCTTAATTAACCAAAGTACAAGTATATATATGGTGGGAACTATGGCCTTAATTGCCCAAGAACCAACACTGGGTTAAGGTATGCTGTGAGTTTGTTCCTAAAACTGAACATCTCTAAAATTACAACATATCTATTTTACTTATCCTAGATTTGAAAAGGCCAAGTTGAGTTATTTTATTTTTCTCACGGCCATTAATTTTTTTAGTAAAATAATTGTGGCTTTTTTAGGCTATATTATTACTTTCTAAAATTAATCACGTATTTTTAAACTTGTATATTAGTTTAACAATAGTTATAATTACTTTAAGAAAACTGGTCACCTTGTTATGAGTAAATTATGAAATCATGGAAAGAAACATTAACAAACGTTGTGATTAGAAAAGAAGTAGAGTAAAGAACCCTAAGAACAAGTACCACCTTGACTTTTATAACCTAACAGACAATATATTGTACTTTTCTATATCCGAATAAGAGATTTATATCTCTCAAAAGAATTAAGAGATTCATATTAGTTTTTGTATTTCTAAGAAAATATTACATATGGTAAACTAATTATGTCTCAAATAAAAAATACAACTCTTAATTTAAGAAGTAATAGAATAAAATAAAGGCTCTGATTTATAACAAAGCGGAAACTGATAGTAAAAACAATTGATTTTATGTGAGAAGTTAAAAAATAATTTTTAAGTGATAGGGTGATGTTGTGATAAATTTTAATACTCGCAAGTGCACGAATTAATTTATAATATAGCGTATAAGCGAAGTCGATTCCACAGAGACTCACACAATTTATTTAAATTTTATTTTGTTAATTTTTCCCTAATTCCTAATCTAGTCAAGAATAATTGATGCAAATCAAACAAATAAAATAAAGCAAATTAAATAAAATAAAGTAAATCCAGTAAACTAAATTAAATAATACGAAGCAAGATAATAAAATTAATGAATTAATTGACTAGGGTTTCGGAATCATATATTTAATATCATATTTCTAAGTATTCACGCGCATAAACTCTACTCTTATCTCGCACTAATTTGATCTCTCGACTCTATTAAATGCGGAAAATAAAATCATTCTAAGTTCAAGTAATTTATAAAATTCAATTGTAATTCTCCCACAGCCAAACTAATATATAAAATCAAAACACACCCTATATCCGCTCTCAGCAAATCATAAGGTGAATCCAACAAAAAAATAGCGAGAATCCAACTTTATTTTTTTTGTCAATTAAAATAGGTATCCAATAGGAAGAATTGTATTTAACATTAAAGCATTAAATTGGTAAAGCCAATTGGCATGAATACATGCAATGAAATCAATTAAATATACTTATCCTAACCCTAGCACAAATTTACACTAGTATGGAATAACTTAAAAAACAACTAGAATTAAAAGAAAACTTACTTGACATTAATTAAATTGAAGAGTAAATAAAAGTCTAAATCTTGAAAGTCTTCAAAATCTTCAACAAAACAAAACTAAAAAATAAATAAAAGAAGAAAGAAAGAAAGAAAGAAAAGAATCTCGGCAGCGTGCTGCTGTTGCCGCTGCTGTTCCAATTTGCTTGGTTTTATATAGCATGCATGATCTCCAAATTCAATTAGGAATTATTTTTGAATGGGCTTAGCCCATATACTTCTTACTTGGTTACTAGGCTTTGTATGCTTGAATATGAATTGGTCCATGTTGAACCTTCAAAATTTAGGTCTTGGCCCATTAATTTGAATACCCTTCAATTTTCGCCCATCTACGCTGCTGCATCTTGCGTCGCAATTTCGGACTCCGAAATGTCTGAATTAGAAAAAGTGATGGACTGAAAAGTTGTAGCTCTCAAAATTATCTTCAATTTAGGCTCAAGAATTGCATTATTTGGAATTCCGAGTAAAAAGTTATGTGTCCAAAAGTATTGAGCACTTTAGGCGTCTTCACTTGCTTTAATTTCTAATCTTCTTCAAATTTATTTCTAAAACCTGGAAAGCATTAAAAATTTAAAATTACTAATAATAAATTATATCAATTTCATGACCCATCAGGTGAGATATTATCTATCTCATTCTTATTTTTATGAGTATATGTTTTCCCATCCTTCTTTCATTCTTTCTCAACTTCTAAAGAATTTGTTTTCATCAAAAAAAAAAATTCATCAAAATAAAATAAAATTTAAGAGAGCAGCATCTCACCACGTCATGCAACTCATTTTCCAACTTTTGATAAATATTAGTTATTTTTATTAATAATTTTCATCTAATTATCAGCTAAAACAGATAGTGAGAGAGAAGTAAAAAGATTAATCAACAAAGGCGGGCCTGTTTTAACCTCAAACAACCCGATAACGTTTATTTAAGGCCCGTTACTAAGATGTTTGGTGGGCTCTTGGCCTAACACATTCCAATTTTAACAATCATTTTTCCCTACCCTTAAAATTAATGTTTGTGAAGAAGTTGTTGCAATAAACGTGCTATTCATTTTTGTTTTGGAATTTAATTGTTACTGGTAAAAATTATTGAGATGAGTAAGAGAGGAGAGCCAAGAATTATCAAAGAAATTTTTTGGACAATTCTTAATTTTTTAGGTTTTTGGTTCCAATGTACACCTAGTTTATGTAGAGTATATTTTTCTCATGCATTTTACATAAAGCATATACATTTTTACAAGCATTTGAAGTATACTCACTAATTTTTCTCAATGTACACCTAGTTTAAAAAAAATTTTCTTCTTATTGTTGTGTTCTTAATTTTATTTTCCTTTTTGTTAGGAGGTTAATAATATTCTTAATTTTATTTTCTTCTTGTTTTGTTTGTCTCTCCTTGTTCTTGTATATGTTGTTGTTATTGTTCTTGGGTCAAGTTTATCTTAAAGGTTAATAATGTTTTGTCAAGAGGTTAATAATGAGTTAATTAAAGTATAAAATGTGGGAGTACAAAGCAAAAAGTATCATAATAAAAATATGAGTATTACCAAATGACACTGGAGGTGCATATAGTCTCACCCTAAAATACACCCACTGGTTCTTTAATTTTGGATTCATGTTACATTGCTATTGGATTATTCTTTTAAATGTATTTATTTTTATTAAGACTTCACAGAAAAATTAATTTTAGTACTATTTAAATAGCCTTTGTCTATCTTATTTTATGAAATATTTTAATTTGCCCCATTATTATATGTTATAGGCAAAAGAGAAATTTTAGGCGTTTTGTGGATAAAAAAATGCAGTAATATGTAAAGGGGGTATCCTATAGTTGTAGTATATTTGTTAAAGTTTTGTGTATTTTGAAAAAATTTAAGAAGAAGAAAAATCAAAGCAAGCATCAAATATACACTTTTAGTTTGCCTAAGTCCCACATAGGAGGGATATAAAAATTTTCATTGATTTTTATAAGGGTGAATTTGCCTAAGGGCTTGAGCCCTTTGGGCATTAAAACTTTGTGCTATTGGGTGAGAACTTGGATGGTGTGGTTCACCACACACGCGCGGGCCGACCGGGCTCGGGCTCGAGCTTACTTTGGGTCAAGCATTATCTTTTTTGACAAAATACTTTTGGAAAATTTTATTTTAATAAATAAAATTATTTCATTTTGAATTTCGAATTTTTGAAAGACTTTGACCAAGTCTTACACGTTCGTTGTAGATATCTCTCACGATCGGCTGTTGCATCTTTCTCTCCCTCTATGCAACGGTGCAATAATTTTTCTTTAAAAATTATTATTTTCGTCTCCTTAAAAAAATAACACAATGAACACACAGAAAAAATCTCCTCCATTGTTAATTTGCTATGAGACCTTGAAAAAAAATTCTCAAATTTTTTTTACCGATTCCGACTATAATACTAAATGGGTCAGAATTTCGATTTTTCTCCATGCAACAAAAATCGAGACAAAGGAAAATCTGGGTTGTTGTATCTTGGGGACGGCGTGGCCATTCCGAACTGCTAGCACAAACAACGAGCAGTGCCGCGAAACGTCTTAAAGAGAGCGACCTAGTCTGCGACTCAACCCGGTGTTTTCCAATCTTTACTTGGTAATTCGTTCCAGTTTTTCTTCAACATTTTTAAGACATTTGTAATATGTTATTGTTTCTTTGTAATGGCTTCTGAGACTGCTAAACTTGTTACTGGAACTGTTGAATTGAATAAGCTGTTTTACTTTGAGGGATTGCATTTTAAAAGATGGAAACAAAAGATGTTCTTTTATTTAACCACGAAAAAACTGAATAATGTCTGCCTTTCGGAAAAACTTAATTTTCCAAAATCACTTACTTTTGAAAATCAGAAAGCGATTAAGGAATGGACTAATAACGACTTTCTGTGTCGTAACTATATCCTTAATGGCCTATGTGATGAACTTTACGAATACTATTTATCGTGCAAAACCTCAAAGGAAGTTTGGGATGCGCTTCAGAAAAAATACGACACTAAAAAAGCTGGGATTAAGAAATACGCTGTCAGTCGTTATTTGAAAAGATGACGGATGACAGGTCTATGGTTGCTCAATCCCACGAACTTTAAAAAATTGCTCACGAAATTATTTTTGAAGGCATGCCATTAGATATACAGTTTCAGGTAGTAGTGATGATTGATAAACTGTTTCCTTTATGGAAGGAGTTTAAGAACAGTCTGAGGCATAAGTCCAAAGAGTTTTTTTCTGGAAAGTTTGATAACCAAATTCCGAATTGAGGAGGAACATCATAAACAGGACCAGAAAAATGAGATTTTGGTTGTTTCAAACCGAAATCATACTCGCTCTTCTACACCTGCTGCCTTGAAACCGAACCAAAAAATTAATAAAAATCAGAACAAAAATCAGAATGCTGAAAACCGGAACGGGAATCAGAATCAGGGACAGAATAGTAACCACCCTAATAATCAGAATCAGAACAGAAATGCTCAATCCAATAACAGTAATAATGGAGAATTTCTCTGTTATAACTGTTATAGGCCTGGGCATATAGCACGGAACTGCTGGAACGCTCGTCGGCCTAGTCCGCAGGCGAACGTTACTGAAGAGCCACTCGTGGCTATGATATCAGAAATAAATTTGGTAACGAATTCCGAAGGGCAGTAGGTGGACACTGGCGCTTCTCGCCATGTCTCCTATGATCGTGCTCAATTTAAGAGCTATTCTGAAGCTGAAGATAAGAAAGTGTTATTGGGAGATTCTCACACCATTATGGTGGCTGGTTCGGGAGAAGTTGAGCTTAAGTTTACTTTTGGAAAGACCGTCATCCTTAAGGATGTCCTGCATACTCCAGAAATGAGAAAGAATCTGGTTTCGGGTTATCTTCTTAATAAGGCTGATTTTGTTCAAACTATTGGGGCTGATATGTTTAATCTTACTAAGAATGGAATGTTTGTGGGGAAGGGTTATGCATATGATGGAATGTTTAAATTGAATGTTGATACTAATAAAGTTATTTCTAGTTTTGCTTATATTATTTGTTCATTTAATGTGTGGCATGCTAGACTTTGTCATGTTAATAAGCGCCTTATTAAGAACATGAGTAAACTGAAAATTATTTCTCCTTTATCAATAAATGATTTCGGAAAATGTGAATTTTGTAGCCAAGCAAAAGTTACTAAAACACCACATAAATCTGTTTTAAGAGAAACCGAACCTTTTGAATTAATTCATTTGGATATTTGTGAATTTGATGGTGTTTTAACGAGAAATGAAAAAAGGTATTTTATTACTTTTATTGATGATAATTCGGATTTTTCCTATATTTACCTTATGAAAAATAAAAGTGAAGTAATTGATATGTTTAAAATATTTTTTTCATAAATTGAAAATCAGTTTAATAAGAAAATAAAAAGATTTCGGAGTGATAGAGGAACCGAATATGATTCAATTGATTTTAAAAATCTTTATGCTTCACTTGGTGTTATTCATGAGACGACTGCTCCATATTCACCTGAAATGAATGGAAAAGCCGAAAGAAAAAATAAAACATTTGTCAAATTAATTGTTGCTACGCTACTAAATTCGGGGGCTGCCTCACATTGGTGGGGAGAGATTTTATTAACCGTTGGTCACGTTCTTAATAGGGTGCCTAAGATTAAATCCAATTTATCCCCGTATGAGATTTTGAATAATAAAAGGCCCAATATTTCTTATTTGCGCGTTTGGGACTGCCTTTCGTATGTGCGTATTCCTGATCCTAAAAGATCTAAGCTTGCTAGTAGAGCTTATGAATGTATTTTTATTGGATATGCAATTAATAGCAAGGCCTATAGATTTTATGATTTGAAAAATCATGTTATTATTGAATCGAATGATATTGATTTTTTCGAAGATAAATTCCCTTTTAAATCGAGAAATAGTGGGGGCAGTAGTGGGAATGGCTCATTACCTTCTAGTTCAACTACACCTATTAATGCCGAACATGACAATTTAATAATTGAACCTAAGAAGAGTAAACGAGCTAGGACCGCTAAAGATTTTGGGCTTGACTTTCATGCATACACGTTAGAAGAGGACCCTACCACACTTCAAGAAGCTTTGTCTTCTTTAGATGCTGACATTTGGAAAGAAGCAATTAATGATGAGATGGATTCTTTAGAATCTAATAGAACTTGGCATCTAGTGGACCTCCCTCCTGGCTGTAAAATCATAAGTTATAAATGGATTCTTAAAAAGAAATTAAAACCTGATGGAACGGTAGATAAATATAAGGCACGACTTGTAACCAAGGGTTTTAAACAGAGAGAGAATGTAGATTTCTTTTACACTTATTCTCCTATTACTAGAATTACTTCCATACGTGTATTGATTGCTTTAGCTGTTATTCATGATCTTGTTGTGCACCAAATGGACGTAAAAACTGCTTTTCTTAATGGAGAATTATAGGAAGAAATTTACATAGAACAACCTGAAGGTTTTATTATTTATGGCCAAGAGAATAAAGTATGCAAATTAGATAAGTCACTTTATGGCTTAAAACAAGCACCTAAGCAGTGGCACGAGAAATTTGACAAATTGATCACTTCAAATGGATTTAGAATTAATGAAAGTGACAAGTGTATTTATTATAAGTCTGAGGATAATACATGCACCATTATTTGCTTATATGTTGATGACTTACTTATATTTGGTTCTAATATCCATGTTGTGAACAATGTGAAAACACTGTTATGTGCTAATTTTGATATGAAAGATTTGGGTGAAGCTAGTGTGATTCTTGGTATTAAAATTACTAGGTCGAAAATGGGACTTTCTTTAGACGAATCTCATTACATTGAGAAAATTCTAAATAAATATAATTACATAGACTATAAACTAGCTAATACTCCATTTGATCCTAGTGTTAAGTTGTTCAAGAACACTGGCGACAGTGTTAAACAATCTGAGTATGCGAGCATAATTGGTAGTCTACATTATGCTACTGATTGTACTAGGCCTGATATTGCTTATACAGTTGGAGTACTATGCAGGTTTACTAGCAGACCTAGTATAGAGCATTGGCATGCTATTGAGAGGGTCATGCGATATCTGAAAAGAACCATGAACCTCGGATTACACTATCATAAGTTTTCCGCTGTCCTTGAAGAATATAGTGATGCTGACTGGAATACCTTGTCCGATGACTCCAAGGCCACTAGTGGATACATTTTCAGCATAGTTGGAGGTGCAGTCTCTTGGAAATCCAAGAAACATACCATTTTAACCTAGTCGACGATGGAGTCTGAGATGATAGTACTAGCTACTGCTAGTGAAGAAGCAAGTTGGCTGAGAAGCTTTCTAGCAGATACCCTTTTATAGGAGAAACCGATACTAGCCGTCCTTATCCACTGTGATAGTACCATGGCTATTGCAAAAGTAGAGAACTGTTATTATAACGGTAAGAGGCGACAGATTTGTCGCAAGCACAGTACGGTTAGAGAGTTTCTCTCTAATGGTGCTGTAAGAGTGGATTACGTACGGTCTGAGGAAAACTTGGCTGATCCTTTGACGAAAGGACTAGCTAGAGAGAGGGTTTGGAACACCTCTAAAGGGATGGGGTTAAAGCCCATTGAGAGTTAAATCACACATGATGGGAACCCAAACCTAAATGACCGGAGATCCCAAGAAATAGGTTCAAAGGGTAAATAACAAGTTGCGTGTGAATTAATGAATCATGCATTTTATTCAACCCATCCCAGTGGAGCATGATATCCTGAAGCGATAGAAGGCTGGGTGATATACTCTTAATGAGTTTTATAGCTCCATGTGGAGTGGGGTACCTAGTTACAGGAGTATCCTTGATAGACTCAACTACGTGGATGTGGAAGTGAGGCCGCTTCCTATGGAATTTGGGCAATTCTCTAGAGCATCCACTAAACCGGGATAAAGCACATGGTCGTATCGTGCTGGCTCACGAACTACTCCCTTATAGGCAGTGTGTGTGATGTTTCCAAAGATAGAGTTCAAAACTACGTGTTACTCTAGTATAATATGGAGCATTAAACACTACATAAATGTTCAAGTTGAAAAACACCTTTATTTATGCACTGTTCTAGGAAGTTTTGCTGGAATCGATTAAATATTTTTTTAAAAATAAAAGTGGGGGTTTGTTAAAGTTCCATGTATTTTGAAAAAATTGAAGAAGAAGAAAAATCAAAGCAAGCACTAAGTATACACTTTTAGTTTGCCTAAGTCCCACATAGGAGGGATATAAAAACTTTCATGGGTTTTTATAAGGGTGAATTGGCCTAAGGGCTTAAGCCTTTTGGGTATTAGAATTTTGTGCTATTGGATGAGGACTTGGATGGTGTGGTTCACCAAACACGCGCGCGCCGACAGACCAACCCGACCGGGTCGGACTCGGGCTTACTTTGGGTCAAGTATTATCTTTTTAGACAAAATACTTTTGGAAAAAATTATTTTAATAAATAAAAAATTTTCATTTTGAATTTCAAAATTTTAAAAGACTTTGACCAAGTCTTACACGTTCGTTATAAATATCTCTCACGATCGGCTGTTGCGTCTTTCTCTCCCTCTACGTAACGGTGCGATAATTTTTCTTTAAAAATTATTATTTTTGTCTCTTAAAAAAATAACACAACGAGCACACAGAAAAAATCTCCTCCATTGTTAATTTGCTATGAGACCTTGAAAAAAAATTCTTAAATTTTTTTTTACCGATTCCGACTATAATACTAAAGGGGTTAGAATTCTGATTTCCCTCCGTGCAACGGAAATCGAGATAGACGAAAATCTGGGCTGTTGTATCCTGGGGATGACGTGGCCATTCCGAACTGCTAGCACAAACACCGAGCAGAGCCGCGAAACGTCTTAAAGAGAGCTACCTAGTTCGCGACTCAACCTGATGTTTTTCAATCGTTACTTGGTAATTCATTCCAGTTTTTCTTCAACAATATTTCTGCATGATCTATACGACCTCATACTAATATTAAGACTTGTGTAAAGTAAATTTGGAAAAAACTTCGGACATTAGCACAAAAACCCACAAAACAACAGCTGCATCAGCTCCATCTGTCTAAGAAACTCCATTTTAAGCTTTCTGTATAAGTCGCTTTTAGTATTATATAAACAAGCGCACGCGCATAAAAGGTGAACGTACACCGGATATATTATTCATGGCCGGAAGAACTAACCTAACCCAAAAAATCTCTCTCAATTGTGTTATGATTATGATTTGACTCTTTTTATTTTGTACTGTTACTATACTTTTGTCGTGAGGAGCCTTTCAATTTTTTGGCACTCACATAAAGTGATAATTTTTTTTTCTCTTCAAAACTTTAATAGTGATGCATAGAGTTTTAAGAGGTTGTTGAGATATTCAAATCTTGGGAATTTCCTATTTTATGTATTCTTTAGTACTAAATAGTTTTAGGGGCTAAATTCTAGTTCTCTAATAATTTTATAGGTACACTTCTAAATAGACTTCGAAGATGTAATTATATACGTATAAGATAACTACACAAAACAACATTAAGTCTTGTATCTGTGTTAGTAAACCGAACTGAATTCACTAGTTACAGCTACAAATTTAAGATAATGGAGATGAAAAAACTAGGGTTTCAACTTTTAGACCTTCTGAATAATGAGGCTATAATACTATTGTAGAATCCATTTATTTTAAAAGTTTAAATTATTAGAAAGAGAACGTACAACAAATATCATGCTCAACACAATGCGTTAAGGTATAAGTAGGGTTGCAATTCGTGATTTTTTGGTAGTATTTTACCGTAACACAACCCAACACAACAAGAAAAACAAGGAGATGAACATGACAAGACAAAATGTCATGTTATTTTTAGCTAACATGAACGAGACTTGACCTAAAATATACAATCAAAATATTTTTATCATAATAAACACGTTTTAACTTGTGTAGAAACAACATGTTTTCTCTTATGTAGACACGTAAAGACATGATTGACACAGCATAACTCTAATTACATTTGAATTTCTTTCTAAAATTTGGATAGTAACACGATACGACACATTGTGTTAAATTTTTTTAACACAATAAGAATATGAATAAAAATTAGGGGGAATTAGTAATGCACCCCTGGTTTCAATAGTTATTAGGGATTAGGACTACCAACTTATTGAAATTAGTGGTTAGTCCCTATTATCTTAATTATCCATAATCTATCAATATATGACAATAATACCCTCCACCTATTAATTAAGGCAATTAATATATTTGTAGAAAGTTGGCTTTGAATAATTACCATTTAAAACATATTTAATTATAATTATATTTTTTAATGCAATAGTTTTTTAAAAAAAACAAAAATAATACATCTAATAATAACATAGAAATTAAAATTTAAGTATTTATATATATATATATATATATTCTTGTATATAATCATTAACAGTTAAATGCATTTATGTTGATTATAAGACAAGAATATATATATATATATGTGTGTGTGTGTGTGTGTGTTTGTTCGTATATTCAATAAGACAAATATATATTGCCATAGTAGAAAAATCAAAGATATTCAAACATTTATATAACTGTTTGATTGTAAAACATAATATTGAAGATGAAAAATTATTAAATATACATTCATATTATATATAAAAATATTTTTTAAATAGATATAAAAAGTGATTTATTGGATTAAAGTAAGATCTTAATATATATATATACACAGAGAATACATAAAAAAATATTTTCAAAACATATATAAAAAGTAGATTTATTGGATTAAAGTGCGCAATGATTACTAGAAAAATACAACTTGTTATGAATAGATACATGCACGTATAATTTTTGTGCAAACAGTTACGTTCTGCAATTGTACCATTTGCAACTCATTAAGAAATTCAATAGGCACGACACTTTGGTTGCTCCAAACAATCATAAATGGAGTTTTCATCCATATTAATATGCATTTAGAACAAAAGTAATAAGCCACTAAATAAACATGCCTAAAGATCCACATAGAAACAAATAATCATATGAAATAAAAGTTAATAATCTTACCCACTCAACCGGGTCATTCTCATCTTAAATCCAAAACTTGAAAAAATTCATATTATCAACAAAATGATAGCTAAGTACCTTATGACTGTTTCAATGGAGATGCATATGTAGAGGTTAATGTTAAGGATGACGAAGATCTAGATGATGATGATGAAGATGAGATTGAAGAACATGAAGAATTGAGGATGTAAGTAATGATGTTGAAAGAGATGATGGAGCTTGAGATGGAGGATAAAAAGTTGAAGAATTGTTTCTGTAGGTTTAATTTCACCTTTTTTTTTGTTCTTCTTTTGGATTTTTGATATTAACATATTTGCTAAGTTTATGAGTTTTTAAAATATTTTCTATTTTAATTTGGACATTAATTAACACTTTTTATAATTATGGTATATAATTATATGTTATTGTTGAAAGTTTTTATTTCTTGTTTTTTTATTCAATATAACATGACATAATCTTAAGTATATATATATATATATTTATTCACAATTATTAAAACTTGTATTTTATATATAAATGCAACAAAGATAGAAAAAATTGGAAACATGTATGAATAAGTTATTGTTAGGAAAATTAATATTGAATATAATTTAGTTATTTTTATATGAAAATTATTGATTTTTAAACAAATTATATAAATGCCAATTAAATTAGTTAAAAGTGTTAACTTTTTTATTTTCCCACGTTAACTATGACGTTTCATAATTATATAATTTTTTTTACCGATTTAAATTTAATCTATTATTTTGAATATGGATTAATATTTTTTATAGTTATTTTTAAGAAATCAACAAGATAAGCTGAAATTTATTGTTTGAATTTTAATATATGGTTAAAAATAAATCAATCGTATTAATATAAGATTAGCATTCAAAATTTGTTTATAAACATATATTAACTATACCAAACAATTTTTTTTATCAAAGAGATTTATTGGTAAAACTAACTCTCACCATTTTCCTCACAAACACTATACCATACTGTACCAAACTAATTTACATTGCTTGTAGCATTGATAAATATTTAGTTTGTAGTTCAACTATATGATATATTTAGTTTTTGTGGTACCAGCTAGCATGTAGTTTATAAAACACATATTTGCAAACATATTATATGTAACAACTTGGGCCCGACCCTAATCTACTTTGGGTGGCTCCAATCCAGTTACAACTGGGCTAGTTGTAACTGGAGTGGAGCCACCCAAAGCAGACAATATCTTGCTAAGATCAGGATAGAGTACGTTGTGTCGACGAGAGCGTCAGTCCCTATGGGGGGGAGGATGTAAAGTCCCACATCGAAATGTGTTTCCACTAGCAAGAGGCCTTTTGGGGATTGTCATAGGTGTACCTACCAAGAACAAAATCGTGCGAAAAAAGGCTACCCAGTTGTAGATGGAGTGGAGCCACCCAAAGCGGACAATATCTTGCTAGGGTCGGAGCCCGGGTCGTTACACTATAGATTAATTTTTAGAGCATATACATATATATATATATATATATATTCAATTTATCAATCAAATATTAATTTACTAGTCTATTAAATTATGTTACAATTAACTTAATAAATCTATAATGAACAAATTTATAAAATCTATCAAACCGTGTTCATAAATATTAACTGACTACTGATGATTAAAAAAATATTTACGCAGTATGTAACAATTAACTCAATAACTATAGATGAAATGCTCGAGTGAAGTATATTGTGCCACTTACAAAAAGGTCCATTATTATAGTATAATACACCTACTATTAAAGTTATTAAAGTAATTATAAATACACAATTGACGAAAGATACAATTAACTTTATAATTATAAATGAAAGACTTATGTGAAAGTATACATGAAAGACTTATTTTGGTATAAGGTTCAAAATTATAATAAACTATCTAAAATATTACTAGCAAAAGAACTCAATAATACTTTGTGTAATATTGTGAACTGTTGTGGCAATAAAAAATATAATAATACAATAGGATATATTCAGGTATCATTATTCTTTTAACAATTTAATACTACACTTCTATAATTGTAAGGCGGATCTAGGATTTTCGTGAGGGGTAGAATGATGTAAAAGGGATACGTAAAAATTTTAATTAAGGGATTTGCTCTTGACAACTAATGAGAATTTATTGTCGCAAGATTAAAAATAACAAATATTTCATACTAATTTTTTTTTGAATAAATAAAAATATTTTTATAAAATTCAAAATTTAAATGTCACAATAGTTTAATCAAATCAATAATTACAAACGTACAAGAAAACATAAGAAATGGTAAAAATGAAAATGGTAGAAGAGAAACAAAATTTATATTAAGGTGAATTTTATAAATCATACAAAAATAACACATATTATATATATAGTAAAAACAAATAATATTGTTAAAGAATTACATATAATTTTAAACAAGAACTATCATATGCAATATTTATCTCGAAAGTTAGTTGATGGAAAATATTTTTGTTAATAATAGCTTTTTATTGACTTTATTAAATATATTTAATTTTATATTAAAATTAATATCAAACTATTTTTCAACCTGTACAATGCATGAGAGTCTTAAATATATATTTATTCAATTTATTTATGTTAGTAAAAAACTAATATATATATATATATATATATGATATATAAAAGCGGTAACGAGTGTGCCTATATAATTGATTTTGATGGTTTTTATACATTAAACACTAGTTACAATAACTTTATACAAAAAAAAAACACAAAAACATAATCCTTCCACAAAAACACAATATCTTGCATATAAGTTCTAATTATATATTTACGTAATTTAGATATTAACATTAAACATATAATAATGTTAATATTTGAAACGAATAAATATTTACATATGGTTGAATATATAAATATATATATATATATATATAAGCATAAAATTAAAAATGTAATAAAATATATAATCACATAATTATATATAATTCAAACATATGCATGTGTAATTATTTATTTACGTAATTAAGATAGTTATGTTAAATATATAATAATGTTAATATTTAAAAATGAATAAATATTCATATACAACTATATATATATATATATGAAAAATTGAACATACATAAAACAGATATAATCACAAATATAAAATTAATATACATATATATAACATATATATTTATAAGCCCATAAAAGTAAAAATGTAATAACATATATAATTACAAATATAAAATTGAAAATATATATAACATTATACTTATAAGCATAAAATTGAAAATATAATAACTGATAAAATTACAATTGTAAAAATATATAAAAAGATATATAAAAGACATATTTACAACTGTAACTTGAAAATGTAACAACATAAATAATTATAAACACAAAATCTAAAATCAAACATATATATAACATATATATTTGTAAGCATAAAATTGAAAATATAATAATAGATATAATCACATAATTATATATACTTTAAACATATGCATGCATAATTATATATTTACCTAATTAAAATAATTACATTAAATAGATAATAATGTTAATATTTAAAAATGAATAAATATTCATATATAGCTAAATATATAAATATATATGTGCAAAACTGAAAATACATAAAATAGATATAATCACAAACATAAAATTAAATATATAGATCATCTTTACAAATTTTCATAAAAAAATTCATCGATTTACCCCTCTAAATGATCATCCCTTCTTTTTGTTAAAGTGAGGGAATCCCTCTTTATAGCCTAACTCATACTAACAGAGCTAAGCTATAAAGAGGGATTCCATCTCTTTAATTAAAAGAAGGGATGATCATTTTGAAGGGTAATTGAATGAATTTTTTCATAATATTTTGTAAAGATGATCTATATTATGAGTAGATCACTTCCACCAAATTTCATAAAAAAATTCAACCTAAAAATGGGTGAGATGATCATCAAAAATTTTAACGGCCAGAAATGTACATATATATCAATTTTTCAAAACACTCACTTCTAGGTTGAATTTTTCTACAAATTTTTGTGGAGGTAATCTACTCACTATATAGATCATCTTTACAAATTTTCATAAAAAAATTCATCGATTTACCCCTCTAAATTATCATCCCTTCTTTTTGTTAAAGTGAAGGAATCCCTCTTTATAGCCTAACTCTATAATAATAACATATATATATATACACAAAATTTGGTACAAATATATATAACAAATAAAGTATTTAAGTATGTTTATAAATATATTTTTAACAGATATGCGCATATATATAGACAAAAAAATATAACAAATATATATATGCATATATATAATCTTTATAAATAAAAAAACACTTTTCTTCATATATATAATATTTAATATAACAGATATATGAATAGAATAACGTACATACATATATAGTCGTAATGCGAAAGCTATAAGAATGTAAATTCAAAATTTAAATAAAAGATATATTTTTAGTGATTTAAATAACATATATGTTTGTAGTCATGCAAATAAAAATAAACATACGGTTATAATTAGAAAACTTATAAAAAAAGATGTAATAAACATAGATATTTATAAGAATAAAATTAAGAAAAATAACAGATGTACTTGTAATGCAAAATTTATAAGAATAAAAATCCAAAATTAAATAACAGATATATTTATAGTCATATAATATATAACAAATATATATATAGAATAACGTACATACATATATATACAAAACTTACTACAGATATATATATATATATATGGGTTTTCAATGGTTACCTTTTCTTTCTACCCATTGATGGGTACTTACAATAATTAATGCACATTGGTGAGGTGCCAAATCTTTTAACCTATTATAATAGATTAAGGTAACATATTCTATTTTTATTTTTTTAATTAAACTTTAGGTGGTGTTTGGTTGAGATTTTAAAATCTAAGTTTTTAAAATTTTTACCAAAAAGTCAATTTTACTTCACACTTCCCAAATTACATTACTTTTTCTCTCATAAATTTTTTAAAATACCATAACTTTAAATTTCAAAATCGGAATTAGATAAAAAAAAAAATATTTGAAACATAATCATCGAGATCTATAAAACAAGATCCATTGTTACTAATTTTTTTACGAGTTTTTTTGAATTGGTTGAAAAAAACTTTAACAAAAGTTAGATTCAGTTTTTAAAACATGTTTTAAAATCTCAACCAAACAAGATTCCTTAAAGATTTTATTTGCCAAACTGACTCAGGATAACCCAATCTCAAATTAGGATAAGTGTTTATGGGTGTTTTCGTCATTTCAGTTTTATAGTTAATTAATAACATAAGTTTATGAAAAATAACACTTTCAAAATATATTTGATTTTGAATTTTCATCTCTATACAATATGTTTACAAATTACATACAATTCAATTATTTTAATAACACTTTCAATTTAATCATTTTATTATCATTCGTGACAAATCATATTACAATAAAAACCTAAAAGTTAATTTGAAGCATCTCATATAACTTGTGCTACTAGTTTTATTAATCACTGTTCAACTAAATAATAATTTTAACACAATAACATAAAATAATATTAAAAGAAACGTATTTTCTTAATTTAAAGTATTTTAAACAAACTCAACTTTTAATAATTTGATCAGATACGAAAATATGTGTACGACTTCCAAAATAACACTTAAAATATATCTTATTTAGTATTAAATAATTAATTATTTGTTTCAATAATCAATGTGTTGTGTTTGACAAACAAATTTTGTACCATTTTCAAAATTGAGAAGTATATTCACTAATTAAAATTAATTTATAATTGTACTAATTTATATTACATTTTAATTTAGATTCCTAATCGAAATCTACTTCCATTTTAATTTATTTTCTATTTTCTTTTAAGGTGCATTTGAATTATATAATTGAATTTAGCTTTAAAATTCATAAATCTAAGATTCAAAAATTACATATTTGAAATACAAGAGTTTAAAATTTTTTGTTTACTTAACAAATATAAGAAAATTGATTTATAAATCTAAATATTATTTCACTAAAATTTATATTTAGTTGATTAGTAAGCTATTTTTATTTTTTGACACCGTGGCGGAACTCATGCTTAAACAAAATTAATCCGTTTGACTCGACCCGCCCCTATTATAATATTTTATTCCTTATAATATAGCATAATTACCACGAAATGGGAGTGGGTTTATGCGTACACTATTCACGACGGATTTATATTTAAAATAATAAAACCTGCACCGGGTTGTGATGTGTTTATATACTTGTTGGGTTTGGGTTTAGACAACACACGACCCTTTGTCATCCTTCGTATTATTGTTATAATTAATATTACAAATATATTTGTAATAATAAAAAATAATAATTTGTTTAAAAATTAATTAATATTTTTTTCAATTTTGTAAGTTTAGGATCTATAAGGAACAACCATATCTCTGAAAGTTATAACTTTAAGATAAGTATCAAATCTTATTATTTGAATATATTTATAAATCACAAATCATAATTTCACACCAAACAAAAATATTTAGATTTGAGATTCCAAATGCAAATCTCATGTTAAAATCTTCTCTCAAATCCATATTCCAAACACACCCTTAAAGAATTTTAAAGGGTTTTATTAAAAAAATATTTTCAATTAACTATGTTATTAATACTTCCACAATTTTCTTTCATATAATAATAATAATAAAGGTTTAAGAATCAAGTATACATATTATTCTATGTTGATCATCACATTAGACATATTTCATGTTTATCAAATTTTCAATATATAATTATATAAAGTATTCATGATCATTTAATTAATTAGTTAGCACGACATTTGGTACTGTAATTTATAATACGAATAGTATTTTATTTCACTGGAATGGTTTGTAAGAGGATAATTATGCAAACAACATACCATAAACCTATGAGATTTATTTGGTGCTTCAAAAAAAATATTTTTTATGAAATTATGTGAAATAAATGAGCCTACAAACAATTCTAAAAAAACTCATCAAAATTTTAATTTTTTTTGAAAGGTTCACAATTCTCAAGTATTTTTATTTTTCTTTTTTGTTGTACATAAACTTTTTTTTCTTTGTAAAATTGTAACATCTTATCATTTGATAATTAATTTGAAATTTAGAGTTTTCGAAATTAATGAAATATATATATTTAATACTTAGAGCATCTCCAACAGTAGTGTATAATTTTGGTTTGTGTAAAATTTACATGTTTTATAAAAAAAGGTCTCCAACGGTCTTTTAAGAAACTTTGACACTTAGAATTTGTATAAAAAAGTTGTGTAAAATACAAACTCAATTCACACAACCACGTCAAATAATCTCGTGTATATTTTCCCTCATCCCGTTTCTATAAATAAATGGATTTGAAAAGCAAGGGAATAAATATAGGATAAGTTCCACTTGTGCGTATCTAATTGGTAATTTAATATTTATACAAAAGTCTAAAACAAACTGTTGGAGTATAAAACGAATTCTTTATTATTTTTTTGTAAATCCCAGGTTGACATGTAAGATTTATACAAAATTTATATAAGACAACTGGAGATGCTCTTATATTCTTGGTTGACCTTTGTGATAAGATTTCGATTACATGTTCAAATTTGAAATCTTTGTTTAAGATGGTTAGTTTGAATCTGAGCTTTTGTTATTTATATTTATATTTTATTTTATTTTTTAACAGTTGTTATCTTTAATAAGGGATAATTTTGAAAATGAATATCTTTTATTTATAATAAATTAAAATTTATTTTATCATCGATTAAAAAGTTATACTTGAAACTAATTATAAAAATAGAATATCCTTTGTTAGAATGAGAATAATTGATTTGTAATTTAAAAAAAACCATATTTTTATTTATTTAATTAAAGTAGATGTACCTATTAATCTAATTTATTTTTTAATATTAAATCATTAATAAAATAATATTTATAAAATTAAATCAATAATATTTTTTTGTTAGTTTATCTACACTTATAGATTAATTTAGCAGGCAATACTAATTAACTTAACAATGTAAATTAACTGCAAGATATCAATATAATAAAATCACCCATTTTATATGGGTAAGGAATAAGAATATCCTGTATTATAATTACAAAATCATGTAATGAATATCTAATTTATGATTCCTTAAAATTAAATAAAAAAATGCCATGTCATCAGGTAACAACAAGTTACTCACTTAACCTTGCATTTAATACTTTGTATTTCTCGTATATTAATTATGTTAGCCAACTACACATTTGATCTCAACCATTGATTTTTCATCCAATGGTTAATATTACAATAACCATCCATGGGTAAAAAGATAAGTAACCATTGAAATCTCACCCATATGGATATATATATATATATATATATATAAGAAAAATCTTTGCATTTGTGTGAATGAAATTGAAATCATATATAACATATATAGTTATAATGCGAAAGTTATAAGAATATAAATTCAAAATTTAAATAACAAATATATTTTTATTAATTTAAATAATATATATATTTGTAATCATGTAAATAAAAATAAACATAAAGTTATAATTAGAAAACATATAAATAAAGATGTAATAAGCATAGATATCTATACGAATAAAATTAAGAAAAATAACAGTTATACTTGTAATGCAAAATTTCTAAGAATAAAAATCCAAAATTAAATAATAGTTATATTTATAGTCATAGAAATGAATAAATATACATTTATAATCAAAAAAACGTATAAATGTGAAAAACATATATATTTACGACAATGATATTAAGCAAAATAACATATACAAAAATAAAAATGAAATAACAGATATATTTGTAGTCATATAAATGAAAATATATGTACATTTATACTCATAAAACGTATAATGAAGATGTAAAACATACATATATTTATAATGATAAAAATGAAAATATAATAACATATGTATTTATATGGGAAATATATTTGTTCTAATAAAATTGAAAATATAATTAACATATATAAAATCTCGGTTTGAATATATTTTTATGGAAAGTACAATTTGAATTTTAAATTTGATTTAATCTAATTAATGTAATAAAGTTATGAAATCAATAATTATAGTTTTCTTGTTCAATTAGAAATTCAAAATCTACAATTTCAATTAATAAATTTTAAGATTAAGTAATTCCTACTACTTTCTAAAAATAAATATAGTGGTGCATGGGCATATTAGACTTTTGCCATTGTACATACAATTCCTAATATATTTTAAAAGTAGAGATGTAATACTAGTTTTCTATAAAATTTAACGTAGCAATTTTATAGTAATTTCTTTTCATTTCGTAAAGCATTTCTAAAATTGTATAATGTGCCAAATATAAATTGCTTTAGATAATATTTCGTGTTGAACGAGACACCTTTTTCCCTTAATCGAGTGGAGCTTTTGCATTTTTTATTGACACGATAATTGTTGCTTATTAAAAAAATTATTAATTATATATATTAAAATATTCTTTAACAATATAAATTAGATCGATTATATTACACTGAGACAATATATATATATATATATATACTTAACACAATAATACTAAGGTCTCGTTTGGTTCACTGAAAATAAATTGATTTTCTTGTTTTTTCTATAGGAGTGGCAAACTAAAATTCCTATCAAGTTTCTATTATTGTATTTGGTAAAGCATGAAATGTATTTTAGGTAGGGTTATTATTGTCTAAAATTTTTGTAATAAATGTTAAAAAATTATAATGAAAAATCAATCCCATAAATTTTGAGAGAAATGATTTTACTTCTTATTTTCTCCTTTACCAATAAAATATTTCCAAAATTCGTATTTACCGAACAAAAAAAAATATTTCTCTTCTTAATTATTTAAACCAACAAATCAAACGAGATCTAAACATATACATATTACTTCGCAACAATAACCGAATTGATAATTTATTTACTTTTTATTTATTTTTTTTACCCATAAATCGAACCGAAGTAACAAGTAAAGTGTGTCCATTGGCAGCCGTGAAGAGGCGCCTTCACTGTTGCTGACACCTGCCCACCCAGGCGTCAACTCGATCAAAACCCTTCAAATCGTAGCCACATCACCCCCCTTTCCACCCCCATGCAATAAGAACAAAAAACTATGTTCGCCCCTTTGGATACGCCTTCCCCTTTCTCGATTCGATAAGATAAGATTTTATTCAAACCATTTTAATTAATTTTTTGTGTGATCTACTAAAAATATTTTACTTCTTTCAAATCATAAGAATAATTAATGTACAAATTACGCATGTTAACATGTGTCTCAAATATAAATAATCAATTTTCGTACAAAATATTGTTATTATTTTTTATTCATAATATATATTTAACATTTGCTTTAAATTGAAGAAACATATCACTTAACATGACTCTAAATATAATATACATTAATATATAAAAAGAGGTGAGATAAAATTGTAATTGTAACTGACAAAAAATAACATTATAACTTGTAAGACTTAATTATACATAGAGCATATAGTACTCTATGTCAAAATTGAATTATTGGAATCATTTAATAATATATTATACCAATCTTTCACTAATATCAACCTAAAAAAATATAGAACAAGCTAAACCAAAAAATATAGAACACAATAACAAGTGTTAATGAGTCTTATCACATAAAATATATTTGAGACGTAATTTTTTATATTTTTGAAACATATTTTAAGCCAATTAGCATTTCTATTGAAAACTTTTGTTTGGTTACATGATTTATTATTTTATTTTTTAAATATAACTCAAATATTAACTATATTTTTTAAATTTAAATATTATTAATTATACACATCAACTCGTATACATTTTCGTGTTGGAATGATGCGGTTATTGTGTTAAGTACTGAGCACACCCGTATATATAGATAAACTTTATCTCTAAACACGAACCTTGGGGGAATACTCTAAAAAATTAAGTGAGAATGTAAGATACTCCCCGAATATTCTGCCCCAAACAAGTCTTTTCTATTTTCCCAATTTTATCACACCAAACCAAAAGTGGAGCAAGTGAGGAAAGATAATGTAATATAGTTTATTGTTGGCTTCTGTACCAAAATAAATAAATAAACAAATAAAGTTGCAAGATAACATAGAAAATTAAATAGCTTAAACGGATATTCCATTAACAAATTTCATGGAATTCAACTTTTCTTCTTAAACAATCACTCCTTTTATAAGCAACTCACTTGTTCCTTTCACTTTAGTCTTCAAAAACTAGATGAACTAAACCTGTTTCTCCAAAATCTACTTAGGGTGCATTTGTTTTCATGGTTTTAAAATTTTATTAAAATTGTAATTCTTCGAATTACAATTCCATAAAATAATAATACTGTTGTTTGAATTCTTTTGTGACTTTCATAATTTCATTTATAATTCTTTTAGAACTCTAAATTTATTTATTTGGCTAATTAGTATAATTCATTAATATATATGGGATTTAGGGTTGGAGTTGAACTGTGGCGTGTGGTAGGGACGGGGTGGTGGTTAATTGGGTGAGGAAATGGGTAGGCGGGTGGTGTGGTGATGATTATTACTGCTCTTTTTTCTTTTCTTTTTTATAATTCAATGAAAAAAAAAACGCAAACAAACAACTCTACTATCCATGTAGAATTCAGTTATTTAGAATTAATGATCGACTACAATTTCAACATCATAATCTTTTGATCCATCCAAACAATTGAACATACCCCAATTCTAATTTTATATTAAAAAATGGGGGTTGCCAAACACACAAGAAATTAACAGTTTAGTTTTATCATCTCAACTTTACCTGAATGGCTTGTTTTGCTCGAATAAAGCAAGTCGATGATCCTCTCGATGACAAGGTAAAAGTTTGGATTGTCGGTCGAGACCGGGGTGCAGTAGCGGAATTACCATGTCTCTCCAGTCTCCTCCTCGACTACTTTCTCGAGGAAGACACTGAAATCCCAATTGTGAACCGGACTCAATTGAAGATCTCAGAAGAATAATACGACATAACGAAAAAGGTGATTGGTTCTGCAATGCAATTATATAACATGTTTTAAAGGTTCTTGAAGTGTTTTCGTACTTGAAATCTGACAAATCGGCGAAACGTTATGGCGTTTTTACAAAATTTGACAAATCTGAAAAAGGTGATTTGTAGGACCGCATGGGAGAACTCTGGTGGATTACTAGCAAGAAAATATGAATTCATCAACGTCATTTGATCAGAACCATACAGTTGTTACTTTGTGAAACTCAATTTTGTTGGATAATTTGAGATCGTGAGATCGACGAATCAGTATAAGAATCTCTTACAAACTTTGCCTATGGTTTTTATTGGTAATGCTGATGATTTGAAACGGATTATGAAGGTTGTTAACTAATATAAAATAGAGATAATTGAGAGAGACATAAGATGAGAAAAGAACGATTTCTATATTTTAATTGACGAATTAACAAGATACAAGAAGTGCCCTTTTATAGGTTGAGATGCAGGATAAACATAGAAGCATAATCTCTTAATTAATGACACAATCACTTAAATATGGATATAGGAAGTCAATAATATAAATATGGACATAAATATATATATGATAACATTCCCCCCTCAAACTCAAGAAGGTAAGTGCGAGACCATATTGAGTTTGTTAAGTATATCTTGAAACTAGCTAGGTGGATGAACTTTGGTGAAGAAGTTAACTATTTGATTTTCAAAGGGGATAAGAATGAGGCGTACTATTTTACCTGTCACATGTTGTCAAACAAAATGACAGTCAATCTCAATGTGTTTAGTCCGCTCATGAAAAACATCATTGTGAGCAACTTAAATAACACTCTAATTATTACAAAAGACACTGGTTGAATGTTGCTAAGGTATGCCCATGTCCAAAAGAAGCCGGTGAAGCCATATAAATTACTGGGTGATATCTACTAGAGCACGATACTCGTCTTTAGTACTAAAACGTGAGATCTTCTTACTTTATCAAAGAGAATCACTGATGAAAAGATAGTAACTTGTGGTCGAATATCTATCAATTAGATCTCTAGTCCAATCAGAATCAGAGTAAGCACATAGCTCAAATAATGATGAAGACAAAAAATGAAGCCCGTGGAACATAGATCCCTTGATATCCTGGAAAATACGAAGGACTAAAGTGAAGTGGACAGATTGTGCTGCAGATGAGAGAAGAATGATTTGTATATTTAAATTGATGAATTAATAAGATACAAGAAAGGCCCTTTAATAGGGTTGAGACAAAGGACAAACATAGAATCATAATATCTTAATTAATGACAAAATCACCTAAATATGAATATAAAATGTCTAACTGTATAAATATGGACATAAATACCTATGGTAACAAAGGTGATCAGGAATGGAGCTAGAAGATTGTTGAAGAATAAAGAACACCACTTTCCTCCGTGGAGGAGGAATCGTTACATGTAGAACAACTAAACAAGTGGTTCTGTGCTTATCGATGGAAGGTGAATTTGGTGCTGGAGAAGACGAGTCATCGAAATTGAATGTTAAATGTCGGTAAGTTGAATTTGACGTCGTTAACGACAATCATTTCTCGGGAATAACAAAATAAATAAAATATTTTTCTTTTTTCTAAAAATATTCAGATATATTTTATGTGCGGATAATTGGATACAGTTATATATATATATATATATTGGACTGTTTGCTTACCCGGCAAATTCGCGTTGATTTAACATTTACTGCGATTTCACATCATTACTTAACACAATAGGATAATTTTTTTAAAACAAAACACAGTAGGATTGTGGTCGAGTCCTTGTCAAAGTTTTCTTTTTTTTTTTAACAGCAATGCTACTTTTTGTTAAAAAAATTGTACTAAATTGATGATTATTAGTGTCCATGTTCAGTTTTCATTTCTTTAATGATAAACTAAATCAAATATAAGATCGTATCATACATTACAAAAAAAAAAAATTACAAGAAAAACTACAGATAATTAGTGAATTTTTTTTTTAGAACAAAACTTTTATTAAACATGTGCCAGGAAAAGATTTAGCTATAGTATAATATGCTATAAAAAAAAGATACACAAAATACAAGAAAAGCTAGAGATTGTTAATGAATTTTTCTTTATCAGAACAAAAATATTGGAGATGTACCACATAAAAATATGACTTATAGATTTCATTTGATAACAACATAATTTTTATTATAAAAAAAATAATTGATTTGTGTAGAATTTTTCTTCTTTATTCACTAAAGAAAATATCTTGATCGAAAAAGTTAAAAGTTGTCACATATTTCAATTTATTTTTTAACTTTTTATATAAATTAATCATTTTTATTATTATTATTATCTAACGGAGTCGCAATTTGAGGATACGGTGTCCATTTTTCTCTCTAATTTTGAATTTAAAACCCTCAGAAGTACCCATCCATACTATTTGCGGCACAAGAAAACAGGAAACCAAAAAAAAAAAAGTCAGGCCTTAGTGCCTTACTCTGAAATTTAAATGAGTTCAACTTTTGACTTAAGAGGTGAAGTCAAGGCCAACTTAATTTATATAATATCTGTTTTTATCACTCTATTTTCTTTTTCAAATGATTGGGACTGTTGTGCTCTTAGTCAAATAATCTATGATTTAAACAATCCTCACTTGTCCATTTATTGTCTACATGAGATAGAATAATTTGAGTTTCTTTTTGCTTGGGCTACAGTTTAGGTTTGGGCTTTGATTTAGACTGAATGAGGTTAGAACTTTGGTACTACTCTCATGTAACTTTAGAACCGTTAATTATATATCTATATTATAAAATATTAAATTTGACTAAATTTATTCTCAAAAAGTATAATAATTTAATAGTTAAAAATATACATATTATAGTGTATATTAACTTTACACCTTTAGATGAGTTTTATACACACATTAAGATGTCACATCAAAGTTAAAACACTCACACTAATAATATATACACAATAAATTCTTACACATCAATAATTTTTTTTATATTAAAAATGTCATAACTTAAAATAAAAAAATAAAAATTTAATATTTAAAATATACTAATCAAGATCAATTAAAGAAGATCCATCATGACTATAGAATTATGTAAAAAAATAAAAATTATTGAGTAACATTTACCACCAATAATATACACAAAGTAAACTCCCACACACCAATAATTTTTTTTACATTAAAAATTTCATAACTTAAAATAAAAAATTCAAAATTTAATATTTAATATTTAAACTTTACTAATCAAGAAATTTAATAAAAATTTAATATTTAAATATACTAATCAAGACCAATTAAACAATATTCATCTTAAAATAAAAAAAATATTAAATATTTAAAATATACTAACCAAGAAATTTAATATTTAAATCTATTAATCATGACTATAGAATTATGAATTTAATATTTAAATCTACTAATCAAGATTAACTAAACAAAATCCATCATGCCTATAGAATTGTGTAAAAAACAAGAAAAATTATTGAGTAACATTTAACACCAATCATTTTTTCAACAATAAAAATGTCATAACTTAAAATAAAAAATTCAAAATTTAATATTTAAAATCTACTAATCAAGATCAATTAAACGAGACCCATCATGACTATAGAATTATGAAAAAATAATAATAAAAATTATTGAGTAACATTTAAAAACGTACTTTATGTGTTGTAGATTATTGGTCATCTCAATATGTCGTTTTTAGGAGTGTTTACAATATATCAGTCAAATATTTGAAATATTTTCAAATCATACCAACAGACGTGATTTAATTATTTTCAAATATAACCTTGAGTTAAGATAAAAAAAAATATGATTAAAATATTCTTTAAAAATTAAAAACAAGTCGGTCCAATCCAGTGTATTTTTAGCTTTTCTAGCATGAAGATATATTGAATATAAGTTTGTCGATTTAGATTCATCAAACGTTACTCCTTTTTATCTTATTATCGGTCCTTATTTAATTTATCGTGCCAGATGGCACGGGTATATCTTAATATAAATATATAATATTATATCTCTATATATAGAGAGAGAGTTAGGCTTTAGAAAAAATAAAATTCTCTTTAACAAAAAGAAGAAATTGCAGTTCAAAGTCTTCAAACCCACCTCGTCATTGCAATCGAGTTTAACAACCAAGTTCGGGATGGACCTGTTGTTGATAGAGGGGTAAATAAATATAATTTTTTTTATAAAAATGTGTAAAGATGATCTATAAGATGAGAAGATCACCTCCACTAAATTTCATAAAAAAAATAAGTATAGAAGTGAGTGGAATGATCATTAAAAAAATTGACGACCAAAAATGCACATATTTATCATTCAGTTTAGCCACTTATAAGTTGAATTTTTGTTTTTAATAAAATTTGGTATAGGTGATCTATTAAATATACAGATCATTTTACAAATTTTCATAAAAACATTTATTTATTGAACCTTTCAAATGAGAATTCATTATTGCTATTAAAGAGTGTGAATCTCTTTTTAAAGCTCTCACTTCAAAGCGTGGCTATATCTATATATACACATGTATAAATATTTATTTTTAGTATAGATATATATAAACAATCATATAGTCCTGCGCAATGTGCATGTGTTCTAAAAAAACGTAGATTAACATTAGACATAATATATAAAATAATAACTTAAGCACTATCATTTAACTGTAACCATTTTAGTTTTAGCAATACCATTTCTTAATATTAATTTGTGATGGGGTATTATAACTAATCGTATATTTTTGTTATTTTAAATAACCATTGTAACTTGATTATTAGTTAAATGTGTTACAATATAATTTAAATACAATATAATTAAAACTCACATTAATTTTTCAGGACCATGTGGACCGGAAAATATTTTGTAAGAGCATTTCTAACAATATGTATATTCTTGTTTTGTATAAAATTTATACAATTTACAAAAGCATTTGGTCTATAACAGCGTTTCAAGATACTTGGACATGTAAGATATGTGTAAAAATGTTAGGTGAAAGAAGTAATGAAATAACAATAAAGTAAAATATAGAGAAGGAACAATGGTAAAATACAAAGAGAAGGATGAGAGGAGGAAGTTGAAGGATAATGAAAATAAAATAAAAATGATGAATAAAATAGTATATTTAATATTGACACATGTCATCATCACATTGAAAGAGACAATTTTACTCTTTATTATTATTATTATTATATTATTATTATTATTATTATTATTTTAAATATAAGTATTTAACACGGATTTGTTAATTCAAAGTGCGCTTATAATTAATATATATATATATATATAAAATAATTATATATACAAAAATATTTTTTTATTATATTTATACTTAACGGATTGTGTCAGATAATTTGTTAAAATAACGATTCGGGTGTAAATATATATTTTTTAACCTGATAAAAATAATATTAATTTACCCCCGGAAACCAATAAAAATCAAAACGGACGCGATTCTAAGCGACCCATTACAAAGTCTGATTGTTTTAAAATGATTTTTTTTATATAGAAATTGTTTTAAGATGATATTGACATGTTCAAATCCAATGTGACTTAAAAAATAATTTTTCAGTGCGAAATGATATTTGAGTTGCAACTTTAAAGTCTTTGAAGGTGTCATTACATACATATAAGATTAGAATTGCAAAAAACAATATTTTCGCTAGTGTTAAATCTATTAGTTAATAGTAAAACGGAAGCCTTTTCACCGTAGAGTTCCACGAGTCTTGTTGGTTTTCAATTATAAACGTTGTTGTTTCAATAAGCATCTTACGTTCATAAAAAAATTAAATAAAAAAAATAGGCATCTCTTCATTCTCAACTTCTTTAAATTATGTGATTATGCTCTTCAACCAGTATTGTTGGAGCATTTGTGTATTTAAGAAAAAACCAAGACAACGTAATTTGATGTTTTCCCAAGTCACACATAGGAGAGATATAAAATCTTTAATGGGTTTTTATAAGGGAGAATTTAGTTAAGAGTTTGAGCCCTTTGGACATTACACTTTTGTGCTATTGTGTGAGGACTTAGATGAATGTGATTCTCCACACGCGCACTGACCGACCCGGTCCAGGCTCGGGCTTTGGGCTTATCTTGTGTAAAGTATAATCCTTTTATACAAAATAGTTTTAGAAAATTTTATTTATTAAATAAATAAAATTTATTTTTTGAATTGAAGTAGTGACAACCACTTCCAAAAAAAACGCTCCCCACGATTTCCTTAACGTATTTTTCCTTTCAATTTTTTTTCCTTTTATTAACGAATCAAAAATAGTTTTTGGTGACTTATCATCTTCAGCAACAATGAACGAAAAATTCTTGAAACAGATA
This sequence comes from Lonicera japonica, assembly GCA_021464415.1. Taxonomy (NCBI): domain Eukaryota; kingdom Viridiplantae; phylum Streptophyta; class Magnoliopsida; order Dipsacales; family Caprifoliaceae; genus Lonicera; species Lonicera japonica. The sequence goes on from CM038463.1 coordinate 10,180,490, forward strand.
TAGAGAGTCTTAAAGATTACCCTTGAAGCGTAAATTAACTTCTTGTATCGATTGATATTGAGATAACGATACAAACTAGTCTACGAATTTTAGATACATACTATAACTTGGTTACAATGTGTTCCTATCTCTAGATCTAGTTTCCTATTTATTTCGGAGCATTTCACTTAGTCGTCGACCTTTTGCGACTGTTCTTCATCTTATTTGGGTTCTGCCCCGAGCTCTTATCTCTCTCTCAAGCTCTTTATCGAGCTCTACCTCTATTGGTAGGCTCTCCCTTTTCTGTCATGTTCTTCTGTTGATATTATGGAAGAGTAGACCCTTACACTCGAAGATCGATTGGCATGATAAAATAATCGACTCGTTGCAGCAGAAAACCGATTCAGTCCAACTAAAAATCGATTGGTCTATCTCAAAAACAATCCAAAAGTGCCTAAAACCGATCGGTTGCGGGTCCAATTATGACAAATCCGACCAATAAATTTTGAAGACTGGTCCACTTATGCCAAAAATTGATCCATTTTGCATTGATGACCGACCAATCTAAGATATAACCGATCCATGCTCGCACAAGACTGATTGGCACACTTTGAAGACCGATCGGTCTATCTGTAGCCCATTTTCCATTCTTCATTTCTTAGCTCACATTCTTGGATTTTGATCTTCCTCCCTAAGTGTGACTCTCCGGCCAAGTATGTATCTCTTTTGATGTTGTCTAAGGCCAGTTCTTGACTTTTTGAGTTCTTCAAATTCGATCATGCTTAGTTGGATAATGAACAACCTCTTTCTCCAAGGGTCATAAAATGGGGTGTCTACACTCTCTTGATTGAACCGACAGGTGTATTCCTTTAAACTTTCTGTCGACCTCTGCTTTACGGTGAAAATGTGAGTGGAAGACTTGGATTGCTTTCAGGTTCCCAAAAAATGCGAAATAAACTTAGCACCGAGCTCTTGTAAGCTTTGAATTTATCTTGGAAGCAGGCCGTTACACCACATTCGGACTGCTCCCTTAAGGGTGGTGACAAAAGCTTTGTAGATAATGTCATCTGGGACGTTCTAGTGCCCCATTATGTTTTCGTACTGTTGCCATTGGTTCACAGGGTCAGTGGTCCCATCATAAGACTCTAGTGTGGGGAGTTTAAACTTTGCAAGGACCCGATAGCTCAGGATATGCTCGGCAAACGGGGATTTGGAGTCCCTTACCAAAGCTGCGGTCGAGCTCCCCCCAAGCTGGCCCATTGACTTCATCATCTCGGCTATTTGAGCTCGTACCTCTATCATCAACCTCTTCTCGGCCTCTCCCGCCAATCCTTAGTGTTATAACATGTTAAACACTAACTCTCAAGCTCTGGCATCTAAGTCTCGCCGATAGCTCGGGCTAGAGGAAGGGGAAGTCGGGCTCCTTTGTTTTGGCTTGGCTTTTTGGAAGCTCCCTTTGAAAGCCTTTCACGGACCACGTGCACCTACAGGTTCCTTAATGGTAGGGGAGAAAATACGACTGCGAATTCCTCATAGGAGGATTCCCTCTTAGAGCTGAACTAACCAGATTCGAACTCATCGGTTCTGCTGCGGCTCCCCCTAGATTCTCTGCCCTGGTCTCCAAGCCTTTGCCTGACTGAGACTCGTGGTAGGATTGGGGGAGCTATCGCAGTTGTGGAGGTCGAGACTGATCTATCCCACGAGCTGACCAGGGGTGTCTCCCTTTAGGCTATGAGCCTATCAATCTGGATTTATAGAACAACTTGCTGCTCCTGTAGTGCCAACAGAGGATCTGGTTGGTGTTTCTAGAAGACATAGTGATTTTTGTAGGAAAATGAGTGTATATGACTTGAGAACGTGTTGTTCCCACAGACAGCGCCAAATTGTTGTTGCTAAAAACTAGAAGAATATTTTAGACCACATAGTCAAAAGATTGGATCACATGCTTAATATGATGAATGTAACAAACCAACAGAGTCAAAGGTGTATAGAGGATGTTGGCCTCGTGTGAAGATACGGGTTAGTCCTCCTCTCTAGAATGGAGCTAGGAGCTCGGTTTGCCTTGTATTGATTATAAATAAACAAGTATTATAAACTCACATAAGTCTCTCTAACTATTCTATATTCACAATGTTATAATTGGAGTGCGCTCATGCTACACATGTACTGGCTTCTTTATTCTAGGAGCTCTACTAAGTGCTCTGGGCTTCTATTATCCCTCTGTTATGAGGTTTGTCTTGTTGTTGTCGGGTTAAACTTGGTTGTTGAAAAAAGTAAATACTTCTTGTATATATATGACTGAAGGAAACTTGCAGTCAGAGCTCCCAGAGCAGATCTGGAGCCATGTTTCGATCACTACCAACTCTAACCTTACTTCTTCATGAATTTTGGTGCATTAAATGTAGTTGGTATGCATTTAATGAAAGTGAGGGGAGTTCTGCGCACTCTGTAGAGTAGGTGGCAGTCGCCCATACTTCTACAAACCACTATGGCAAAGTGGTTGGGCGAGACAGAGCTCTGAAAAAGCTCTGAAGCCCGAGTTTCGCAACTCTCTGTTCGTAATCAAGTTTCGAGCATGTACCTAATACTTGAGGGGCTCTATCCATCCTACAGTTAACCAACAGAGCTCCTCCGAGCTCCTCGCGCTGGGTATAATTATTGACACTCCATAAAAAAAAATTAACACTTTAAAATAATTTTTAGAGATTAAAAAAAGAATAACAAAATAAAAAATGCATAATTTTACTTAAAGAGTGCCAAGAACTATATTTATATAAAAAAAATACTAACACTAATCAAGGTTTGAAATATCTTGGGGGGACCCAGTCCCCCCCCCCCCCCCCCCCCTTCCATCCGCCATTGGTTACAAGGTTTATTAGCTAACTTGTGGTAAGAGTTATTATGTTGGCCGGACAAAATTACACCAAAGAATTATTGAATAATTATATTTTTCAAGACACACACTAAATTAAATTTGAAAGAGAAAAAAGGAAAGGGAGAGACATTAATGGAGTTGGACACTGGACACTAACATATGGCTATCCTTAAACCTATTACTATTAAGGCAGTTCAAAATTTGACCCAGGCTTTAGCTATGTTAGCCCTCTCCTACTTTCGCCAGTGATGTGAACTAATGTTGGGCAAAAGAAAATAATTCGTAACAATTGAGCTCTAATACTATTTAGTGTTTAGTTGTTGGTATAAAAAATCACAAAACGTATCATGTAGACATTAATAAGTTTTTTTTTTTAATCGAAAGAGGAAACCCCTAAAATTTTATGAAAATTAAGACAATATTACAATATTAGAGGGGATATAAACCAAACCTCTAAGAGCTAAAGAAAATCAAGCAGACATTAAGTTAGAAGTTGATTTGCAAGATATTATTAATTAATTTCGATACTATTTTGTGTTGAACAAGGCATTTGTCGTGAAACAGAGTTAAGCCAAAGCATTCATATATTTTTGCAACTCTAGATTATCTTTAATTTCAACTATATAATTATTATTAGAGTAAGAAAATTTTAAAACTCTACGAAGAAAAATATAAATAATTATAAAATACGAATATTTTTAAATAAATTCCATATTATTTGCGGGTGAAATTCAAGTCAAATTTGAACAATCTAACTAAAGTTGAATGTAAGCAAATAATTGGTAACAACTAGACTCTAATATTATTTAGTATTTAGCTGCCGGGAAGAAAAATGGTAAAACGTAGCTGGCCCGAACTTTTCGTGAAAGAAAAAAAAAATAAAAAAAAAAATTTGATTTGCAAGATATATTAATTAATTAATTAATTAAGATATTATTTCGTGCTGAACAAGGCACGGTCCCTGACTTTTGCCTTGAATTTGTCGCGAAACAGATTTTATTTTTTTCAGTGATACAGTGGTTAACGTACAATACCTATTGGCACCGCGAAGAGGCGCCTTCAGTGTTGCTATTATTTATTACTGTATCCCCGGCGGCCCCCACCAATGAATTTCTCCAACTGACACCTATCTGCACTTCAACACCTTTCAAAATATAGCCACGTCACCCCCCCCCCCCCCCCCCCCCCCCCCAAACATCAAGAATAAACTCCTGTCCTTCTTTGGATATGCTCCGCTTTCTCCATTTTTTTGTTTTTTTTGATGTCCCCGATGGGTCCTCTTTCTCCATTTAATAAACTACGGTTTATCCAACAAAATTAATAAGAGTGGTGCCCTATACTCAAAATAATTATAACTTTAATAACTTTAACAAAGTTATAATTATTTTGATAATAAATCAAGCTTAAAATATTATAATTTAAAGTGGTTAACGGAATATTACGAATAATGTAGTAATTGTGGCGAACTATCAATTTTAAATTTGACAATTAAAATTAAAATTATCACCGGAGAAAGTACGTGCTTTTTTTTAGATTGTTTTTATCTCGATGAAGATTTGTTTACATAAAAGATAATCTAAACCACAGATTAAAGTTACTAAAATTGTGCAAATTGCCGAGATATAAAATATGGGATTTTATATTATTTAGACATGAGATATGATATTTTATTTTACTAAAACTAACATGTTTGAATCCATTTATTTTACTGTGGCAGATGGCATAAATAATACCTAGTATATATGTATATCTATGAGTAGGGGTGGAAAAATATACCAATAATACTGTACCAACTTATACCAAACCGAATTATTACCAAAATATACCGAAATTTGATAATGGTATAATACCAATCTGTATTGTGCCATACCGAATTTTGTTGGTACGACACTGGTACTCAAACTCATTACCTACGGTATACCGTACCGTACCGAAATTTTGGTATTACCATAGTATACCGTATCAAACCGTATCAAGTGTGCCAATTATACCAAATACATTAAATTACGAAATTAATTACCAATAGTCTAATTATTTATATATTTGTGTATTTCAGTATTTATATATTTGTGTATAGACTATAGAGTATAATTGCTAGAGTATGAAAATAAATAAAAAATAATACAGTTTGTGTATTTATGTATATATATTTATATATATATGTAATCAGTAATCTGTGTATTTGTATATTTATTAATTTATATATATCTGTAATCTGCGTATTTTTATATGTGTAATAAAGACATATATATATATATATATTTGTTTATTAATTGCTTGTAGTATTATTAAATAATAGATGCTAGAAAAAGAAGTTATGATTTACAATGCATAGGAATAGTAGTATGTGTATGAGCACGCATGCAGTTGTTAGTTGATTAAATTGAAAATGAACTTGATTACAATTTAACATTATTGACCAGCTTGTGATAGGATTTTGTTTGCTTTGTTTTTCATTTTTTTATTTTCAAATAATGATAAGCTGACATTGTTTGACAAATTATAAATGGTTTGATGGTTGTATTCATTTTCAGTTTGATAGTAAATAAGTACCTTCAAATGTTTAAATTAAAATTGTTAATAGTAGTTAAACAACAATTGGTTAAATAAGTTGGTATGTGTGTGTAACAGTGCTTAAGAGCATCTCTAATTGAATGCATTATTAAAATTGGTTAGAATGTTTATTTTTCTCAATAATTAAAATTATGGGATCTATTATTTATGTAATTGGATTAGTGTTTATAGACCGTTAAGAGTATGCAATAGTCTTTTTTTTTTTAAGATTGATTTTTTAGGTAATGTATCGTACCATGCCATACCATACCGATATTTCGGTATACCAAAGTTCGGTATACCGAAGTTTTGGTATGGTAATGGTAATAGATTTTGGCGTACCGAATTTTTGGTACGGTACTCGGTATACTCGGTATGGTACGGTATTGTACCAAATCCATCCCTATCTATGAGTCCATTTCAAGTAAGGACTGAGTTTAAGGATCAATTTGAGTTTTTTTTATGAAATTTGGTGAAGATAATATCTATGATTATTAAATCATTTCCACCAAATTTTATCAAAAAATTTAACTGTGAAGTGAGTTAACTAAAAAATTAATATATATGCACATTTCTGACATATTTATGTCAAAATATTAGTTAACCTACTTTTCGGTTGAATTATTTTTGTGAAATTTGGTGAAACTATTTTATTATTCATGGAAATCATCTCTACAAAATTTCATAAAAAACCTCATATTTTTGCCTTGCTCAAAACGACCAATTCGTACACATTGATCCTTAAGCTTAGTCCTTATTTGAAATTTTCTATAAATATGGGGTTATTATTGACACACATTAAAAATATTCTCTAATATTTTGATATTGGTTAAATGCAACGGTGCCGAGAATCAGCACATTTACTCGGCTCCTAGACACCGAGTAAATGTGCACATATTTGGTGCTATTGCATCGAGCCAATATATTTTTTTAAGTACCTAACAATGATCCAATCCCTAAAATATGGAGTAAATATGCACATATTTAATACTATATAACTGAATAAATATGACAAAGTGTTATAAAATATTTTAATATATATTAATAACAGTTCCTGTCAGGGGCGTAGCCACAGTGTGACAAAGGGGTGCACGCTCACCCCCGATGATTTTGGTAATTTTTGTTTTTTTAAGCATAGGGACTTATATGCTTAAATTTATAGTTGAGGGTATATAATTATAAGAAATAAAAGTGGAGGGGCATTTGGAGAATTGAAATACACTTAAGTGAGGAGAGAGATCCTGAGATTCTTCTCCCCTGCACTTTTTTTTCCTTTTCCATTTCACTCCACGTCTCCACTGCACCGAGCCACCGACCTCCTCTCCGGCTTTCCTTGACTGGTGACCCCGTTCGGCCGTCCAGCAATGGCCACAACATCGTAGGCCACGCGCACAACAACGAACCAAGGTTGGTGATTGTTCTCTATTGCTTTATTTAAAATCATCATTTAATTTCTGTTTGAGAAACTTAGGGTTTCAATTTCTGTTTGAGAATGCTTGGGTTATTTTTATTCTTATATTGTCAAGAAACTTGAGGTTTCAAACTTTCAATTTAGGATTTCAATTTAGTTTCTGTTTGAGAAAGGGGGCTATTCTCAATTTAGAGTTATTCTTATTTTTATGTTGTCAAAAAACTTAAAATTTATGTTTGTTCGTATATGTATAAAAAAAAAATTACACACCTTGGACCGAAAATTTATAACTACGCCACTAATCCCTATATTTATCACTAAACACAAACCTTGGGGAGTACTCTATAAAATTCACTTAAAGTGAGATAGTTCCCCGAATATTCTGTCCCAAACAAGTATTGTCTATTTTCCCAATTTTCACGCACCAAACCAAAAGCAAATATCAGATAACATAGAAAAATAGCTCAAACGGATATTCCATTAGTAAATTCCATGGAATTAAACTTTTATCCTTAAACAATCACTCCTTTTATAAGCTACTCGCTTATTCCTTTCTCTTCCATCTTCAAAAGCTAGACTAGATGAACTAAAACCAACTTTTTCCTGCTCCAAAGTCTACAAAGACAAAAAAATGGCTTGTTTTGCTAGAATAAAGCAAGTCACTGATCCACTCGATGAAAAAGTAAAAGCTAGGATTATTGGCCGAGACCGCCATGAACCGGTTTATTTCAGTAGCGGAAGTGAACACAGTGCTGAAAACGACAACGTAGAATCGCCTTGTCTCTCTGATCTCCTTAACGGTTTTCTCGAGGAAGACGACGGATCTCAGTTTCCGGCGGACGAGTCCGGTTCCGATCGTGAACAGGACTCAATTGAAGATCTCAGAAGAACAATAAAACTCAACGACAAAGCAGATCGGTTCCGCAATGTACTTTTATCACGTGTTTTAAAGACGATGGAGGTGTTTTCGTACTTCAAATCAGACAAATCGTTGCTCCGGCGAAACGTTATGGCGTTTTTAAGAAATTCAGGCTACAATGCCGCGATTTGTAAGACCAGATGGGAGAGCTCCGGCGGATTAGTCGGCGGAAAACACGAATTCATCGACGTCGTTCGGTCGGAGCCGTACACTCGTTACTTTGTGGAGCTCGATTTTGTAGGAGAATTTGAGATCGCGAGGCCGACGAATCAGTACGAGCATCTCTTACAAACTTTGCCTGGGGTTTTTGTCGGTAATGGTGATTATTTGAAGATGATCGTGAAGATGATGAGCGATGGAGCGAGAAGATCCTTGAAGAGTAAGGAACTCCATTTTCCTCCGTGGAGGAAGAATCGTTACATGCAGAACAAGTGGTTCAGTGATTACCGTAGAACGGTGAATTTATTGCCGGAGAAGACGAGTTCTTTATCGAAATTGAACGTTGAATGTCGGTCGGTTGGATTTGACCCTGTTAACGTTAACGGATTCATTTTTCACGGCAGGAATAGCAAAATAAATAAATAAAACATATTATTTTTTTTGCTAAAATATTCGCATATATCTTTGTGTGTGGATAATTGGATAAATATTGGACTGTTTGCTTACGTGGCAAATCCACGTTGATTTCACATTTACTTAAGCAGAGTAGGATATTTGCATGGATTTTGATCGAGTCGTTGTCAATTTTTCTTTTCTTTTTCCCCTTTTCTTTTCCTTTTTTAGTTTTCCTTTTTCAGTTTTTTTTCCTTTCCCTTTTTAAGGTTTTTTTTTTTTACACAAACTTCCTTTTTTTGGACTCCGTTTGATAGCAACATAAAAAATTAAAAAAAAATTAACTAATTTAAGTGAGAAGATAGAAAATAAGTTGAGAGATGTGGTGAGATTAACTCTAACTTTCTGCTTTTTTTCATGACAAAATTTTCTTTTGATGATGGTGGAGAAATTTTTTTGACAAAATATTAAAGGAAATGGAAGACATATACTCACAAAAATGAGTATGAAATGGTGAGGATCTCACCCTCAACTTATTTTTCATCTTCTCATTCAAATTGGTTGTTTTTATTTTCATTTTTTATGTTATTATCAAACGGAACTTTAGTTGTCATGTTACTTATTGAGTTTTAATTAACAACAATACTACTTTTTATTAAAAAAATTGTACCAAAATTGATGAAATATATTTTTCCAAATTATAAGTGATTCACTAAATTAATATAAGGGCATGCCATATGTTACAAAAAAAAATACTATAAAAACTAAAGATTAATAGTGATTTTTTCTTTTTTGTCAAAAAAGTTTTAATCTATGATATGGTAGATTAAAAGGCGAGATATAATGAAATACTCATATCATATATTTACATTGCAATTATTAATTTAATATTTCCTCTATCTTAATTTAATTGTCACACTTTGAAAAACTAAAAATTAAGGAAACATAATGATTACTCCAAGAGAAAATACTTATTTCCAAAAATGTCCTTTACTTTTCTTCCAATAAAAAAGGTGGCAGGACCAAAAATAAAGAAAGTGAATAGAGCTTAAAGGGTAATATTGAAAATAAAAAAATTATTGTAATTAATGACATGCTAAATATAGAAAGTGGACAATTATTTTGGGACAACTATAAATGGAATAGTGGATAATTCAATTGGGACGGAGGGAGTAACTTATTTCGCAAAACACTTGAATATAGGATTATTTAATCTGCTATTTTATATCTTATTCATTATTTTCTAATGCAAAACCATACCTTATTGGAAATGTGCCAAAGAAAAATTAAAGGAGATTGTATCCTATATTATATACTAGTAATGTATGTGGCTTCGGCACAAAAGAAAAAAAATTATTTAAGTTTACTATGGAAAGAATTGCATGTATAGTAATAATTCGGTGTCAGGTTTGGGACGAGTTGTGCCAAATTTAATTTTGACCCGTCTAAAATATAATGAATGCCACCTCAATTCAAGAATGAAGATAATTTAATTATGAAAGTTCGAATACGCTGCATTTATTATATTCCCAAACCTACTCAACCTTGACACGTGTGTACTATTACGGTATTTAAAGAAAAAGATATTATAGATGGATTGGTTTGAGTTCGACAAGCTAAATTTACATGAATCCAAGTCGGATAGACTGCAAATCGTATTTGTATTTAGAATGTACTAATGCGTACCACAATAAAAATAATAATTCAATAGGGTAATTGTTTGTCAAAAACTCGTTAGAATGGATATTTTTGTTATCCTAAATCCTTATTGTTATTACCAAAATAGTTTTATTTTTTATCAAACCAAAATTATAGCTTTTTTTAAGACAATCAAATTTATAATTTATTAATTATGCTTAAGGATGATAAATTTTTAACAGAATCATTTTTTCTTTTGTAAATTGAAAAAAGTAACTAAATTAATGTACCTAGAAAAATGAACTTTAAAGATTACTACACTATATGCTCCCTATACCCTCCCTTTAATACCTCATTTTTAATTTCACCGACCTAAAAAGTTTAAGTCTAATTCTTAAATTTATGTCTCCTTTTTGCGTTATTCAAGACTTTTTTTAAGAAGAAAAATGAATTCACTATCATATCTTAATTACTCTTTAGCAAAAAAATGGTAACTCAAAATTCTTTTATAATTTTTTTTAATTGTTAACTCAAAAGGAGCCATAACAATCCCATATTAAATTTAAATAGCCCAACAAATTCTAGTAGATATTTAGTTATTCAAAAATTAAAATTACCACCAATCACACAATAATTTTTGGCACATAATATATGATTACATTACTACATCAAAGATATTTTAAAAATACCCCAACACCTTGACTAGTTAAATCCCATCTTCAAAATTAAATATAACATAAATCTTATTAATTACCTTGCTATGATGTCATAAAAAAAATATAAAATTAGAAACCCAAATTTGGATGTTGCTAGTTCAAGTTTCTCCACAATTATAAAATTTTACTCTACTCCCTTAAATAAAATTTCAAAATTAATTGAATTCATCTAACGGTTAAATTCATATGTTGATTGTCTTGTATTTCATTAAATGTGTAAACACTCTGAATAAAATTTAATTTTGTAATATTTAAGTGATAATTATTCTATACTTTTGGATTTTTAGAAGGAATAATAATGTGTATAAAAATTTTTACACGTGCTAGTAGGGCATAAGTTGAAAAAAAGAAAGAAATATGTACTATAAATGTAAAAAGTCTTACACGTGTTTTATTTATTTCTATTCAAATATGAGAAAGATAGAGAAAATTGCTTGCATGCAGTAGAATATCTTTCAACATAAAAGTCTATATAGTGCATTTCTAATTAAGTGCATATGGACTATTTTAGTATTGTACGTGGATTATCAAAAGAAAGAAAGATAAATATTGTTTAGTGGTTATATTTTTGTTATCTGATAAGATTTTTATTAGTGATAATTTGCATATTGTGTTTTTAGATGATCTCCAAAGATAGTGTATAATAATGCATAAATACAACCTATAAATGTACTTCTACACAAAAAATGAAAGTGTAATAAAAAAAATTATGCTACAATTGCACCTTTAAACAATGACAATGTAGGTTAGACACAATTTTTGTATTTGTTCTTCTATTTATTGAATTTTATAAATTAGAGTTTTTCTATATTTCTTGCCTTCTCACATGTTAAATTTAAATCCAAATTAAGTAGAAGGAGAAAAAAATTTAAGTAGAGTTAAAGTTTATCAGAAATTAAGTAGAATGAGAAAGAGAATTAATTTCAATTTTTGAGATAAATATTATGAGATAATACTTGTTTACTTCATCACATAAATCGAAATTAATTAGAAGATAAGGATAAATAGAAACGAAACACAGAAGAAGAGATCTAAAAGTACGCAAAACTTTTATGTTTGATTTTAGAAGGTGAAATGAGACTTAAGTGGAGTTAAAGTTTAAAGTTTATCACAAAATAATTAAGAGATAAATACATGTTTAGTAAATACTTGTTTAGTTTATCACTATAAAAATTAGTTAGGAGATAAATTAATTAAGAGATAAATATGAGTCGTCGGATTAAAACATAAAAGCTGAAGTTAAATCTGAGCCACTAGTTGAGAAGATAAGTGAAAGTTATATGTGAGCCATCAGATTAAAACATAAATGCTCAAATTAAATCTAGCCACCAATTAAGAACATAAACATAAAGAGTCCTATCATATTCGGACTGATCTAATTTATTAATAGACTAGTAAGTGCTTGTGCCTACGGCACAAATTTGTACTTTTAAATTCAAAAATAAACTAATATGAAATTTATGTGTACATCGATCAGGGAAACATCAAATATTAAAATAAATATCATTATCAAGTGCTTCTAACTAAATAAAATATGCATAAGTCATTAAAAAATAATATAATAAAGTTAATAGTAATTATCATAAATTAAACTAAACAATAAATAGAAACATAGTTTTGCTTCATTTTTTAGAACTTGTTGTCTCCACGCAATTACACAAAGATTTCTACAACATGGAATAAATATAAAAAGATTATCAGTTATTTTAAGATTTATAAATCAATTTTGTATTTATTTAATCATAAGAGAAATGTAAAAATACCAAGTGAGAGATCAAATTTACATAAGTAATATTCATTTAATAATTGGTTGAACAATTAAACAAATGAAATGGTTTTTTTTTCTCTTATACAGTACATTTTTCTGTTATATATTTGATTATGTATAAAAGTTATCAAAAAAGAGGAAAAGTAAAAATTTAGCAACATTAAATACTAAACGACACATTTAGCAGGGAGTTTGTTAGTTTTGAATTACTCGTGATAAACAATAATAATGCAAAAAAATGACAATCCTTATTGGATTAAATTCTCGGTTATCTTCAGCATTTAAAATAGGTAACGATCCTAAAGTTGGAACTTCTTCCACATTGCATTGTTACAGACAAAATTGGCAAATAAAATAAATTATATATATCATGTAAACTTTCACATTTCTGCATTAATTATATAAGATGCATACTTCGTTAAGACTTAAGAGTTTCTTCATCTCTCTAAGTAATGCTGTGTGGTTGAAAGTAATTTAAAAAATAAAAAGAAATTAGGGATCAAATTATCCAAAAGGGCAGTCAATTTTTTTTATGGAGAAAAGCTAAGTTTTATAAACAAATTTACAATTTATATACTTCAAAAAAATTGATTATACAAATAAAGTAAAAAAGATTAATGAAAATAAATATATGCATTGTCTAATAATATAAACAGTAGGCACGCATATATCCACACATGCAATATGCATATTTGGCTCTTCTAAGGTGATTAACTTTATATAACTAGTACATTGGATTGGCTAAAATATTCACAAGTCACTCAACACTTGAACCAAGATGAAATAGTGGTGTTTTGTAACGTCTCAAAATTAACGCCCCGGCATTGCTCTCCTTCAACCTCAACTCAACTTTTTTCTCTGAAATTGAGAAACCCCACAGCCCATTTTCTTCTCCCACAGTCTACCCCTCTCTCTACATTATATATACTTTTATATATATCATACTTCTAGACCAGTTTTCTCATACCACCGACCATCAGTCGCTATAATAACCTAAAAATGCTACTAACTTTTTTTAGTTTATTTCACTTTAGCCTTTCAATTTATTAATAGATTTACAATTAGTTGCTACATTTTCTTAATTTTAAAAATATAAAGAATAGATAATTATATGGCTGAAATTTAAGATACTTTTTTAACGGTTCATACAATGTCTTTGAAAAGACCTATTGTATACAATAAAAGGCAATAATTTTTAAATCTTGAAAATATATAAGAGATAAAGTATTGTTTAACTGAGATTTAAAATATTTTTATAATAATAAATAATATTTTTGACATAAGTTACGAAATAGTTTACCATGTATTATTTAATGCAAACTTTTTTTTTACTACATAATGCAAACACTTCATATATGACTAATTTACAAAGATAACCCATTAATCTTTACATGTGTATGTTTACAACTGCCAGCCAATTAGCCAGAGAAGCTCCAATACAAACTGAGACACGCATACAATTTTTTCTACGAAATTCACTTATTATTAATTTACGAACTATGTTTTATGGATAAAAAAAGAGGAAGGAGAGAAACCAAAATGAGAAGCCAAATCCTAAAATATGCACGTACAATTGGCTATGGGTGTTCACGGTCCGGTTAACCGGACCGTTCACTGTGCTTTTGGATCGGACCGGACCGAGCTCTTTGGTCCTAAAATTTTTTGGATCGGATCGGATTGGACCGAGTAACCCTTCAAAACCTCACCAAACCGGACCACTTTAAACGGGTTGGTTTTGGTCAGTCCCAATCGGTCCGATAGAAACAGCGACAGCCGAAGTTTGGCGATGGTGACAACTTGGTGTTGCCGGAGCAAGTGACAACGACAACAGGGATGAAGAAGAACGATGAAGGTGATTTAGTTTCTTTGGGTTTGATTTAAACATGGATTTATAATTGAAGAGTATTAATGGAGGGGATGGATTAAGAAAGAGAAGGGGTGAGTTTGAAAGGGCGTGGTGGGTTTAGTTTGAGAGAGAAAGAGAGAGAGGACGGTTTGAGGGTTAGCTTCCTCATTTTGTTAAATAAAACGCTTACATTAATTTAATGCTAACAACAAATAAAATGCTCTCACCTGGGCTCGAACTTGAGATCCAAACAATACAAAGCTTGCTATCAACCGCTGGGACAAATGGTGATAACTATAATTTTTGTCCTATATTATACATATATCGGTTCGGTTCGGTTTATAGGCTTCTTTTTTTTCACAAGACCGAAGACTGGACCGGACCGTTGTATATATAAAACCCGAAAAAAATCCTATTATTTGGTCCAGTTCGGTCGGTCCATTCGATCCGGTTTGATTTCTGCACACCCCCATAATTGGCTGAATGAAATGGTTTTTTTTTCCTTTTATGCAGTACAAATTTTTTTTTTTTGGTATGGAACTAATATTTTGGTCAAAAGCAATTTAAAAAGGAAAAATAAATTAGGGATCAAATTTACAATTGCAAACCTGATTAAAAGTGTCCAAAGACATCATAAAAGCACAAGATAAAGGAATTTTGATATTTTCCATTTCTAAATTTGAAAATAGTGAAAAATGAGAATAAAATGTAAAACTTAAGAGAAAAGGCAATAAACAATAAACATTACAGTGAGAGAAATAGTTTAGTGTATATTCTTGATTAATTTTTCTTTTGACAAACTTAAACTATTATAGTGAAAGAAATACTTAAACTTGAAATTTTTAGGTTCGTTATTAGGAATTTTGATATTTTCCATTTCTAAATTTGAATATGGTGAAAAAGGAGAATAAAATGTAGGACTTAAGAGAAAATGCAACAAACAATAAACATTACAGTGAGAGAAATACTTTAGTTTATATTCTTGATTAATTTTTCTTTAACAAACTTAAACTTATAGTGAGAGAAATACTTAAACCTAAAATTTTTAGGTTCGTTATTTCAAAACTTCTAGAGAACACATGATTTAATTTTCGTTAAAAACTTCTCAATAAAATTTATTTATAGCGAAATACCTTTTCAAAAAGAATATATGGCTGAATATAGCCAATAGTTTTCTTCTAACACTAAAAAAATGATATTTAATTTATAATTTAGGCCAGCCCTAAGAAAATCTTACGACTCGGGAAAGAAAACTAGTATCTCAAAATTATTTTACATACGACACAACACATACCCATTTTATAATAATTATATAACACTACATCAATAGAAAAAAAGAAGAAAACAGAAATTATTAGAAATAGGTTTTTACTTGAGAAATAAGGGGTGGACTCTTTCTTTTTTCTTTTATAATCCATAAAAGTATGGGGTTCTAAATGGCTTAAGTAAGAATTCATGTAAATTTTGTCCATTTTACTCAACTCCACTGGAATATAACATTTTTTTTCTTTAAATATTCTTCTGATACAATATAATTACAACAGGCGAGGAGGAGAAGAGTGAGTTGAGGTTTATTCGTACAGTATAGTAAACATGATAGATTTTAATTTATTTTTTTAAATAAATATGCTTTTAGTCAAGTTTTGTTTCAAGTAATCATATTTTAGATATATCGAGTTCAAATTTAGCAAAATCCTAAACTCGACTATTAATTTCCTATAAATAATGTTAATCCTAACATCCATTTATATATTTTCAAAAGTACTTTTTGGATTATAAAAATTTAAAAATTATTGATCATATATAGAATAAACGTAATAGCGTATGCCAAAAGAATAACCAAGTAAATTTAAATTAATATGTTTATATTTAAATCAACATAATCTAATAAATAATATTAATAATAGAAGCCTTTCACATAATTACACCAAGTGTTCTCACCTCAGCCTACCACGTGTCCTGTAACTTCTACGGTTTCTCCCCATAAATTTTGGAACTAAGAACCGTCGTAACCCTTTCTTCCCCTTTGGCAGCCTTTTTTTCCTCCAAAATTTGTCAGCCTTAATTATATGTCCCTCCCTTCTATGCACTTCTAAAAAGTATTATATTTCCTCTCTAACCGTGCAGAAGCAACCTGTAAGGTTAATTATATGATTATTCTTCCAAAACTTTCTTTCTTCCTTTAGTAGTTTATCTTTCTTCGTTTAATCCATGCCTGCTTAATTTTAACCTTCCAAAAGTTTCTTTTTCTTCTTTTAATATTTGGGTTTGCAGTTTCTTTCTTCCCTTTTACAGAGAGAGTATACAAGGTAGATGAATGCAAGAGTTTGGTTTAAAGCAAATTGTCTGTTATAAATCTGTTTTTTTTTTCGAAAAAGGGAAAAAAAATAGATTTATTCTTCTTTTTTTTTCTCTTATAAATCTGTTTCCTATAACTATTTTATTATAATTCTGGGGAAAGGAAAACTTTTTTATTATAATGTATTGAAGCCGTTTAAACAAAATAAAAATATTTGTTACTATAAGAAAAATTCCCGAAGTCCTTGATATTATTTTTTATATTTAAATGATACTTCTACATTATGTACTTTTAATTTTGTTGGTAATTTGTTTTATTTAATATATAGTTACTTTAATAGTTAATTTAGTTTTATGTTTTATTAGGATTGTAGCTAAATTTTTTTCCTTATAATTTATTAAAGACTTTTACATAAAATAAAAATATTTTATTACAATTAGAAAAAAAAAATCAAACTACTTGATATTGTCTTTTATATTTAAATGATATTTAAGTAATCTTAAATCTGTCGATAATTTGTTTCATTTAATATAGTTACTTTTTAAGTTAATCGACTTTTAATTTAGGTGTATGTTTTATTAGGATTCTGACTAAAAAAATTTCGTTATAATTTATTAAATCCTTTTACATAAAATAAAAATATTTTATTACAATTAGAAAAAAAATCGAGCTACTTGATATAGTCTTTTATATTTAAATGATATTTACGTAACCTTAAATCAGTTGGTAATTGGTTTTATTTAATATAGTTACTTTTTAAGTTAATCCACTTTTAAAAACTTTAAGAAAAATTCCCTTACTGCTTGATTTTGTTTTTTCTATTTAATACATCATGTGATTTTATATATGTTGGTAATTTGTTTTATTTAATGTAGTTACTTTATAAGTTAATTCAGTTTTACATTTTAGTATAATTATGGCCAAAAGTGAAGCTTTTTTATTATAATTTATTAAAGTTGTTTAAAGAAAATTAAAATATTTTACTAATATAAGAAATATTCCTGAACTGCTTGATTTTTTTTATATTTAAATGATATTTATTATACATTATATAATTTTAATTGTGTCGGTAATTAATTTTATTTAATATCGTTACTTCTTTTAAAAAAAATTAAAAATCGTTTTTTTTTCAATTCATTGACGAATAATAAAATGGTTAGTGTTAATCATTTATAAAATGTTATATTTAAGTGATATTTTATATTAAAAGTAGGAGGCATGAGTGACGATAAAACTATCATTATAACTAATATATATAATAGAAGATTTTTTCCGAAGTTTGACACGTGTCCACCTCAGCTTTCTCTATCTCAAAATGGTGCAACTCCTAATGTTTGAGCACCATTTCAACATCTCTCCTAATTCCCATGCGATGGTTTTCTCATACCTACCAAACATATAGATACTAGTCTGTCTCTCTCTTTTTTGCCAGAGTTTCAAAAGATTTTGAGTCAACGAGTCTTGGACTCATTACATGGTTGTATACTTATTAATTTGTTACATTGCATGACCTTATATTGTGACACTTAATTTCGAATTTGCATTGAAGAGTTCTAATTAAGAATTGCTATAAAATTGTTACATGAATTATTGAATAAAACCTTTTGAGGTTTTGAATTCAAAGTCCCAGTTGAAGTTCAACATCGAATGATCATAATATACTTTTGTTATTTTCCTTATTTCAGTTATTGATATATTTGATGATTTAGTGAGACTTTCTAATTATTTTTTATTCATTATACTAATAAACTCTATAGTTTCTTAGGTATTGCATTAAGATATGACGTTTTTAATCTTTAGTTTAATTAGTCATATGTAATCTCTCCCAAAAATTTGGGTTTATTTCCATCTATTTAGAATCTTTTGTTTCACTTCATTTTTGATAAATTAGATATTCTAATTGCTAAATGATCACATCCTTACTGACTTAATTTTCGATTAATGCTATTATGCAAATTCTAAGGTGGCTTTGCATTCGTAGAGGCAATTATATTCTTATATTAAAAGTTCATATACAAATTAAATTCAGGGTAGAAAGGAATCCGTTTGCCAAAAAATTACTATCATTCATATTAACTTTTATTTTTTGTGGTTGTTTCATTCTTAATTACCTTGGGTAATGTAAAGGTAAAAAGAATTCTTCAATTTTTTTTGTTCCTCACGATTATGAGTATTTCCATTTCAATAAATTCTTCTGTTTTATGTAAATTTATTTGCAAAATTGGATCTTCTAAATGAGAAATAAAATGTGCAACAATTATGTATATATGTGATATAACCTTCGAAAATTTTCTATTATATATATTAGTTATATATGATTCATAAAGTTTTATTGTTTTCCCTCTTTTATTTTTTTATTCATTATTTATTGTATATTGCAATATTGTATTATTACGAATTTGCAAAATGCCCGTGCATCGCACGGGACTATAAACTAGTATTTAAAAATTATAATTAGTTTTCATAGAAAATAAACCATTATTAATCTATTTTGAAAAAAATAATAAATATAATATCAGATATGCTCTAAGTTTTGGATATACCCTTATCACCTACCATTAACTTATTATTATTTTTTTTTATCCTTTCTCATAATTAACTATATTTTATTCTTCAAATAAATTGTTATTGTAAATAAGTAAGTTCTAATTTTTTTAATAATTAACAATATAGTTGTTAATGTATATATAACATGATGCCTTTTGTATTTATTTTTTAGAAATAAAGGGGTGTTCAAAATAAAAATTCTTACATTCAGAAAATTAATTTTTACTACTTATGGTAAAAATATATATGAATAATTTTGAGAAAGTATAAATAATTTTGAACAATTGAAACTTAAATTGAATTTTATATAACTAAATGTTAAAATATTAATCAATAATTTATATTGATTGTAAAATCTACTCATACATGCCTAATAATCGAATAAAAGTACGAAAAAATATAACTACATAAGACATTTTAGTAATAAAACTACTCATACATGCCTAATATTCTAAAAAAACTAAATTCTAATTTTAGTTTAAGGTATTCAATTTTTTTGAACTTTTTAAGGTTTTAAACACTTTAATAGTGATTAGTTAATTAATAAATATTTATTTAGTTATCACAGAAATATATTACATAAATCAAAATTAATTAGGATATAAGTATTAATTTAGTTTATCATATAAATTGAAATTAATTAGGAGATAAATATATATTTAGTTATCACATAAATATGTAAGTCGTGGGATTAAAACACAAAGATTCAAACTAAGTCTCATATACCAGTTAGGAACATAAGTTAAGAGAATCTCAGAGTTGTTGGATTAAAACATAAAAGCTCAAATTAAATCTAAGCTACCACTTAAGAACATAAATTTAGAGAGTCCCATAATATCAAGTCTGACTTAATTTATTAATAAATAGTGTTGACCTAGAAGGTCTTAATCTTATTTTGATAATAGCAATAATTTAATCATGTGTAATTTAACATGTTCTTGATTTAAGATTATAGATTTCCTACTTGAAAAATCAAGAATAGCATGATTGCTCAAAGGAAGCATGACAAGGATCAATGGAATCAATATTCGATCAAGTCAACGAAGCACTGGACTAGCAAGAGAACAACCTTATCACACACATGCTAGTATACAAATCCATGAAGATCAAGATCAAGGATCATATGGAAAAGCTTCAAGAGAAGAATCAAGTTGAAGAAACTATTCAAAGCATTCAAAGACTCACATATTCGGTAATTGAGCGTATGCTTAGGATTGATGTAAAGTTTATTCATTGATTGATTATATAGCTCAAATATGAATTTACATCATTGTTAGATTGATCAAAATCAGTTTGAATCAAAATCATTTCAAAACAACATTCTTATAAAAACCGGTTTTGAAATAAATTCTCTATAAATTCATATGAATGAATTTTGATACAAAAACTATTTTGGGAGTCTTAGAAACTTATTTGGAACCTATCCCAAGCATCAAAATCGATTTTGGAACTTAATTGCAAAAATGTTTATTTTTCCCTTTCTAGACTCGCTCCGTTTTTGCGCAGTTTTGATCTAACGGTTTGTTGGAGGCCTTCCCGGACTCCGATCATTATAAAATTTTGACATAAGTTAGATAACACATTATAGTACTTACATACAAAATTTCATCAAGTTCCAACGGCTGGATCATGAGATATGATCAAAACAAATCGGGAAAAATTTGCTGTCTGCAAATCTGACCAGCAGAGGTCATCAGTCGACTGATGGGCTTGCTCAGTCGACTGATGGTCACTCAGTCGACTAAGGAGCCTTGCTCAGTCGACTGATGACCTAAATATAGCCGTTGGATTTCGATTTTTTTACTATTTTTGGTACAAAACTTCTACCAAACCTCTCAAACGGCTATATCACTTTTGGGACTATAAATATGACTTCCAAGACTCATTCTAAACACCTTGAATCACTCTCATACTCCATACTTCATCTATCTTCAATATCTAAAGATTCAAGAAATTGTTTTTGATCAATTATTATCATTTGAGCTATATCATCTTGATCAAATAGGATAACTCTAGTGTGAGCTTCAAATTGTATTCTTTATACACTTGTGAGAGTTATCGTAAATTGGTGTGAATCACCAAACAATTATATTTCATTGTGAGAGGTAAATCTCATAGGAAAAACAAGAAGGAAAATTCTTGTTTAGTTTTTGTGAAAGGTAAATTTCACAAGGTTAGCAAGAGAGTGTCTTGTGAGAATATTGTGGTCAAGCAATATTTGTAAAGAGTGTGTGAGACAACAACACTTGTAGTGGTTTGATCTTCACCCGGAAGGAGATTGGAATTAGTGAAAATTCTCGGGGAACTAACCGAGCGCGGACTATGGTTTGGTAAACCAAAACCGTGTGGACAAAAAGCCTTGGACTTCAAATCGGTTCAATCTTTCTTACTCAATCTCTTTATTATTGATTGTTTTGTTATTGCTTGAGATTGCTTAATTATTTGCTCTTGTGCTTGATTGTTTATTTGCTTACATTCCTTGATAAATTTGTTTAGTAAATTGTTTTACTTAAACATTTTTGAAAAGTTTTTAAATTCCGCATTAAGTTTTAAAAACCCTATTCACCCCCCCTCTAGGGTTGAAATCCGACCAACAATTGGTATCAGATGGTGTACTCTTGTTTTTGATTTCACAATCTTAGAGTCCTCGATCATGTATTTTTATCAAGGAACCGGCCTTTCCGAAGGTGCTTCAATTTATAGACCGCCATTGTTTGATGGCAAAAACTATAGTTATTGGAAAAATCGTATGTGCACATTTTTACAAGCTAACGATTTTGAACAATGGAAGGTCACACTTGTTGGACCTTATGAGATCACAAAAACCGACGAAAGGGGAAACATTATCCCTAAGTCAATATCCGAGTACAATGAGCATGATATTAGGAAAGTTCAATTCAATGCTAAAGCTTTAAATTCATTACATTGTGCTTTGTCTATGGATGAATACAACAAAATCTCAAGTTGCAAAACCGCAAAAGAGATTTGGGACAAGCTTGAGGTTGCCCATGAGGGAACTTCTCAAGTCAAAGAGGACAACATTAATATTCTTGTCCATGACTATGAATTGTTTAAGATGGAGCCTAACGAATCACTTGCTTCCATGTATAGTCGATTTTCTATTCTCACTAACGCTTTGGACCTTCTTGGCAAGGTTTATTCAAATGAAGAGAAGATTAGAAAAGTACTTAGGATTCTTCCAAAGATGTGGAGGCCTAAGGTGACGGCAATTCAAGAAGCTAAGAATCTCAAAACGCTTAGCATGGATGAACTATTGGGTTCTCTCAAAACCCATGAGAAGGAATTGGCAAGAGAAGAAGGAGAAGGGAGAGCAAATCCTATGACAATATTCGCTCTAAAGCCAAATGAAGGAAAAGGTGGAAAAGGAGATGGAGACATGGCCCTCATCTCTAGGAAATTTGAAAAATTCCTAGCAAAGAAGAAATTCTCTCAAGGGAAGCTCAACAACTATCCCTCATCCTCAAAGAATGTCAATGATATATCAACTCATCCTAAAGTTGACAATGAGGAAAGGAAATGCTTCCATTGTCATGAACCGGGACACTACAAGACGAATTGTCCGGTTAGAAGAAAGGAGAAAAGAGCAAAGAAGGAAGAATTGTACAAGAGGTTGAAAGATGCTCTTAAAGGGCATTCAAGCGAATCGGATGAAGACGAATCCGATATCGAGTCGAGTGATGAAGAGATGGCACACCTTTGCCTTATGGCAAAAGATGAGGAGGCATACAAATCATTCCCTCATCGATGAAGCACTCTTGGAGCTACCATTTTCTCTCCGTGGCCTTGGCCCTTTTTGATGTTGCCATAGGGGGAGAAAATGTGTGTTGGTGGCAATCAATGTTGGTAAGACTATTAATTACTTATGTCTTTAACATTGATACTTGTTTTTCTTTTGAAAACCTTATTTGAGATCAAAATTATTTTATTGGTTTTAAAACTATCTCAAATGTTTGCAATACTTTTAATTATCATTTATTTTATCTATGCATAAATTGAGGGGGAGCATATATCATTTATTCATATGCTATTTATGCTTGTTATTGAAAACACACATTAATTTATTGTCATCATCAAAAAGGGGGAGATTGTTGACCTAGAAGGTCTTAATCTTATTTTGATAATAACAATAATTTAATCATGTGTAATTTAACATGTTCTTGATTTAAGATTATAGATTTCCTACTTGAAAAATCAAGAATAGCATGATTGCTCAAAGGAAGCATGACAAGGATCAATGGAATCAATATTCGATCAAGTCAACGAAGCACTGGACTAGCAAGAGAACAACCTTATCACACACATGCTAGTATACAAATCCATGAAGATCAAGATCAAGGATCATATGGAAAAGCTTCAAGAGAAGAATCAAGTTGAAGAAACTATTCAAAGCATTCAAAGACTCACATATTCGGTAATTGAGCGTATGCTTAGGATTGATGTAAAGTTTATTCATTGATTGATTATATAGCTCAAATATGAATTTACATCATTGTTAGATTGATCAAAATCAGTTTGAATCAAAATCATTTCAAAACAACATTCTTATAAAAACCGGTTTTGAAATAAATTCTCTATAAATTCATATGAATGAATTTTGATACAAAAACTATTTTGGGAGTCTTAGAAACTTATTTGGAACCTATCCCAAGCATCAAAATCGATTTTGGAACTTAATTGCAAAAATGTTTATTTTTCCCTTTCTAGACTCGCTCCGTTTTTGCGCAGTTTTGATCTAACGGTTTGTTGGAGGCCTTCCCGGACTCCGATCATTATAAAATTTTGACATAAGTTAGATAACACATTATAGTACTTACATACAAAATTTCATCAAGTTCCAACGGCTGGATCATGAGATATGATCAAAACAAATCGGGAAAAATTTGCTGTCTGCAAATCTGACCAGCAGAGGTCATCAGTCGACTGATGGGCTTGCTCAGTCGACTGATGGTCACTCAGTCGACTAAGGAGCCTTGCTCAGTCGACTGATGACCTAAATATAGCCGTTGGATTTCGATTTTTTTACTATTTTTGGTACAAAACTTCTACCAAACCTCTCAAACGGCTATATCACTTTTGGGACTATAAATATGACTTCCAAGACTCATTCTAAACACCTTGAATCACTCTCATACTCCATACTTCATCTATCTTCAATATCTAAAGATTCAAGAAATTGTTTTTGATCAATTATTATCATTTGAGCTATATCATCTTGATCAAATAGGATAACTCTAGTGTGAGCTTCAAATTGTATTCTTTATACACTTGTGAGAGTTATCGTAAATTGGTGTGAATCACCAAACAATTATATTTCATTGTGAGAGGTAAATCTCATAGGAAAAACAAGAAGGAAAATTCTTGTTTAGTTTTTGTGAAAGGTAAATTTCACAAGGTTAGCAAGAGAGTGTCTTGTGAGAATATTGTGGTCAAGCAATATTTGTAAAGAGTGTGTGAGACAACAACACTTGTAGTGGTTTGATCTTCACCCGGAAGGAGATTGGAATTAGTGAAAATTCTCGGGGAACTAACCGAGCGCGGACTATGGTTTGGTAAACCAAAACCGTGTGGACAAAAAGCCTTGGACTTCAAATCGGTTCAATCTTTCTTACTCAATCTCTTTATTATTGATTGTTTTGTTATTGCTTGAGATTGCTTAATTATTTGCTCTTGTGCTTGATTGTTTATTTGCTTACATTCCTTGATAAATTTGTTTAGTAAATTGTTTTACTTAAACATTTTTGAAAAGTTTTTAAATTCCGCATTAAGTTTTAAAAACCCTATTCACCCCCCCTCTAGGGTTGAAATCCGACCAACAATTGGTATCAGATGGTGTACTCTTGTTTTTGATTTCACAATCTTAGAGTCCTCGATCATGTATTTTTATCAAGGAACCGGCCTTTCCGAAGGTGCTTCAATTTATAGACCGCCATTGTTTGATGGCAAAAACTATAGTTATTGGAAAAATCGTATGTGCACATTTTTACAAGCTAACGATTTTGAACAATGGAAGGTCACACTTGTTGGACCTTATGAGATCACAAAAACCGACGAAAGGGGAAACATTATCCCTAAGTCAATATCCGAGTACAATGAGCATGATATTAGGAAAGTTCAATTCAATGCTAAAGCTTTAAATTCATTACATTGTGCTTTGTCTATGGATGAATACAACAAAATCTCAAGTTGCAAAACCGCAAAAGAGATTTGGGACAAGCTTGAGGTTGCCCATGAGGGAACTTCTCAAGTCAAAGAGGACAACATTAATATTCTTGTCCATGACTATGAATTGTTTAAGATGGAGCCTAACGAATCACTTGCTTCCATGTATAGTCGATTTTCTATTCTCACTAACGCTTTGGACCTTCTTGGCAAGGTTTATTCAAATGAAGAGAAGATTAGAAAAGTACTTAGGATTCTTCCAAAGATGTGGAGGCCTAAGGTGACGGCAATTCAAGAAGCTAAGAATCTCAAAACGCTTAGCATGGATGAACTATTGGGTTCTCTCAAAACCCATGAGAAGGAATTGGCAAGAGAAGAAGGAGAAGGGAGAGCAAATCCTATGACAATATTCGCTCTAAAGCCAAATGAAGGAAAAGGTGGAAAAGGAGATGGAGACATGGCCCTCATCTCTAGGAAATTTGAAAAATTCCTAGCAAAGAAGAAATTCTCTCAAGGGAAGCTCAACAACTATCCCTCATCCTCAAAGAATGTCAATGATATATCAACTCATCCTAAAGTTGACAATGAGGAAAGGAAATGCTTCCATTGTCATGAACCGGGACACTACAAGACGAATTGTCCGGTTAGAAGAAAGGAGAAAAGAGCAAAGAAGGAAGAATTGTACAAGAGGTTGAAAGATGCTCTTAAAGGGCATTCAAGCGAATCGGATGAAGACGAATCCGATATCGAGTCGAGTGATGAAGAGATGGCACACCTTTGCCTTATGGCAAAAGATGAGGAGGCATACAAATCATTCCCTCATCGATGAAGCACTCTTGGAGCTACCATTTTCTCTCCGTGGCCTTGGCCCTTTTTGATGTTGCCATAGGGGGAGAAAATGTGTGTTGGTGGCAATCAATGTTGGTAAGACTATTAATTACTTATGTCTTTAACATTGATACTTGTTTTTCTTTTGAAAACCTTATTTGAGATCAAAATTATTTTATTGGTTTTAAAACTATCTCAAATGTTTGCAATACTTTTAATTATCATTTATTTTATCTATGCATAAATTGAGGGGGAGCATATATCATTTATTCATATGCTATTTATGCTTGTTATTGAAAACACACATTAATTTATTGTCATCATCAAAAAGGGGGAGATTGTTGACCTAGAAGGTCTTAATCTTATTTTGATAATAACAATAATTTAATCATGTGTAATTTAACATGTTCTTGATTTAAGATTATAGATTTCCTACTTGAAAAATCAAGAATAGCATGATTGCTCAAAGGAAGCATGACAAGGATCAATGGAATCAATATTCGATCAAGTCAACGAAGCACTGGACTAGCAAGAGAACAACCTTATCACACACATGCTAGTATACAAATCCATGAAGATCAAGATCAAGGATCATATGGAAAAGCTTCAAGAGAAGAATCAAGTTGAAGAAACTATTCAAAGCATTCAAAGACTCACATATTCGGTAATTGAGCGTATGCTTAGGATTGATGTAAAGTTTATTCATTGATTGATTATATAGCTCAAATATGAATTTACATCATTGTTAGATTGATCAAAATCAGTTTGAATCAAAATCATTTCAAAACAACATTCTTATAAAAACCGGTTTTGAAATAAATTCTCTATAAATTCATATGAATGAATTTTGATACAAAAACTATTTTGGGAGTCTTAGAAACTTATTTGGAACCTATCCCAAGCATCAAAATCGATTTTGGAACTTAATTGCAAAAATGTTTATTTTTCCCTTTCTAGACTCGCTCCGTTTTTGCGCAGTTTTGATCTAACGGTTTGTTGGAGGCCTTCCCGGACTCCGATCATTATAAAATTTTGACATAAGTTAGATAACACATTATAGTACTTACATACAAAATTTCATCAAGTTCCAACGGCTGGATCATGAGATATGATCAAAACAAATCGGGAAAAATTTGCTGTCTGCAAATCTGACCAGCAGAGGTCATCAGTCGACTGATGGGCTTGCTCAGTCGACTGATGGTCACTCAGTCGACTAAGGAGCCTTGCTCAGTCGACTGATGACCTAAATATAGCCGTTGGATTTCGATTTTTTTACTATTTTTGGTACAAAACTTCTACCAAACCTCTCAAACGGCTATATCACTTTTGGGACTATAAATATGACTTCCAAGACTCATTCTAAACACCTTGAATCACTCTCATACTCCATACTTCATCTATCTTCAATATCTAAAGATTCAAGAAATTGTTTTTGATCAATTATTATCATTTGAGCTATATCATCTTGATCAAATAG
Source organism: Lonicera japonica (assembly GCA_021464415.1). Classification (NCBI taxonomy): domain Eukaryota; kingdom Viridiplantae; phylum Streptophyta; class Magnoliopsida; order Dipsacales; family Caprifoliaceae; genus Lonicera; species Lonicera japonica. The sequence goes on from CM038463.1 coordinate 10,208,078, forward strand.
GATAACTCTAGTGTGAGCTTCAAATTGTATTCTTTATACACTTGTGAGAGTTATCGTAAATTGGTGTGAATCACCAAACAATTATATTTCATTGTGAGAGGTAAATCTCATAGGAAAAACAAGAAGGAAAATTCTTGTTTAGTTTTTGTGAAAGGTAAATTTCACAAGGTTAGCAAGAGAGTGTCTTGTGAGAATATTGTGGTCAAGCAATATTTGTAAAGAGTGTGTGAGACAACAACACTTGTAGTGGTTTGATCTTCACCCGGAAGGAGATTGGAATTAGTGAAAATTCTCGGGGAACTAACCGAGCGCGGACTATGGTTTGGTAAACCAAAACCGTGTGGACAAAAAGCCTTGGACTTCAAATCGGTTCAATCTTTCTTACTCAATCTCTTTATTATTGATTGTTTTGTTATTGCTTGAGATTGCTTAATTATTTGCTCTTGTGCTTGATTGTTTATTTGCTTACATTCCTTGATAAATTTGTTTAGTAAATTGTTTTACTTAAACATTTTTGAAAAGTTTTTAAATTCCGCATTAAGTTTTAAAAACCCTATTCACCCCCCCTCTAGGGTTGAAATCCGACCAACAATTGGTATCAGATGGTGTACTCTTGTTTTTGATTTCACAATCTTAGAGTCCTCGATCATGTATTTTTATCAAGGAACCGGCCTTTCCGAAGGTGCTTCAATTTATAGACCGCCATTGTTTGATGGCAAAAACTATAGTTATTGGAAAAATCGTATGTGCACATTTTTACAAGCTAACGATTTTGAACAATGGAAGGTCACACTTGTTGGACCTTATGAGATCACAAAAACCGACGAAAGGGGAAACATTATCCCTAAGTCAATATCCGAGTACAATGAGCATGATATTAGGAAAGTTCAATTCAATGCTAAAGCTTTAAATTCATTACATTGTGCTTTGTCTATGGATGAATACAACAAAATCTCAAGTTGCAAAACCGCAAAAGAGATTTGGGACAAGCTTGAGGTTGCCCATGAGGGAACTTCTCAAGTCAAAGAGGACAACATTAATATTCTTGTCCATGACTATGAATTGTTTAAGATGGAGCCTAACGAATCACTTGCTTCCATGTATAGTCGATTTTCTATTCTCACTAACGCTTTGGACCTTCTTGGCAAGGTTTATTCAAATGAAGAGAAGATTAGAAAAGTACTTAGGATTCTTCCAAAGATGTGGAGGCCTAAGGTGACGGCAATTCAAGAAGCTAAGAATCTCAAAACGCTTAGCATGGATGAACTATTGGGTTCTCTCAAAACCCATGAGAAGGAATTGGCAAGAGAAGAAGGAGAAGGGAGAGCAAATCCTATGACAATATTCGCTCTAAAGCCAAATGAAGGAAAAGGTGGAAAAGGAGATGGAGACATGGCCCTCATCTCTAGGAAATTTGAAAAATTCCTAGCAAAGAAGAAATTCTCTCAAGGGAAGCTCAACAACTATCCCTCATCCTCAAAGAATGTCAATGATATATCAACTCATCCTAAAGTTGACAATGAGGAAAGGAAATGCTTCCATTGTCATGAACCGGGACACTACAAGACGAATTGTCCGGTTAGAAGAAAGGAGAAAAGAGCAAAGAAGGAAGAATTGTACAAGAGGTTGAAAGATGCTCTTAAAGGGCATTCAAGCGAATCGGATGAAGACGAATCCGATATCGAGTCGAGTGATGAAGAGATGGCACACCTTTGCCTTATGGCAAAAGATGAGGAGGCATACAAATCATTCCCTCATCGATGAAGCACTCTTGGAGCTACCATTTTCTCTCCGTGGCCTTGGCCCTTTTTGATGTTGCCATAGGGGGAGAAAATGTGTGTTGGTGGCAATCAATGTTGGTAAGACTATTAATTACTTATGTCTTTAACATTGATACTTGTTTTTCTTTTGAAAACCTTATTTGAGATCAAAATTATTTTATTGGTTTTAAAACTATCTCAAATGTTTGCAATACTTTTAATTATCATTTATTTTATCTATGCATAAATTGAGGGGGAGCATATATCATTTATTCATATGCTATTTATGCTTGTTATTGAAAACACACATTAATTTATTGTCATCATCAAAAAGGGGGAGATTGTTGACCTAGAAGGTCTTAATCTTATTTTGATAATAACAATAATTTAATCATGTGTAATTTAACATGTTCTTGATTTAAGATTATAGATTTCCTACTTGAAAAATCAAGAATAGCATGATTGCTCAAAGGAAGCATGACAAGGATCAATGGAATCAATATTCGATCAAGTCAACGAAGCACTGGACTAGCAAGAGAACAACCTTATCACACACATGCTAGTATACAAATCCATGAAGATCAAGATCAAGGATCATATGGAAAAGCTTCAAGAGAAGAATCAAGTTGAAGAAACTATTCAAAGCATTCAAAGACTCACATATTCGGTAATTGAGCGTATGCTTAGGATTGATGTAAAGTTTATTCATTGATTGATTATATAGCTCAAATATGAATTTACATCATTGTTAGATTGATCAAAATCAGTTTGAATCAAAATCATTTCAAAACAACATTCTTATAAAAACCGGTTTTGAAATAAATTCTCTATAAATTCATATGAATGAATTTTGATACAAAAACTATTTTGGGAGTCTTAGAAACTTATTTGGAAACTATCCCAAGCATCAAAATCGATTTTGGAACTTAATTGCAAAAATGTTTATTTTTCCCTTTCTAGACTCGCTCCGTTTTTGCGCAGTTTTGATCTAACGGTTTTTTGGAGGCCTTCCCGGACTCCGATCATTATAAAATTTTGATAGAAGTTAGATAACACATTATAGTACTTACATACAAAATTTCATCAAGTTCCAACGGCTGGATCATGAGATATGATCAAAACAAATCGGGAAAAATTTGCTGTCTGCAAATCTGACCAGCAGAGGTCATCAGTCGACTGATGGGCTTGCTCAGTCGACTGATGGTCACTCAGTCGACTAAGGAGCCTTGCTCAGTCGACTGATGACCTAAATATAGCCGTTGGATTTCGATTTTTTTACTATTTTTGGTACAAAACTTCTACCAAACCTCTCAAACGGCTATATCACTTTTGGGACTATAAATATGACTTCCAAGACTCATTCTAAACACCTTGAATCACTCTCATACTCCATACTTCATCTATCTTCAATATCTAAAGATTCAAGAAATTGTTTTTGATCAATTATTATCATTTGAGCTATATCATCTTGATCAAATAGGATAACTCTAGTGTGAGCTTCAAATTGTATTCTTTATACACTTGTGAGAGTTATTGTAAATTGGTGTGAATCACCAAACAATTATATTTCATTGTGAGAGGTAAATCTCATAGGAAAAACAAGAAGGAAAATTCTTGTTTAGTTTTTGTGAAAGATAAATTTCACAAGGTTAGCAAGAGAGTGTATTGTGAGAATATTGTGGTCAAGCAATATTTGTAAAGAGTGTGTGAGACAATAACACTTGTAGTGGTTTGATTTTCACCCGGAAGGAGATTGGAATTAGTGGAAATTCTCGGGGAACTAACCGAGCGCGGACTATGGTTTGGTAAACCAAAACCGTGTGGACAAAAAGCCTTGGACTTCAAATCGGTTCAATCTTTCTTACTCAATCTCTTTATTATTGATTGTTTTGTTATTGCTTGAGATTGCTTAATTATTTGCTCTTGTGCTTGATTGTTTATTTGCTTACATTCCTTGATAAATTTGTTTAGTAAATTGTTTTACTTAAACATTTTTGAAAAGTTTTTAAATTCCGCATTAAGTTTTAAAAACCCTATTCACCCCCCCCTCTAGGGTTGAAATCCGACCAACAAATAGTAATGTATGTGCCTACGGTACGTAAAATATTATTTAATTTTAGTTTGGAGATAATTATATAGCAATGGGAAGTAAACATACTTGAGGCAGGTTTGGCTAAACTAAAACTCGACCAATCTAAAATTGTGATAAATCTGACAATGACTTTGGGATGAAAGAGGACTAACTTTGGAAATCCAAAACTTTCGTATTTATTATATGGCTAAACTCACCCGACTTTGACATGTACAGATACATTGTAATTATATAGTATTTAAAGAAAATTAAGTATATATACTTAGTTAGTTTGGGTTCAACATGTTAAATTTACATGAACCCAACTCGACCAAATCTAAGTCATATTTATATTACTTATATCTACCATAATTTTAAAATATACACCCATTAGGGTTTGGTCAAAAACTCGTTAGACTGAAGGACTCTTCGTTATTTTAATTGCTATTTTCAAAATAGTTTTTACGTTTACCAAACCAAATGGTTCATACTTTTTATTCATGTCTTTTTGAGTTTGCCCATTCAATAATGTTCATAATTTGAGTTACTTCCAGTTTACTAATCCTTTGAGTTAACCGCCACCGCCCAACCTCCCGGGGTTCGTTTGTCGGATAACTCAAAGGATTCGTAAAACGGGAATATCTCAAATTATGGGCATTATTGACGTAATAATTCAAAAAGACCCTCATTATCCATTATGAACAGTTTATTGCAAGTTTTTTTTTTTTTTTTGCAATAGCATTAATTTATTTTAAAATCTAACATTCATAAAATTTGTTTACTTTTTATATTATTTCAATCATGAATTCTCTTTCATTGTAACACAAATTATTCAAATAATATATTTTTTAAAATAAATAAATTAGACTCCTGTGTTTTTCTAATAAAATAAAAGAAAATACTATGTGTATCTTATTTATTTAAATGAAAAATTAAGCTTGTTTATGTTTTGAAAAATAAATTTAAAAGAAATCTTATGATACATATCAATCAGAGCAAATAACTTACTTAAACAAAAATAGGGTATTGCAAGTATTAAAAATATAAATAACAAAACAAAAAGAATAAATAACTATATATCCATAGTGAAATGAACTTCAAAGGTTATTAATTTACTGTTTCCATAATTCAAAGTAAGAAAAGAAAAATAAATGTTGTGTCTACTTTATGTGGTAGTTGTATTACACATGTTCATACCCTTTATTCTAGTCATTGTAAAATTGATATAAAAAAGACTGCATTATTTAATCATTGCTTGTATAAAAAAAATCAAGAAAAAAGCTTTTCCACCCTTCGTTTTATGCCTCATTTTGAACTTGTCCAACCTAAAATATTTGAATTTGATACGGATTTTTATATCTCTTTGTTGCATTTTTCAAGCAATTTATGACTAATAATTAGCAAAATTTAGGGTAATTCAAAATTACGTTTTAGTCTTCTATAAAATTAATTTAGATGGAGCTATAAAAATGTGATATAATTTTTAAACAACCGGAAACTTTGTAGTGAATATTTTAGTTTTTTCATAAAAATAAAATAAATTTACCAAAAATTATTCAAAAATATTAGGACTTAATATATTGACAACTAATACAACAGGTTACATGGTAGAATAAGCTTACCATACCATATGAAAAATCTTTTAAAAAATACTCAACAAACCTAGAGGCTCGTGTTCATATAGTTTTAATATTACCATTACCATGTCAAAGAAAAATTCAAAAGAAAATATGTACGTTCCAAGTTCAAGTTTTACCAATTGTAATTGTTACAGTTTTTTTCGGCCTATTTGTTTAGTAATATTGACTTTATTATTATTATTATTATTATTATTATGGAAAACACTATTCTTACTGAATTTATATGATATGATATGATATTTTATTTTTTATTTCACTAAATGGATTGATAATCTTAAAGTATAATCATATAATAAAATGTTAACAAATAATAACTAATTTATTGCACAAAATCAATTATACGTAAATATTTTTCATTTGATAAGATTTTTGTAAAGATAATTTACATTTTTTTGATGAATAGAAATGAATTAGGGTACATTTTAATAAAAGTTGGAAAAATTCAAAAGAAAATACGAACGTTCCAAGTTCAAGTTTTACTAATTGTAACTGTAACAATTTTTTTCTGGCCTATTAGTGTAATAATATTGACTTTATTATTATTATTATTATTATTATTATTATTATTATTATTATTATTATTATTATTAAGGAAAACACGAATCTCACTAAATTTATATGATATGATATGATATTTTACTTTTTAATTCACTAAATAGATTGATAATCTTAAAATATAATCATATAATAAAATGTTAACAAATTAATAACTAATTTATTGCATAAAATCTAATCTTAGAAATAAATATTTAATTTAATGGATAAAGTTAAACTAATAATTTTGATAGGTTTTAAACATTATTATATTTTGTTGGCGAATCAAACAAAACTCATCATTATCATTTATATTATAAATATGCCATAATAACCTAGAGTTGTTAGATCAAAACATAAACATCGATATTAAATCCTAGCCATTAGTTGGGAACATAAAGAGTCCTGCTATATCAAGACTGACCTGATTTATTAAGAGACTTGCTAATGTCCGCACCTACGGCACGATTTGATTTTGCCTGTATATAATTAGGGACACTATCTAAAATCCTATTTATTGATTTTTTTATATATGTAATTACTCGTAATTTTAATATTTTTTTTATCTTTTATTAAAAGTTCTTATTCTAATTTTGTTATTTTGAAGAAAAAATAATTTTAATATTATCCCGAAAAAGTAGTAATATACTCTTAATTTAAGAGTAAGAGGAATTAAATTTTTCCATACAACACTAATTTTAATTTTTAATCTTAACTACATTTTAAAAATATAATTGTATGCATATTATTCAAATAGTGGTAGAATAAATTAAGTCTGTCTAATTCAACTTCCATTACACTTAGGGATGAAAAATGGCACGATTTGACAGATTTTTTACTAAGTAAACACCAATATAGCGTAGACTTTTTTTTTGTTTTCTTTTACAATCTGAAAAAATATGAGTTATAAATGGCTTAAATTCGAGTTCACATAAATTTTATCAATTTGACTCGAACTTTGCTGGAATATATATAATATATTTTTTTAAATACTCTTATGATACAATATAATTACAATGATCGAAGATAGGAAGAGTGAGTTAAGGTTTATACATATAGTACAGTAAATAGGGTAGTTTTTTTTTTTAAAAAAATAAATATACTTTTAGCCAAATTTAGTTTCAAGTAATCATATTTTTAGATATATCGAGTTTGAATTTGACAAAACCCTTAACTCGACTATTACCTCCTTACAAATAAAGTTAATCCCAACACGAGCCCATTTATATATTTCCATTAGTACTTTTTGAATTATTAAAATTTAATTTTTTTTATCACATATAAGACACGTGTATGTCAGTAGAATAATCGAGTAAGTTTAAATTAATATATTCACATTTAAATCAACATAATATTTAAAAATTATAATTAGTTTTCCAGATAAAATAAACTATTATTAATCTATTTTAAAAAATAATAAATATAATATTAGATGTGTTCTAAGTTTTGGATATGCTATTATCATTTACTATTAACTTATTTTTTTTTTATCTATTATGAGAATTAATTATATTTTCTTCTTCAAACAACTTGATATTGTAAATATCACTACTTTAATATTGAGAAAAAAAAAAAAAAAAAATATGTGAGTTCTAAATTTTTCAATGATTAACAATGTAGCAGTTAATGTATATATATATATATATGTGACATGATGCGATTTGTATTTATTTTCTAGAAATAAAGGGATGTTAAAAATTAAAATTCTTACATTAAGAAAATTAATTTTTACTATTTATAATAAGAAAAATATAAATAATTTTGAGAAGTATAAATAATTTTGAACAATTGAAACTTACATTAAATTTAATATAACTAAATGTTAAAATATTAATAAATAATTGACATTGATAGTAAAAACTATATATATAAATAGTCAAGCTCCAAAAAAGACATTATTCTTTTAACTAAAAAACATACTTCTTCTTTTGAGGGGGTAAATGATTGATTTTTTTGATGAAATTTGGTGGGAATGATCTCCATGATGTGTAAGATCAACTCTACCAAATTTCATCAAAAAATATAACTAAAGAATTGAAAGTATTTTAGTAATAAAGTCTTTGTATTCTAAACAAAATGGATTTATGCTATTTGATTTTTATTTATTAATTAAAGGTTTTAAAGACTTTAATAGTGATTTAATTAATAAATATTTGTTTAGTTATTATAGAAATACGTTACATAAATCAAAATTAATTATGATGTTATCATATAAATTAAAATTAATTAGGAGATAAATATATGCTTATTAGCTATCACATAAATATGTGAGCCATTAGATTAAAACATAAAAATTAAAACAAAATCTCAGCTACCAATTGGGAATATAAGTTAAGAGAGTTTATGAGCCCTTCAATTAAAACATAAATGTTCAAATTAAATTTGAGCTACCACTTAAGAACATAAGTTAAGAGAATTTTATAATATCATGACTAACATGCTTTATTAATAGATCGAAATTAATTAGGAAGTTATCATATAAATTAAAATTAATTAAGAGATAAATATATGTTTAGCTATCACAAAAATATGTGAGCCATTAGATTAAAACATAAAAATTCAAACTAAATCTCAGCCATCAATTAGGAACATAAGTTAAGAGAGTTTATGAGCCGTTGAGTAATGTTGAGTTTGCTCTTTCAATAATATACATAATTTGAGTTATTCCTGCTTTACTAATCCTTTGAGTTAACAATTACTACCCCACTACCGCGGTTCGTTTGACGGATAACTCAAAGGATTCATAAAACGAGAATATCTTAAATTATGGCTATTATTGATGTAATAATTCAAAAAGACCATCATTATGAACAGTTCATTGCAAAGTTTTTTTTTTATTTTGCAATAGCACTAATTTATTTTAAAATCTATCATTCATTAAATTTGTTTACTTTTTGTTTATATATTATTTCAATTCATGAATTCTCTTTCATTGTTACATAAATTATTCAAATAATATTTTTTTAAATAAATAAATTAGGCTTATGTGTTTTTTTAATAAATTAAAAGGAAATACTATGAGTATCATATTTATTTAAATGAAAAAAACTCATTTATGTATTAAAAAATAAATTTAAAAGAAATCTTATGACATATATCAATTAGATCAAATAACTTACTTAAACAAAAAATGGGGCCTTGCAAGTATTAAAAACATAAATAAAAAAAGGCGAAGAATAAATAACTATATATACATAGCGAAATGAACTTTAAAACTTATTAATTTACTATTTTCGTAATTCAAAATAAGAAAAGAAAAATAAAAAAATATTGTGTCCACTTTATGTGCTGGTAGTATTACACCCGTTCATACCCTTTATTCCAATTATTGTAAAATTGTATATAAAAAAAATTGCATTATTTAATCATTGCTTGTATAAAAAAAAAGTTTTACACCATTCGTTTTATGCCTCGTTTTGAACTTCTTCAACTTAAAATTTTTTAATTTGATACAGATTTTTATCTCTTTATTGCATTTTTCAAGCCTTTTATGATTAATAATTAGCAAAACAAAGGCTATTTCAAAATTATTTTTTGGTTTTCTATAAAATTAATTTAGATGGGTCTATAAAAATGTGATATAATTTCTAAATAACCGGACAATTTGTAGTAAATATTTTAGTTTTTCCATAAAAAGAAAATAAATTTACCAACAACTATTCAAAAAATATTATGACTTAATATATTGACAACTAGTATAATAGGTTATATGGTAGAATAAGATTATCATAACATATGAAAAATATTTTAAAAAATACTCAACATAACGTAGATGCTTGTGTTCAAATATTTTTAATAATCAGTATTACCATGTCAAAGAAAAATTTAAAAGAAATTATGGACGTTCAAAGTTCAAGTTTTACCAATTGCAAGTGCAACAGTTTTCCCTAACTATTAGTGTAATAATATTGAGTTATTATTATTATTATTAAGGAAAATAAAAATATCACTTAATTTATATGATATGATATGATATTTTATTTTTTATTTCACTAAATGGATAGATAATCTTAAAATATAATAATAAAGTGTTAATAAATAATAATTGATTTATTTTACAAAATCAATTACAGATAAAATATTTTTCATATGATAAGATTTTTGTAAAGATAATTTATATATTTTTTAATAAATATAATTGAATTAGTGTAAAATACATTTTAGTAGAAGTTGGAAATATATAAACAATCTAATTTAGAAATAAATATTTAATTTAATAGATAAAGTTAAACTAAGAATTTTGATAGATTTTAAACACTGTTATATTTTTTTGCCGAATTAAACAAAACTCATCATTATCATTTATATTACAAATATGCCATAATAACCATGAGTCGTTAGATCAAAACATAAATATCGATATTAAGTCCTAGCCACTAGTTGAGAACATAAAGAGCCCTGTTATATTAGGACTGATTTGATTTATTAATAGACTGGCTAATGCCCGTGCCTACGGCACGATTTGATTGGGCCTATATGTAATTTGTAACACTATCAAAAATCATATTTATTGCAATTTTTTATATATCTATAACTACTTGTAATTTTAATTTGTTTTTTATCTGAGTTCTTATTTCAAATTGGTTATTTCTCGGAGAAAATAACATTAACCTGAGAAAATAGTAGTATGCTCTTAATTTGAAAGAAAGAAGAATTAATTTTTTTCACTACAACATTAATTTTAATTTTTAATATTAATCAAATTAAAAAATATATAATTATATATCTATTATTCAAATAGGGGTAGAGTAAATTAAGTCCATTTAATTGCATTTCCGTTACAATTATGGATGATAAATGGATTGGTTCGACGGGTTTTCGACTAAACAAACCCAATATAGGGTGGACTATTTCTTTTTTCTTTTATAATCCAGAAAAGTACGCCTAAATGGTTTAAGTTCGAATTCATAAAATTTTTGTCCATTTGACTCAGCTACACTGGAATATAACATTTTTTCTTTAAATATTATTATAATACAATATAATTACAACATGCGAGGAGGGAAAGAGTGAGTTGAAGTCTATACATATGGTATAATCAACATGATAGATTTTAATTTATATTTTTAAATAAATATGCTTTTAATCAAGTTTAGTTTTAAGTAATCATATTTTTAAATATATCGAGTTCAAATTTGCAAACCCTAAACTCGACTATTGATTCCCTATAAATAATGGAAATCTTAACATCCATTATTAAAATTTAGAAATTATTGATCATATATAGGATAAGCGTATGCCAAGAGAATAACTAAGTAAGTTTAAATTAATATGTTTACATTTAGATCAACATAATATTTAAAAAATAGAATTAGTTTCCCAAGAAAATAAACTATTATTAATCTATTTTGAAAATAATAATAATAAATATAATATCAGATATGCTCTAAGTTTTTGATACACCCTTATCACCTACCATTAACTTATTTTTATTTTTTTATCCTTTCTCACAACTAATTATATTTTATTCTTCAAATAAATTGTTATTTTATATAAGTGAGTTCTAAATTTTTTTAATGATTAACAATGTAGTTATCAATGTATATATAACATGATACCCTTTGTATTTGTTTTTTAAAAATAAAGGGGTGTAGAAAATTAAAATTCCTACATTTAAAAAATTAATTTTTACTATTTATAATAGAAGAGAAAGTATAAATAATTTTGATCAATTGAAACTTACATTAAATTTTATGTAACTAAATGTTAAAATAATAATAAATAATTGACATTGGAAGTAAAATCTACTCATATATGCCTAATAATCGAATAAAGGTATGAAAAAATATAACTAAAGAAGACATTTTAGTGATAAAACTACTCGTACATGCCTAATATCCTAAAAAAATTGAATTATAATTTTAATTTAAGGTATTCAATTTTTTTTCTTTTACTTATTAAGATTTTAAACACTTTAATGGTAATTAGTTAATTAATAAATGTTTGTTTAGTTATCACAAAAATATACTACATAAATCAAAATTAATTATAATATGAATATTTATTTAGTTTATCACATAAATTAAAATTAATTAGAAGATAAATACAAATTAGTTATCACATAAATATGTGAACCATCGGATTAAAATACAAAGATTCAAACTAAATGTCAGCTATCAGTTGAGAATATAAGTTAAGAGAATATTTAAGTCGTTGGATTAAAACATAAAGGCTCAAATTAATCTGACCCACGACTTAAGAACATAAGTTTAGAGAATACCATAATATTAGGACTGGCTTGATTTATTAATAAATTAGCCAATACCCGTGCTTACAACACGATTCAATTGTGCCTATATGTAATTAGTGACATTATCGAAAAATATTTATTTTAATATTTTTTTATTTGAGTTCTTATTTAAAATTTGCTATTTCTCAAAGACATTAATTTTAACATTAACCTGAAAAAGTGGTAGTATACTCTTAATTTGAGAGCAAAAGAAATTAATTTTTTTCCCTGCGGCACTAATTTTATTTTCTAACCTTAATCAAATTTTAAAAATATAATTGTATGCCTATTATTCAAATAGTGGTAGAGTAAATTAAGCCTGTATAGTTGCATTTCGATTACAATTAAGGATGAGAAATGGACTTATTCGACAGATTTTCGACTAAATAAATCTAATATAGGGTGGACTCTTTCTTTTTTCTTTTATAATTCAGAAAAGTATGGGTTCTAAATGACTTAAGTTCAAATTCATATAAATTGTGTCCATTTAACTCGATTCCATTGAAATATAACATTTTTTCTTTAAATATTCTTATGATACATTATAATTATAACATGCGTGGAAGTTTAAAAGGAGTTGAGGTTTATACATATAATATAGTAAATACGATAGATTTTAATTATTTTTTTAAATAAATATCGTTTTAGCCGAGTTTAGTTTCAAGTAATCATATTTTTGGATATATCGATTTCAAATTTGACAAAACCCTAAACTATATTATTGATTCCCTATAAATAATGTTAATCCCAACATCCATTTATATATTTTCATTAGTACCTTTTGGATTATTAAAATTCAGAAATTATTGATCACATATAAGATAAGCGTACGCGAAGAGAATAACCAAGTAAGTTTAAATTAATATGTTTACATTTAGATCAACATAATATTTAGAAATTAGAATTAGTTTTCGTAGAAAATAAAGTATTATTAATCTATTTTGAGAAAATAATAAATATAATATTAGATGTGTTCTAAGTTTTGGATACACCCTTATCACTCACAATTAACTTTTTTTTTTATCCTTTCTCACAATTAATTGTATTTTATTCTTCAAATAAATTATTATTGTAAATAAGTGAGTTCTAAATTTTTTTAATGATAACAATGTTGTTGTTAATAATATAATGCCTTTGTATTTGTTTTTAGAAATAAAGGGGTGTTGAAAATTAAAATTCCTACATTTGGAAAATTAATTTTTTACTATTTATAATAAGAAAAATATAAATAATTTTTAGAAAGTATAAATAATTTTGAGCAATTAAAATTTACATTGAATTTTATATAACTAAACGTTAAACTATTAATAAATAATTGATATTTATAGTAAAATCTACTCATACATGCCTGGTATTCAAATAAAGATACGAAAAAATATAACTAAAGAAGACATTTTAGTAATAAAACTAATCATACATGCCTAATAATATAAAAAAAACTGAATTCTAATTTTAGTTTAAGGTATTCAAATTTATTTATTTTTTTACTTATTAAAGTTATAAACTCTTTAATAGTGATTATAATAAATATTTGTTTAGTTATCATATAACTATATTACATAAATCAAAATTAATTATGATATAATTATTTATTTAGTTTATCACATAAATGAAAATTAATTATGAGATAAATACATATAAAAATTAATTATGAGATAAATACATATTTAATTATCACAGAAATATATGAACCGTCAGATTAAAACACAAAGACTCAAACTAAATCTCAGTTACCAGTTAAGAACATAAGTTAAGACAATCTCTAAGCTGTTAAATTAAAACATAAAGGTTCAAATTAAATATAAACCACCACTTAAGAATATAAGTTTAGAAAGTTCCATAATATTAAAACTCACCTGATTTATTAATAAATAATAAAGTGTTGACACATAATAACTGGTTTATTTAACAAAATCAATTATAGATAAATATTTCTCATATGATACGATTTTTGTAAAGATAATTTACATTTTTTTGATATATATAATTGAATTAGTGTAAAATACATTTTAGTAGGAGTTGTAAATATATAAACAGTTTAATTTTAGAAATAAATATTTAATTTAATGGATGAAGTTAAGTTATGAATTTTAGTAGGTTTTAAATACTATTATATTTTGTTGGTGATTCAAACAAAAGCCATCATTATCATTTATATTACAAATATTACATGATAATCCAGAGTTGTTAGATCAAAACATAAATATTGTTATAAATTAATTAATTAAGAGATACATATGAGCCATTGGATTAAAACATAAAAGCTGAAGTTAAATTTTAGCCACCAGTTGGAAAGATAAGTGAAGGTTATTTATGAGCCGTCAGATTAAAACATAAAGATTCAAATTAAATCTTAGCCACCAGTTGGGAACATAAACATAAAGAGTCCTATCATTTTAGGACTGACCTGATTTATTAATAGATAATAAAGTGTTAACACATAATAACTGGTTTATTTAACAAAATCAATTATAGATAAATATTTCTCATATGATACGATTTTTGTAAAGATAATTTACATTTTTTTGATATATATAATCGAATTAGTGTAAAATACATTTTAGTAGGAGTTGCAAATATATAAACAGTTTAATTTTAGAAATAAATATTTAATTTAATGGATGAAGTTAAGTTATGAATTTTAGTAGGTTTTAAATACTATTATATTTTGTTGGCGATTCAAACAAAAGCCATCATTATCATTTATATTACAAATATTACATGATAATCCAGAGTTGTTAGATCAAAACATAAATATTGTTATAAATTAATTAATTAAGAGATACATATGAGCCATTGGATTAAAACATAAAAGCTGAAGTTAAATTTTAGCCACCAGTTGGAAAGATAAGTGAAGGTTATTTATGAGCCGTCAGATTAAAACATAAAGATTCAAATTAAATCTTAGCCACCAGTTGGGAACATAAACATAAAGAGTCCTATCATTTTAGGATTGACCTGATTTATTAATAGATTTTTAATTCACTAAATAGATTGATAATCTTAAAATATAATCATATAATAAAATGTTAACAAATTAATAACTAATTTATTGCACAAAAATCTAATCTTAGAAATAAATATTTAATTGAATGGATAAGTTAAACTAAGAATTTTGATAGGTTTTGAACATTATTATATTTTGTTGGCGAATTAAACAAAACTCATCATTATCATTTATATTATAAATATGCCATGATAAACTAGAGTCGTTAGATGAAAACATAAACATCGATATTAAATCTTGGCCACCAGTTGTGAACATAAAGAGTCTTGATATATCAGGATTGACCTGATTTATTAATATACTAGTCAATGCCCGTGCCTATGGCACGATTCAATTGTGCCACTATATAATTGGTCACACTATCTAAAATTATTTTTATTACTACCTTTTTTCATATCTATAATTACTCATGATTTAAAAAAAAATTATCTCATATTAAGAGTTCTTAATCTAATTTTGTTATTTTTCAAAGAAAATAATTTTAACATTATCCTAAAAAAGTAGTAGTATACTTTTAATTTGAATAAGAGGAATTAAATTTTTGCATACAGCACTAATTTTAATTTTTAATCTTAACCAAAATTTAAAAATATAATTGTATGCATATTATTCAAATAGTGGTAGAGTAAATTAAATCTCACTAATTGCACATCCAGTACAATTAAGGATGAGAAATGGCCTAATTCGACGGGTTTTCGACTAAGCAAACTCCAATATAGGGTGGACTCTTTCTTTTTTATTTTATAATCTAGAAAAGTATGGGTGTTAAATAGCTTAAGTTCGAGTTCACGTAAATTTTGTCCATTTGTCTCAACTCTACTGAAATATAACATTTTTTTTAAAATACCATTATGATACAATCTAATTACAACTTGTAAGAAGGAAAATAGTGAGTTGAGATTTATACGTATAGTATAGTAAACTGGTTAGATATTTTTTTTTAAATAAATATACTTTTCGTCAAGTTTAGTTTTAATCATATTTTTAGATATATCGAATTCGAATTTGGTGAAACCCTAAACTCAACTATTGATCCCTTAAAGTCAATTCCAACATAATCCATTTATATATTTTCATTAGTACCTTTTGGATTTTTCAAATTTAGAAATTAATAATCATATATTGAATAAACGTATGCCAAGACAATAATCAAGTAGGTTTAAATTAATATATTTAAATTGATATGTTTATATTTAGATCAACATAATATTTCAAAATTATAATTAATTTTCAGAGAATATGTAACCATCTGGGTTCTCCCCTAAAATGGCCAGCTTAAACTGTAAATTAGATTCATTGCACACACATATATACCAATATATATCAAGGACCTTCCCATTACACTACCGATGTGGGATATTTTAGGTCATCACAATCTCCGCCTATTAAATCCCTTACGTTATCGTCAAGTCAGGGTCACACACAAAGGCTTGCCATTAGCCGAATAAACCCAACCCACAATATCAGCACCTCACGTGATAGTGGTCCTGGGTCCACTCTGATAGCATATGTAACCACTCGGATTTTTTCCCAAAATGGTTAGCCTAAGTTGTGATTTAGGGTCATTGTTCACACATATATACCAAGGATTTTCCCCTTATACTATCAATGTAGGTTATTTTGGATCGTTACAATCTCCCCTGTTAGATAGCCGCATTTAGTTATTGCGGCTTGCCGTCAACAGCACAAATTCGACCCACAATATCAGCATGTCATGTGGTTGTAATCCAGGGTTCCCCCCAAAATGGTTATCTCAAGTTGTAAGTTAAGTTCATTACATTTACATATATATCTAGGAACTTTTTATTACACTACCGATGTGAAATATTTTGGATCGTTACAATCTCTCCTCGATAAATCCGTGATGTCCTCGTTAGGCCGGGCACAGACCCGACTTGCAATATCAACACGTCACGTGATACCATATGTAACCATTCGAGTTATTTATCAAAATGGATAGCTCAAGTTGTAAGTTAGGTTAATTACACCCACATATATACTATGGAACTTTCCATTATACTATCAATTTGAGATATTTTGGGTTGTTACAGAAAAAAAAAACTATTATTATTTTATTTTAAAAAAATAATAAACATAAAACTTGATATGCTCTAAGTTTTAGATATGTTATCACTTACAATTAACTTTTTTATTTTGTATTTTTTATCCTTTCTTATAATTAATTATATTTTCTTCGTCAAATAAATTGACATTGTAAATATCACTACTTTAATCCTAAGAGATAAAAAATAAATTCGCGAGTTCTAAATTTTTTAATGGTTAAAAATGAAGTTGTTAATGTATATATGATATTATGCCCTTCGTATTTTTTTTAGTAATGAAGGGGTGTTAAAAATTAAAATTCTTACATTCAGAAAATTAATTTGTACAATTTATAATAAGAAAATATAATTAAATTTGAGAACGTATAAATAATTTTGAGCAATCAAAATTTACATTGAATTTAATATAACTAAATGTTAAAATATTAATAAATAATTGATATTGATAGTAAAAACTACTCATACATGTCTAATATTGATAGTAGGGGACACAATTTTATTAGATATTTTTGGACATCACCACGGGGATCGTCAAGACTCCAAAAAGATGGCTCTCATTCACTTGATATATGGGTTTGTTTGAGTTCAACATGCTATATTTACATGAACCTAAGTTGAATATAACCCAAATTGTATTTATGTTTAGAATGTACCCCTACTTACCACAATTAAAAAAATAAAAAATATTAGGCTTTAGGGTCATGGTTGGTCAAAAATTTATTGAGATGGATATTTTGTCATCTTAAATCCTGATTGCTATTATTAACATAATTTTATTTGTTATCGAACCAAATTTATAGGTTTTTTTAAAGTAACAAAATTTATAGTTTATTAATTATGCTTAAGGAAGATAAATTTCTTTAACATAATTCTTTTTGCTTTCGCAATAATATTAATCTATTTTTGCATATACAATTTGTAAACTTTAAAAAATAAAATCATTAATAAATCAATGTCCCTAGAAAAATGAACTTTAAATATTGTTAAATTAAAATTTATTATATTTTAAAGTTTTAGAAAAAAAGTTGGAGAGAGAGAAAGCTGACGTGATAGTGCAAATAAGACATAAATATGCACTATTATTACTCGACATATTCTTTTATAGATAATCTATATGTTAAATAATATGGAGATGTTAAAAATATAGAAAAACCTGAATTTATAATTAAACAAAATAGGAATATATAGTAGTACTAGAGATGCTATTATATAAATAATTTACATGTTAAATAATCTAAAAAATATTGGAGATATAAAAAAAGGCTAATTTAGAAATAAATATTTAATGGCTAGAAAGATACAATTAGAATTTTCATAGGTTTTAAACTATTTAAATCTTTAATATAATTAATTAACTAAATACCTATTATTATCATCAATATTACCAACATGCCTTAAGAATCCTAAAACATTGGATTGAAAGATAAACATCCACATTAAATTTGAGCCACCAGTTGAGAATATAAACATAAAAGGGTCCTGCTATATTAGGACTGGCCTGATTATTAATAGATTATATGATAATTATTATTATTATTATTATTATTATTATTATTATTATTACTATAGTGAAGTAAAGAAATAAAAAAAATTATGTATTATTTAGTATTACAATTAGAAAATTAGATCTCGGTTTTCAATTATAATGATAAATTAAATCACTGTTTATGTATTTGTTAATAAAACAATCCAGAATTTAAATAAGTTTGAAAGATTGCAATATTTAATAATAAACTAATTAAATACACAATTATTGTTATGATTAACGAATAAAGATATAACATAAGAATTTGTAAAGGCTTCAAATACTTCATATCAACTAATAAAATAATTATGTAGTCATAACATTGTAATTATCAGTACGCCATCACAATTCTAAGTCGTCGGATTAAAACATAAAGGCTCAAATTAAATTTGAACCACCAGTTAGGAACATAAGTTAGGAGAGTTCTATCATATTAGGACTGACCTGATTTATTAATATATATATATAAAAGAAAGACATAAAATACAAGAAAAGCTAGAGATTATCGGTGGATTTTTCTCTTTTAGAATAAAACTTGTATTGGAAATGTGTTGAAGAGCCCCTCTTAATAATAATATGGAAAATAATAAAAATAATTGATTTGTGTTAGAAGTCAGAAAATAAGTTAGCATGTGACGAGTTACTTTCTATCTAAAAAATAAGTTGAGGCATATGGTGAGATGCTTTTCATTTCTTCTTATTTTTTATGAAATTTTTTTTCTTCACCTCCAGAGAAAATGTCTTCATGAAAAAAGTTAAGAAGTAATAGTTAATCTCATTACACGATTCAATTAAAATTTTAAATTGTCACACAAATAAATTAATATTTTTATAATTCTTCTTATAGGTTATAATCCACCCATTTGTGGTGCTTGTGTGCTCACCTTTTTTTGTGATATTTGTAGATTTGCCTAAAAATAAAAATCTAGTATTATTAAATTACCACTTGTTTCAAAAAAAAATAAAAATTCCATACTTGTCCATTTATTGTCTACATGACTTAGAACAATTTTGAGTTTCTTTTTGCTTGGGCTATATAGTTTCGGTTTCTTTACAACCCCTTCCCACAAGGTTTGGGCTTTTATTTAGATAAAATGAGATTAGAACTCGGTACTAATCTCATTACCAATTTAGGATAGCAGCAAACTCACCCACTTCAAGTTAATCAAGCTCAATCTTTGCTGGATCTTACATAATCAATTGTGTAACACTCGTTTAACCAAATTTTCTTTTTATAATTTCACTTTCTAATACTCCTTTAAAAAAGAGAGTTAACTATTATATTGACACACCAATTTTATTTATTTTTTAATGGTTAAAACATTAAACTAGACCTGGGGTGCTTCCCGAGTATTTAATTTAAAGGGCTGGTGTCCAACCCCGTGGTCTTGATTTCAAGTCCTCCTCCCTCCCCTTTGCTCTTTCCCTTCATGGTTTGAACAATTGGGTCTATAATCGCCATGCAATAGTGCATATCAAAAATAATTAACATATCAAAATCACATAAACCCAAATTATTTACCCTATTAATTAACAACCCTTTTCTTCATTATCATTACATCATTTATCCAAATCATCATCCTTCCCCACCATCACCACCATTCAAATCATCATCCATCTTCAAAAGAAGTAAGATACATATATTTTTTTTGTTATTTCTTTATGTTTCATTTCATTCCTAAATTATTTGATACAAACAAATGCGAAAAAAATAAGAAAATAGAAACATAGCATGAAGAATGTTTACTCGATTCCTAAGAACCGAGTGGTGTTCATCATACTTGGCTCAAAAGAATCGAGCAAAGCACATGTCACTCGGTTCTAAAGAACCGAGTGGAATTGAAAAAATGACCAAAAACTTAACCCGGTGATAAACAATCGAGTGCATGGCCTTAGTCTCGGTGACAAACAACTGAACAACATGTCCTTAATTCGGTTACAAGTAACTGGGTATATTTTCAAACTTGGTTATCCATGGCATACATCTTTAAAACAATTAATCAAATAAATTTAAAAAGTTAAGCTTCTATAAACATTTTTCAATACTATTTAAACTAGTAAATTAAACAAATTTAAGGTTCATAAATAAGTAATCAAGTACATTTAAAGAGAAGAAAATGCGTAGAAGAAAAGATTTGTATAAGAAGAAGTTTGACTTTGCCCATTCCTGCCAAATTCATAGTACCGAGCAAGATGAGTGATTGAGCCAAAATAGGAGTTTTTTGTATGAATGGGGTTCTTTTAGAACTTATTTTGGTAAATAGGGTTCTTTTAATCTTATTTAGTCAAATAGGGTAGTTTTGACTAGGGACCACGTGGACCACTTGTAATTACAAGTTCTTACCCTAGTATTTCTTAGATTAATTCTGTCTATTCTTATTGTTTTAAAATAAAGGATCTAGTCCGACCAGTCTATGTCGTCTATGTCTGTATTTCTGTTATCGTCTGTATTAAAATTATCAGACGGGTCTTCTGCTGGTGAATCACTATCTGGTTCACTTGGTGAACTTAGTGGGGGAGGAAGTCTAAGGATTTCACTCCAGCTTAATCCGTATGGACACTGATGGAGCTGTGAGGCTGTCAGTGGCCTCCACGGAAAGTCTATTGAGTCTAAGGCTTCTAGCCTATAGTCTGGAATATTCCAATTTATATCGTATACAATATCTCTAACGGGAGTTAAGATATTATTTTCTATAAAGGAGTCTAATTCTTGGCCTCCGTAATTGGATAACAACTGTCTGTAAGCATGTAAATTATACGTACTAGCTGTCTCTATAAATCTGAGACGTCTGATTCCTCCGTTTTCACGTAGAAATTATGCAGTCTCTGCAAGTCTTCTTATTTGCACAAACTTTAGTTTTTCTAAAGTTTCTTGCAGTACACGTCTAAGATCGTGTATTCCTCCGGTAACGTCTACAAGAGCGTTATCCCGTCCTTAAGGAAGGTCTCTTCGAGGATTATTTACTTCCTCTTCGTCTATATTTTCAACAACGCTTGGATATAATTATCCGTAACGTTTTCTAAGTCTGGGAGTTTTCTTACTTCTCTAAATACCCACTTGCAAACGTGGTGTAAATAGGGAAAGGTTCCTCCGGATCTGAAGTGTGCTGTACGCATTAGTTTTTGTTCTTCTGGGTTTATTAGACCCAACCTTAGTATAGGTTGGGTACTTCTAATGTCTGTCTGGTTTACGAAGTTTTCGTAATCACGGTCTATATTGCTCATAAATTAATTATGTGATGTTTGTCTGTGTTTTAAATATTTAGCTAGCAATAAGTACTCACAAATAATTTAAACAATAATATACCCGAATAAGATGTCTGGTCCACCTTACTTCCGATCGCCTTTCTTGCCTTCTTTTTCCGTCTGTAGTTTGTTCTGTCTTGTCTGCGTTTGTTCTCACTATTATCCACCTGTAAAGGATCAGTCGTTCATTTCCTGCCTACGCCTCAACGCCTAACGCACCCTTGCTAACGGCTTCACGGCTACGGCACCTGCCAGCAACAACCTCAAAACCGGCCACTCACCGATCTTGTATGAATCAGAGAGAAGGATTCTTACGGGGAACCCGCAAATAGACAGGTCTATTTTTTTGGAAAAATTAAATAGAACTCGGAGATCAATGAAAGTTGTATTGAAGGAGAAACATAATCTTTATTCAAGAAATATTATTATTACAAACTACTTGCTATCCTTTTTGCTAACTAAAGGAAGCTTTACTCACTCACGCTCTCTAAGATAACTCTCTAAGCCGAGAATGAAAAAACCTCTCTAACTTTGAAAACTCGTACTTACAAATGAATCCTAACTCTCCTTATATATAAGAGGTACAGACTCTCTAACCTGCTACCGGAGGCTAAAAGTTATTCGGTTAAAGAAGCATACCCTATAGCTTTAAACACTTTTCGGTGAGTAGTGAGTGAAGGGGGCTGCCGACACTCTAAACAGACAATCACACACATAATAATACACATCAGGTGCTGCTTTCATGGGCCCCATCGTCATGTGTATGCATAATATTGTGACAGACTTTTACAAAGCAAAAGTAAAATTTACAATACCAAAGTAAAATTACAGCTTTAAAAGATTCGTCTGGTATGTCTTAATAATTACAAGTCTTAGAGTCGTCATTGCTTACGTTTTTATAAGCTGATGTCTCTGGGTCGTCATTGCTTACGATACTGCATAAGCTGATGTCTCATTCGCGTCACTGGTCGTCAACTGTCACCTTGATATAGTCGGTTGGGCTGGATGCCCTGCTAGTGATACCCTGTTGGTATGCTTGGGTGGATCCTTTAATGGTGCTCCAGTATTCTTCTATGTTGGCAACATTGAAGGTGGTTGCTGGTATTATTACCTCTGTGCCTTTGGTCTGTCCTCTAGTCATCTTCCCTCCGAAGGGTTCTTGTGCTTGGATGATTAGATTTTCTTCTTGGCACGCTGTGTACCATTTTTCTTCGCTTAAAAGTTCTTCCATGATCCTTAGGATTCCCAAGGACCTGTTAACCTTTAAGGCTATGGGATTATGTCTTCCTTCGATGGGCTCTATTTCTGCTGAACAGAGTCCTTCTACGTCTAAGCATGGTTCTTCTGAGAACCGAATGAGCTGGAATCCCCCAATCTCGTGGTTGAACCCGGCTTCGGGTCCAATAGAATAACTTCTCAAATAAAAGGGAAGGTATTTTTTAACTGTCTTGATGTAATTGGCTACTTTTTCGCCAAAACAGTCTGCGTCTGTAGTGCCTTGCACTAAAATTTGTCCAATGAGTCCTTGGCTAGCCAGGAGCTCTACTGGAATGTCTGTCTCTCCCCAAATGTTTATTTGAGGTATCTCTTCACAGAATCCTTTGATGAACGAGGCATGACCTGGAATTGTTCTGTTGAAAAGATAATTACCCATTTCCTTTAGGGTTTCAGCAATGTCTGAGTCTAGGTCCATCGTTTCATTATTTTCTACCTCTCGTTGCTTTCTCAACGGGTAAAAAGATTGATGAAGAACCTCTTTTTCTCGTAAACAAGTTCTTTTTTCTTGTTTTCTTTTGGTGGCGCCGCTTGACCTGTGGCTCTGGCATAGGTCATTTCTTGGAGTCTAGGCGCTTCCATTAAATTTCTGGGAGGAGCTGGATTTATCTGGGAGATAGCAATCCACTGCATCCTCATAAATCTGGCTGTAGCAACCAAATTTTGTCTGAACTCTATTTTGAGGTTATTGGAATGGTTCCACCATAGAGCGTTTATGAGAGTGAGAGTTTCTTTAGTAAATTCTCTTCTGAATTTAACTAAGTCTGGAAACCTCTGGTCTAGTCTGTATTCGGGGAAGAACATTCCTTCGATTATCTTATTTTGCCTGCAAATTTCTTCACTCCTTTTCCCTGGGAGAATGAGTATTTCATCTAGGTTCTATAGAATGGGTCTAGGCATCTTCAACTTGCTTCTTTCGCTAGCTTGAGTCTGAGGGTCATATGCACCCTATAAGTATCTGGCGACTTCAACCTGATCAATAAATCGAGTTTTTCTGCTGGAGCTTCCTCCTGTCTCCATTGGTCTAGTCTGTTTATCTGTAGATAACATAAAACAGATTATTAGATTTTTGGCAAATACAGGTTCTCTTGAAATAATATCAGGAACTGTATTCTTTTTTCCCTTAATATGAATTATGCTAAAATCATAATCACTAAGAGATTATTGCCATTTAATTAGTCTATTAGTCTTTTGATTTATTCATATTTAGGTCTCTAAATCCGACAGCATAGCTGGAGTTTGTATACACTGTAAAGTGTTTCGGTCTTAAAAAGAGCATATACTTCTCTATTGTTCTAACAATAGCGAGAACTTCTTTCTCGTGGGTTGTGTATTTAGTTTCAAGATTAGTAAATGTCCCTGAGCTATATTTACACAACATTTTCTTCTTAGTCTGATAATCTAAAGCATAGTAGATTGTGCCCCAGTGTTTGCCTGAAGCATCAGTTTCTACTATGAAGATGTCCTCTGCATTGGGCATCTTTAATCCAGGGATATTTTTGACTTCTTCTTTTAATTTAGTCATTATATCCATGTCGTTTTTTGTCCAATTAAATGGATTAGTCTTTTCAGTTCTTTTTAATTTAGCGGTAAAACTTCTCCTTTTTCCGGCTAAATCTTTAAGGTAATCTGTGGCACAATTAAGCAATCCAAGAAAGCTTTGTAATTGTTTTTTTTATCATTGATTATGTCTGGAAAGTCTAAAATCTTTTTGGTAATATGGTCTAGAGGAGATATTTTTCCATTTCTAATATGGATTCCTATAAAGTCTATTTCTTCTTGAAATAGAAGCATATTTTTATGAGAGATAATAATTCCGTGATTATCAAATTCGGCTATTATTATTCTAAGATGTTCTATGTGATCTTTTTCTGTATGACTTGCTATTAATACATCATCAATGTATACTAAGCAAAATTCTGAATACTTTCTAAAAATGCCATATATCATTCTCTAAAAGACTTGTGGGGCATTTTTATATCCAAATGGCATGACTAGCCACTTATACTTTCCTTGCAGTACGTTAAAAGCCGTCCACGGTATGAAGTCTAGATGCAATTTGATTTGCAAGAAACTGGACTTACAATCAAATTTGCTAAATATCTTTCTATTTTCAATAAGACTAATAAGATTATTCTTATCTGGTATTTTGTATGAATCAAACTCATAATTCTTATTGAGAGCTCTATAGTCTAATACCATTCGTCTTTTTCCTCTTTTCTTTTCTGATTCATTTTTAACATAAAAGGCTAGGCTATTATGTCTACTAACGCTTTCTTGAATCATTCCACCCTTGAGTAGACTGTCTATCTCTATTTGGAATTCTTCTCTATCTCTCTGAGAATATCCTTTCTTATAGGTGCCTCCATTTATGGTGGCGTCTGGGTTTATGGGTATGATTTGGCAGTATGCCTTATCTTTTTCCCATTTCTCTATAGGATTTTCTCCAGTCGTAGGAATTGCTAATTCCTTGATCTTATCATTTTCTACTTCTA
This sequence comes from Lonicera japonica, assembly GCA_021464415.1. NCBI lineage: Eukaryota > Viridiplantae > Streptophyta > Magnoliopsida > Dipsacales > Caprifoliaceae > Lonicera > Lonicera japonica. Next base: position 10,233,923 of record CM038463.1, read on the forward strand.
AGGATCTAATGCCTATCTTTTTTCTTTTTCTCATTTCTTGTATTGCCAAGAGATGATGTTTAGTCTGATCAACAATTTCTTGCTGGATTAATGTTATCTGTTTATAACATTTCTTGTCTAGATAAGTGCATTTGTGTTTAAGAGGGGCAGTAATTTCCTCTATTTCACCACACTTAGCTGTAGAACTCTGAGGGGGGTCCCATGAAGGTTTAACTTGCATGAGGTCAAATACTCGGTCTTTAGATATGAGCATAGTTTGAGCGTCAAATTTGCTTATATGAGACAATTCTATTTTATCATCATATTGAGCAAATGGCTGAGTCTTACGAAGGAAATCATTTCCAATTAAAAGATTTCCTGTGAATTTACAAGGTGGATCCATGACATAAAATTCATGGGTAAATTCATTCTTTCCTATTTGAAAATAAATAGGAATAGTCTGTAATGGCAGTTCAAAATAATCGCCATTAGCAACTCGTCCGGAGATAAGTTGTTTGCTAGGTCTATAATACTCTTCTGGAAATGCATTTGCTTTGCAGATACTGGCAGTACAACCGGTATCTATTAACGCAGAGAGTAGTCTAGGGTAATCTGGATTAAGGATTTTTATTTCAATAAAGCTTATAAAAATTCCTTTAGCTTGGACTCTCAGATTATTCTGTTATCTGATTTCGATTCCTTTTAAGAGATTTGGAACATCAGGGATTGTCTGAGGAGGACATTCATCCATATTTCTTTTTCCCTCCTTTATCTTTCTAAGTCTATTTATATCAATTTCTTGATAGTATTTATCTATGTCTGTGTCTAGTATGTGATCATACTTATTTTCGTACATTGTACGAAATTCTTGTCTCCAACAGTCTTCATGGTAATGAAGTTTGCATGTAATGCATACCATGAATAACTCAAGTGATATTGTTGTAAAACAATAATCACAAGTGAAGTCTGCAAGGCTACATTTCATTTCGAATTTACACATATGGCTTGGATTCGTGTAGCATTGTGGTATTTTAACCATTCTTTCTGGTTGGGAAGGTCGCCATACATCAGTTAGATTACAGCAGTAAATGGCCTCTTCATAGTCTAGATAAATAACTTCTTATAATGGTTCGTCATCATCATCAATTATGGTGATAACAAAACATTCTTTGAATTATTCTTCTTCTTCTTCGGAAGAAGATTCAGTATCTGACTCGGTTGTGTATGCACTATACAAACTGGCATTGTCATCTACTTCGAAATCTGATAATTCGATATTATAGATGAGGTCTAAGTCTTTTGTGTCAACTTGGGTAAGCATGACTTCTACGAGTCTAACGCTAGGTTTTATTTCTTTGTTCTCCCTTTGAGAACAATTTCTAGCGAAATGTCCAGTCTTACCACACACCCAACATTCATTCTTTGAATTGTAGGTTGTTGGTTTCTTATCTTCGCCCTTTCTATAATTAGGCACTTTCTTTCTGGAGTCTGAATTCTTCTTGAAATATCTCATTCTAGGAAATAATTTCTTTCTCTTCTTTGGATTTCTAAAGTTAGTCGATTTTTTAAATTTATATTTTTTTATTAGGGTCTGTATTAATCGTAGCTTTGAAAGTCCGTTTCCAATGTTTCTTCTTATGGCTTTTGAAAGAACTTCTTCCATATCCCCATTGGATAGGAGCTATTTCTCTTTCATCTTTGATTGAAGGCATATTTTTAAATGTCTCCTTGATCAAAGCGTCTTGTGCTTTCTCGCGTCTTTTAGCTATAATGTAGTCTTTGGCAAAATTTATTCTTTCACCAAGAGTATCTTCTTTAGTATTATTAACTCCAGGACACTTTCTATATTCATTAATAAGAAGGTGTCCAATAGCTGGGAGTTTTCTAAAATACTCGTCTTTAAGATTTGTGGTGAACTCTTTTATCTGATAGTACAATGTTTCATAGTTATTACTATATTCATTGATTTTGTCTAAACTGCATATACTAAGTAATGATAACTTAGTTTTTGCTACGTCTACTTCTGATTCTTGAGCAAGGTGGCTTGCACCAATGAACTCAGCTGTAAAGAGTTGTATATACCCGTTTACAGTTCTTTGGTCTCTTGTCTCATTGAATCTGGCTAGCTTAGCTATGCTAGCTTCGTCTGTTATTATTCTCAAACTATCTAAATAGTTCTTTACAATTCCCTTTAGGGATTGTTCAGCATATCGTCTACATGATTCTGCATCCCAACTTTCGTTAGACGCAAAGCACATGTGCATATAATCTTGCCATTCTTTTAAGGCATTCTTCTTATCTTGTACATTATCCAAGTTTAGGTAGATACCTACTGGATTGATGGCTACTGAAGCCATATTCTTTGTACTTTGGAAGTCTATGGCTGTCGTGGGTAATCCCTTGACATAGTCTAGTTTAGTCTTAATAATACTGTCGCTATAAATAGGAATATTTATAGCAGCAGGAGTCTCAAATAGATTAAACCTACTTCTAGAGGTTTCACCTATTTTAGCATTGTCTCCTCCTGGGATTGCCGTAGCAACTGGAAACACTTGCTGTTCTTCATCTTTTTCTTGGAGTCTTAATTTTCTTAGGAGCTCTTTTGTGTCCCGAGAATTTTTTAAGTCTTTTATAATCTCACTAGATATCATCATATTGTATCTAGTTGATTTGCTTCTTTCAAGATTATTTTTGTATGTGTCTCTTTCTTGGTCTGTTAGGTCAGGTCCAAAATTTTGGATTATGGCTTTCTCATACAAAATATCATGATTGTCTATAGAATTTATGGGTCTATAATTCGGAGCATGTTGTAACATTCTAGCAGTGCTAGTAGTACTACATTCTCCTTCTGAAGGGTCATCCATTGCGGAATCTCCCATGTTTCTAAATCTTGATTCCTCTGTTCTAATGCTCTTTGCCTTGAACTTAGGAGGAGCAAACTGTATATTAATATTGCATGTGACATTATCTTGGGCAATATATAAAGGCTCATTCTGTACGGCCTTTGTCTCTTGGAATTCTGGCAATTGCCAGAGAGTCTTAGCATGTTCTTTCATAGGTCCAGTATTTCTTATAATATATGTATTATTAAAGTCTGAAGTATTCGTTCTAACAAGGATTTGTTCATTTACTCTTCCTTGTGGAATACCTGGTTGCATTCCTTCGAATGCTTTCTGGGAAAACTTAACACAGCTCTGATATTCTATGTTAATGTTTGTATCATGTAACACGTAATCTTCATAGCCTGTGGCATATAAGATCAACTTAAAGTGTTTAGCTGTTGGTATAGATACTATAAATGCCAGAGTGACATTGAAGTATTCTATATTGTCTGACATCTCTAATTGGGCTATTCCAACTAGGCTCTTTTGGAAATCTTTCCATTTTTTGTCAACTAAGCAACAAAGGATGTTAACTCCATTCTGCGGTCTATGCAGTCCTTGGATTCTTGCTTGGAAGAGTCCAAAGGTTAGGAATTGAAAGTTCCTGTCTGTTCCTCTTGATCTTAACCAATCTGGTTTAAAGATCTGAATTTCTGTATAATTCTTTTCGAGGATATGATTCCTACTACAATAAGTCATGTTGTAGCTAGGGGTCTTAGGGATAGCTCCTTCTCGGAACAAGTCTATGTATCTAACTGGAGGAAGCTGTCCATTATTTATGGATTCTTCTGCATATTTCCAGTCCATTTCTCCCAATTCCTTTCATTGAAGTGGGTGTGAAATATTTCTTTCTGTCCACCATGTTCTTATGCTAGAGGAAGAGTCTCTTACTCTTTGGATCATCATATTTTGATGTCCAATGCTAGGGGTGAGGCTAGCTACTTTCTTAGTCTCGTCTAATCCATAATTTCTGATTCTTCCTGTTGAAGATTCTTCTTTTATTATGACTGATGGAGTTTCTTTGAACTTGCAAGCGATCTTTTTCTTTTGTTCAATTTTCTTCTCAATTATATCTAATAATTCCGAATAATCATTTTGTCTTTTAATTTGACTAATAAGGGTTTCCTTAAGAGCCAACTAGTCTTTATACAATTTAATGTATAATTCTTCATTTACAGTCTTAGTATTCTCTTTTAGAGAACTATGAGCTGTTGCAATGTATTTTTTTAATTCATGCACATTCATATTCTCTGAGTCTTGTCTAGAAGCAATTTCTTCTATAAGTCTAGCATCTAAAGCCTTGAAACTTCTTTCAAGTTTATCGATATACATCAATATATGAGGTGTGTCTAAGTCTGCTTGACTTGTCTGACTAGGTTTTCCATAAATGGCTTGTATTCCATTCATGATTTCTTTTAACTGTCTTTCTACCTTATCTGAATTTTCTCTAAATTCGTTTATGGTAGCTTCTAGAGTCTTGAAATGGTTCTCCCATTTTCCGTCTAGATAATATGCTAAGTTTTGTTGAAACTTAACAAAATCATTATAGAAGGTTCTTAATCCTTCAGTCTTAGCTTGTAAATCATTTCTTAGATTTTGAGCAAAATTATACTCGCAATCTTGGGTAGCTACTATAGCTGTAGAAATGAAGTTTAGTCTATCTAGGATGCAGATTGTTGCTTTGTTAGCACCGTTGATTTCTGATTCAATGAATCTGCGAGAGAATCTTTCATCGCTCATCTTCTCTATTATCTTTCGATAAAAGTCTGATATATCTTGAGGAATGATTCCTCCTGGAACTTCTTTCTAGTCTGAGTTAACTATTTCCATTTTTTTATTTCTGGAATATAGTTGTGTAGTCTGGGTATAATCTTAGATTGCTCAGAGGATAACTTTTTGAGCTCAATGTCTAATTGGCGAATTTGTTTAGTTAATTCGTCGATTCTTGTCTCTAGAGAAGAATTTTGCTCTTTGCAAATACTCTTTGTTTCTCTAGTTGTATTGAGGATTTCTCTCAATGATGTAACAAAATCCAAGGGGATTTGTTGGTCTAAATTTTTAATAAGTCTAGTATTATTTTTGGTCTCTAAATCCAGAAGCTGGATATCTGATTTGATCTTTTAGAGATCAATATGAGTCTATTGTAAAACTAATAATAAATATTGATTTTGGTCTAATAAGCAATTTATTACTCCTGCAATAACTTGCTTGCTTTTTGAGTGTTTTAAAGGTATATGTTCTATATGTGAACAACCTTTAGTCTGAGTTGTTAAACACCCTTCTGCTTCGATATGGTGAATCGGAATTGGTTGGTAGTCTGGATTTGTTCCAAAAATAGAGGCGTAGATGCGAGGGAATATTCCCAAGGGCATCTATGTAAACAACGTCTATTGTTTGAAGTCTGTGAGGAAAGGAGTTTGGGATAACTCACTACCTCTGATACCAAAATGAGGGTTTTCGTTTCTTTCTAAAATCTGAGGGGTTACAACTTAATTTATAACCAAGTCTAAGGAGAAAAGTCCAATTTCTGAGATTGTCTAATAAAGACAAAAAGTCTAAAATACCTTATTTATACAAATAAGTAGAAAAGTCCCTTATTTTTACAAATAAGTTACAAAACCACCTTAGTCATAAAAAGAACTCCCAAAATAGTGTATGTTTTATACTTATTTAGGTGGCTCATTGTTCTTAATTATGATGCTAATTATCTAGAATTGTTGAGATTTACGTTTTAATCATTAAATTGATAATATGTTTGTTTCTAGTATTCCGTCCATCCCAATTTAATTGTCACATTTTGAAAAACTAAAAATTAAGGAGACATAATGATTACTCCAAGAAAAAATACTTATTTCCAAAAATATCCTTTACTTTTCTACTCATAAAAAAGGTGGCGGGACTCAAAATAAAAAAAGTGTGGGGAGCTTAAAGGGTAATATTGGAAATAAAAAAATTGTTATAATTAATAAGTAACATACTAAATGTGGAAGTGGACAACTATTTTGGGACATTTATAAATGAAATAATGGACAATTAAATTGGGACAGAGGGAGTACATTTTAATGATTAAATGCAAACTAGGAGCCAAAATCCCTAAAGTTAGCCATTACCGGGTAAATTCGAAGATGAATTGAGCTCTAGAACATAATCCAAAGCAAAATATGAGCCTAAGATAGATCAATCCCAAGCAAAGAATAACTTGTTAGACCATCTCCATTGGGATGGCTAAATAGCCAAATTTGGCTTTTTCATTGCCTTATTCGGTAAGGTAGACAGGTAAAAAGGTAGCTAAAAATGTAAACCAAAGCCAAACTTAATAGCTAACAAAATTTTAGCTTACACGATCAATGAAGAGTCGTTGCAAGTTAGAGCACTCTCACGACACATGATGTGTCGTGAGAGATGCTGAAGCTTTGGCCGATCAATGATGTGTCGTGCGACACATCATTCAAAATTCCTTGGCCGATATACCATATATTGTGGAAGATAAAAATTCCAAATTATGCTTCGAACGATAGATGATGTGTCTTGGGACACATCATTCAAATTTCTTCCCGTGGTACTCTTTTCACTATTTATAAGCAAGCTCCGGTGCGAGAAAATTTTATACCAGCAATCTTTCTTTAATAATCTTTCATTGTTTAACCAAGCTTTCTTCAATGCTATCTCAAAATTTAACCAAGCTTTGAATAAGTGTTCTTTCAAATATCTAAATGAGCTTTCTCTACTGCATTCTCATATTATTATTTCTAGTGTGTAGTTTATGAAAAAAAAAACTTTCATCCTTCATTCTACATATTGTAAGATTTTTATTTTCAAATAATTTATCTCTGTAATTTTTATATTGTCTAGATCTCGTGGAACAAATATGACAACATTTGAAGATGAAGCTCTTTGTCGAGCCTATATTCAAGTCAGTCTTGATTCGGTAATTAGTGCTAATCAAACTATTGAAAGATTATGGGAATCGATTGCGTTAATTTACCATGAGCAACCAGGTATCATATCTAAAAGAACTCCATGCTCTCTCCAATCGCGATATTCTGCAATTCATAAATGTGTAATGTTGTATTTATCAAAGTTATCACATGCAATGAGTAATCAAGGAAGCGGTACAAATGAAATGGGCTGGGTAAGGTTGCATTCTATCAAGGCTATTATTTTTGGTAATTGTATTTTCTTTGTAATTATTTTATAATATCCTTTTTTATTTTTTAATGCAGGTTAGAGAAGCTCGAGAGAGTTACCAAATTAGCCTACCTTTTTACCCTACCCACTAAAGATGGTCTTAGAAGTAAAATAAAAAGTTTTCGGATAAAGAATAACATCGCCTCGCACAAGCCCTTTGTTCTGGCTAATTATGGTACTAATCCATTAGAAATTTAAGAAAATCCCCAAACATAAGAGTTGTAGTGTATTAAGTTAGCTGCGTGTAGCCAAAAACCATACATCAATTAGAGTTCATAGCGCAAAGTTATCGCCAAAATATAAAAAGTGCAGCGAAAATTTAAACTAGGATTGATCGCCGCAGCATGATCGATTTTAGCCTTTAAAAAGCCCTAAACTATAATTCTGCTTCTGCTACAGCCCACACCTCAAAGCCACGGTTAACCCATAAATTAACTAGGGTCTATTCAAGGGATAAAAAAGGCTGAGTGAAAGAGATTTTAGGTCATATAGCAGTACACAGTGGAGAATGACGCAGAACGATCGACAACTTCTTGGGATAATTGCGATAGTTCAATCGTTGTTTTAATTTAGCTATTTCTTCCTAAATATCTTAGTAGCTTAATTTTTAGTGTGTGTTGAGAGAAAAGTTGTAATCAGAATCTGTACATTCTTCGAGCTTTTACGATTCGAATCTTAGATATAAATCGGTAAACCTTTTTTCTAATTTTTTTTTCCAATTAATCTTTGAATCTTATTAAATGCTCTTTAGTTTCTTGTTATGAATGCATGAATGAACTTTGCTACTGATTTGATTATATTCATATATGTATGAATTGATGGTTGTTTATGAATGAATTTATATTATATTGTTTCAAAACTAGGTAAATCTTCCATTTTTACTTGTTTTCGCATCTAATCTTAAATTCTCATAAAATGTTCTTACCGTTTATGTATGAATATCATGATCATGTTGTGAATCTGAATTTACAGAATTTATAATATTTATGATTTGTTTGGTTCAGTTTTTAGCAATTTATTTTCGGTTATCGATTAACCCTTGTTTTACCCTTTTTCGCCGTAAATCTTAATTTCTCGAAGTCAATTCTCAGTGTTTGATTTTTGAATGATAATTTTCACATACCTTTTGTTTTCAATGTCTTTTATATCTTGCATGTTCAATTCATCTATCTCCGGTTAAATTAGTACTTATGGGTTCATAGCGAATCAACGTGAAAATTACACTTGAATGTTATTCGATTGCGCGTTTGTCTTCTTTTTCCCAATGGTTAGAGATCATTTACCGATTTTGGGTGTTGACTTATCCTTGCATGCTTACAAATATGTTTTCATAAATTTTACACAAAATTTCATTCGAATAAGAACCGAAAAACACAAATTCATCAATTTTTGCACTTAAACCCTAATTAGGCTAATTTGAGGGCGGTCCATACTTTCTAATTAATTTAATTAGTCATCTAAATGAATTGGTTGTCTTAGGCACTGTTTTGATACAAAAATCCTTAAGTACCGAAAAATGGCCAATTTTGGCTTTTACTATATATTTTAAGTTAGATTTGCTTTAAATATAATACATATCGGAACTTGAGCATGTGTTTGGATACTAGTTTTTAGTAAAATTATAAAGACTTAGTTTGCTTTTGTCATTCACTAGCATTACTAGGTTTATGATCATTCTTTTAAATGTCAAAAGTCTCATTGCACCATCAAATTTTATCACTAGTTATTAGCCTATATGGTTCTTGTCACGCATGAATCATTATATGCCTTAGTTAGTAATAGAGCTCGATGGTAGGAAAGCCTAAGAGCTGAGATTTTAATGGAAATTCAAGCACAAATCGCAAGTCGGATTATCTAATTAGTCTAATTTTGTATTCATGAGTTACGAATAACCTTAACGTTTGTTTCTCATAGTTTTAGTTTAGTTCTATATATTGATTTTACATGATTGCACATTGTTCTAATTTCATTTATTGCTTTAATTTTACTTGCATGATCCCATAGTGCATTTTAGGAAGTCGTCTAGGTAGATAAATTGCGTTGTCGATTTTCTTTTCTTGCACCTTAAGAATAGATTGGCCTTACCCCTAGTTAGACAACTTAGGGTGTTAGTTTACTTCCCTTTTACCCAAACCTTTTTAATTATATTTTAATTATTTTGTTTTCTCTCCTTTTTGAAAGGAACATTCATAACTCAAAGAACTATACATCCTCCGTATAGATTTGACCTCGAACGTACTTAATATTTATTACTTGATTGACCACATGCACTTTGATATATTAACTCGCATTGTTTTTGCTACAAGCCAATGAGATATGAGTACTCCATAGTGTCGATTTCATTTGATTATAGTATTGATTGAGGAAGAAGAAGAAGATTGAAAATGAGATTTGTGGGGTGGAGTGATTTGATTTTTTTTTTGAATTGTATATATAGAGAGAGAGAGAGTGGAGTGGTGAGATTGGAGTGTTTTTTAAATTAAGATTAATTGATCTAAAAATGAAATGTAGAGTTTTAGAAGTGTTAGGAAGAAGAAAAGTGTGTTAGAATTAAATCACTTAAGTCATCATGTCAAATCATCAAGAACTAAATTAAAACAATAATTAAACCGCGTACCTGGATCCATAATAAGCACATGCGGAATACGAGGATCGATCACAAGAACAGCACGGATCGAGTGGGTACGTGGTCTTCCTCAACCAAATCGCCTTAGTGTCTTGATGGGAATTTTGGTTCTCTTCCAGATGGGGAGAAGGGAGCCGTATTTTGATTTGGTGTATTGGGGACCATAACCCTAATATCAACTTTATATACAAACTAATTAGAGTTCCCATTAAACCTTAATAAGCCCATATGAGGTATCTACACATTTGGCCCACATTTATTTAAGTAGTCTATGAGCTTAACAAAAAATTTAATTAGACCACTAAAAATTAGCCCATTAATTAAATAGCAAATATAATTGAAATATTATAATATGTTGCCCACATAAATTATAAAATATAAATTTTCTAACAATCTCCCACTTGGGCTACATATTACTCCGGAAACAATTATATCACTGAATTCTTTAAGCGCGCATCCGTATGCTATTTATCCTTAGACTTCTCCTTAAACAATCTGGTCTATCTCATGTACGAGTAATGGAACTACCGCAGCTTTTATCACAGTAAGGTCGTGACTAAACCACGATTATCACCATACAAATACACTTAATAACATAGATTAAATGTGGATGAATAGCATGAAAATTACATGCAATGTGATCTTAGACATGCCTATTTTCAACTGGCCCAACTTTAATGAGATCAACATTAATCATCCAAACTTTATGTTAAACCACAATGGAAGGAAATAAAACAAATATACAGAGTTAAGACGAAAATAAACCATCTTCTTTATTCTGCAGAAAATATGCGTCTAAATAAAAGAGCATCCATGATACAAACTCCCACTAAACCAGCACTTTATTAGATAACACAAAACCCTAATGAGCAATATACTCAAGAAATACCTTATGTGTTAAGCCTTTAGTGAACGGATCCGTAATCATGGAGTTTGTATTTATATGCTCTATAGACACAACAACTCTGAACTCCTTTTTTAACAACAAAAAACCTTAATATCTATGTGCTTTAGATTTTCGAAAAATTTCTGTTTTTGTTGAATATAGCAAAATCAATTATTGTCACAAAACATCTTTAATGATCTTTCGATACTATCTATAATTCGCAGCATAGAGACAAAATTGTGCATCTATATCCCATCTAAAAAATCGAAATCAGAATACCATATGATCTCCAACTGATCTAATTTTCGATACGTAAGTATATAATCCTTTTGTTGTCTTTAAATACCGTATAACCCTTTAATTGGCTGCTTTCTGAAGATATATTATAGGGTTACTTAAATATCTACCAAATATCTTTACTATGAACGCTAAACCCAAATGCGTACATACTTTATGATACATCAGACTCCCTAAAACTGATGCATAAGGAATCTTTTGCATCTCTTTCTTTTCAACTTTATTTTGGGGCACTTGTTGTGACATAAATTGTCTCCTTTAACAATGGGAGTATCTCCTAAATGACAATCTTTCATGCCAAATCTGGTAAGAATTCTTTCGATATATCTCTTTTGTGAAAACCCTAAGATACCCGACAATAATGTCGATGTATCTGTATTCCTAATACAAAAGAGATATTATCAACATAAAATACCAAGACTACTCCCACTGAACTTATGATATACATAATCATCAACCGAATTTACCTCAAAACCTTACGATATAATAACTTGATGAAATATGTAATACCATTGACGGAAAACTTCCTTATGGCCATAGATGGATTTCTTTAATTTAACTTATTCTTGAGATTGTTGAGTTTGCTATACATGAAGTTTTTTCAACATTGTCTTGATGATCCTTATTTGCATTTGAAATAGTGTCAAAAATTTGATCATAATCATTGTCAATAGCAGTACTTGAAATTTGAATAAATTCATTTTCAAAGACGATGTTTCTAACTTTATCTTCCCCCTCAAACTCAATAATCTCAAGAAATTTGGCATTTTCCGTCTTAATAAAGGATTTATTCAAGGGATCATAAAATTTATAATCTCTCGATCTTTCAGCGTATCTAACAAAGTAGCAACTTATAATATTGAGTCCAATTTCTTTTCTTTATAGCCTTACCACAGCTGGACAACCTATTTTAGCAACTGCTTTGATGTAACACTGCTTAAAAAATATGCTGCAGTCTTAAGTGGTTCTTCCTAGAGTCATCATGGTAGAGAATAATGATTAATCATGCTCCTTACCATATCCTTAAGCTTTTGTTTTATCTCTCAGCAACATTGTTCAAACTAGGTTTGCCTAGTATGGTGTACTGTGAGACGATTCTGCATTTCTCTAGGAATTTCACAAAAGTCCAGAACGTTGTTTACCTTATCCGTTATATCTACCGTAGTATTTACCACCACGGTCAGGTTTCACGGCCTTAACTTTATTGCCTAGCTGATTTTCAACTCCAACTATGAAAATCATAACTACGTTTAAGGATTGTAACTTCTCATTAATTGAATATAGGTACCCTTAATAATTGTCATGAACATAATAAAATGCTATTAACCATTCCAGAAGGCCGTATAGAACAGTTCATAGATATCCTCATGAATTAGTTCTTAGACAATTGAATTCCTTATGGCACCTAGTTTCCTTATGTTTGTCCATTCCCCCTTTACATATTAAATACAGATTTAAAATCTGTTAAATCAAGGAATTTCAAGAATTCCACAAGTCTCTTAGTTCTCTATTTAGAGATTTGTCCCAAATACTTGTGCCATAACATGAAAAAATTCTTATCAGATAATTTATACTTTGTATCACGTGAATCAATTTACAAGGTTTCATTACATGAGGTGATTGTATCCGTATATAAGTTATCAATTAAAGAAATAGTAGCAAAATATTTAAATCTTGAAAAAGACTTAACTTTATTATTTTCAAATGAACAATATTAACCATATTTGTCCAAATAAAAATAGAAATTATGTCTAAATGACAATACCATACAAGTCTCTCCCAAATTCAAAAGTAACTAATCTTTTAATAATAACTCAAAATTCCTTAAAACCTCAACTGTAACTGTTTCACCACTGCCCTGATAGATGAATTTTTTTAACATCAATTGGCTTTTGGCTCCACATATAACCTCTAAACACACTTTGGTGAATAGTGTCACCAAAATCTACTCACAAAGTAATCACATGTACATAAGTTAAACTAACTACCGAACAAATCATAATGAGAAGTATATCCTACTTTACACACCAAATGACGTATTTGAAACATTACTACGTCTATCCTTCTTGCAAAGTTAACTGATAAATTCTTTATCATGTTTCTTTTGCAATTACTATAGTATTATTCTAACTGCAGCTTCTTAATTTTTATCATTTATCCTTTCCTTTAGAAGTGTTTGCTAGATGAGTAACCAATGTCTTTTATCGCTAAATCTTTTATTCTCTTTGCACACTGTAAAATATGAACTCATTAAGAGATCATTAACTTATCCTTATGAGTATTGTAACTCATTATAAATTAATTGTATTGTGCGGGAAGAGAAATAAAGAACTTGATACACGAGCAAGTCATTAGACAGTCCTAACTTTAGTGCATTAATTTGAAAGCGATATCAGACATTTTCATAATGTACTTCCCTTATGTTCCTTTTTCTTATACCTTATTGAAACAAGACTAATCAGAAGGTTATTTGTTTCAGCCTTTTTGTTTTGGCAAAATATTTTTATAATTTCTTTAAGGAACTAAGTATCATTTTTCTCATAAAGCCCCAAAAATTCTTGGAATAGAAGCGTTCTATTTCTAATTCTTAAAATTTGTGCCGTTAAGCACCGATACCGAATTTATGTTGGTAGATATATAAAGCATAACTTAAAATTAAATAGAGAACAAATTATAAAAATTACAAACTTACAATTAATATAAATGTCACAACATATTAACAAATAATATATATGAATGACACAATTATCCAAATTATCAATAGTGGGTCCCCATCACAAGATACCTAGCACAACGTTGATATTTTGTCTTTGGACAGAAACATCAACTCGTAATTGGTCATCTCAACGCAGTAATCAAATATAAATAACAAATTCCGTCAAATAATAGGACTTCCTTTGGGCCTACGTATTATTCACATGAAAAACTTGATTGTCATATTATATTTATTACCACAGGTGTATGTATTATTCGGCCAAACAATAACCTTCCTTTGGGCCGATTATTATTCGCATAAATAACAATTACACACATCTTAATATTCTAAAATAAATAAATTTACACGATAGAGGTTACTTTAGCAACTTATCGGTTCAATTCATCTATTTTAAAATATCAGACAATTTGTGCTTCGCATCCTTATAATCTAAAAAAAATAGATTTTCTGTATTAATGAGATTTGCAAAGCATAAACCTTATCTTTCCCACATTGACGCGTACTGCAATTTTGGATTACTGGCAGTCTAGCGCTTTCGTGCCCAAATAAGACTGTAATAAGTACTCTCAATACAAGAATCAAATGTTGATAATAATTTCTGTCAAACAAAAAAACCTTTCTTTGGACTGACTTATTGCTCACATAAAAAACCTGACAATTATCACACATTTATTCTCGCACATGTGTCTATTATTCTGCCAAATAATAACCTTCCTTTGGGCCGATTATTAAATGCATAAATAATAACCACACAAATATCGAGAGAGAACAATATCTATTATTTGGCCAAATAATAACTTTCCTTTGGGCCAATTATTATTTGCATAAATAATAAATATTAATATCTAAATAAATAATAAATTTGATCCAAACCCTTAATCACAATATATACAAGAATAAAATTCTTTAATCTTAATAAAGAATAAAAATAAAAACCTCAAAAATAAGTGTAGCCATTAAATTCATAAATGTTTATATATAGTCCAAATTATAATATTCACGTACCAAATATGATGGCTAGATGTAAAGACCTTTATAAGGTCTAATAATGTCCCTCGACAAATTTTCTATAAATCGTAAATATATATGCTAAAATTATATCACATGCACCATCTAAATCCGTATGGCCGTATATATATAAACAAAACAAAGGTGTTATTGAATCAAACCATCCGTGTATATATATATATATATATAATTCTTAAAACAGTTTATATATACATAATCGAACTTGACAAAATCAAGATTCATATGAAAAGCAAAAAAGGCTACTGAATCTGGAAATTAAGAAGGTAATTGTCAAATCAACCTCATATATGTATATTTATATTAAATAAAAGAAAAGAACTGAGCAGCTCCAGACAAACGATTAATATATATATTCAACAAAAGTCAAAAAAAAAAAATCATTATTTCCCCTTTCTTCCTTTAAAGTTATTACAACCGAACCTTTAATATTATTATATAATAATAATAAAAATGTTTTAAATCTCTTAATAATTTAACATGAAGTTCCATCTGATACCACTTGTTAGAATTAAATCACTTAAGTCATCATGTCAAATCATCAAGAACTAAATTAAAACAATGATTAAACCGCGTACCTGGATCCATAATAAGCACATGCGGAATACGAGGATCGATCACAAGAACAGCACGGATCGAGTGGGTACGTGGTCTTCCTCAACCAAATCGCCTTAGTGTCTTGATGGGAATTTTGGTTCTCTTCCAGATGGGGAGAAGGGAGCCGTATTTTGATTTGGTGTATTGGGGACCATAACCCTAATATCAACTTTATATACAAACTAATTAGAGTTCCCATTAAACCCTAATAAGCCCATATGAGGTATCTACACATTTGGCCCACATTTATTTAAGTAGTCTATGAGCTTAACAAAAAATTTAATTAGACCACTAAAAATTAGCCCATTAATTAAATAGCAAATATAATTGAAATATTATAATATGTTGCCCACATAAATTATAAAATATAAATTTTCTAACAAAGTGTACTTATAAAGTGTTAGAGATGGATGGAATGCTAGAGAGTTAAATGGTTTGTGTCAATGTTAACCCCGATATATCAGTAACGAGTACGATTACATGTCAAACGTGTTTTTTGACAAGGGTTACAAACTAATTAATGTTATGGAGAAAGGGTTTCAGTGGGAACCCACCTGGGATGCTACATTTCAGGTTTGGAAGGGCTCACTAGTTCAATTTTAGCAAATTGAATTTTAACTTTAGATTCTTTCAAAAATATAATTGTTTATATTTGATTTCCTTATTTTATATAATTTTGTTTTAAAGATGAATCTCCTATTCTTTCTTTCGCTTATTAGAGGAGAAAGAGGAAGAGGTAGGGTGGTTGGTGAAACTTAAACTTAAATGATATAATGTTTAGTGGTGTATTACAATGAGCAAATATGACACATTGGAATAGTGAAAGGGATCAAATTCGATCTTTGTATTTCAGAACATAAAAGTGGGAAAAAAAAGAGGATTAGAAGAGGTGAGCAAAAAAATTAATGTTGACACGTCCATTAATCTCAAATCTCAGGTAGTAGGTATTAGGTGTATTCGTCCGGATGATCGGGGTTCTCTTGTTATTGATAAGGCGGTGAAGGTGCATAACTGTGTTAATATAAAGGTAGTTGAGTCGAAGGCTATTTTTTACAATGTCTTCTGCGGTGAAGCGTGGGTTTGAGAAGGTGATTATTGAGAGCGACTCCTTGGAAGTGTTTAATTTATTGAACTCCGGTGATAGTACTACGTACGTACGTGTTTATTTTTCGATGTTGGTTTGATTTTTGATGACATTTGGTCTCCTGTTTCCAATAATCAGTTTGTTTTTAAGTTCGTCCCCTAGGAGGCGCTTGGCCAATTTCATTGCTCGTTAGTTTTGCTGTTTCTATTATTGGTTCGAAAAACTGGGATTACATGTTCCCAAATTGACTTCTCAGCCTTATTTTCTTCTGATTTAATATTATTTTACTTTTGAAAAAATCTTATGGAGCTGAATGAAAAAATATTCAATACTTCAATAGTCTTAATTATATGGTTCTAAATTGTGAGCCAAAATAAACATACAGTCGCTCTCTAATCGTTATCGTTGGACTTAACCGATCGAATATATTTTCTTGCAAGGTACTTTTAAGTTTCAATTTAAGAGTAATGAAAGAAAGTGGCCGCGGATGAAAGATGGAACACATGTTTGTATGTGGTTTGGTAACAAGTAACGTCCAACCACTGTGGCGGCCAACATTTAATTCATCGTGCTGTAGCACAAACCCTCAACCAACTTTTTTTTTTTTTTTTGCCTTTTGATACAACCCTCAACTAACTTATATAGACCTTTTTCCTTACATTACAATTTCACATCTTATGTCAATAAAATAAAAATAAATTTCATATCTCAATTATTAGATATGCATTACTACTTTTTAATTAATATTTTCAAATAAATTAAACCTGATAAGAGACTTTTATGGGGTTATTCAATTAGTTGATAATTGTGTAGTTTATATTATAGCATCCCAAGTTCGAATCTTCTCACCCTATAAAATAATTTAGAGCGTCATCATTTGCTGTCTACTCAAAACTCTCAAGTATTTTCTTTTATCTTTTTTATTTTTTTCTGTTATCGATAATAAAAAATGATCTTTACCACATATTTGTTTCTGCAGGTGTAGAACTAGAAATGTAACTGGTGGTTGGTAAGTGGGGGAGGGGAGGAGGGGGGATGGGGGTAAAATATAACGTATATGATTTGTTTTTGTTCCAATAAAGATGACGAAAATGAACTAACTTATATATTACCTCGTTTTAAGGTAATATAATATTTTTTTATATAAATATCGCATTATAAAGTATCAAATACAACATTGTATTTGTACCTATGCAATACAGAATACAAGATTATGGTATTGTGTTAACCCAAACTTTTTATTTCCCTTTGCCTTTTTGCCGTATTTTTTAAAGGAGGAAAGTTATTTATTTATTTTTTGGCTAATATATATATATATATATATATATGTAAATATATATTTAGAAAGTTTATGGTTAGAGCGATGCATTCAATTACTAAAAGGGTGCTAGTAAAAGCATCCTAAAAAAATAGTTTCCACACCCATTTTTTAGGCACCCACACATAAAGTTTAATTTTACAAGAGCACCCTTAATGGTTAGAGCACCTAGTATAAGTATGCCTACAAAAAAATTTACTTTTGTCACAAAAGTCTAAAATTACAAAAAGATTGTCATTACAAGTTATACAAATGCACAATTTTTATCTCAATTATGGAATTAAAATCATGTCATTGAAACAAGCACAAGTTCAATATCCTTATGGTAATTAACTACTGAAAAAATTGTATGCTGAGAAATAATATGATATTTTTTATATAAAAACTATTTTTTTTCTCAAGGAATTTAATTTAAGAAAGGATACAACTTCATATCCATCTATTTCAGTATTGTTTCAATAAACTTATAAAATTACTCTCTTTAATTGAAGTTTGTATTTGAAAACACTTGCAATTAAGAATTAAAGTATCCGCAAATTTGATCTTGTTTGTAACTGTATTATTATAAACCCAAATTTAAGTTCAACATGTTCAGCTGGTGATACCAACTCAACCTAAGAATAAAATTGAAGAGATACGTGGCAGAAATCGAACGATATATGGCAGCAGACATGTATGTGTAGGTATATATATTTATATAACCACTACATGCATATTTGAAATCGCATACAAACATGGTAGAAATTTCACAAATTATATACATGGAAGCATATATATATATATATATGTATGTATTTGTGTGTGACTGTGTGCGCGTAAAAGAGAATACATGCATGTAAATTGACAAGGCGCCATGGAAAGCTGTGAACGAAATAATGAGAGAGAGGATAAGTGGTCGGAATGTGAAAATTAACAATGAGGATTAATAGAGAAAAAAAAAGATAAAAGATTTGGGTGCCTTCAAAAAAGTGTAATTAAATGATTTCTTTTTTAGAAAAGGAAAGTTGGGTGTTAAAATTGATTTTTAAGAGTACTTTTACCAATATCCTTACTAAAAATATCTCTCTAATATTTTAACCAATTCATATATGGACCGGTCTTCAATAGAAATATATTGTAAATATATTAATATTACAATAACACTTTAGTTGATACTATGTTAAGTATATAACTTCAATTTTACTCAAATTAAGACGTAAACTTTAACTTTTAAAAAGTACACTAACTTTTAATATAATAAATTATAAAATTTAACTCACTCTTAATTTGAATATCGAAAAAAATGGACCGTTAATTAAAGATAGATAAAATATTTAAGGAGGGGGGGGGGGGGGGGGGGGGGGGGCGGCGTAATAGTGTATTTTTCTTCAAAAGTTGAGAGAGGGCAAAATGAAGTATTTATTTATTTATTTCCTCTATTTATGTTAAAACTAAATTGTTATGTAAGTACAGGGTGGCTCCGCCCCCTGTGTTTATTATGTAAGTTTAGAGATTAGATGCAAGTAATACACTTCATTAGACAAAATCATACTGTACTGATTAGTTGTCTAACGAAGATTTGAGTTTCTTTTTTTGTGTAACACAAAGTTAATTTCTTTTTTGTTGGGTATAATAATAATACTTCAATAGTTTCATTCTCATTTAAACACATTTTGTTGGAAAATGATGGTTTCATTTTAACTAATTAATTGCACTTTTATTGTATTCCTTCCTTTCGATTAGTTGAGAATAATTCGAGTTTCAATTTGGTTGGACAAGAGTTTGGATTTCTTTTAAATCCATTAATCTCTTTTTTTAATAGTACGACTAGTTTGGAGCAAAAGGACTAAATTAATTGAGAGACACTCATTTGAACATGAGAAGTAAACCCCAAGGGGTTGGCCTAGCGGAGGCGGGCCTGGATGTGTGGTGAGGCGCACGACGCAGGTTCGATCCCCGCGACAGCATAATCTCTTAAGGCCAGTCATTAGGCACCGTGCCTTTGGACTAAGCGCTTGACGGTGTCGTTTTTGCGATTGTGGTACGTGGTGGCCGGCCACAACAGGCAAGGGATTAGTCCCATCCCAATTGTGGTGTGGGGATACCTCTGTGGCAATGGCCCAAAAAAAAAACATGAGAAGTATTTCAAGTTTGAGTTTTACTAAGAAAAAAAATTTGTAAATCTTTTTTTGTTATCACAATTAAAGAAAAATTTATAAATTTTATTTTTGAAAAATAAATAAAGTAGAACTAGCTGGAATGTACGTAATTTGAAATAAATTGTATTATTTTCTCAGCGATATGACATGGAGAAGGAAATGATCATATGCTCAATTCCAATTTTGTTATGCGAGAAACATTTATTTTAGAAACTTAATTAGCATGTTGAAAAAATGTGCTTGAAATTAATTAGTATTTCAAAATAATTTCTTTACATTTCAAATTGCGGAAGACGGAGTAGTTCAACTTTGTTTTGTAACGTAACAGTCAACCAATTCACGCTTAATACACCGCTACCCATACGTCTATATATATATATATATAAATATAATATACAGACGTCGCCACCTAAATTGATTCCATCTGGATCTCTCGATCCTTCCTCCGCAAGAAAGCATCAAAGCTAAATTCTTCTTGCCCACACTTCCTCCCAAAAGTCCAAAAAAGAAACTAACCATATATAAAGCGCTTAAAAACAACCAACCATTCTCCACATTCAATACTCTACTTGTTTATATACATCAACAAGTGTGAAATAAAAGCCCTTGGGATATTTTCCGAACACCTCTGCCATGAACGGCGGCGAAATTGCCGTACCTTCGTTAGAGCTCCGGCAATTGAAGGTCATATCTGCGCTCGGCCGGGGAGCCAAAGGCGTGGTATTTTTGGTCCAGAATGAAACATCCAATGGAGAATTCCTTGCTTTGAAGGCTGTGTCTAAATCTTCAATTGAGAAGAAAAAGGAAAAAAAAAGCACTGAAAATAGCGACGGTAATGAGTTCAGAAGAATTTGCTTCGAACAGGAGGTGTTGAGTTGTTTGCAGCATCCACTTTTGCCTAAACTACGTGGAGTTTTATCGACTGAGAAGATAGTCGGATATGCAATTGATTACTGTCCAGGTCGCGATCTTAATTCTCTACGGAAGAATCAAACCGAAAAAATGTTCTCCGATGATCTAATCAGGTAAAAATTCACTCTCAATCTATCATATGGCGAAAATGGATTTAGCAGTCAAGTTTAAATCTGCACCGTTAATTTTTAATCTTAATTTGAAAAGTACGTTTAAATTAAGTTTTATTTAAAAGTCGTCGCATTTATTTTATTATTTAAAAATAACTGTTCAAATTTCATAAATTTACACTAGATCATTTGATATTTGTGTAATATACATATGTATTGACTCTGCATTTTTAGGTTCTATGCAGCAGAATTGGTACTGGCATTGGAGTATCTTCACAAATTAGGGATTGTTTATAGAGATTTGAAGCCGGAAAACGTAATGATTCAGGAAAACGGGCACTTAATGCTCGTCGATTTCGATCTCTCCACTAAACTCTCTGCAAAAACTCCTAATTCTCAACCTACATTCAAATCAATCACCAAACCAGATCCGATTACGAAAAAAAGAAGATTTACTACATTCCACAAGTGTTGTAATTCAGGAATTTCACCTCTCGAATCGGCCCCTTCATCGGAATTCAGCGTTAACTCGGTCAGATTCGAGTCTGACTCGGTCGAGAAATCCAACTCATTCGTCGGAACGGAGGAGTATATAGCGCCGGAGATCATCTTAGGTATGGGTCACGATTTCGCGGTGGATTGGTGGTGTTTAGGTGTCGTCTTGTACGAGATGCTATACGGTGCGACGCCGTTTAGAGGATCGAACAGGAAGGAGACCTTTTACCGGATTCTGTCGAAGTCGCCGGAGCTCATCGGAGAGCCGACGGCATTGAGGGATTTGATTAGGAAGCTACTGGAGAAGGATCCGGTTAAGAGGATCTCAGTGGAGGAAATCAAGGGCCACGATTTTTTTAAGAGGAGTTGATTGGGACCTGATTTTGCAAATCCCGAGGCCTCCGTTTATTCCGGTACGCCCTGAGGAGGAGGACATGGAAGTAAATAGCGGGATTGATGTGGAGTCCTTTGTCCAGGGAATATTCAGAGTTGGAAGTGATAGGAAAGTGGATGCCAACAGAGAATCGAATAGCCAGAATAACGATGTAAAAGGAAATGACTTTTTGATTTTTTAACAAATATATAAAATTTTGTAAGTATTTTTTTTTTTTTTGATGATATAATTAATGATGCTTTGAATAAGTTTTCTCTAGCACTTAAAATGCAAATAAAGTGCCTTTGAAAAGACAAAAAAAATATTTGATTAAAATCATAGTAGAATGTTATATTTATTTTAAAGCTAATAGTCATATGTTTTTCTAATTTTTCAACTAAAAACTAAATTACTAAATGAGATTGGGTCAAACACAACAGACTTCTAGACATTCTTAAAATTGTTAGTTATTCTTCTCTTGGAGGCATAATATATATATATATATATATGGAGATGCTGTTCAAATATAATTTGTGCAGTCTTCATTTTGGTCATATCATTTTTTATAGTTGTAAAAAGGCACGTGCCATCAGATTGGGGATTCTTTTACTTATTTCCTAAGTCTCAAAACATGTGCTTTAAATGTACTTTTGTAATAATAGTTAATTAAAACATGCGAACTGTGTTTAACTTGTTTGTGTTTATTTGTTTGTTTTGGAGAGTTATGTAGGTGTTTATTTCTAACTGTTTTGGTTTGTGATTTATTGTGAGAGGAGTTTATTGACACTTTGATTAATTTGTAAAAGTATTCAATTGTGTTAGAGATAGTTGCACAATAAAAAAAAAAAATTAGAAAACTGAGATAGTTGCACAAAACAACAAAATGTGGTCTAGTGGTTTGTAAGGACAATGCCAAGTAAGTTTAATCACATCACTCGATTTTTAATTTTTAATAAATATATGGTATGGTTAAAATATATGAATTGAAATGGATGTGATCAAACAGGGTCAATTTTCATGTAAAATTAAAAAAATAATTATTTTTGGTACACATGATTATTGAAGAAAACCAATGGAGTGCTTTAATAAGCACCAAGACATAATGCTTTGCTAAATGATCCAATAAAGAATTTTTTTTGCTGCACCATTAGTGACTTATTCACCACTTATAATCTATTGGAGCGAGTCTAGCTATATATACTTTACTATATATATATATATATATATATTTTATATATTCTTAATGGTGGAAACACTAATTAATCAATAATTATCTTTCTTATATTCTTAATGCATAAAAAAAATTATAATTATAACATTATTTTATTTTACTATTTAGTATTACGGAGGAAGTAGCATCATTTAATATACTATTTTTTAAAAAAATGGATTAAAATTAATAGTCTTATTTTCAATTTGCCTTAGCAAATGACTTGTATTTTCAACTATTAATTAGATTAAAATTTATATCTTCTTGAAAACAACAAAATAAAAGTTGAAAAATTAATTTGAAATGGAAGCAATATATATTTTATTGTCCGTAAGCAACATATTTAAGCTAATTATTTGGCAAAGCGATAAAACAAATAGAACGTACTGAGATTGCAGGTTTGTTTTAATAATATATGGATATGTAACTTATATAATAGTAATGTCCGTAAGAATTAAGAATCCAAGCAAAGGAAATAGATTTTTATGCTTGTATTCAATTTGTTGTGCATGATATAATTAGTAGTTATATGACAAACTAACACTTTTAAATAGTACATACTAATCCACACTAATTCAAATTTTCAGTAGAATTTAAAAACTTTTCATAGTTTTGATTCATTAATCACTTTAAAATTTTGCTCATTGAATTAGTTTAATCATATTTATGTGCCATGTTAAAATTATAGGATACTAATACTCATGTAGGATTATATTTTTTTAAGATTCAAATATACACCCTTGACATTTTCTCTAATAATAGTCATATGCATTTGTATATATAATTATTTTTACTAAATTATATAATACAATGTTTGTATAATTAAAATAATTTTAAATTATCCACACATTGTTAAAATAAAGTATGTTAAATGTCCGTACATCGCACGAGTTGTTAACTAGTGATTCATGTATATCTCAAGTTCAAACCCTACATTTAATATAGCTTAGGAGCACCTCGTGGAAACACAAAAAAGGGATAGTTGACAAATATTCATTTAGTGTAGAATTACAAATTACACATTTGATTTTAATTGTCAAAGTCTTGTAATCTATTAGCCTCTTCTTTGTTCTCGTTATTGAGCCTCTTCTTATATCCACCTGTTATTCTGGTGGTTTTTTAAATTATAGATTGTATTAAAATTTAAAATCTTTGTTTCGGGTAAATGAAAAAAAAAGAAAAGAAAAGAAAGAATTTCCTTTTGAACCATTTCGTAAAATTCCATTCGGGCGGACTGATAGAATGATTTGCATACCACCAATGCAACAACTAATATTAATAACAATTTTGATAAATTCTTTGGTTATTTATTATATGTACCACCTCCAAGCAATATTGTTCAGACAAAAAAAAATCAAAATTAGTAATATGTATGTATATATATATACTATTATATAAAATTGGAACATATTTTGTTTGTTATTGAAGTTATATTATGCTTTTTTTTTTTTGTTTTTTTTTTGTTTTTTCCATTACATGCTTTAATATGACAAAAAATTTAATATTTTAACATAATAAAATGTGGTTTCGACTCTTGAACATGCACCTTCAATCGTTGGAGCACTTATTATGTGTTATTTTTAAATTTTTTCTCCGTTAAATCACTCATACCAAAATCTATGTGTGTATATATGCATCCATGAGAACCGTCCACAAAAATTGTTGTTGCACCCCCATTAATGTTGGGCAACTGTAAAGAGGTTCAATGATTCAAGAAGTATACCTCCAAATTGTAGTGCATTTTATTTTGGTCCCCGATTGTATATTTAATACTATAAAATTATGTTTCATCTCTAAAGTGATAAGAATTAGATAGAATAATGTTTTATATATTAAACTGATGATTGTACAATGAATCAAGGTCCATTTATATAGGGATGAAAAAAGAGCTATAAATGGTAATTACAATCAGGGAAAGAATCAAGTAAATCTCCTAAATATATACAATCCTTAACAAAAAGGAAGAGATTAAGGAATGAATATTCTAGGTATATCTAGAATATTCTAACACCACCCCTTAAGCTTATGGAGGCTTGAAAAGCATTCAGAGCTTGGATACGAGGAACCGGAACCTGGCAACCATATGAGGTTTGGTGAACAAGTCGGCTGTCTGGAGCTTGGAAGAGATGTGCGGTAGTATGATATGCCCTTGGAGAAAGTGTTGACGAACAAAGTGACAATCAACTTCAATATGCTTAGTGTGCTCATGAAAAACATCATTGTGTGCGATTTGGATGCCACTTTTGTTGTCACAGAATTTTGGGCGTGGGTCGGAATGTTTAATACCTATATCTTGAAGCAGCCAGCGAAGCCAAACAATTTCGGCGGAGACATGAGCGAGAGCACGATATTCAGCTTCGGCACTGGAGCGAGCAACGACATTCTGTTTTTTGCTTTTCCACGAGATAATCGAATCGCCAAGAAAAATACAATACCCAATCGTGGAACTTCGATCAGAAATACATCCATATGATAAGAATTAGATAGAACAACATGGCTGATGTCAGGTCTAGTAATAGTGAGGTAGTTGAGACTTCTCACAAGTTGTCGATATAATGTGGGATTAAGTAGTGGGGTGCCATCAGAAGAGGAGAGTTTGACATTCATCTCAAGGGGAGTATTGGCATTCTTGTTGTCAAAAAGGCCTGCGCGGGCAAGAATATAAGACGCATACCTCATTTGGGAGAGGAAATAGCCTGTAGAGTAGTGAACAACCTCAATACTAAAGAAGTAGCGAAGGACACCCAGATCTTTCATTTCGAAACACGAACAAAGATAAGTTTTGAGCTTGCGCATACTATTCAGGTCATCCCCAGTGATAATCATATCGTCGACATAAAGCAGGAGAATAACAATGTCATGTGGAGAGGAGTAGGTAAATAGTGCCGGGTCATGAGAGCTCTGAGAAACACCGTGCAGCATAATAGCTATGGAAAACTTCTCAAACCACGCTCGAGGAGCTTGTTTGAGACCATAGAGAGCCCGTTGAAGTTTGTAAACCTGTCCAAGGGAATGTGGAAGCCCGGGGGGAGGTTGCATGTAAACTTCTTCATGTAGATCGCCATGAAGAAATGCATTCGTAACATCTATTTGATGAATAGTCCAATTACGGATGGAGGCAATTGAGATAAGAGTGCTAACTGTGGTCATACGAGCAATCGGGGCAAAAGTTTTTTCATAATCGACCCCATACTATTGATTGTATTCTTTGACAATAAGACGTGCTTTGTATCGGTCAATAAACTCATCAACCTTAGTTTTGATTTTATATATCCATCTACATCCAACAACTGATTTTCTAGTGGGTAAATTCGTGAGAACCCAAATTTTTATTTTCTGAAAAGCATTAAGTTCCTCAGACATAGCCCGCTGCCATTAAGGATCGACAAAAGCTTCACGATAAGAAAATGTCTTATGGAGAAACAGCAGGGTAGAGAGGTAGCATTCGTAATCGGAATGCCAGACTGGTGGATGTTGATGTCGGATTGGCCGCATTAGAGGGTCGTCGGTGGGACATACAGACTTAGGACAAGACGTAGAGTTGTCGGCAGGTGGACAGACAGTCACAGATTCAAGGGGAAAGTCAGGTGAAGGCACAAGATTGGCTATAAGGTGAGTGGGAGATGGGAAAATATGATCGGCTACAAGAGACTCTGAAAATTAGTTGACTGGAAAAGAGGTCATAGTATGTGGGAGGGGATCTTTGGACAAAGTGTAGTATGGTTTATGTTCCTAGAAGGTAACATGGCGGGAAATGCGAAGCCGTTTGGTAGTCGGGTCGTAACAGCGATACCCTTTTTGTTGAATCCCATACCCCAGGAAGACCATATGGCATTTTTTGGAGTGAGTTTTGTTTGTTTTGTTTCAGGAGTAACACAAAACAAATGGATCCAAAAACACGGAATTCATATTAATCGGGAGTGGTCCCATATAAATGCTCGAAGGGTCCCATATAAACGCTCGAAGGGAGATAAGCCATTTGTGACTACAGAGGGGATGCAGTTAATAAGAAAGGTAGACGTGTGAATGGCCTCCCCTAGAATACGGAAAGGATGGCCGAGGAGACAAGAAGGGTGTAGACTGTTTTAACAATGTGTCGGTGATTGTATTCTGCTACCCCATTTTGCTGAGGGGTGTCCGGGCAAGATAGTTGGGCAATAGTCCCTTATGATTTTAGGAATGCAATAAAGTGTTTGGATAAGTATTCTCCTCCGGAGTTGAATTTGAAGACTTAGATAGTTTTCAAAAATAGAGTTTTAATCATAGTGGCAAACTCGATGTAAACTTTCAAAAAATCAAACCGAGAATGAAGTAAATAAGTCCAAGTGTATTGAGAATAATCATCAATAAAGACCACATAATATTGAGTACCACCCATAGAGACAACAAGCTAGGGATTTTGCCCATACATCATAGTGCACAAGATCAAAAGGAGAGCATGAGGTAGTTGTACTATTATTAAAGAGAAGAGCTGGTTGTTTGGCCAATTTACAAGCAAGACAATAGGGATCTTTATCTGAAGTAGTTGGTCATAACAATCCATTATTTATCATATATTTGAGACGAGAAAAAGAAACATGACTTAATCCAGAATGCAAAGAAATAGAGGATGGGTTGGTGGTAAAAACTGTGATGGATGAGTCGATGAAGGATGGAATCTGTAATTTGTTTAACACATATAGTCGTCCAACTTTATGGTTGGTCCCAACTTGTATTCCCGTCGAGCGGTGTTGTACAATAAAACCGACAGCATAAAATATAATGATTAGCACAAAGTCACATAACTGTCAAACAGATAAAAGTTGCATAAATAGTTGAGGAACAAGAAAAATTTTAGAGACAGATAAACTGTTATTAGTTTTTATGAAGCCAACGTGGCTAGCAGCAATAGTGGAGCCATTAGCTGTATGAATCTGTGCAGATGAGCCCATAGGTCGGGATGACTCGAAGTGGGTTGGGTCAAAGGTCATGTGGTTTGATGCCCCAAAATCAAGAAACCACGGAGAATAGATACCTAACGGAGGATAGAAGGCAAATGCAACTGTATGATGATCCAGTGTGATCATGTTCTAAACTTTCTGGGCAGTGGGTGAGTTGAAAGAAGGACCAGTCTAATGGCTGAAAGTTTGACCGTCAGTTGAGGTGAACGCAGCAGATGGTTTGGCAAATTTTTGTAGACCGCGCATGTACCGAGATGTAGGAGAATGGCAGTACTTTACTATATGCCCGAATTCCTTCCAGTAATTGCATTGCACTTAGTTTTTGGACAAACGAGATGATGCTTGTTGAGGGCGTGGTGATGAATTGGCAATGGGTGGTTTAAAAGAGTGCTGTTGTGAGCGAGGGGCCGCGATGAAGACGGAGGACATGTTTGGAGCAATGCCTTTGTAAGTTTCTTTACTGATTAGTTTTGTCAAGGCTTTTTCAACAGATGGGAGAGCTTGCGGTGAAGCATAGAAGCTCTTATTCGCTCAAATTCTTCTCAGAGCGCCATAAGAAATTAAACGAACCATGTCTCCTCACGAAAGGTTTCTCACAAGTTCATATCAGCAGTCCACTGTAGTTCCATTAACTCAAGCTGATCCCATATAAGACATATACTAAAGTGAAAATCAGAGATTGTTTGACCGGGTTATTGTTGGAGAGAACGAATATCCCATTCACGTTTGTACTTTTTGGCAAAGTTGGTTTGAACATAACGTTGTGCCAGAAAGTCCCAAGCTTTCTTTGCGGTGGTGCACCTTCCAAGTTGGATACTGATGGATGGGATGATGGTATTGGCATCCAGGTTAGGATTTTATTATTGTTGTTTTCCCATCATCAAATTTTGCATCAGTTTCTGCAGGACAAGTTTCTTTACGCGTGACATACTTCTAAAGGCCCTTTCCTTTCAAAAAATTCTGAAATAGTATAAACCAATGACTATAATTATTTTCATCAAGTTTAACAGTAATAGAAATTTCAGATGTAGTCATAATGAAAAACTAGAAAGGAACAAAGTACATGTGACCTGAGATAGAGAAGGAATTGGCAAAAACAAAGGCCGCAGGTGTGTCCGGAGCGATGAAAAACCCTAAAATCCATTATTTAGAGCTGAAAAATCGGGTCGAAAGGCAAAAGAGAATGACCTTTTTTTTCAACAGTAACTTAACGGCGTTAGAGGGCTACCGTTAAAAGTGACGGCATTAAGGTAACTACCGTTAAAAGTGACGGCGTTAGAAAGGATGGCGCGTGAGGCGCGTGTGGAGAGTGAGCTATTGCGCGTGGGAGCTACATGTAGGATCTGCGGCGGTCCAGATCTCACTCGCTTGGCATGTGAGGGCGTATGGGAGCGAGTTTAGAGGTGTTTTTGAGGCGACAGAATCGTCTCTTCGAGACGATGGCAATGGTGGTGGGATGCGGTGTTTTGGAGGTGGTTTGGGCAATTTTCAAGAGTGTTGAAAGGGTTTGGGTAAAGGTTGTAAGAGTTGAAAAGGTTTGGTTGAGGTTTGGGCAGTTTGGGCAGTAGTAAGCAACTGATTGGCAGTGGTGGTGGGATGGAGGAGCTAGGGTTTAAACCTGCTCTAATACCATGATAAGAATTAGATAAAATAATATTTTATATATTAAACTGATGATTGTACAATAAATTAAGGTCCCTTTATATAGGGACGAGAAAGGAGCTATAAATGGTAATTACAATCAAGGAAAGAATCAAGCAAATCTCCTATATAAACAATCCTTAATAAAAGGGAAGAGATCAAGGAATGAATATTCTAGGTACGTATATCTAGAATATTCTAACATAAAGCTCATTTTATAACTTTGTTGTTAAAAATTTAGATTCGAATTCAAAGAATCAATGTTACAATTATATTGTTCTCATAAATTATCATTCGAATTTAAATTATATTTGCACTTTGAATTAGCTTTCTCATCTTTTTCTCATCCGATGCTTTTCTTTGGTGGCTTTAAAATCTTTCAGTGTCTCAGAAAAAAATTTCTAGAAAATATTTGCGTTGGAATTGAATATATATTCCATAATGTCTCATCTATATCCCTTTCACTTGGTCTTGGAAGCCAAAATGAATAAATGATTTTAAAAATGAAAGAATTAGAGTGTGTTATGTTAATTCTCAATTCAAAAGGACCAAGGACCAAAGTGCAAAAAAACTTTAAACCACAAGGATAGAATGTGTAAATCTTGGAGGAGGATCTAAATAAAATGGAGCCGACAAGGAAGACTGGTTCGTTATCTTTAACAAAAGCTTTAATGAACCAACCCACGTTGTAGACTTAAATGATGGAGACACCACCTAATAATCGGGTAAGCAAGCCAGCACTACGATGTATATTTGTGGCAAACATTTAAAACAATAATAATTTATTTAATTTAGTTCTTTTAAAACATTTGCTAGATTTAATATTTTCAACATAGCTTTTAGATAACAGTTTAAAAAGTATGTCGTATTTTACATAAGTGTTTTGTTATTTCCGTCGTGCTTGCATATAGGGTGATAAATCTATGTGATAATTTTACATGACATTTTATTAGTAAGTGTTAAAGTTGGTTACGACCGGACTTTGATATTACATTTTTCATATATATATATATATAATTTATATAATTGACCTATTCTAAGCACGTAGATTAGAATAAGGGATTAAAAAGTTTGTTTTATATTTAAAAAGAGTTACATGTTTCAATTTGTGTACAGTAACTCATATATTTTGGGATTGATTTCTAGTCAATGAATAACGTGAACCAAGTATTTCAAATATTCTTCTAGAAAGGAAAAAATAAATAACGTAAACCAAGTACATTAAATATTCTTCTAGAAAGGAAAAATCAATTCATTCATACAACTGTACTCTATATACCCTCATGAATTTTGCCACACATAGCTAGCATTAGCAGCTGTTCCCTGTGGCTTTGTAGATCAATCACGCCAACTTAACCATGGCCATACAAAAATAACGCTTTTTCTTTGTGGCCAACATTTTTGCCAAAAGAAAGTAAGGGGAATTGAATAAACTTAAAGCAAAAGAAAAATGTGACAAACTGTTGCGAATTGGTTTAAATATAATATTTTAACATTGGTAGTACATAGGTTCAATATTAAATTAATAAGAGAGATGAATTTACTTTTTTTTTTTTTTGGTGGTGGTGGGGTGGGTGAAGGGGGGGGGGGGGGGGGGTGTTTAAGAATAAAACTCCACGCCTAGTCATCGGCAACAAATATGGTTCAATGGACCCAACAAGAGTGGCTTCAACTTCAGGGCCCAAAGGATTCCTCAAAACAAATATGATTACTTGGTATAAATTAATAAATCTATCTATCCCTCTTGTTAACCTAGTGTAAATTTTTTATATTATATTATAAGTACAACATTAATTTTCTTCTTCTATATAATAAGAAAAAATCAACATTAATCCCTCTCCTCGAATTTAATAATCTTCAGACATTATTGATGGGGCAGAGAACTCGTAAATATAAACATTGACAAAATCCTTTGCTTAAGCATAATGTCTTAATTTTATTTACATCTAGATGGAGGTGACTTCTTCCCCAAAATTCTTGGGCACCAAGCATAGTGGGTTACGTTACATGATTGCATCATCTCTTACTCAATCTTGAACATTTAATTTTTTTTTTCAGGTTGACATTTATGTGTCGGTAGATTTAATATAGCATGCAATGATCGGCAATAAAGTAAGATAATATGATTTTTTCTTGCACTTTTAACTTGAAGTTCTCAAAAAAATTAAGTTGAAAATTAAGTTTCAGTGCTTAGATATCAAAAATTTTGGAATTGAGAAAAATAAATTATTTTTGTACAAATTTAGTTGTTATGTTGTTTATGATGCATGCAATCCCTTCCATGTGAATTTGTTCCAGCATAGTTGTTTGACAATATGATTTTTTATTTTTTTTGGTTAAGGAATAAATTAATTTTGTTATTCAATTCGCTTTCGATCTCTTTCATTTTTTCATATTATAAAATTTAGTCAAGGATTAAATGGAAAATATTTTATTAAAAAATAGTGGTAGGTTACACAAATGTAGTGGTAGGTTGCACATAATCATTTTTTGTCAGCTTTAATAAGATTGAGTGGCGGAAAGATCAAAGCAGAACTCAGTCAATATGACGAGAGATTAAAAGGCAGTTTTAAAGTTGAGGGGCTTAAGTGCAACTGTAACAATAGTCTAGGAGCCAGTTGTGTAACTTACTCTTGCTTTTAATAATAATAATTACAGTCCCAACTACAAAGTTTTGAGAAATTACAAACACAATATCTTACTATCAAAGTTTACACAAAGGTCTCTGTAAGAAAAAAATAATAGCATACCTAATTTTTTTTTTTATTCCCAAATCCTAGTTTGGTGCGTTGGGTTGGGGTGGGGTGGGGGTTTATACTAGCACCATAGTGGCTACACCCCTAACTCTCCCAATCAAGTTGTCCTAGGTGGAGCCGAATTTGAGTCCTATCTACTCGTACGAGGAGTAAAGACTAATACCACCTGATCAAGGTCGTATGACTCATTTTTTCTTTCACTAGATGTTTTTATTTAAAGATTGGAAAAGTGTCACTTGATTTTATGCCGAGAATAATTTAATTTTATGGAAAACAGTAAAAAAAAGGAAAAAAAAAAAGGAGAGAATAAAACTTAGAATATAACATGTGTCATAAAATATATTCTCCATGACAATACACAGTATTTCAAACCAATGACTTCGTAAAGAGAATTAGTTAAAGTAAGATGTACCGTGAAAATTAATTTCAAGAATTAAACGCCACTAAAACGGAAAAAAAGGTGAAAAGTTGAAATTTTTTTAATAGAAGTGTAATTAAGCACATTTAATTAGAAGGAAAAGATCACCAGAAAAAAACAGCAATAGTACAACAAATAAAACATGGGTTAATTAACTTTAAATTAATCAATGACAGGTAGAACCCAAGGACTTGAACATGATAAATCACTTCACAAGAAATCATTTTCAAGCACTTAAGGAAAGTGAAAAAAGAAAGGTAGTTAGTTCAAAGGATGAAGAAGACGTTTGTGGAGCTTAAGGCAAATATACAGAGCGGTGCCAGGCCTCTGTTTTTACTAATTAGCCTCCAAAAAAATATAAATTAGAAAAACCTTGTGGATATTGTCTTAGGACCACTCAAATCATTGAGGTCTCCCCAACTACCAGGTATAGTATAAGTTTGAGTCTGTTACATGGATCGATTATATCTGTAATGTGGACTTCATGTGGCCTATTGTCCTAATACGTGGTTAAACGGCTTAATACGTGGTTAATAGCTTTCTCTTTGACAGTTTGATTTGATACTACATTAAAATTCGGATTATCTAACCCAAAATTAATCGGGTAATTTGGTATGGGTGGAGTAGTCTCTTATTCTTGTAGATTGTTTTAGGAGAATCTCATTTTTCATAATGAGATTTACAGCCTCAACATGACCCCTCATGCATGGCATAATTTGGAGTCTACTTGTGGACCTACTATATTGGGTGACGTGAATTGCAAATTGGTTTAGGGTAGAATATTCCGAACTCTCTTATGTTATGAGAGAGAAGGCTATTCACCATGTCTTAAGTCCAATAGCCACATAAGTTCCATGCCACCCAATAAATCGACTCAAAATTACGCCACATGTGAGTGGGCATGTTGAGACTATAAATCTCACACCATGAAAAGAAATTCTCCCAAAACAATATATAAAATTTAAGAGACTAATCACTCATAGTCAATTGATTTTAGGTTGAATGCTACAAACTCTAATAATAACACTTGATTTGATAACAATATAGAAAAGGAAAATAATAACACTTGATTTGATAAGAAGTTGGAAAATAAGTAGAAGCATGCGAGAAGATATATAGTCTCCATTTCATGTTCATTTTAAGAGTAGATATCTTCCACAGTTCATAATTTTTTGTAGAAAAATTTTCTTCCTCAACCACCAAAAAAAATTTATTCATGAAAAAAGCCACAGAGTAAGAAGATATCTCATTACATGTCTTAACTTGTTTTTCAACTTCTCATAAAAATCAACTGTTTTTATTTTCATTTTCCATATTATTATCAAACGGATCCTTAAAGTTCCAAATAAGGTTATACTTTTCCCGTGGTTGATGAGGCATGACAAGTTTATCATACGAGGCATGGCTAACAATGCTCTATGCGCGAGATGCAATAGAGCTGATAAGGAAGTTTTACATGCATTGATAGACTACGAATATGTTAAAAATGTCTAGAACCCAAAACCTCTCTTCTAAATTGGATGAAAGATTTGATTTCTAACAAGTAGGTTTCCAATATAGGATGCCTGGTATACGTGCTATACGCAGGAGTGGTGTCGCACATTTCACTTTGATAGAAACAACTTTTATATTCCTCTCCAAATATCATTGCAGAGTAAAGCAAGGTACGTGTGCGACATTATAAAAGCTTATGAAATTGACACAAGTCTGATAAACCCAAATCCCACTCTTGTTAATTGGGAATTTCCTCCCATAGGACATAAAACTCAACATGGAATGGAAGCAATCAAACGGGATTTGGAGGCCGCTTCAGAGATGGTCAAGGAAAATGGATAAATGGCTTCTACGGATACATAGGAGCTGCTGCTGCAATTGATACGGAGCTGTGGGCAACTTATTGTGGGCTGCTCCTTGCGAAACAGAAGGGGTTCGAGAGTTTGATAATTGAGACAGATTCGACGAATACAATCCACTTGATCACCAAAGAGAAAGAGAAAGACCACCCGTGGTACCAACTGCTGGGTGAGTGCAGGAAGATTATAGACGGGTTGAATGCTAATATACAACACACACGGAGGTATGCAACTTATCTTCTGAGTTTTAGCAAAGAAAAGAAAATCAAGGAGACCATTTTGTGCTTATAGACCTGCCTCCTCGGGGAATCAACAACTAGCTTTCTTTTTCTTTCCGGTAAAAAATAAAATAAAAATCTGTAACTGTTTTGCGTAGTCAAATTAGTACATAAGATTGTTAGTGCTTTTGCTTTGATTTAAAGGCTCAATATTTTATTTTAAAATATAATTAATGTATCAAATTTCACAATACGAGGTTCAAGCAAATTAATCTTGAATACGGTCCTAATCCAATTCCTTTGATATCCAAATAATTGATAATAACATGCAATCAGCACCTCAGATCTCAAACATGTCACCTATTTTATAGCCCAATAATATTGTTACATGGTCCACTGCCATTTACAGCTTTATTTTGGAGGCGTATTTTAAGAAAATAAAAAATCCCTTCTTCGTTTTTTTCGCTTTTTAAATAGCTTTTATTCATATGAATCATATGTATACTGCATTGAAGAATTTCCAAAGGAAAAAAGGAAGTATATATATCTACATCGCAAAGCCAAGTCCCATTCAAGCATTTTGAGAATGAACCATTGTCATATTTTTGGAGTTCCAATTCTAGAGAAGCTAGTCCATATATATAAATTAACCCTATTAAATGTAAATGAGTAATTTAAGACATCACCTTAATTAATCCGCAATGCCGAAAAATTCAGGACCAAAACCAACAAAACCAATAAATTTAAGAAGTAGCACACCAAATACAGAACACTGATGCAGTGAATAAATTAAAAGAGAATCAAAAAAGGACAACAAAATGAAAGATTGGCCATGGCTGGTGCAAAAAATTGGCTAAAACATAAGTTACCTAGAACAACAGCTGCCCTGGTTTTGCTTTGATAAGTCGGCCCCATTCTTCGCTAAGCTCACCCGATTCACAGACAATTCAGCCTTGTAGGAATCCGAGTTTAGGACTTTCCTGCTAACATTGTTGTAAATTGCGCGTATAACAACTTCGAAAGCCGTTCTGACATTAGTAGAATCAAGGGCGGACGTCTCTATGAAGAATAATCCTTCCTCTTCTGCTAGGCTTTTGCCTTCTTCGACGCTTACGTCCCTAATGTTTTCCAAATCGCACTTGTTTCCCACCAGCATTTTTGCTGCTGTAGTATCGCAGTGAGCTGCATTTTCATTCCACTAGTATTAATTTATTGGCCTCTAAACACAGACGCGAAATAAGAACAAAAGATATATATATCATGTTTGTGTATATTGGGTGCATCATTGACACAACTCTCACATGGGGTCAATATGCAAATTAAATTATCGCAAGCCTGTATGATTAAAACAGTTATCTTAGATTCTTGCAAAGTTTTTCCAAGAGGCCGAGAGGTATATGTGCGCCTCTGGTTTAATATCTCCACTTGATACCTCAAAACAACAAATTTTAGTGATTCCAAAATACTTGTAAGATCTATCCATCTTTTTAATTTGTGACTACAAGAGGCTTGGTTTGCATTCTAAAACATAACGTGAACATCAGATTTATTCACTTGAATGGGATTAGCGGATACTAAGAGTCTAAGAGACAAACAAAGAAAGTATGCATCTGTTTGGTTGCAAAGTTGGAAAATAATTGAAAAATAATTAATTTTTATGAGAAGAGATAAGATCTGTATTTTGTTAGATGTTCTCCACTCTTCCATACTATTCATGGAAAAAATTTCTTACCAAACCCCCCCACCCCCCAAAAAAGGAAAAAGAAAATAGAATTGGTATCTCTCAACAAAATTACCCCTCTTTATCCGGGTATTGATAAAAACCAATTGTTTTTCAATCATTTCCATCTTTGCAATCAAACACACCCTATGGTTTTGGTTTGAGTAAATGCAATTAATCTAAATATGCAAAAAACCTGATCTTGGGACTAATTGCTAAGAAGTATATCACCTTGAGAGTAGGTAAACGGAGACATAGTTTAGATACAAATCTTTGCTAACAAAACAAGCTTTGTATATTTCAAGAACCCAACAAGAAAGGAAATGAAACCAAACCAAATGAGGTAGACCTAAAACGTCATAACCAAGTTTGGCTCATAGTAATTTTATCAATTGAGGTCGATTTTGATTACCCAGAATGTGATTGTCATGAATTGCTAATCAAGATCAATGCAAGTTCTGAAGATCAAAGTATTTTCTGTCACATTCTAATAGGCACTACAGCCATTATCAAAATTGCATTTTTTTAAGACTTAATCATGGGAAAGTAAGAATTCAACATTTTTAAACAAATTTTGAATCCAAAAAACTATTTGGACCAGAAAGCAATCTGATTCCTTCCAAAATCCCACTTTTCCATCATTCCATGCCAATTAACCTCCAAACAAACACATCAAAACTCCACTTTCTTAAGAATATCCAGAGTTAAATCAAACCCCTCTCAACTTTACAATGTACCAACCATCTAATAAAGTTGCCAACTTTCAAAATTGAACAAAAACAAACAATTAGGAGCTTCACATTTCTCACAGAACACAACAATAACCAAATCAGACACCAGATTAAACACAATTTAACATTACAAACAAAGCACATCAATAGTCCTAACTCAAAAACGTCCGTAGATCCACCAAAACCTGAGCACAAAATAAAAATTCAGCCGCATTTTCGCCTAATTACAAAATTGAAAACAGATCTAGTTGTTTGAACCTCTTAAGTCTGAATGGAACAAACATTCAGATTTCAGAAGTATTATAAGTGTTTGTCGTGTAAAAAAAATCAAAGCTTTAAATGTTAATTTCCCCAAATCAAACAGGTTCCTAGATTCAATTTTCAGACTTAACATTCAATTAATTACTTAAACCTCAGATTCAGCATTCAGAGAATATAACAAACACTACCAAGTAATTAAAAGATACTAATAGAGACAGAGACAGAGACAGAGACAGAGACTTACTGTTGAGCTCATCGAGCCAACGTTTGATGCTCTCAAAGGTAGTCCTTCGACTAATATCATAAACAATGAGAGCTCCAACTGCGCCTCTATAGTAAGCCGAAGTGACGGCCCTGAACCTCTCTTGGCCGGCTGTATCCCAAACCTGAGCCTTAATCTCCTTGCCGTCGATCTCAAGCACTTGCGTTTGAAATTCGACTCCGATCGTTGCTTTCGAGTGCAAATCGAACTCGTCTCTCGCGAATCGAGAGAGCAAGTTCGATTTTCCTACTGCTGAATCCCCAATTACCACTATCTTGAAAAGATACTCCTCCCCTTCTTCCTCCATTGTGAATAATTTTTTGTGAGAATTTGGTGTTGAAGATGATGGAGTGAAAAGGTGAAAAAGTTGGGAACTTTTTTTGGAGTTTTTGCTGAGTGAAGTTAGCAGAGAAAGAGCGTAGATGCGAAATTGACGGAAAGAAGGGATGGATATCTATTGTATAAAATTGTTTTTAGCAGATTTTTTAGGTGTTGGTCGTCTGGCTGGTCCATGTCTTATTTGTAGAATATTCTATTCTATTCTATTTATTTTGTTAGAATTTATGGATGTTCCATTTTTGGTCATAAGTTTTACATTTTTCTTTCTTTTAAGTAGTTACATGTGGTGAATTAGATTTGGGTTTTTGAGTTCGGAGAGTGGGGATCCGAATCTAAATGTTACGGGACTTTCTCCTTTTACGTTTCTTGGTAATATGTCTGCTGATTTGATATATTCTTATGAATGAAGTGCAATTGAAACATAAATATAATTTTAAAAATATGTCATTTAAAATAAAATATTAGCAATTAAAAGCTTACACAATCACAATTTGTTGAAGTATACCAATAAATTTAGAGGCCGGTTGTTGACATTGTGTATACTTTTCGACACTATGTAATTGACATGAGTTTTGGACTACTATATGTGTATTTTTTTATTTCTAACTCCACTTTTTAAATGGAAGTGGCCCTTACAAAAAAATATAATAAAATAAATTAACACTTTTAATCAATATGATTTTTGGAATAAAAGTTAAAGGTGCTATTATCTAACTTCTAAGTTATTTTAGATATAAAGTTATACAATTTAAATTAAATTTTGAATTATCCGCGGTGAAAGTGCATCTTCGAAGCGAAGAAGTTAATTTTCACCATTTAAACTAAAACTAAAAAGGTCAAATTGCATCACTTTAGCTCTAAAATAATTTTGGTTGCTAGGGTTTGATTTTGGATGCTATCAAAAAAAAAAAAAAAAAAAAAAAAAAAAAAACCACTTTAGGCCACTTGCGATTATATATGGAAGATGACACGATCTAATATCATGCTATTAAAAGGAATGATATTTGGATTATCGTCGGTGAAAGTTATTTAGTTAAAATTTTGAGATGAGAATGATTATAATTTACGGAGATTTTTTTTTTTGAAGGATTTAAATATTTAATGTGTAATCAAAGGTGTACCGAACCAAACAAATTCACCTGCACCAATTCATTTCCATTCCTATTATACTCTAGACGACGTGTATGCGCCAACTAATTGCATTTATTTTTCCAGCTCATTCGATTTTAAAAAAGGATATATTTTTTTTCTATATATAACTATTTCTATACAATCGGAGTCTCATTTTTTATGGGTAATCTTTTTTTTTTCCTCCACCTAATTTATAAGATCTTTTGTGTTTGACCAAATTATAAATTAATTCACGATTTTCTTTCGGTTCACTCAATTGGTGGAATAAACTTACGAAATAATGTTTGATAATTTTCATTTTATTATAATTATTTTTAAATTGTTTTGAGAATACATTATCTTTTAAAAATGCCTTCGTCTTTTTTACTACCATTAAACTTAAACTCTAATTTCAAAACATGTTAACAAAAATTATTTTGGCATAGAAGCTTTCAATTCTTTATAATATCCTACCGAATAAAAAAAAAAAAAACACCATATAAAATATAATTTTGAAACTAGAAGAAAGTTAGGAAAACGTATAGGCGGAAACAAATTCTATGTCATAAACTCATAATACAATCAAAACATGTAAATATGTTGTAAAATTTTGATGTTTATTATAATTAATTAATAATCATATATATTTATCTATGTGTATATATATAAATGTTCTAAATTTTATTAACTCCCTCTTAAGTGAGTTCTTTTACTCTTTTAGAGGAGACCTGTGATCTTATATATTAAACAATTTTGAGATAAAAAAAATGATTCAAAACTTTGTTTTTGCTTTGAGATACTACAAACTAGGCAAAGATTCAAGAAGAAACAAAAAACAAACCAAAACACATGCCCTACAAGAGAAACAACAAGAAGTACAAGCGCGCTTGAATTAAGTTTTCGCAAACCGAATTAATTTGAGATTATCATTATGATTATATATATAACAGTTTAGTTGATAAATTGTTCATGTTCCAAGATTATAAAATTAACTATTGTAATGAATACTTTATTGTATTCTTCTGTACATATAATATATGCGTGTATGTACAACTACCTATAAATGTGTGTTGAATTAGGGTTCAATGGAGAAGATGAGGATGTTTTGGGGAGGTTCTATTTATTTAATTTTAACAATAATAAGTTTTAGGTGGACAAACATACAGTGATATTTTTATAATATATAAATAAAAAATAGTCAAACCATATTTAATTTTAAGGCAAATGAACTTAAAGATTGAGTGGTTGAAAACAAAATCAACTTTTTTTACTGCTTGTTCTCTTATTAGGCCAAATTAGGATTTAAGTGAAACTTGGATTTTATGTGCAAGCCTTGATGTTGTCGGAAGTGTGAGAGTTTGCGTAATAGGTTTATTAGAAGAAACAAAAACAATACTTCATAAAAAAATATTGTTATCATTAACCATGAGCAATAATTGATACAAAATATAAAGTCATTTCACATAAATCTAGAAGTTTGACTGTAATAGATGTTGGGTTAAGTCTAAATAGTTGAACTTGTAAGTGAACATTTACATGTGGCTCGCAGAAACCTCACCTCCTCAAACTTTTTCAGACCACTGCTTATATTAAAAATGAAAATTGACCATACTACTTGGCCGGGGAAGTAAAAAATAAGTACGAAGTTATGTTAATACAAGAAATGAACGTACTAAATTACTCACTTTATTTAAAATTAAGCGTTCATTGATTTGGAGGTTAATTTTTATCTTTGAGACATAATCAATGTAAAATACTCACATATAAATTACAAGTTTAGTTTACTATTGTAAAATATGATTTTAGTTTAGATTTTTTTAAAATTTTTTTTATTTATAATACAAAATTAAAAATATTTTTATTTCAATAAATTTTCGACTTAATTCCGTTATTTTTAACAAACTCCTGAAACTGTGAAAATCTTTCTTGAAGTAACTAAAATATATTTATCTTTAACCTTATATTCCTATAAATCATTTCTAGCCATTTCTCTCTCTTTAAAACACCTCTCTCTAAACTTCACTGGTCTCTCTCTTATCTCAACTTTCTCTCACCATTTCCTGTCCTCACCTCTCCTCTGTATATATGTAAACTTTTATCTCTTCGCTTTTTCTTCCACTTTCTCTCTCTAAAACACCTTCTATCTCAATTTCACTGGGGCCATAGAATTAAACTTGTTAGAAATATATTATGTATTTAGTATTATTGTATTTCTTAAATTATATTGATTGTGTTCCCATTATACTTTTCTTAATTGTAGCATATATTATAGCTTTGTCTCTTATATTATATATTCATTCCTCTATTATACATGATTATCAAGAAAGTAATACAATTTATTATACTCTTTCAATCTCTCTTTTCATTTATATTTCATAACAAACATGGTATTAGAGCGATTCATCTTCCTCTAGAACCAATTTTCATCCCATCTTCAACCAAACCCTAGCATCATAAATCCAAGCAACCAAATACCAATCATCAATCCCTTCTACTGTCGCTCCACTATCGCTTAAATACAAAACCTAAATCACCTAAACCTATACTACGAAGAGAACCCCGTCGAAATCACCCCCATAGGAGGCCTCATGGGCCCTCAAGCGCTGCTTCTTCATCCCTGGGTTCCGCCGCACGCGCCATCTGCCTCTTCCCTCACTAAAACCCTAAACCGGTCCTCTCTGCCGGTTCTTCTGAACCAGTCCCACTTCCTTGCACTGGTTCACTTACTTCTAAACCGGTTTTCTTCACCCTAAAATCGGTTCCTTACCAAATCAATTGTTCCAGATCCGTTTCTAGGCATCAGATCTCTCAAAATTCTGATTATTTTTTGCTGCTGCTGTGTTAAACTACCAATTGCTTTCAATGAAAAAGCACGAATTTTCACGCCCAATCTCTATCGTCCTCAATGGAACCAATTATCTTCAGTGGTCCCAAGCCATGACCAGTTTTTTACAGTCTCGTAAGTCCTGGAGAATTGTTACTGGAGAAGTTGTTAAGCCAACCAAGAAAATCGACGAAACTGATGATAAATTTAATGACCGACTTGATGATTAGGAAAGCAAAAATGGTGAAATTATCACATGTGTTCGGAATACCGCTATATCTCGTATAAGACAGCAGATTGGTTGCTTTACCACTAAGAAGGAAGTTTAGAATTTTTTAAAATCTCGGTACATCCCAAAGGATCTTTCTCATCAATACCAGTTGCTTACTGCTCTGCATTTCAAAACCCAACAACCCAATTAGTCAATTGATGATTGCTTGTCCGATCTCCAACCTATATGGGATCAGTTAACCCAATCTGAACCTACCTTTTGTGAGCATGATGTTGAAAAGTTTGAAACATACCGCGATAATCAACGTGTTATCACTCTTCTGATGGGACTTCACGATAAATTCGAATCAGTTCGGGCTGCTCTACTTCATCGCAATCGGGCCCACAATTCTAATTCTGTTTTAGCTGTTCAGAGTTCGAGACCTACCAAAAATTCATCTTAACGAGAATTTGTATACTGCCATGCCACCACCCATATGCTACTAAAGTGTCCAATTAGGACGTGTTTCTTTTGTAAAAAGGTGGGACTAGGTCACTTTCAAGCCGACTGTTACAAGAATCCATTCAGGAGATCCTCCACTAAATCCTGTTCCAGCACTATCACTACTGCCACAACTGATTCATCTGAGTCGGATATTTCTATTGCACCTATGACTCTAGCTGACATCACAACTCTTCTTAAATAGGTTACATCTTCTCCTGGTTCTACTATGGCTACTACCACAGGTACATCTTGGTTCTTTGACTCTGGCTGCTGCAATCATATGACTTCTGATTCTGCTATTTTCACTTCTAAAAGTTATAATTCTCATACACCCACCATTAAAACTGCGGATGGTTCTCAATTACCTGTTAGTCATGTTAGGACGGTTACTACTCCTAGCCTCTTTTTACCTGCCATATTTCCTATTCCAAAACTGACTATCAACCTTATTTCTGTTGGTCAATTGTGTGACCTTGGGCTGAATGTTATATTTTTCTCTTCTGGTTGTCATGTGTAGGATCCTCAGACGGGACAAATTATTGGGATTGGTCGTAAAGTTGGACGTATGTTCGAGCTCAAACACCTTCGTACCTCACCCACTCCTATTGTTGTATCCACACCACCTGTTACATCCACACCAACTCTTTCTTCATTTGAATTATGGCATTCCCGTTTTGGACATGTGTCTTTTGATCGTTTTCGTTCTATTGTGTCATCTGTAGGGCTGGGATAATAAACAAAAAAAAAATCGGTTCGGTTCGGTTATTATTATTAAAGTGGACATTTTTAACGGTTTGGTTCTTAATGGTTATTAACGGTTCGGTTCTCGGTTTTTTGATTAATTTAATTAAAGGAA
This sequence comes from Lonicera japonica, assembly GCA_021464415.1. Lineage (NCBI taxonomy): Eukaryota > Viridiplantae > Streptophyta > Magnoliopsida > Dipsacales > Caprifoliaceae > Lonicera > Lonicera japonica. The sequence goes on from CM038463.1 coordinate 10,277,404, forward strand.
CCGTTAGGAACCGTTTTAACGGTTCTAATGGTTTTAACGATTCCCCGAATAACCATTAGACTGGGTTTTCACTAATTTTAAGGGTTTTAACGGTTCTAACGGTTCTCCGAAGAACCGTTAGAATAGTTTTTAGCTGGTTCCTACAATTATTAACAGTTCTAACGGTTCTAATGGTTCCCCGAAGAACCAGTAGAACCGAATCGTTAGAACTGGTTCGGTTCCACTTTCTGTTCTTGAACAAAAATGCTCAAAACTGAACTGTTTTTAACTTTCGGTTCTCGGTTCCGGTTCTTATCATTTAGGACAAGAACTGAACCGATCCCATCCCTAGTCATTTGGTCAATTAGGGTTAGTAAAGTTTGAGAAATTATCTTGTTTATCTTGTCAACTTGGAAAACAACCTGCATTATGTTTTAATAAAAATGATTCTATTTTTTTAGCACCATTTGATCTTATTCATTCTGATGTTTGGGGACCCTCTCCGCATTTTACCATGAGACCTTCAAAATATTTTGTTATCTTTTTGGATGATTATACTCGTTTTACTTGGATCTATCTTATGAAAATTCGTTTTGAATTACCCCAAATCTATTATAATTTTGCTCGCATGATTCAAACTCAGTTTTCTCGTCCAATAAAATTTTTTCGAGCTGATAATGCCATGGAAACAAGGAAACCTCATTTCTTAAATTTCTCCGTGAACAGGGCACTGTTTCTCAATATTCTTGTCCAGGTACATCTCAGCAAAATGGTCGTGCTGAACGCAAGTACAGACATATTCTTGATACTGTTCGCACACTTTTTATCTCCAGTAGTTGCCCTGAACGATTTTGGGAGGAAGCAGCACTTACTGCTATTTACACTATCAATCGTATCTTTATTCCCTTTCTTCAGTATTAATCTTCATATGAGAGACTTCATAGTACCTCTCCTGATTATGATTTCTTACGAGTCTTCGGTTGTGCTTGTTTTGTGTTACTCCAGCTTCATAAACATTTTAAATTAGAACCACGTGCTTGTCTTTATTACTTCTTGGGGTATAGGATAGAACATAAATGTTATCAGTGTTGGGATCCTATCTCAAAATGTTTAAGGATTTCTCGTCATGTTGTCTTTTGGGAATATAAAATATTCTCATCTCTATCCAAATTTCATGTCCTTGAAGAATCTCTGCTTTCATTATTTACTCATTCGTCTCTTGAACTTTCCACCCCTGAACTAAAGGCTCCAGTTTCCCACCGGAACCTGAACCAGAAGCCACACCATCACCACCTCAACGTCTTAGTCTAACATCTCCTGAACCATCCTCATCTGACGTCATTTCTTCCAATGAGCTTCAACATACGGTACCTCCTAATAATGATGTCTCGCCTGCTGATCCTGTCATACCTCAACCACAACGACAGTCCACTCGGGTAAGAGAGCTCCCTCGCCATCTTCATGATTACCATTGTTATTCTACCATGATTTCTCACTATGAACCTTCATCTTATAAGGAAGCTAGTACTAATCCACTTTGGTAGCAAGTTATGACAGAAGAGTTACAAGCTTTAGATAAAGCGCATACCTGGGATCTTGTGACTCTTCCTCCTAGAAAATCTGCAGTTGGGTGTAAATGGGTGTATAAAATCAAGACACGAACTGACGGTTCGATTGACCAATACAAAGCTAGTCTCATAGCCAAGGGGTTTAATTAGGAGTATGGCATAGACTATGAAGAAACTTTCGCTCCTGTTGCTCGAATGACGTCCGTTCGCAGTCTTATTGCTATTGTTGCCGTTCGCAAATAGGATCTTTTTCAGATGAATGTCAAGAATGCTTTTCTTAATGGGGATTTCACAGAAGAAGTCTATATGAAACTACCTTCCGGTTATTCGCACCAGTCCACCCAGGTCTACAAACTTCGCCATGCCCTATATGGACTCAAGCAAGCTCCCCGAGCTTGGTTCACAAAATTTAGCTCTACTATCACAAAGCTTGGTTATTCCTCCAGTTCGTCAGACTCAGGCCTCTTTATTCGAAAGACAGATTCTGAGACTATTCTTCTTCTCCTCTATGTGGATGATATGATAATTACTGGGGATGATATTTCTGGTATCTCGGATCTCAAACAATCTCTCAGTCAATTTTTTGAAATGAAGGATCTTAGTCGTCTCAACTACTTCTTAGGGCTTGAAGTCCTTTCTGATTCAACAGGTTACTATTTGTCTCAAGTGAAATACACGTTTGACATTCTGACTCGTGTTGGTCTTATTGACTATAAAACTACGTCTACTCCATTGGACACCAATGTTAGACTTACTTCGTTTGATGGTACTCCTCTCTCTGATGGTACTTTATATCGACAGTTAGTTGGCAGTCTGGTTTACCGTACTGTTACTCGCTCGGATATTTCTTATGCTGTCCATGTCATTAGTCAGTTTATGTCTGCTCCCCGCTCTACTCATTTTGATGTTGTCATTCGGATTCTTCGTTACCTCAAAGGGACAATTTTCCATGGGCTTTACTACTCCTCAAGGTCATCTCTTGTATTAAAGGCTTACTTTAATACAGACTGGGCCGGTGACCTTACGGATCATCGGTCTATTACTGGTTACTGTTTCTTCCTCGAGGATTCCCTTCTTACTTGGCGTAGCAAGAAGTAGTTTATTGTTTCTCGATTAAGTACTAAGGCTGAATACTGCGCTCTTGCTGATACTTCACAAGAACTAATATGGCTTCAACGCCTCCTCGATGAATTAGGTGCTCCTCAAGACTCTGCTACTACTCTCTATTGTGACAACCGTAGTGCCATCCAAATCAGTCACAATGACGTCTTTCATGAACGAACCAAACACCTTGAAATTGATTGTCACTTTATTCACCAGCATATTCGCAATCTGTACATTCGTCTTATGCCCGTATCTTCAGACGACCAGCTTACAGATCTCTTCACCAAAGCTCACCGGCCTAGCCGTTTCCAAACTTTGATTTCCAAACTCCAACTGGTCTCTCACTTACCACCTTGAGTTTGAGGGGGGTGTTAGCATATATTATGTATTTAGTATTATTGTATTTCCTAAATTATATTGATTGTGTTCCCATTATACTTTTCTAATTGTAGCCTAGATTATAGCTTTGTCTCTTGTATATATATATTCATTTTCTATTATACATGATTATCAAGAAAGTAATACAGTTCGTTATACTCTTTCAATCTCTCTTTCAATTTCTATTTCGTAACAAACAAAACTCCCGAGAATTAAGAACCTGCAGAGCTATAGTCAGTTTTATTCTATCAAAATTAGCTGAGAATTGCTCTTCTCGAGTTGGTCGTAGTCGGAATTTGGTTGTCTTTTTTAGTGTTCTTCTTTGTATCTATTTTTTGCTTCTTGTAGGACTAGGAGTTACAGCCTTGGCTTGATTTTGACTGTTGAGACTGAATGAGACAAATGTCCATGCACAGTTTTTTAAGCCAACGCCAAAATTAAATTACGAGCCAAAACATCGAAAAGCAAGTTATAAATTCCAAAATTTAATTTTGATCTTACTTCAAAAGTTTCCCCAAAATTTGGCTTTTTATGGGAGTAAATACTCAGACATTCTGCCGGAGCTCTATAAGGTGTTGATGGGTTTTCTGTTTGGATCGGTGGAGAAAGAGAATTATTGTATTTTTTATTATTTGTATCGGAAGAGAAAGAAAAAAGTATATTTAATTTTAAAGATTGAGTTGCAGAAAGAGAGAAATGTGAATTTATTGTAATTTACATAGGGAGTGAGAGTTGGTTTTTTATGAGAAAAAGATAAATAGTAAGGAGTAAAATAATTATGACACAACAATTTTAAACTGAATCGGAAGTTTGTCAAAAATTGAGGGTTTAATAAAATATCATAAATTAGGACAAATTTTAAAATGTTCTTTAATTTAAGTGGCATTGAGGTCACGTTCAATTATAAATGGCATTAGCGGTCACATTCAATCAAAAAGTTTATGATTCCATTTATGAAATATCTTGACACAAAAATATGAAAGCCATTAATGAACAATACCAATGAAAATAAGCTTAAAATAAGCTTTGGCCCTCAGTGGTTTCATAACTTTAATTATAAGGAAAATATTTAATTTGTGTAAAGAGTTAAAAAATAAGTTAATGTATATGATAAGATACTCTTTATTTCATATTTATTTTTATGAATAGATGTTTTTTATTTTTCGCTATTTTTTTGTGAATTTTTTTTCTAAACCATCAAAGAATTTTTTTTTTATTAAAAAAGTTATGGAAAAAGCGAGAAAATGAAAAGAGATATTACTTAATGTCTTAACTTATTTTTTAACTTCTCACAAAAATTTATTTATTTTTCTTATTATTATCAAACGGATTTTAAATTAAGCTAGAAAACACTTACGTGTGATCCAGTGGAAAGTATGAAATGAATAAATATTGAAACAAACAAGCTTTAGCCATTATATATGTGAATTAAAAAATTGTTTACAAGTACTCTTCATATATTTAATTGAAATTGCAATAATGATTACTAAAATTTGTTTTTCGTGGGGAAAAAAATAGTACATTGATTCAAACTTAAGACCTTAATTATCTTATAAGAATAAGATTTTAATTATCATCTAACTCACTAACCATATATGTATATTATGAGCATTTTGACAATAACGTACTAATGCCCCCATGAAGGAGCGAGCACTTTGAAGAGAAGAATTAGAAAAAGTCAACACTTGATAAATTGATGCACAATTGTATGTCACCGGCCAATGGTCCTAGCTTCCTCTTGGGTGGTCCACTCGTCCATTAGAGTAATTAATTTCATTCTAGAGCATAATAATATTAATAAATCTCTATCTTTCCGTTTAATTGAATGACTTAAATTTTGAAAAACTATATGTTAAATTTAAACGATCTTATTTTACTGTGAGTATTCCTTTAACAAAAACAATGAATAATTAATCCTTGGGCTCAATCTAGGTGGGATAGTAGTAGCACATATTTGGTTTTTTTTTTTCCCTCATCACAGAGATAATGAAATTAATGATAAAGTTGACATAGCTTAGCGACATTCATCCCCTATTCCAACAAGAAAAAATAACGGTTCAAACATTTTTAACTATCGTCTAAAGTAATTTTCACCCATGTGGGGAAATATCATGACAAATTTTATGTACAAGCCCAGCCTAATCCCTTCTCTTCCCAGCCGTCTTTGCAGTAAAAAAATTTAAATACACATAAAACTGCGATGAGCCAAGTCAACAGTCAGCGCCGAATTGTGAATAATTCAAATGTCAACTTTTTTCCAAAAGCTCCCCACTTACCTTTATTAATTGCAAAAAAAGTCGACATTTAAATGAAAAAGCCTAACTTTTATAAATTGAGATAAGCATGGGAACATTCACGTCGGACTAATTTTAAGATGATAGTTTCATTATAATTTTAATATTTAAAAATAAATAAATTAAATTCAGCTTAATTAATCATAAAAATATTTATTTATCATCTATTATGAATTGTAGTTATATTAACTATATCTTGAAAAATTGTGTCAAAATAAAAAGTAGATTATTAATTTAATTTGCCCATCTAAAAATCCTGAGTTGGCCCATGATTGAAGTGGTTTGATTGTGGAAAATGATACTCTTCTAGAAGCACAGGCTATTATTTTCCACTCCAAGAGGTGGTTCCTAGCCTACTCCACAAGTCAACAAAGTCTGCTGTGAGATAATCCCCACTAACCAAAACTACACAAAATATATATATATATAGGAAACCCATTCGAGAGAAATTCAAAAGCAAAACAAACAATGGCTTTGTTATACAATCTAATAATCTTACTCTTCCTTTCTATTTCCACTGCAGAATCTGCAGACCCAATGACCCAATTTTGCAACCAAAACACAAACATAAGTACCACTAGTCGAATATCATCCAATATTGACACTTTATTAGATTATTTGGTCCAAACAACTGCCCAAAATGGCTTTAAGGCCACCTCCTACGGCCAAGCCAAAGACAAAATCTACGGCCTTGCACAATGCAGAGCCGATGTGAGCAGCAAAGACTGCGCAAGCTGCATCCAAGATGCTGCTCAACAAATACGTGCTCTTTGCCCAAACCAAGCTGACGCCAGGATTTGGTACGACTATTGCTTCCTAAGGTACGATCCAAAGAACTTCCTAGGAGAGGTCGACACGTCTTATGGTGTTTTCTTCGCGAATGTCGAGGATGTAACGGATCCCGAAGCTTTTAACAAAGAGCTAGCGCATCTAGTGGATGAAATTAACGCGCAGGCAGTTGTGCCTACTAATAAAGGGTTTGGGAAAGGACAGAAAAAACTGTCGAACTTTGTGACGCTCTATGCCTTCGGGCAGTGCACAAGGGACTTGTCACCGCTCAACTGCGCTCAGTGCTTGGCTACTGCAGTTGGAAATGTGTTTCCGGGATTTTGTAAGGACAAAAAGGGATGCCGAGTTGTATATAGTAGTTGTTATGTTCGGTATGAATTGTATCCTATTTTCTTTCCTCTTGATCCACAGGAAAAGTTGGCAAGTAGTTTGATGAGGAATTATGCATCCGTAGTTTCTAAACCTTAGTCTGTCAGCCAAAACAAATACTGAAAGTTCATATAAGCTTTTGTTGTAATTTCGTTTGAGTTTGATACTTATGAATTATGATTTCGAGTTATATCAGAAATGATTTGTATCTCAAATTCTTGTGAATTTGTAAGAGGGAAGGCGCCACACGAAAATGGAAGGCTGAAGTGATCTCTAACGTTTGCAATATTATGTATTATTACTGTTCAAGTTAAGAAACTAGGACAATGTATCATGTAGCAGAATTATGTTAAGCCTTTGAAAACTGTATCGAAACTGTACTCACCATTTCGTAATGATTAATGGTCTAAAGGTATTTTATTTTTACTTTTTTTTTATTTTCCTTTTTTTGGGTGGCGTGCACCAGCCACCAGGCCAAGTAATAATGCAAAGGCGACGAGTGAAAACTCTAACAAAGCTATTATGATTGACCTTGCCCCTGAACAATCTGAATTCTAGCTTCTTAGAGCATCTTTAGGATAGGCGAATGACAAACTAATAATATGAAATATATTATTTAATTCCTAAGATATTTATATGCAATACATTTGTTGATAGAAATGATGAATAAAATTATATTTATTAATCTCTAAAATTGGTGTACATGCATTCAACTAAGATAAATTAGGTAAAAATTATTAATATATCCGACATCTGACTCTTTAATCTCATTATCTTTAGCTAAGAAATATTATATTCTCTCTTCTCTCTAACTTCAATCAAACTACAATACTTTTAAGCTTAGTTATAGATTTTAAATTTTCATTTCAAGTTTAAGGCTAACCCTAGTTGATTTTTGGATTCCTCTAAAATCCAATCCAACAAGAATCTGTAAATAAATTTAATAAAATGATTAGATTCACAATGGGTGCTACCCATAGAATTAGGAATATGATTCGGGTACGTTGACTCTTTCAAAGAATCCGTACTTCTTAGTTCAAAAGGCTCTTCGAATGATTAAAGTGCAATTTTTCAAAAAGCCGCATCATTAAAATGAGTTCCAAGAGAAGTAGCAAAAGTGTCTCTTCATATTTGAAGAGTGAGATAATTGTTTTTATTTTATATAATGTGATCTTACATTAAAATAGAAGGCGTTTCCTCTTTTTCATACTACAAGAAAAATAAAATAATCAAATTTAAATAACCTTTTGGAATTATTTGAAAATGCGCTTTAAAATTACTCTTTAAAATGCCCATATACATCAACAAAGTAAGATTTTTAAAGAGTGTCTTGAAAATATTCTTACGAGACTTAAGCACACGAATAGACTTAAGCGACCACTCTTTTTTTTTTTTTGGTCCATTTAGGTGACCACTTCTTTCATTTAACCAAAAAAAAAAAATTGGTACAAAAGGGGCCTAGTGGCCAAATTTAGGTGACCACTTCATGGTCCAAAGAATATGTCTTTTCTTAAAAAAATAAATATATATATATACATGGAGAGAGAGAGAGAGAGAGAGAGAGAGAGAGAGAGAGAGAGAGAGAGAGAGAGAGAGAGAAATTGATAATCCCACTGTTAAACATTTGAAAGAAATATTGATTCAACTTAATTAATGATAAATGACATGAATTTACTTTCTATTGTGGTCTATTCTTTTCTTGTAATTTTGGAAAAAGATTTCGTAAATTAAGTTATTTTTGTAACTTAGGAATGTTCTTTAAGGATAAGTTTAGATATTTAAAATTCGGTCAGATTTTAAAATTCTGGAAACTACGTAATTTCAAAATTCGCTTAAAAAATTGGGATTTTAGAATCCCGTGTTGAATTACCTTAAATTTGATTAATATCTTTTTAATCCCATATCTCCTTCATTAGTGGTCACTAAGACTTTTTCTTTCTAATTAAATTACTAAATGGATAAGGATCCTATTTAAACTCAACTTGCATCATTGTATTTTCAAAAGTTTTATTTTTTTTAAAAGAACACCTAAATTGAAAATCCTTAGATTTTAAAATCCACATATTTTAAATCTTAATATTTATCAAAACACATTATTTAAAAATTTTGTGAAAAGAACACAACAATGTAAGATTTATTGTTATAATTATGTTATAAAAAATGAAAAAAAAATCAAGAATTTTGATATGTTTTGACCAAAAGAAAAATTAGCATTGCGAAGGAGAAGATTATATATAACAACTTCCTACACTTGCATGACTACTTTAAGAAAACTAGTTGCACGACGAAGTTAGCAAAATCCAACGATAAAACACATTGTCCTGAATTATCAACCAGATATAAGTTAATTAATTCCTGTCTCCTTAGAAATCAAGTATACAGATGCGCTTCCCTATAAAACAGATACTGTTCAAGTAAGTTCGTGCACTATCCTCTCCCTCTCTCATTACACTCGTTTCGCACATTATATCAATGTGGGATATTGATGCGCTTGTCTTAATTTCCTCCGTCATTTTATTTTATATGCCTACTTAATAGTGTATAATTGTTGATATTTTTCAAGCTTAATGTGGAATAAGAAACGCTAAATCACCACTTCAAAAACTAAACAAGATTAAGGGTTATAATGGTCTTTCTTGATACCAAAAAAGTTACTTTTCATTAGTCTTAAACATGTTTAGACTAAGAACGCTAAACCACCACTTCGAAAACTAAACAAGATTAAGGATTATAAAGGTCTTTCTTGATACCAAAAAAATTACTTTTCATTAGTCTTAAACATGTTTAGACTAAGCACAATATATATATATTTTTGCTGGCCGGGGGGGGGGGGGTGCAAAACACAAGTGCATTTTTTTGACATAGAAGCAATTAAAATGAAAACAACCTAAAAATAAGCTAACCGAGAAACATATTTTGGTCCAACTGGATTCTAAGACTAGTCATTTCTATTATTTTTCCAAACCTCCTCAGCATGTATGATGCCCTGATGCTGTCATCTGATATTAGGGAATAAATAAGGGAAAATTATTATGAATAGGTTCCTTTCTTCAGAGCCCAAGAAAGAACTCGAGATGGTCCTTGTCCTCTCGCATCCTGAATTTCGTCAAAACCTGAGTGTGTGCAAGCAGGCTCTTCTTTACTCCTATTCTAAGTGAGCTAGTAGAGCCTTGTGCATTAGAAAGATTCTTCTTACTAGCCACAGAGCTTGGATATGGTTTCCTGATTGGAGATCCATGACTCACAAACTTACAAACACCAGGGCAATCTTGATGAAAGTAGAAGGAACTAGTTTGGAGGCACAAATGAACATTCTTTTTTTGATATTATTACCAGTATTCCCTACTGGGTCATGCAAATAGGTTTGGTGGCCCTGTTTCTCCCTATATAAGGCAGCGACAACCCTTACCTCAATAGCCAAAAAATAAGAAATGAGGGATATAATACCAAAAAATCTAGGGAAAACGCAACTTCACTCACAATTTTTTGCGTGTTGTTTTATTCATATATTTATACTGGTAAATCCCATTTTATACAAGATTAGAATTTTTTATTTATATGTTAAGTCTGTTGGTGCGAAAAACTAATGCAAGTCTATTCCAACCACACAGTCAAATGATTGATATTTGATGTAATGATTGGAAATGAAAATAACTAAATAAGTCAATAATGTATAGAGGAGGGTCGCCTCATATGAAAATATGTGTTAGTCCTCCTCTTGTGAAAAGAGCTAGGAGCTTGGGCTACTTTATATAATAATAAATGAATTTGTATTACAAGCTAATAAAGTATCTCTAGCTATTCTATCATCACAAGATTACAACAGAGGTATTACCTCGCTGCATGAGTTTTAGACTTTCTATTCCATGAGCTCTTGTCATGGGCCTTTTAGGTCTCTCTATATATCTCTTTATTGTGATTGAAGTTTGTTTGCCTGAATCCTTTTTAGTTGTTGACTGCTTATTGCTTGAATACTAGGTTGTTGAAAGAAGTAAATGCCACTCATATATGTATATGACAGAGAGATAATGTGTGGAAGAGTCTTTAGAGCAGGTCTGGGGCCATCCTCAGACATCACCAACTCTGACATTACTTCTCCATAGATTCCGATACATTAAATGCAATCGGTGTGCATTTAATGAACTTAAGAGAGTCTATGTGGTGTTGGTAGAATTGATAGCAGTCACCCATGCTATCTGCGCTTACTCTGACACAGTGGTTGGCAAGAGAGTTCTGGAGTTTGTTAAAAGAGCTCTGGTCTTCGAGCTCTGCAACTTGTTATTTAAAAATAATTCCCAAACTTGGTACTAAAACCCTCTGGAGCTCAGGGTTCTAGGCAGGGTTCAAGCATTCATGTTGTTGGAAGTGTGAAAGTTTGTGTAATAGATTAAAGTCTGAATCATGCTATTTCCTTTTTTAACTACACAGATAATCCACCATTGCACAAGAAGAAACAAAAACAATACTTCGTAAAAAATATTACAAAATATAACGTCATTTCACATAAATCTAGAAAATTGACTGTAATAAACGTTGGCTTAAGTCTAAATGGTTGAACTTATAAGTGAACATATACATGTAGCTCCCAGAAACCTCACCTCCTCTAACGTTTTCAGGCCACTGCTTGGTGTAACTAGGATTTCTCCATAGGGCGGGCTAGGCTTAAAGAAAATATGTGGGGGTTTGGGGGCGGCAGCCCCAAAAATATTTTTTTAGGGTTATTTTAAAGTATTTATCAAATATTAACTTAAAAACAATAAAAAATAAGTACTTATTTGAATGAAAAAAATAAAAATACTAAACACTTATATAATAGCATATCATAATTAGAGATTTAAAATAGACAAAAGGTGTTTTTTGCTATATCTAGTCACATGTAACACAAAAAAATACATTATATAAACTAATGAAGTTGAACCCTACGATCCTTTCGTGAATCAAAATCATTTATGAGCAAATCCAAATCAATGTCTTCAGCAAACATTTTCAACCCACACTTACTTTTTAAAGATTTTAATTTATTACTTTAATAAACCTTAAACTTTAATTTTTTGTGCAAAAACCCCTATACTATTATACATATAATTTTATTATTAATTTTTTATTTTTTTTTGGGACGGGCTGAAGCCCGCCTTAGCCGACTCTTGGCTCCGCCCCTAGGTGTGCATGTTAATACAAGAAATGAACGTACTAAACTACTCACTTTATCTAAAATTAGGTGTTCATTGATTTGGAGCTTAATTTTACTCTTTGAGATATAGTCAATGTAAAACACTTGTATATGAGTTATAAGTTTAGTTAACTATCGTAAAATAAGATTTTAGTTTAGAAATTTTTTTAAACAACTTTCTATTTATAATGCATAGTTAAAAATATTCCAATTTTAATAATCGTTTGACTTAACTTCGTAATTTTTAACAAACTCCTAAAACTACCAAATGTTATATCTAATTAGATCCAAATAACTATAAACCGTAGGATCATTTATGTAGTATCATCAAGAATTTACAGACTAATATGCGGAAGTGTACCTGAATCCATAGCGTGAGATTTGTAGTCGAGTGGTTGCCTTCCAAATCTACACATATTTATTTAGAGAATCCTTTAAGCTTTTTATATGCTTTCTGTGATTATGGAGGTTCACAAGGGACATAATACGTACGTGCAATCTGGGTACCATAACCATAATATACATATAGTAAACCATACTATCTTTTTTGTATTTCTATTTTAACCTATCATAAAAATAGAAATCACCTTTAAGTGTCTACACATTAAATGTTCACACCCTATTAGATACATTTAAGCCCAAATAACTTAAACCTTAATTGATTACTTTTAATGTGGGCTTAAATATACAACAGTCCACAACGCATGATTATTTCACATATAAGCTTAATGTTAGATTAAGGATCCAACAATCTCCCACTTGGGCTATATGTGTAACCTTATAATTATGTATTCTAAAATTGAGCTTAACCTTGCTGTAATTACTGAAATGTATCTGTATCTAATTTGGTCCATCAATCATATCAACATAGGATCATAATGGCCTTTATTACAGCTATCATAATTCGACCCACCTATGTTCACATATGTCGATATAACTGAATAACATGGATCATGATGTGGATGTGTAGTATAAAAATTTCATGCTGCAATATGATCTTAACATGCCTATTTTCAACTGATCCTGCTTAAACCTTAGTAGGATTAAACCATATCCAAAATCAGAGTGTGAATAAACTTAAACTTTATTTTTGTAGAAAAGAACTTTAAGATATCCTTAAACCGAAATAACAGAAACATGTCTATATCATAGAAATACTAAAAATTACGAACTCCCACTAAAAACTGAATTTCTTAATACATGACACCTGTACAAGTAATGTGCTCATGAAACACTTTGGGTGGTAATCCCTTAGTACGCGGATCTACAACCATGGAGTTTGTAACGATGTGTTCTATAGACACCTGTCCACTCTGAACTATTTTCTTGACAATTAGAAACTTGATGTCTATGTATTTAAACTTTGTTAAGCTCCTGTTATTAGTGGAATACAAGATAGATTTAATATTATCTTTGCACCTAGCAAAATCGGAGTCAGTATACCCAACGATCTCAAGCTGATTTGAACTCCATTATATGAGCATGTAGTATTTTTCTTTTCCAAGTACCACAAGACTCGTTTTGTTGCTTTTAAATGGTCTATTCCTGCATTGCTTAAATATCTGCTTAGCATTCAACAATATACACAATATCCGGACGCATACATGCCTGAGTATACATTAGACTCCATATTGCTGATGCATAAAGAATCTTCTACATTTCATTTTTATCAAAATCATTCTTAGAGCACTGAATAAGATTAACATTATCTCTCTTAGCCATAGGGGCATCACCTAATATACAATCCTGCCTGCCATATCTCTTAAAAACCTTTTCGATATAAACCTTTTGTGATGATTCTAAAGTACACCGAGAGCGATATCGGTGTATCTGTATGCCTAACACAAAAAAAGGTGTCACCAAGATCTTTCATCTCAAAATTATTAATCAAAATATTTTAGTTTAATACAATAAGTGTTGCTGACAAGGAAAATATTATTGACATATAAAAGTAGAAAAATATAATTGCTCCCACAGAACTTGATGGGGGTAAAATACTTATTTTTAACATTGGCCTACAAAGGTAATTCAATAATTTTAGCCCCGGTAAAATCTCACTTTTACCTCTACTAAAATCCCACTCATCTCCACTCAAATTCCACTCACCTCCATTAACTTCCACTCAAATCCCACTTACATCCACTCACCTTTGTAAAATTACATTTTTACCCCTCATCTTCATAAAATTTACTTTTTTACCATTCTAGATTTTACCTATAAATACCTCCCCTCATTCATTCATTCAACACCAACAAAAATACACCAAAAACACATCATTCTTCTCATCAAACACCATCATTCTCTTCCAAAATTCATCGATCTCATCCAAGAGGTAAAAAGCCATTGGCAATACAAATACAAGCCACTTTAAGAAGAAAGAGGAAGGTCTTATACTTTCTCTTTCCATACCCTAAAAAATACAAACAACCCTTATACACTCTCTCTCCTACACAGTTTATTATTTATTCTGTTGAAGTATTTGTAATCTTAATTCTATACTTATAAATAGAATTAGTGAAATTGTAGAAGAAAAAGTTGGTAGCTTGTATCATCATCCAAAGGTGATTGTCTTTGAGCTAATACAAAGCAAGCACACACAAAAGGATGACGTTTTGTAATCCTAATTCTATAATTATAAATAGAATTAGTGAAATTGTAGAGGAAAAAGTTGGTAGCTTGTATCATCATTCAAAGGTGATTGCCTTTGAGCTAATACAAAGCAAGCACACACAAAAGGAGGACGTACTGCCGGACTAGCATAAGCGCTACCAGGGGAATCTTCATTAATAAAAAATGTCATGTGTTCATCATTGCGCCGCATTTATTTTTTATTCACCGATATTCTCTTATTGATTGGTTAATTATCTATTTTTAGATTTTGACACCATCAGTTGGCACCGTCTGTGAAAACGTTAAGCTCTCTAAAGTTCGCGTTCTTTAGAAATTACAAGTGAATTTTCAGTACAAAAACTCCAAATCTCGCGGGCCTATGTAGCTCAATATTCTCGGGTGCATAACTTCTTGCTCAAAACTCCAAATTATGCGATTCTGAAGTCCATTTTGGAGAAAATTTCAAGAGATTCAACTTTTCAGTTAAAGACATTTTTAAATTCGGCCATATCGGGGTTCAAAACTGAGATACAAACTTTCTGGAATGAAAAAGGCGAAAATTCCGCGGGCCTACGGTAGCTCAATATTATTGGGCGCATAACTTCTTGCTCAAAATTCCAAATTATGCGATTTTGTAATCCATTTTAAAGAAAATTTCAAGAGTTACAACTTTTCAGTTCAAGCTTTTTTCAAATTTAGCCATCTCGGGGTTCAAAATGGCGATACAAAGTTGTTGCAACAAAAATGCGAAAATCCCACAGGCCTACACTAGCTCAATATTTACAGGCGCATAATCATTCAAAAATCTGGTTACGGTTAACCCAATGGGATAAAATCCAAAAGAAAAGATAAGTTATTTTTTAATAACTCATATATGATTTTTCTCTCTATATTAATATATCTAAAGTTGTATTATTTTCTTACGATTAATAATCTTTATTGTAGGTAAAATCGACAAGCTCCCGAAAAAAAAATAAAAAAATTACAATTGAATGTAATTTTTATCAAGTTCATCCGACAAACCACAAAAAAAAATTAAATTTTTTTTTCAACGGATATCAAACTTCCACAAAGCTAAATTTGATTTTGAAGTCCGTTAGACAACCGCAGGACCACTCCAGCCCAAAGAGATCTGGCTGAGAATGATCATCTACTGCTACACCACTGGTCCAGAGACCAAAATTTTGACATTCCCTGGTAATAAATGAGAAAATTGTCAGAATTTGCCTAAGTTAGAAAGGGGCATGACTCTACTCAAGACTTAGCCAAAAAGAACAAATTTTCCTTTCAAGAAACCAAGGACTTAAATGAAAAAATTGTCAGAATTTGCCTAAGTCAGAAGGGGGCATGACTCCACTCAAGACTTAGCCAAAAAGAACAAAATTTTCTTTTAAGAAACCAAGGACTTAAATGAGAAAATTGTCAGAATTTGCCTAAGTCAGAATGGGGCATGACTCCACTCAAGACTTAGCCAAAAAGAACAAATTTTTCTTTTAAAAAATTAAGGATTTCGAAAAAATTCTTATCACCATATAGAAGGGCCATGCTTTAAACAATCACATGTGGAATATCTCCAGAACGTTTGTACAAAGCCCTTACTAGAGGTTCACATTATCTAATCACTCAAAAAAGGCTGAAGAATCCGAAGATCATCAGCACCAAAATTTAAAATAGTACTGAAAACAGAAGAAGAATAATCAGAAAAATCATGTCCTATATCCCCTAAAGCCGTCCAGTCAAGGCTCGTTGGTTCGGCAAACTCCGCAACAAAATCAGCTTGTGAAGATTGAGATAAAAAACCGTCCAAGGCAGCCTGGTATATGCATCCAAGGTAGCCTAGTGATAGGCGCCTGAGGCAGCCTGGTAATAGGACAGATTCGGAAATGACAGCAAATCCACTTCAGTCGGAAGAGTCCCATTTTATATAAGATTCGCGGTAGTCGAAAGGATATCCTGTACACCCTCTTCCAACATAAGGAGCCTTAAAAAACTTCCAGGAACAGGTTCTGGAAGATTCACGGCAGTCGGAATAACATCAGGCACGTTATTTTCTACCGACGAAAGGAACCACGAGGAACCTCCAGGAGGAGCAAAGGAGCATAACAGGTTAACGCTGGAAGACCATCCTTCTAATTGAGCCTCTAATGCTATCACCCGTGCCTCTAATGCCATCACCTGTGCCTGTAACTCTTCCACCTTCTGTTCAAGAGAAGCAAGGATAGTAGTACAGCCTTTAGTGGGATTCTCGATTCTCGCCGTAGCTTCAAGAAGATATAAATTAAGAGTCTTAAGATGTTGGTCTTCGAGGACATCTTGCAAAAAAGATGCAACGTTCCTTACCTAAAAAACAGTGAAGATTATGTATAATCCTGACGATCAATCATATTTAAATTTTTTTTAGCATATTCGCAAGATAGAGGACATCTCTTGTGGCTATAAGCGCAAGCTACACATGGAGGACCTGCAAAATGGTGAGTGTTCGACATTATTTCAGTTTACTTTCGTAAGAGAAACTGTTTTACAAAATAGTGATGATGTGAGGTGCGAATGGTCTAGTTGTGGATATCCCTTTGAAAACTTGAAGAAGAGAATGAGATCTTGAGGAAGATGAAGAGGGAGAATAGATAAGAGCACGTATTTCGAGTTCGAAAAAGAAGGGAAAGCTGTCTAAAAACGGGGGAGGGAGAGGAGCCTCCGACAGGGAGAATCTTGAGGGAAGAAATCTCACTGAAAAGGGGCTGACAATAAAGGCAAGCCTCGAGGAAAAAAGGTGCCACAATATATATATATATATTTATACATATATATATGTATATATAAAATAAAGAGTTGGAAAAGGCCCGAATAGAATCAAACTATTTATCAACAAAAGTATAGCGAGCTTTACATATTAATGTTCCAAACTCTATGACTTGCATCCAATGTCTAACGAGTTCTACACATTGATGTTTCGAGCTCAATGACTAGCATTCAAGATCTACCTTCCTTGAACTAAAACTCGAGATCAACGTCTAGCCAGCCTTACACAATGATGTTCTGAAACTCTAAGACTAATGATCAAAGTCTAGCTAGCTTTACACATTAATGTTCCGAGCTCCACAAACTTACGGTCAAGGGTTAACGAAACCTTACACGTCGATTACTCGAGCTCTCTCCTTAATTATCTTCCTTGACAAGTAACCGCTCTTACACCTTAACTTTGAACCGGACCACTTAACCGACAAAAATATTTTATCATTCACATTCAACTTTCAGTATAAAAATAAAGGATATGGAGCAATTGATGTGGTTAAATACTGATTTTTACCATTGGCCTACAAAGGTAATTCAATAATTTTACCCCTGGTAAAATCCCACTTTTACCTCCACTAAAATCTCACTCATCTCCACTCAAATTCCACTCACCTTTATTAATTTCAACTCAAATTCCACTTACATCCACTCACCTTTGTAAAATTACATTTTTACCCCTCATCTTCATCAAATTTACTTTTTTACCATTCTAGATTTTACCTATAAATACCTCCCCTCATTCATTCATCTAACACCAACAAAAACACACCAAAGACACACAACAAAAACACATCATTCTTCTCATCAAACACCATCATTCTCTTCCAAAATTCATCAATCTCATCTAAGAGATAAAAAGCCATTGGCAATACAAATACAAGCCACTTTAAGAAGAAATAGGAGGGTCTTATACTCTCTCTTTTCATACCCTAAAAAATACCAACAACCTTTATACACTCTATCTCCTACACATTTATTATTTATTCTGTTGAAGTATTTATAATCCTAATTCTATACTTATAAATAGAATTAGTGAAATTGTAGAGGAAAAAGTTGGTAGCTTGTATCATCATCCAAAGTTGATTGCCTTTGAGCTAATACAAAGCAAACACACACAAAATGAGGACGTACTTCCGGACTAGCATAAGCGCTACCGGGGGAACCTACCTTAATAAAAAATGTCATGTGTTCATCATTGTGCCACATTTATTTTTTATTCACCGATATTCACTTATTAATTGGTTAATTATCTATTTCTAGATTTTGACACCATCAGAACTTATGGTATATGTAATTATTAACCAAATTCATCTTAAAACCAAATGAGATGATCACTTAATGAAATTTGAAATACCATTGTCGAGATGCTTGCTTGAGCCCATAAATAGATTTCTTAAGTTTGCAAACCATATTCTTTGGGTCTTTCACCACAAAATTTCCTGACTGCACCATATCGATCGTCTCATCAATGTTAACATTGAAAAACATTGTTTTTACATCCATCCAATGTAACTCAAGATCGAAATGCGCCACCAATGCCATTATAATCTTAAAAGAATCTTTTAAAGAAATTGGATAGAAAATTTCTTTATAGTTTATGCCTTCATTTTGTGTAAAGCCCTTACGACAAGACAAGCTTTGTACAACTCTATATCGCCTTTCGAATCCCTCTTGATCTTAAATATCCATTTGCAACCAATGGATTTCGTACAATTTGGCAATGAGATAAGATCACATACGTCATTGTTTTTTCATGGCCTCAATCTCCTTATTTATGGCATCAATTCACTTATGAGAATCAAAACATTCTGTGGTTGACGAAAGTTGATTAAATCATCTTCCATCACTCCAGCGTCAACCTTATATTCTTGGAGAAATGCAATATAGTCATATGGCATGGTAATTCTCCTTTCTTTAATGGACCTCTTTAATGGCAAGGGTTCTTGGGATGTAAGAGTTTGTTGTTTTGAAATAATTTCTAAATGAGAGGTTCTTCGATATTGTCTTGGTTTGTCTCTTGAACAAGGTCAAGAATGAAAACCTGATTAATGTCATTAGCACATGTGGGAATATCAAAATACTCCTCTTCAAAGACAAAATCTCTGGCTATACCCTTGTAAACTTGACATCCTCAAAGAATCAGGCATTTTCTGACTCAAAAATTGACTTAGTTGTGGGATCATAAAACTTGTACCCCTTGGATCGTTCTGAGTATGCTGCAATTGCATTATCTTGTGCAATAACGCAATTGAATTTTTAGTATTTAATTTTTTCTTTACACCTTATGCACTTAATTATAGGAATTCATTAAATGAAGCAATTGTATCAACTGAATAAGGATTATCCTAACCTAACAAAGAATCGGAAGCAACCACTTTTTGAACTATGAAACAAATTAAAATTCTCGAAGGAACAAGAATATCCAGATTTGTCTAAAATAAAGATTAAAATCAAATTTTGTATAAAAGACAGTATAATAAATGTCTCATTAAGATTCAAATAAAATATTGTTTTGAACAATAATATAAAATTTTCAATTGTTTCAACTTGAACCATCTTACCATTGCCTACATAGTTGTGTCTTTCACTATCATTTGGCTTTCGGCAATTAAAATAACCCCTTCTTAACACGCTATGAGTGAAAGTTGGTATAGTGATTCTTTATGCGCCTTTCAGCTCCACAAAGGTAATACCAGTACCTTCCGGTTCGCCTAGTTTCTTTTCTTGTTTCTTTTGTGATGTTGTATCCGTAACTTCATTTTCTTTCCATTGTCCTTGATTTGAAAGGCTAAGACAATGTGAGAACTTTCCACATATCTTGCTTCAGCCTTGCCTTTTCCTGAACACAGTATGAAATGAGCTCATTTAGAGACTAAGTTTATTTCTAACAATTGTAACTCACCTTAAACTGGCTAAGCTGTGTCGAAAAAGATATCAAAACTAAATGCACCAGCAAGTCCTCAAAGAGTTATAACTTGAAAGTAAGATGAGACATCTCCACCCACGATGTACTCCCTGACATTGCCTTTGCCCCTATACCTTATTGAGATTAGGCTAGTAAGAGCGTACCTATTTCAACTTTCTCATTCTTAAAAAATCACTTTTCAATATTCGTAAGGAATTCCTTAACCGTAGTTGTCTTTTAAGAAATTACCCCCTTAATGCTTTCGGAATGGCCTTTTTCATAATTATGACATACGTGTGACTTGATCTATCCCACTTCTCTTTATCATTTCTCTTATCAAAAGTATTTTTATCCGTAAGAAGTAGGGGGAGAATCAACCTTTAACGCAAGGTCAAGATCCATGACTCCGAGAACTATCAAAAGGTTCTATTATCATGATTTAAAATATGTGACGTTTAGCATAGGAATATAGTTGATATTAGTAGTAATATTACTAGAAGCATTTGTAATTGAATACACATAAAACAACAATAAAAAAACAAAACAAGCTCACATAAGTCTTAAAACAAAAATAATAAATTCAAATAAAGGTAATTCCTATCTCAAGATACAGGGTGCTCTGTTAATATTTCATCTTTGGATAAAAACATTAACTTGCAAGTGATATCTTGTTATAATAATCAAACACTAATAATAAGAACATGTCGAACAATAAATCTTCCTTTAAGCCAATCTATTGGTCATATAAAAAAATCAAATAATCATCACGTGTTTATAACCGTAATTATAGATGTGATTATGTTAAAAGTCGACTTTCTTTTGGATCAGTCAAAATTCACATAATTTATAAGCACACAGCCATTTATATTTTAAAACAAATTAATTTTTACGAGAAATGTTACTTTGGCAATATGTTGTTTCAATTAATTTATCTCAAATATATATATATATATATATATTTAAATATACTAATATTTGAATTTAAATTGATTGGATCAAAACTTGTTTGAGTTATAAAACCTCACACATGACACAGTGCAAATAACAACAAAAAAATATATACACGTCCAACACTAATGACATATGTATATATATATATATAAGGTACTGCCGAAAAGAATAAAAAAAATAAAAAAATATCATGGATCGTAAATCAATATATATATGTGTAATGATTATATATATATATAAGTAAACTCAATTTGAATTCAATTCACGCTGCAGTTTTTTTTAAAAAAAATTAAATCCTATTAATAAATAGGTATACGTGTGTGCTGTAAACTGAATCCATATATATGTACAATTAATTGATTTGAACTTTATAAATAATGCATACCCTTAGCTTAAATTAAATCACAGAGTATCTATATTAATCAACCGACCAATTAATCGGTTACCCATCATTACATATATCACAAAAAAAAAAAAAAGCCACTTTATAATCCAAATGGCAGAATCTTTATAAGAGCATCCGCACCGGATACTTTAAAATTTAGGGTAAATTTAGCTATTGCTTTCTAAATTTTAAAACATGCACACAGTGGAAATGGTAATTTTTTTACTCATACGAATGTCTCACATTCGTATGAGTTTAAAAAAAAAAAAAAATAATGCCATACGATTGAAGAACAATTGTATGAATTGTTTTGGCATATTTTTTCAAGGTTTCTAACTAAAAAAAAAAAACAAATTGGCACTTTTTCAACCATAAGAATGTGCCAAATTCGTATGGGTTAATTTGTAATTTTTTTTTTAAAGTTTTGTTAGTTATCTCACACATATAACTTAAAAAAATATAGATAATATAATCATCCAATTCCCATATGAATGAGCCAAATTTGTATGAGTTTAGAAAACAAAAAAAAATACATATAATCAAGAAATTCCCATTCGAATGAGCTAAATTCGTATGGTTTTTTTTTTAGTTTGATACGAATCTGCCACATTCGTATGCCTTATACGATCGATCCATATTCGTATAGGATAAAATTTAAGAGAATGGTAAATTTAGTCGTTCTCTACCCTACCTTCCAAATTTTGTCCATCCAAATTCTTCCGCTGTAGAGAGGGATAGGGTAAATTTATCTATTTACCCTATCCGGTGCGGATGCTCTAATTAATATAAAGAACCTTACATATATGTATACAAAACCGAATTAAGTAGTAGCTCATCATATATATTTTGTAAAGAACGCATATGCTTTATAAATAAATACATCCTTATATATTAGCACCGAATTGGTAGAAGGGTGGTGCTATTGCCACCACACAAACTTCTTGCTTTCATCCCCACTAAAAAAAAGGTTTAAACTTCTATTTTCACCCCACCCAATTAATCATTTTCAACCAACTAATCACTCATTAATATTAATTACTATTCATCATCTTCTTCTTCCTCTTCTTCCTCCTCTTCTTCTTCTTCTTCTTCTTCTTCCTCTTCCTCTTCCTTCTTTTCTTCTTCTTCTTCTTCCTCTTCTTCTTCTTCTTCTTCTTCTTCCTCTTCGCTATGGTTTTTACTCAATGATTAATAATTAACAAAAAATCTGATCTAATTAACCCATTTTATCTTATTCAGTTCATTTCAAAAGCCAACAAAAATTCAAAAATAACTCACAAAAACACACAAAATCTCCATTGATGTAACACAAAAAAAACCTTAAGTTGTAGAAAATGGTAGGGAAGAGCGATTTAAGGATTATCAAGGTAGAAAAACCTAAATAAAGAGAGATATGTTTGTTTTTATTATGTTTAATGTCTATTTTTTTTAGTTAATATAAAAAAAATTGTACCACCAAAACGAATTAGAGCATCAGAACAGGTTACCTCGGTTACGGAAAACTGAAATTGGAGCACTTGTTCAGTTTCTGGTGACCGAATGTGTCATGTGAAGACGTGAGGAAGAATGATATTTTGGTTCTACAGAACCGACATTTATCATTTTTCTTGGTTCGTAATGGTCGAATACATGCCTATTACTCGTCTCTTAAGGGCCGAGGTAGTGAAAAAAATTCTAAAGGGTTATATTCTTCTCCAAATACCTCAGTCCTTAGGAACTGAGGTATTGATACATATTAACTATATATTAGTCACGTGAAAATTTATTAGATTTTTTTATGTGCAGGAATATCCCTAAATTCAAAATGTGTTCACATATTTAACGAGCATATAATTGAATTAGAGCCTTCGAATTCAAAGTTCAAACGATGTAATTTTTTACTTTTCATGAAATCTTAAGGATTTAATTTTTTTTGTATATGAATGACAACAATTTTTAGTAACTTGATTAAATTTGTTCACAGAGAACTGAACATTATTTAATTTATTTTTTTGATTAAATCGATTTCTTTGAGTAATTTGATTATATTCTAGACAACTTTGGTCCTAGGAGACCGAACAATTTGATGAACTTTGGTCCTAAGAAACCGAAATTATCCAAAATACTCGGTTGTTAAAAATCGATGTAAGGTTGCAATAGCTGAAAATATAGTCCAGAATACCTTGGTTGTGAGGGACCGAAAAAGTGGATGAACCTCGGTCATAGGAAACCGAAATTATTTTCAATACTCGGTTGTTAGAGGCTGATGTAAGGTCTTAAGAGCTAAAATATGATACGAGGAGGCCTCGATTGTAATGGACGGAGGAGTTTGATGAACTTCGGTCATATGGAATCGACATTAGCCAAAATAGTGTAGTTTCTCTCTCTAAACTCTTTTTGCTTCGTCTTCAACAAATTTTAGTGTTGAACAAAAAAACAGTCACAAAAAACTGAGTCAATGGCTGAATAATTTTATTAACTCTCCAACGTGTTAAGAAAATAAAATGAATAAGAACCTTCAATTCTTTCTTCTCTACTATTCTTTATAAGTTATAATTTCTTTGTATTGTATTAAGGATAGATTGATGTAAAAATTTAAAAACCATTGTTGAGAAGAAGAAAAAAAAATTAATGATTAATTATAATTAATTTGTGTTGCATTAAGGGTAAAAGAATGTAAAATTTTAGAAACCATTATTGAGAAGAGGAAAAAGAAAGAGGAGGAGGAGGAGGAGGAGAAAGATTAATGATTAATGATTAATGGTTAATTATAATTAATCATTAATCTATGTATATTAAAATGAGAGTGGTAAATGAAGTAGTGGGAGTGTTGATGAGTAAAAAAGAGTTGGTGGGAGTGGTAGTGAGAGTGATACTAAGTATATATTAGGGTGGAAATAGCACCACCCTTGGCAGAATTATACAACATTTGATCCATATGCTTTATATACAACCTTATGTATCTGTTTGATCCTCCCGAAATTTATGTATTTATTTATTTGATAAACTACAAAGATAATCAATAATAATTTTTAAATCCAATAATTTTAAAAATAATACCAAAGTTATCATATTAAAAAAGGTGCAAAACAATCATGGATTGAAAATAAATTCGATTTTCAATGATTTAATATGAAGAGCGCTTTGATATCGCTTGTTAGATCTTATTAGATCTAAGAGCATCTACAATATCAATGTGTAAAATTGATGTGTAAAAATACATGGACTAATAAATAATTGACATTTGGTTGATAAAAAGTTGTTTTACACATAAATTATACACATTCTCATTTTGCTCCAATGGTTCATACTTATAATCTTGTATAAAATTATGATGCACCAATTATATGGAAACACATAGAATATATAATATTAAACATTTTTTTATAAATATTTTTTTATTTATAATTAAATAGTCAAAGTAGGTATTGATTTAAAGATCTTGATGAGTAGAATTCAAATATGCAAGTTTTATTACAAAATATATTTTTAATTTTTAATTATATTATTTTGAAGTTTTTGTAAAAAGTTGGAGAGAGAAAATGATGAGGCGGATGTGCAAAATACACACTCATTTTACACAAAAGATGATGTGGCATATTTTATACAACACCATTGGAGCACCAAAAATTATACAAAATGTGTAAATTTTACACAAATCTTATGTGACATAGTTTACACATGCCTATTGGAGATGCTCTAAATAACTATAAACATTAGAATTATTCCTGTCAAGAATCAACAGATTAATATGCAAAAACATACATGGATTCATAGCGTGAGTTTTGTAACCGAGTGATTAGCCTTCCAGATTTACACATATTTCTTTAGAGAATCAGTTAAACTTTTTATATACTTTTTTGTGATAATGAGCGTTCACAAGAAACAAAATAAGCACGTGCAATTTGAGGACCATAAGAACAATATATAGATAATAAACTCTACTATCTTTCTTATATTTCTATTTTAACTTATTATAAAAATAGAAATCATTTTTAAGTATCTACACATTAAAAGCTCACCCCCTAGTAGATACATTTAAGTCAAAATAACTTAAACTTTAATTAATTATTTTTAAAATAAGCTTAACTATATAACAATTTACAATGCATAATTATTTTACATATAAACTCCAAATTAAATTAAAGATCTAACATCAAAATCTTTCTTGAAGTAACTAAAATATATTTATCTTTAACCTTATATTCCAATAAATAATTTCTAGCCATTTCTCTCTTTAAAGCACCCTCTGAACTTCACTCTCTCTCCCTCTCTCTCTCCATTTCCTGTCCTCACCTCTCCTCTACGTAGACCTTTATCTCTCCACTTTCTCTCTCTTAAACACCTCTATCTCCACTTCACCGGCGCCATAGAATTAAACTCCCGAGAATTAAGAACCTGCAGAGCTATAGTCAGTTTTATCCTATCAAAATTAGCTGAGATTGCTCTTCTCGAGTTGGTCGGAGTCGGAATTTGGTTGTCTTTTTTAGTGTTCTTCTTTGTATCTATTTTTTGCTTCTTGTAGGACTAGGAGTTACAGCCTTGGCTTGATTTTGACTGTTGAGACTGAATGAGACAAATGTCCATGCACAGTTTTTTAAGCCAACACCAAAATTAAATTACGATCCAAATTAAAACATCGAAAAGCAAGTTATAAATTCCAAAATTTAATTTTGATCTTACCTCAAAAGTTTCCCCAAAATTTGGCTTTTTATGGGAGTAAATACTCAGACATTCTGCCGGAGCTCTATAAGGTGTTGATGGGTTTTTTGTTTGGATCGGCGGAGAAAGATAATTATTAGTTTTTTTTTTTTTATTTGGATCGGAGGAGAAAGAAAAAGTTGTATTTAATTTTAAAGATTGTGTTGGAGAAAGAGAGAAATGTGAATTTATTGTAAATTTACGCAGGGAGTGAGAGTTGTTTTTTTATGAGAAAAAGATAAAAAGTAAGGAGTAAAATAATTATGACACAACAATTTTAAACGGAATCGGAAGTTTGTCAAAAATTGAGGGTTTAATAAAATATCATAAATAAGGACAAATTTTAAAATGTTCTTTAATTTTAAGTGGCATTGAGGTCACGTTCAATTATAAGTGGCATTGGCGGGCACATTCAATCAAAAAGTTTCTGATTCCATGTTAAAAAATAAGTTAATATATGCAATGTGATATTTTTTATCTTATATTTATTTTTATGAGTAGATATCTTTTATTATTTGCTATTTTTTGTGAATTTTTTTTCTAAACATCAAAGAAATTTTTTTTTATTAAAAAAGTCATGAAAAAAGCGACAAAATAAAAAGAGATATTACGGTATGTCTTAACTTATTTTTTAACTTCTCACAAAAATTAATTTTTTTTCTTATTATTATTAAACGGATCCTAAGTGAATTAAGCTAGAAAACACTTACGTGTGATCCAATGGAAAGTATGAAAAGAATAAATATTGAATCAAACAATCTTTAGCCATTATATATGTGAATTAAAAAATTGTTTACAAGTACTATTCATATATTTAATTGAAATTGCAATAATGACTACTAAAATTTGTTTTTGGTGGGGAAAAGAATAAGAGTTCATTGATTCAAACTTAAGACCTTAATTATCTTATAAGAATCAGATTCTAATCATCATCTAACTCACTCACCATGTATGTTGTCACGGGGTGACTCTCTCGACCCGGCGCGGCGCCCGGCATTCAGACTCCCCCGAATCCGAGCCAGCCTAACAACAGCGGCAACACGCAGCGGAACGCGCACAAGACACCGAACAAGCCCTTACGTACCTGCATAGATTCCTGAAACCCATTAGTACCGCAGACAAATAAGGACCGCATCGCCGCATCGCCATGCCTCCTGGTGTTAGGCTTCTCCACGCATTGGGGTGTGACAAACCTCCCCCACTCAATTCTGCAACGCCCTCGTTGCAGGTTCTGACCTTGTGGCCGCCCACCAAAGTCATAATGCGTGCCCTTCACCAAAGCTTCACGATTCACCACAGTCCGGTTCTTCCCGTTCCACTGGTGCAGTCATGTCACGGCTCATCTCTTCATAGCTTGATCTGCCGACCTCGCCTCTGATACCAGTTGTCACGGGGTGACTCTCTCGACCCCGCGCGGCGCCCGGCATCCAGACTCCCCCGAATCCGAGCCAGCCTAACAACAGCGGCAACACGCAGCGGAACGCGCACAAGACACGGAACAAGCCCTTACGTACCTGCATAGATTTCTGAAACCCATTAGTACCGCAGACAAATAAGGACCGCATCGCCGCATCGCCATGCCTCCTGGTGTTAGGCTTCTCCACGCATTGGGGTGTGACATATGTATATTATGAGCATTTTGACAATAATCAATGCCCCCATGAAGAAGCGAGCACTTTTAAGAGAAGAATTAAAAAAAGTGAACACTTAATAAATTGAAGCACAATTGTATGTCATCGGCCAATGGTCCTAGCTTCTTCTTGGGTGGTCCACTCGTCCATTAGAGTAATTAATTTCATTCTAGAGTATAATAATATTAATAAATCTCTATCTTTCTGTTTAATTTAATGAGTTAAACTATCGAAAATTATATATGTGAACCAAGTGGAGGAGATCCTAGCTAGTGCAACAACAATTGAGGAAAAAATAATATTCTTTGGCCGGACCGTCCAATTCTAAGCTTTCAAATTTTATTGATTTGTTAATTCCTCCTTATGAGAGGCGTGAGATTTCCTTAGTCATTCTCTTGATAGATTCACAGCTGTTTCGCTACCTTCTCCATTGTTTTCTTTCTTTTTCCCTCTTTATCAGTTTCTCCATCATGGACGATTTAACTCAAGGTTTAGAAGAGTTGTATGCGCATCTAGGGTTGGATGACGATACCGGGGATCCCCTTGATTTCAGTGACCAAGTTCAGGATGTTCAAAATATAGGCCTCAAATGTAGTACTGTAGGTCGTTTTTTAACGAAGAGATCAATCCATTTTGACTCGATGAGGAAGAAAATGGCGTCAGTATGGGCTCCAGTTAGGAAAATCAAAATGATGGAGTTAAAAGCTAATCTTTTTCTGGTTCAATTTTCCGATGAAGAAGATTTAGAGCGAGTTATCAATGACAGTCCTTGGACTTTTGATTACCATTTATTTGTTTTCAAGAAGGTGGAGGCAGACATGGTTTTGGATGAAGTGGAGCTTAATCGTGTTGAGTTCTGGATCCACGTGTATGATCTCCCGATAGGCCTAATGTCCGAACGGGTAGCACGCGATATTGGTAATTTTATTGGTCACTTTGTAAAATCAGATCCAAACAATTTTACGGGGTTAGGGCGGTCCTATCTACGTCTAAAGATCGCGATGGGTGTTTCTAAATCGCTCAAGCGCAACATGAAGATCAAACGACCAGGTCAAGTCGAATCAGTGATCAATTTTAAATATGAGAAACTTCCAAATTTTTGTTTCTTTTGCGGGGTTATAGGTCACGTGGAGAAGTTTTGTGCATAGTTACGTAGCTTTCCGAATAAGTCAGTGCCGAGACTCTTCGGTGTATGGTTGCACACACCTACTAAACGACAAGTTGTTAGTGACGGAAAGTAGTACTTTTGGTCCAAAGATAATGAGGAAGTGAACACTGTATTCGCAGGCAGCAGCAGTAGTTTGGCCGAAACTAATAGTAGTGCTGGTGGTGGTCAGAGAAAGACGAAGGGCATCATGGTAAATCAAGACCAAAATATGAATTTCGTTGATCAAGCTACCTCGACAAAGATTACGGTAGCTCCTTAATTAAATAGATTCATCCTAATCAGACATTAAACCCAATAATAACGGACACTTTGGTGGGCACGGATTTGGAGGCAGATAAAGTGGGTCAAAGGAATTCAAATCAAATGATCATGGCAAACCCCAATAATGAGGCAGATGATTTTATTAATTTCTCGCTCCAATCCCTTGTTTGATGGAAATTTTATTCAAATGGAGCCAACTGGTAACTTAGTTAAAGATGGGGCCAATCATCACAATTCAAAAGGGGTAGGTCCAAATTTAAATGATATGGAGGTGGATAATGGAGTGTTAATTGCTATGTGTAGACACCCCGATACGTGACCCCCGCAAGAACCCTAACAACATTCTAGAACTGCTGTTTTTGAGTCCGAAACTCACCTGAACACCCGAAACTGCCCCGAAAGGGTTTGGTGGCCAAACAAACATGTTTTCAAGTGAAATGTGGCACGACATTCAAGATTATCGCGCGACAGTCAAGATTGTCACGCGACATTCAAGATTGTCGCACCGACATACACAAGTATGTCGCGCGACAATCCTCACTTTTGGGGAACATGTCGCGCGACAAACACCCCAGCACTCCACTTTCTGACTCAGCAATGAGTCAGAATCATCATTAAAGTAGAATGTCGCGCGACAGTCAAGATTGTCACGCGACATACACCAAATGTCGCGTGACATTTGCCCCACCACATCATCATTAAAGTAAATGTCGCGCGACAGTCAAGATTGTCGCGTGACATACACCAAATGTCGCGCGACATACACCTTTTCGGCACTATAAATAGGCCATTACCCCCAAGGGTTTGAGGACACCAATAACAGAGCAAAAAACAGTAGTTTTAGAGTAGAATTGCGGGTTTATGATCTGATTTTCTGATCTTTCGTCTAGTATTTTCTATTATCGTCTTATTTCTGAAGAAGTATCGAATCTATTCTCGACACTCGACGTGTCTAGTCTCGGGAATCGAATTCTCGGAAATATCTGAAGAAGAAGAAGATTATTATCGCCGGAGATCTCTCTGCCGTATTATATTCTCTTTCTTATTATTATTCTCGTCGGGAAGGTAAATAAAGTCTCTTCTCGTAATTAAATAAAGTCTCTTCGATCCCCGTCATAGTAAGCGAAGTGGCAACATGGTTGTGCTAGGTTTCTAACGCGCTGGAAAACCAGGTTTGTCTGTGTACTTGTTTTATTTCTGTTGTTCTATCCACGTTTTATTTGAATAAACTTATTGCCAAGTTATAAATAGTCTACCATCTTCAAAACAAAAGACCCTGATAAAACCATTTGCAAAACCAGAAGAATAAGTAGACTATCGTCCAGATAAAATTCTGTTTTTAAAACCCGGACGTATACGACTTATCTAGGAATTAAAATCAACATATCCTATCTTCTCTATAGACTGCGACGTGTCTGATAACTCTCCTCAAGAGTTCTGATTCCACATTAAATTAGTTCCAATAAAAGATCCGAACTGTTACAAAAGTAATCACAACCCGAGAAAACCATCATTATCTGAGGAAATAATATGGGATACTCTTTCAAAATAAAAAGGTTTTGTCATTTGTATTTACATCTTTTCAATAAATAAAACACCGGATCTCGGAACACAAAGGTTTTTTATCCCTTTCCCGTTTTTCCCTAGAAATTAGGGTTTTTATTGAAAAAGTAGTAGACTGTCAATAAAAGCATCCAAGTTTTTCAACATAGAATAAACATATAAGTCCACTAGAGACCGAAAGGGCGGAATGGGTGCTTAACACCTTCCCAAACCGTAATATAGTTCCCGAACCTTATAGAATCTTGGTTTCGTAGACAAACGTGTAAAGAAAGGCTTATCTGTAGCCTTTGCTCTTACACAACCTTTTTGTCCGTTTTCTCGTAAAACGTACTGGCGACTCTGAACGAACCCCTTTGCATCTAGAATAGACGTAGGGACCCCCGATATGAATTATCAAAACAAACTCCAAGCAAATGGAACGACGGGATCCGTTCCGACGTTTCAAGACGTCCAACGAACGGGGACGAGACCCGGGGGTCGCATTTGCGGATTCTCACAGTGGCGACTCTGCTGGGGAACTTGAGAACTAGGCTCTTATATGTGGACTTTTATTTATAAATATGTTGACATGCATGCTTTTACTGCTTTCTCTATTTTCCCCCTGACGTGGCGCCTGGATTTTATTGTTGACTTGACCTAGAGGCGCAGTAGAGTCCATTCATTGACATAGACATATGTTTAGGATTTCCCCTTTATGTTATATATGATTGTAAAGAAATATCTTTTTAAATAAAAATGGCGTTCTCAAAATACACCTCGAAGATAAGATATTTGCAATTGATCTTTTGAAAAATTCCTGTTTTGCACGCACTTTCACAAATCATGCATTGGTTCTACGAGTGTGAATTTACCCCGAACCCTCGAAAGTATTATAAGTGAGTAGGGAGTTAGCTCGCTTGGGCCAACATAAACCGAAAGCATTTACTTTCACTCTCCTTGGCCAAGTACGCCCCCGAGGTATATCGAGTGACGAGAACACTCACGTATCCGGGAAGTATATCAAAAGATTCTTGCACGTACCCGCCCCTGGGGTATATCGCGAGGTCTTGCCAAATAGGAGGGAGCCTGAAAACCTTCACCTTGCATTACACCTGCGTTGCATATAGGAAGAGTCAAGATAGAACACTCTTATGTATTTTTATCAACCGTGAGGAGTTTTTGTACCACATAGGGCCTTGTCATATATATATCTCCCCCCAGATATTGGCAAGTACGGCCGGAGGCTGACCACCCTCCGTCGTAGAAACTTACATCGAGGTTAAACTCGTTGTGACTTTCCCCGGTACATCTCCCATGAAAAGCAACTCAAGAGGAGAGATATTCCCAATTTTCATAAAATCAAAAAAATGAGTTTTTCAAAATTCGGGACGAGTAGGATAACCCAAGGAGCACTTCGCTGCCTATCCTAAACTCCCACCGGGAATTCGCTCAAGTTGTTGTTGATGTGTCTTTATAAAACACTCGAAACTTGGTTTTCGTTGTTTTTCTTTATCCGTGGTTCTTTTGGCAAAATTCGAGTCACGTCATGGTCTTCCTTCATCTTCGCCCTATGGTTCCATCTACAGTCATCATACGGCAACAGTCTGGAAGGTTGGACTGGTCGAGATCATACCGGGAGATTAATAAGACCAAGCACACCGGAAATGGCTGATAGATGCGAAAATCCAGAGACAGATCAGAGCCTAGCCGAGGCGTCTGCACCACAGCCAGATTTAGCCGAGATGTATCGTTTACTAAGGACCGTCAGCATAAGTCTAGCAAACCTCACAAATGAACAACAGAGTACCCGAGTTCGAGTAGAAGAGTTGTCAGCCGGGCGGGTCGCGCCACCGGGGTTTGAACGACTACCACCGAATCGAGATCAAGGGCAGTCATCGCAAGTACTTCCCCCAGTTCAAGGAACCAATCCGCCCCAAACGAGTCCTATCACCACAGGTCCCGTTCAGGCAGATCCTAACAACCCGAATCAGTGGGCCCCAGATTCAGGCCCTACTTATCAGCAACCAGAGCCACCCATCGTCTGGCCACAACCCCAACCGGGCATTGATCCTCAATACCAGCCATGGCCACAAGTTCCCGCAAGGCCTATTCCACCTCCGGCCCCAGTAGCCCCTCCTCATGAATACCCAGACATCAATCGACTTCGGGCAGTGTATGCAGAATCGGTTGTAGCTCGGGAACAGCCCGATGAAGTGTCGAGAGAGGGGGAAGAAATGAAGAAACTGAAAGAGCAGATGAGGGTTTTGCAAAAGGGGGTTTCTCTAATAAAAGGAGCAGATGAGATTACAGATATGAATGCCTTTTCCCTCTACCCAGAAGCAAGATTGCCCCAGGGATTCAAGCTCCCTTCCATCACCAAGTTCACAGGAACCACACCTCCTAAAACCCATCTCCAATCCTACATCAGATCCATACAAGTGTCCGGTTGTGGAGAACCAGAATTAGCTCAGGCCTTTCACATGACTCTCACGGGGGCCGCCCTGAGATGGTTTTTCGATCTGGAAAGACACCACACGAAGACTTGGGGGGATATTGTTAAAGAATTCATGGCTAAATACGGGTCCAACGAAGATTTGGAAATTACCCGCAAACACCTGGAAATGACCAAGCAAGGAGAGAAGGAAAGCTTTAGTGATTTCGTCACACGCTGGAGAGAGATGGCCTCCCAAATGTCCAAACGGCCCAATGAAGAAGAACAATTAGAGATTATACAGAAAAATTTCGCGCCAGTTGTATTGAGTTGCATGGGAAAGCATGTATTCCCACATTTCAGAGCCCTGTTAAGCATGGGGTCACAAGTAGAAGAAGAGTTGGCTAAGAAAGCAGAGAATGACATCAACAAGGCCTTATACACTGGGAGAAAGACGACCACTCCAACCGTTAACCAACTAAGCTCATACCCATATCAATAGAACCCGTTTCAACAGCCACCACAAACATCCCCGATGAATTGGCCCGCACAAGGAGACTCTTCGGGCGCCGAGGCTAAGAAAAAAAGGAACTTCTGTACTCTTCCCACCACCCTGGTCAAAAGCTTAGAATTATTCTGGAAGGCCGGACTAATCACTCCACTCAACCCACGTCCTCCACCGAGTCCTATCCCCGGTACTTGGAGAATGAATGAGAATTGTGCATACCATGAGGCTGCAGGCCATGACACGGAACGTTGTTTGGCTCTCCGCCATCGCATCCAGGACTTAATCGAGGCTGGTATCATCCCCACACCCGGCGGGCCCAATGTTACCAACAACCCCCTTCCTAACCATGCTCCACCTGCGGGAATTAACGCCTTGACCACTGATGAAGAAGGCTTTGATCTAGTAAGACTCATCCGAGATGACCTAGTACACTTGATACACTGATCCAGATTATCAGGAAAAGAGTGAAATTGTAAGGGTGAGAGATAAGAGTGAGGGAAAGGGTAGGGAAGAGTCTTTCCAAGATTTACTTTTTAAGCTTTTACCTGTGAACACGTTGTAAGGAAATTCATCTCTCGTTTAAACATTATGAAGCAATAAAAGTCCTTTGTTTATTATCAAGGTGGTTCAGAACACCGAAAGTTACACAGGAGATACATCATACAAAAAGAAACTAATCCTTAGGGGTTGGCCAAGGAGGGTCTTCAGTAGCCAAGTCAATTCGGGCCTCGTCCAGAATCTGGTACGCAGAGACAATGCTTTCTTCTGTGGCCTCGGAATCCATAAATCGAAACCACTCCATCTGAAAAGGGTCATCGATCAGCTCATCTTCAAGAGACCCCCAAAGAGAACGGATGATGTCAGCCCGGAGGGGCCTGGAAATACCGAAACAGGCAGGGTTGAACTGGCGAGTCAGTCGACCACGCCACATTCTCTCCATCGATGAAGAAATATGCGGGGTCAAGTATTTAGACTCGGAAGAAAAGTTGTACAGGCCAAGGGGAATGCCCTGGGAAATGTTAAACTGCCGAAGAAGACGTCCTGGGAGATAAAAAGAAGTGAACCAGAGTCCACGGAGCCGAACGTAACGTTGCCCCCCGGTACTAAGCACTATTGCCCTCGGCTTCCACCAAGGAATGTTCCACCGAATGGCCCTCGAATTCTCTGAAAACCATACCGTCCAATCAGAGGAGGACATGGTCAAGGCACCATAGAGGGGACGACGGAAGAAGAATGTCGGGTTGTCAAGCTGAACCCCATTAAAGCCCACTGATCGAAAACGCTCCAATAGCCACATGTATAGCAAGCGTGGACTTCCCCTGAAGAAGGGTGAAGCTCCCCTTTGGACATCATCTAGACCATTCAGAGTCTCTGCCAAAACTATGGGAACTATGGATTCCCTATTCCTAGCATGATAAATCAGACTCAGAATAGTCGGATCAACACGGGAAGAGCCCGTCACCAGTAGCATATCAGAAACTAGACAAATCAAGGCTGCCACAGTACGCCCCGCACTATAAGAAGCTCTCTCTTCATAGCGATGAAAGAACCTCACCATTTTATGGAGGTCAAGGAGTCCGTCGATAAGAAAGCCATCACAGGCCGCTTGGGGAATGGCTAGTAGAGCAATCAGCATATCTCGAGGACCGATTTCTTCTATGGGAATAGCCATCCGGAGACGAACATCAGAACGCAATAACCAGGAGAATTCTTCATAAGTCGGGCAGAGCTCGTCTAATTCGAAACAGAAAAGATGATCGGCAGGACTCCAGAAGTACAGAGCGCCAAGCAAAAAGGAGAAATCTACAGGACGATGGCGCCAGCTCGCTAAAGGACTGAATACACCAAAGTTCAAGCCATTCTCAGAAGATATCAGAGCATCTCGGGCTTCAACGTAAGAAAATCAGAATTTGTGAGATAAGAAGACATTGTGAGGAAGGTGTGAGGATGAAGGAAGGAGGATGGGTGTATTTATAGCAAAAAAGGAGAGCTCCTGTACCTGTTTGTCGTGCGACAAACCCATATTCAGGAGGGAATGTCGCGCGACAAACTCCCTTGATGTGCTCTGTTTTTGAGTTTTTCATACACATAAGAGTCAATTTTGCCAAAAGATCCACTTTTGTATGCATTTGTGCTCACTTTGTTCTTTTGCAGATAACTTCAGTAGCATCACAAAGGTACAATTCCTACTTTATCGGTTCGCATAATTTATTTTTCATCATTAGATAAATAAATACGCATCATCAGACACAAATGAAGATTTTTTATAAAACTAATAAAAGAACAGTTTTTTCTACAAAAATCCTGTCTAAAAAAGTCTAAAAATAAAACTACACATTTGTCAGGACTAACTAAATACAGGAAAGAAAGCTAATCTAGTCGGGAGCGTTTGGACACACTCCCACTATCACCAGAATCCTCCTCAGGAGTAGGATCGACCTCTGGGACACCCTGAGTCGAAGGAGCCGCTGCCTGCGAAGGCCCCGTCGACTGGACCGGTGCCGTGGGGCGAATCACAGAAGACCGAGATCGCCTGGAGGTCCGGCTACTGCTCCTCCGAGACTCCGTCCGACCCCGAGAGGGAGACAGAGGGTCATCTGCCCGCAAGAAAACGTCGATCGCCCTCTGATAATCCCGCATGTATGTCGTAGGGTCTCGACCAACGTACTGGAGCAGGTTCCAGTTGTAGAGGTACTGGGAATGCCAAGCTCTCAGGTCCGCCACTCGCACGCTCACCCGCTGAAAAGAAAAGAAAGAAGAATCAGCACCGATAAAATAAGTAAGCATGGATATAAAAAGATATCGAAGGAAGAAAAGCACATACCTCATCATCAGAACGGCCACCCAAATAGTCAAACGTGTCTCCAGGGAGAGGATACTCAGGCACCGCATATCGACGCAAGCCAGCGCCAACATAGGAGAAGTCTCGGGGAAGTGACGGTAGATCTACCGGATGAATGGACGAACTCCCCGGCATAGCAGCAGAAGTAGACCCGCCCTCCTCATAAATCGGGAACAAAGGAGGATGAGAAGATGAGCCACCAAGACCTGTATATCTGATCGGAGGACCCATGACAGCAGACGGAAGGGGAGTCAGCGTGGCAAAAGTACAAACACCCGGAGGGTCCACTACGGCCGTCGCCCTCAGAGGCGGGACCCCACTAGAAACAGCAGCAGCAACAGGAGGAGTCCGCCCAAACTGCTCGTAGTCAACCCCGAGGTCTGTAGGCTCCCAGGATTGCTCGGGAAAATCACCTCCCCCTCTCTCAGCAGGCTGTCCCTCTCCCAGTGAAGTCTGAGACGGCTGCTCGGGAACCGCTGTCGCACCTCCCTCGTCGCCCTCAGGCCTATCATCGCCACCCTCAGGTCCACCATCACCTCCCTCGGCAGCAGCAGGGACGTCCCTCTCGCCATCAGGATCATCATCGTCAGAGTCCAAAATATTATCCCTCTGATCAGGGATAGGCGGCAAGTAACCAGGGACCGTCCTGGACAAGTGAGTCTACCCTCGTATGAAGTTGGGATCGCCTCCTAACGCCCGATACCTCTCGTAGAAGACCCGTCCCCGAGTCCCCTTCGGCTCCCTCATCAGATAACGGGTAGCAAAGACAGCGTAGTCCCCCTCCTCAGTAAACGTCTGGAAGCCGAGTCCGTCTACAAGGGCCTGTATCGTCACAGAATCAATCTCACATGTCCGCCTCATCAGAACTGGCGGAAATAAAGGAACCCGAGGCCACTGAGCTGGTGAATGCTGGCGAATAACCCTCTCGCCCAGATAGAAGTGAGGACCGTACTCGTCCCTGATAAGCCGCCTGGTCCTCGAAGCAGTCAGAGAACGGCCATATCCAAAATGGAGGCCCAGATCGCCCCAAGGGGCCCACTCAATCTGAAAGAGAAGAATAAGATTCTATTTCAGTAATTTATTTTCTATTTTATTATCTATTGAAAAAGGAGAAAACTAAAATATTTACCTGCTCCTCCAACAGGTCGTGGACAGCAGCAGCTCCGGTCTCCCGAGTCCGGTATACGTAGGGAGCCCTGTAGTTCCCCGCAATGAATTGGCGGAGAAAGGGAAACTGGTCCTCGTTCTCAACGAGGAGATCCACCTGGGCGCGACCCAGGCGGGTATAAGCAACGAACCAACTCTGAAAAGGAAAGATAAAGGATTTCAGCAATAATCTACAGGTGATATATGAAAATCCAAAACAAAGACAAAAGGACTAAAGTATGTACCTCCCACAACAATGAGAAGCCCTTGAGGTTCAGGGCTAAATGGCGAGAGACCTGGTCCATGGCGTCATACAGGACAGCGAGAATGAAGCCGCCCCAGTCATAGTCAAACATGAGGCTGAAGTCCTGAAGATAGGGCAACCACCAAAGATGGGCCGTGTCCCCCCCACGCGCCTCGAATAGGTCATGGAGTGTCAATAGGAGAAGGACGCGGGCATACTGGCACTCCTCCTGACGGGTCATCGACACCCCCGAAGCAACTAGTCGAGCTCTCTCTGTGGCTAGTCACGTGACTAAGACACCCCGAGGAATCGTATCACCCGAACTCCGTCGCTCGGGGAACCACCCAAGTGCGCCCACAATGCCATCCGCCGTCAGACGCAAAGGGACGTCAATCCGAATAGGGATCCCCCCTGAAGAAATCCCAATCAAAGCAAAAAGATCAAGAGGTGTCATCATCATCTCACCCCAGCTCCAATGGAAGGTATGAGTAGTATCCCACCAATGGCAAGCCAGTGCCGACACCAAAACCGTCGCCCTAGAAACTCGCTCTGGGAGGGCGTCGAAGAGGGAGCCAAAAGGAGTCGCAAGGAGCAACTCGTGGACAGGGGCCAGTGCCCGTCGCCACTCCGAAGATATAGTGTTGGGAGAACCCCAACCTCGGCCAACCCACTGCAAACCAAATGGAGATATGGATATAAGAAACCTGAGGGTATTTTGGTGTAATTATGAGAGATATGGAGTTATAGGGGTAAATTATGTAATTTTCCAAACCTGAGGGTATTTTGGTGTAATTATGAGAGTTATAGGGTTATAGGGTAAAATTTTGTAATTTTCCAAACCTGAGGGTATTTTGGTGTAATTATGAGAGATATAGGGTTATAGGGTAAAATTAGGTAACTTTCCAAACCTGAGGGTATTTTAGTGTAAT
The DNA here is from genome assembly GCA_021464415.1 of Lonicera japonica. Classification (NCBI taxonomy): domain Eukaryota; kingdom Viridiplantae; phylum Streptophyta; class Magnoliopsida; order Dipsacales; family Caprifoliaceae; genus Lonicera; species Lonicera japonica. The sequence goes on from CM038463.1 coordinate 10,316,081, forward strand.
TTTGAGAGATATAGGGTTATAGGGTAAAATTAGGTAATTTTCCAAACCTGAGGGTATTTTGGTGTAATTATGAGAGATATAGAGTTATAGGGGTAAAATTATGTAATTTTCCAAACCTGAGAGTATTTTGGTGTAATTATGAGAGATATGGGGTTATAGGGTAAAATTATGTAATTTTCCAAACCTGAGGGTATTTTGGTGTAATTATGAGAGATATGGAGTTATAGGGGTAAATTATGTAATTTTCCAAACCTGAGGGTATTTTGGTGTAATTATGAGAGATATGGAGTTATAGGGTAAAATTATGTAATTTTCCAAACCTGAGGGTATTTTGGTGTAATTATGAGAGATATGGAGTTATAGGGGTAAATTATGTAATTTTCCAAACCTGAGGGTATTTTGGTGTAATTATGAGAGATATGGAGTTATAGGGTAAAATTATGTAATTTTCCAAACCTGAGGGTATTTTGGTGTAATTATGAGAGTTATAGGGTTATAGGGTAAAATTATGTAATTTTCCAAACCTGAGGGTATTTTGGTGGATTAGGGTTGTAGGGGTAAATTATGTAATTTTCCAAACCTGAGGGTATTTTGGTGTAATTATGAGAGATATGGAGTTATAGGGGTAAATTATGTAATTTTTCAAACCTGAGGGTACTTTGGTGTAATTATGAGAGTTATAGAGTTATAAGGGTACGTTATGTAATTTTCTAAAAACCTAAAAGGTATCACAAGTAAAAGTACGGACTCAAAAAATCGGACGCTATTCCTAGGCAGACATGTATGCTAAATATGAATTGTTTAAAATACGTGTAGGAAACGGCAGAAATAAATCAAAAGAAGATAGAAAAGAAGACGTACCAGAGATCGTCGACGAATCTCATGGGAAGCAGGCTCCATCAAGAGCCATGGAATATCCGAGACTGGAGCAGCCCGGGTAGCATCTCGGTAGACCACCGCCCGACCGCGGTCTATCCCATCCTCGGTATACCAATCCAAGTCCTCCCAGTCATCGTGATGAGGACTGCAGCGGAGAACGCCCTGAGCGTCAGTAAAGGTGACCTCCTCCTGGTCACCCTCCAATCTATCAGGCTCTGGAGGATCCATCTGTATATATATGAGTGGAATAAATGAGAAAGTCGGAAAAGCAGCAGGGCTTCCGCGCTTAGGAGAAGAGAGAAAGAGAGAGAAAGAGAAGCTAGAGAGAGAAAGAGGAAGGAGAGAATGAGCTCAGCAAGAGGGTTATATAGTGGAACCAAATGTCGCGCGACAAATGGCATCATTGTCGCGCGACAAAGAGCCCTCTCACGAGGTGTCGCGCGACAATCAGTCCCCTCCCCTGTTTTTTTTTTTTGACCGTTGTCTCATTTTTCCTCACGCAGGAGGACTTCCGAGAAGCAGTTTTCGAAAAAATTGCCAAAAACCGCACACTCAGGATGAGAACATGAGGAAGGACTTCCAAATCATCTCTCCGAAAAGGCGAGGACGAAATGCAAATAGTTAAAGTAGTCTCTGATCTCCCAAGAAGAACCGAGACCATCAAATGAAAAAAAAAACAAGATAAGACGGGAATAGAAAAAATTGAAAGAGTAGAAAAAAATAAAGAACCCGCATGAGCACCCAAAGCGAGTGAGAGAAACAGAAATGCAGAGTGACAGGGAGAGCCACACCAAAAGTGACAGCTAGGCCAAAACCGGCTCAGGGCTTCGTTTTGGGTGAGTTGCTCTTGATCACGACAAAGGGATGAAAAGACTCCTGGTCAAAAACAGAAAAGGCCTGGAAAAGTCTTTCCCAAAAGAGGGAGGAATAAGGGCATCGAAAAACAGAATACGATCTGGGCCCACCAAAATGAGAACTAAAAAGAGAACAAGAGATCAGAGATTGACCTTTCGAACAAATTTTCTTTTCAGCACGATACAGGAGAGATGATTTGAAAAACCTCGGACCATCACTCTGCGGAAAGCACATAAATCCGAAAACTGCCTTCTGAGTGAAGTATCTTCACTCGAGGAAAACATGAGAGTAAAGTTAAGAAAGATACAGGAAAACAGACATCCCGATTAGACCCCGAGAAGCTCTTTTCACCTTCGCAAGATTTCTCTCTCTCACTCTAGCCCTCTCCGGAGGCAATTCACAAACGCAAGCCCTCTCCGGAGGCAATTCACAAACGCAAGCCCTCTCCGGAGGCAATGCACCAACGCAAGCCCTCTCCGGAGGCAATTCACCAACACAAGCCCTCTCCGGAGGCAATTCACAAACACAAGCCCTCCCCGGAGGCAATCCATTCACATAAGCCCTTTCTACAGGCAAAACATCACCCACAAGTCCTTTCTACAGGCACAAGCCCTCCCCGGAGGCAATCCATTCACCTAAGCCCTTTCTACAGGCAAACCGGTCATCAAGTCCTTAACACAGGCACAAGCCCTCTCCGGAGGCAATTTGTTTTCTTTTCTTTCTTTTACAGATCAAAAGTCCTTCCGGGGGGAGGCACGTGGAGCAAAAAGTCCTTCCGAGGGGAGGCAAGTGGAGCAAAAAGTCCTTCCGAGGGGAGGCAAGTGGAGCAAAAAGTCCTTCCGGGGGGAGGCAAGTGGAGCAAAAAGTCCTCCCAGAGAGGCATGTGGAGCAAAAAGTCCTTCCGGGGGAGGCAAGTGGAGCAAAAAGTCCTCCCAGAGAGGCACGTGGAGCAAAAAGTCCTTCCGGGGGGAGGCAAGTGGAGCAAAAAGTCCTCTCGAGGAGAGGCACGTGGAGCAAAAAGTCCTTTCGAGGAGAGACACGTGGAGTAAAAAGTCCTTCCGGGGGGAGGCAAGTGGAGCAAAAAGTCCTCTCAGGGAGAGGCACGTGGAGCAAAAGTCCTTCCGGGGGGAGGCAAGTGGAGCAAAAAGTCCTCCCAGAGAGGCACGTGGAGCAAAAAGTCCTCTCGAGGAGAGGCAAGTGGAGCAAAAAGTCCTTCCTGGGGGAGGCACGTGGAGCAAAAAGTCCTTCCGGGGGGAGGCAAGTGGAGCAAAAAGTCCTCCCAGAGAGGCAAGTGGAGCAAAAAGTCCTCTTGAGGAGAGGCACGTGGAGCAAAAAGTCCTTCCGGGGGGAGGCAAGTGGAGCAAAAAGTCCTCTCAAGGAGAGGCACGTGGAGCAAAAAGTCCTCTCGAGGAGAGGCACGTGGAGCAAAAAGTCCTTCCGGGGGGAGGCAAGTGGAGCAAAAAGTCCTTCCGGCGGGAGGCATGTGGAGCAAAAAGCCCTCGAAAGAGGCAATGAGGTAACGAAAGCCCTCTCCGGAGGCAAAACTAAACACAAAAGCCCTCTCCGGAGGCACTCACGAGCACCTGTTGCATACACGCACTTCTTTAGAGTTCTCGCGGGAGCCATCGATCATGGTCTCTTCCAGTCGCCTCAATTCCTTGCAAGCAAGGAGCTTGAGTCGAGAAGGTCTGTAGACACCCCGATCCGTGACCCCCGCAAGAACCCTAACAACTTTCTAGAACTGCTGTTTTTGAGTCCGAAACTCACCCGAACACCCGAAACTGCCCCGAAAGGGTTTGGTGACCAAACAAACATGTTTTCAAGTGAAATGTCACACGACATTCAAGATTGTCGCGCGACAGTCAAGATTGTCGCGCGACATTCAAGATTGTCGCACCGACATACACAAGTATGTCGCGCGACAATCCTCACTTTTGGGGAACATGTCGCGCGACAAACACCCCACCACTCCACTTTCTGACTCAGCAATGAGTCAGAATCATCATTAAAGTAGAATGTCGCGCGACAGTCAAGATTGTCGCGCGACATACACCAAATGTCGCGCGACATTTGCCCCACCACATCATCATTAAAGTAAATGTCGCGCGACAGTCAAGATTGTCGCGCGACATACACCAAATGTCGCGCGACATACACCTTTTCGGCACTATAAATAGGCCATTACCCCCAAGGGTTTGAGGACACCAACAACAGAGCAAAAAATAGTAGTTTTAGAGTAGAATTGCGGGTTTATGATCTGATTTTCTGATCTTTCGTCTAGTATTTTCTATTATTGTCTTATTTCTGAAGAAGTATCTAATCTATTCTCGACACTCGACGTGTCTAGTCTCGGGAATCGAATTCTCGAAAATATCTGAAGAATGAGAAGATTATTATCGCTGGAGATCTCTCTGCCGTATTATATTCTCTTTCTTATTATTATTCTCGTCGGGAAGGTAAATAAAGTCTTTTCGATCCCCGTCATAGTAAGCGAAGTGGCAACATGGTTGTGCTAGGTTTCTAATGCGCTGGAAAACCAGGTTTGTCTGTGTACTTGTTTTATTTCTGTTGTTCTATCCACGTTTTATTTGAATAAACTTATTGCTAAGTTATAAATAGTCTACCATCTTCAAAATAAAAGATCCTGATAAAACCATTTGCAAAACCAGAAGAATAAGTAGACTATCGTCTAGATAAAATTCTGTTTTCAAAACCCGGACGTATACGACTTATCTAGGAATTAAAATCAACATATCCTGTCTTCTCTATAGACTGCGACGTGTCTGATAACTCTCCTCAAGAGTTCTGATTTCACATTAAATTAGTTCCAATAAAAGATCCGAACTGTTACAAAAGTAATCACAACCCAAGAAAACCATCATTATCTAAGGAAATAATATGAGATACTCTTTCAAAATAAAAAGGTTTTGTCATTTGTATTTACATCTTTTCAATAAATAAAACACCGGATCTCGGAACACAAAGGTTTTTTATCCTTTTCCCGTTTTTCCCTAGAAATTAGGGTTTTTATTGGAAAAGTAGTAGACTGTCAATAAAAGCATCAAAGTTTTTCAACATAGAATAAACATATAAGTCCACTAGAGACCGAAAGGGCGGAATGGGTGCTTAACACCTTCCCAAACCGTAATATAGTTCCCGAACCTTATAGAATCTTGGTTTCGTAGACAAACGTGTAAAGAAAGGCTTATCTGTAGCCTTTGCTCTTACACAACCTTTTTGTCCGTTTTCTCGTAAAACGTACTGGCGACTCTGAACGAACCCCTTTGCATCTAGAATAGACGTAGGGACCCCCGATATGAATTATCAAAACAAACTCCAAGCAAATGGAACGACGGGATCCGTTCTGACGTTTTAAGACGCCCAACGAACGGGGACGAGACCCGGGGGTCACATTTGCGGATTCTCACACTATGGGCCAAGATATTGGGCCAGAGTTATTAGTGGTTTTGGAAGATAAGAGAAGGAGAAAAGATGATGGGCTTATTGATGATATGGACCTGGTCCACGAAGCAGAAAGCAAGTCTGAAAATTTAATTGGGCGGAACTCAAAAAATTCGGTCGAGGCGAGTTCCAATGTCGGGACTCGCCAGGCATTATGACGACCTTAAGCTGGAACTATCGAGGATTAGGCAATCTGAAGACGGTTCGAGAATTAAAGGACCTTATGTCCAAATTTAAGCCCAACTTTATTTTTTTGATGGAGGTTAGGTATGCTTGCCGGAAAGTAGAGAAGGTTCAATCTAAAATTAATTATGCAGGACTGTGTTTTGTATAAGACGTTAATAACGGTGGTGGTTTAGCTTTTATGTAGAAGGACAGGGGGAACCACTGGTCTCCTTGGTTTTTTCTTGAATTTCATTGATGTGCGTATTTCTTTACTAGACTCTGTGGAGTGGCGTTTTATTGGTTTTTATGGATTTCCGGAACGTAGTCGTAGTCATGATTCGTGGAATTTACTTTAAGAATTATCCCAAAAATCTAGTCTCCATTGGCTTTGTATGAGTGATTTTAAAGATCTCCTCTCCCAATCAAAAAAATACGGCAGAATCCTTCACCCAATTAATTTAATAAATGGCTTCCGTGATGCGGTAGATTTTTGTGGCTTTAAAGAAATTACTATGAGATGTCATCTGTATACGTGGGGAAGAAGTCGAGGTAAACCAAATTTTTGTGAAGAAAAATTGGACTGAGGATTAACTAATACTCAGTGGCACATGCTTTTTAATTCTGCAGAAATTCAGAATATTCAAGTTGAGGCTTCAGACCACTCAGCCTTATTCCTTTCTTACTCGATCTCTACTGGACCTCACCGGCGCCGTTTTAGGTTCGAGAACACCTGGAAATTCGAACCCGCGTGTCGTACGATTATTGCTGAGAACTGGCGACGTGATGTTGCAATGAATTTTTGGGTTCGTTCAAATTGTTGTGGCCAAGCTTTATTTGTGTGGGGTGAGGAAATTAGAAGACAATTTCGGTCGGAGATTGACTAGTGTAAGGACTCTATTGGTTGCTGGTCTTCACAGAAAAGTAAGGGTGCTCAAATTCGGGTTATGGAGGAAAAGAACATATTGTATAAGCTCCTCCGTCAATAGACCTTGTATTGGAAACAGAGGTCTAAGATTTTTTGGTTAAAAGAAGGCGATGCTAATTCCAAAGTTTTTCATTCGTATGCCTCTGCGCGGTCGAAGAAAAATGATATTCGTTTTCTGGTTGACTCAGGGGGTCAGAAATGATATTATGACTCAGGTTTACCAGCCTTGATCAAGGAGTATTTTACAGACCTGTTTGAGATGTGGGGTAGTTCGGGTGATGAAATTCTAGGTCATATTCGGCCTCGTGTTTCAGATCAGTAGAATGCAATTTTGTGCAGTGATATTTCGATAGCAGAGGTTCTTTTAGCAGTCCGCTGAATGCATCCGGATAAAAGTCCAGGTCCAGTGACTACACTCAAAAAGTGCAACGTATTACGCCCAAGTGCAAGCGATCAAGTTTTAGTATACTTGGAAAGTCTAAGGTCGAACCACAGAGAAGGTAAGGAACCTATTTCTTCTAGTAATCTCTCTCGGGGGCAAGAAGAGAAAAGAAAAGATAATTGAAATGGGGAATAAGAAAGGAAAAATGAAACTAACTTAAGCTATTAACTAAATTAAACTAAAACTAAAGGCAAATCTAGTCCTAGGGTGCAAAATTAAAGGGAATCCACAATCACAGGTTATCTACCTAAAAGGGTTCCTAAATGCACTAGGGGAGCGTGCAATTGAACTAAAAATAAATAAATTAATTAAAACAGCTTACTAATTAAACAAAATAGAATATTAAATAAACTTAAACCAACAAAAAACAAATGTTAGGGGTATCCGTAGTTAGGGAGTACGAAACTAGTTCAATCGGGTAATCTAAATTTAAGTTTAAATATGATTTTTTACTAAAGTTCGGCTCTTAGACCTTCCAACCATCTAATTATATTTCTATTACAAGTATATATAGCCCATGCGTGACAAAGACTATATAGACTAGCTTCAAGCAATATAATTCGATAGTGAAGCTTTTTGACTTTGAAAAAGTGTAATTTAAGACCTAGTATTGCTAGTGCTTGAAAAAAACAATCCAAGTTGATTAAACTCTCCAAAAATCAGTAGCTTAACACTCTCCTAAGGTTTGAATATGTTTGAACGTGATTCAAATCAAATTCGTCTTAAAAAGAATACCGAAAGTCAAAACTAGCACTTTTTCGGCACTTATGTGAATAAATACCAAAACAGTGCCAAATCAACCAATTCACTTAAGAAACTAAACTAACTAATTGGAGGATAAAGACCATCCTCAAATCAGCCACGTTAGGGTTTTGGTGCAAAAATCTATGAATTGACGTTTTACGGTTCTTAATCAAATGGAATTTATGAGCTAACTTATGGAAACATGTTTCTTAGGCATGCAAAGATAAGAAAACACTCATGAATTCAGTGGTTGATCTATAACCAATGGAAAAATCATATTCAAATCTACATTGGATTACGTTCAAAGATTAAGTTTGCATCTTTCACTACGGACCCTAACTAACGATTTAGTTAGACATATTTAAATTAAACAAGCAAACAAGATTTAAAATTATTATAAATAGTAGGCACATACCTAAGATCATAAAAAATTAAATTTGAAAACTTTTGGCTCTGGAATTACTCAATTCCGATTTAAAACAAAGATTTTATGCTTGAAACGATAAATAAACTCAAAACGGACATAAACTGAAGAATTTCGATTAAAACCTTAAAAATTATGGAAAATCAGATTGCTTATGATGAACAATGAACCACATATGAATAGCATTGAAAAACGATAAACTATTTGAATATAGAACAAGAAACAAGCATAAATTGATGAAAAACCGACAAAACGGGTCTATAAACCTTAAAACCAACCCCTAAAATGTGGGTTTGGGGTCAATTCCAGAATATATATGAACCCTAACAACTAATCTATGAATATCTAAGCAAACAAAAAAATTAAAAGTAATTAAATTAAATAAATTAGAAAACTAGGGTTTACCGGGATGAAGAACAACAATTGCAATTGAAACTTGATTGAATAATGAATTAAATCTTGATTACACCAATGGTCCAACCTTCAAATATGATAATTAAACTATTCTAATAATTATTTTGACTAAAGAAGAAAGAAAACTCTCCAAGTTCAATTAACAGACGAGCGCAAAAACTCCCAAAAAGCTACGATGCTCTCAACTCTCTGTTCTATCGTAATATGATTGCAGCCCTCTTCTAAAATATGATATATATATATATATATGGTCTTTTATATGTCCCACAAGTGTCGAGAGTGGTGGGTTGTATGATCCTTGAAGAAACGGGTCAAAATGGGCCAAAAATAGCAAAACGGGCCAAAAATAGGTGTGGGGATCAATTCTGGCGAGTGGGGATCGATCCAAGCGCATAAGTTTTTGGTGGTTTCTTCTTTTGCTCATAAATTTTTATTCTGAACTCCGATTAACGCATCGTTTTCTCCTAAGCGTAGGTAATTTGATTATCTATAATTTTTATTTCTAGAGATTTTTTAAATTTCCATTGTAGAAAAACTTTGATCAGCTACAACCTCGGGCTTATTACTGCATTTCTCGGTTTTGCTCGAAAACTTCCAGAAATGATTCGGTTGAGCTTCTTTCCTCTTGGGATCACTCTTGAACACTTGCATTCACTTCATTCATGCTTGTGGACTTGCATTTCTCTTCTTGCTAGCACTTTGGGGGTAATTTGCGGAGTTTTCCTCGTTTCAGGCCTCAGAATGGGTTTTGACTTCTATTTCGGACCTTCTTCTTGCACTTTTCCGCTTTCACCCTTCTATCTTGCATACAACTTCAGTTTCTTAATCACTTTAGGCCTACAAAATGGCTTAGTAACACAGAAATATAATGCAATGCCTTCTTTTCATGCTTTAACTGAATTTACATACAATTTTTGATTTTAGATGGTCACTAGAAGCTAATTGAGCCTTGTTTAAGGGTTTAAAAATGTAATTTTTGGGCTTAATCACCTCTGCCAACTAACGTATTGCTAGTCCTTAGCAATGGAATGATATGACGACATATATCTCTAAAAACAAATACAGAAAAGATAGAAAGAAAAACACAATCCTAAACTAAACAATTGCATTAAGCGCATGCAATAAGACTTTAAACCTCTGGGTCACCCCTAGTAGGACGAGTTGTGTCTCGTGAGGGTTTTCAGTGAATATACCCACAAAATTCCCGATTGCAGTTCAAGTCTTGTCCCAAAGTCGCATATTATACATAAATTCTCTCTCAAATGGCTCAACAAGGACTTAAACTGACTTAGTGCTACATTAGCAAGAGGTATACAAGAGATAGCAATATTGATGTATTTAATATACGTCATAGCATAAATATAAGTTATAAATGTGTGTGCGTGGGAAAATGCATTAACTTTCAACTTTCAAAATCAATCATAGATCCATACTCAGTTCATGTTAAGCTTTGACTCAAACACTTACTAGACATACACTCAACAAATGAATCACTCTGAATCAGGTGTATGTCTTTACATACGGGCTAAATGGAATATTTGCAATCAAAATCAAATGCCTCACATATGTTTAAATGAAAAGACGCTAAAATGAAAGAACATAAGTCTCTAGGAAAGATATTCAAGTTTTACAAAAAGGCGAGAATGCTTTTGTATACCTTTTCATTATCTAAATCTCAAAACTACGCCATTAAGGATCAAGTAGGACTTTATTAGGTTGTAATGGGGCTAGGGGTAATGGTTACGAAACGAACGGGTCAACTAAGGATTCAAAAGACTTGTTTGCTTGATTTGTAATGCTCAGAGGCCTTTCAGCTCTTTCTCTTTACTTCAATACCCACATTCTCATTCTATTGCATACAACTTTCAATTTGTATTTTCAATAAACATTAGCATTCTTGCCTATTCTTTTTTTCAATGCAAACATTTCATTCTTTGCTTTTTCTACTTTCTTTTCAGATCAACATACTTCATAATGCCTTTTCTTTTGAGCCTTTTGCAGAAACGAGCAAAGGGTGTGGAATTTATGGTACTGACTCGGGTTTAACTTTAGGAGTAACAATAAAAACAAGGCTTCATGCTTCAAACGGGCTGCTATGGTTAAAATGTAAGGACATGCTAAGGCTGGTGGCTAAAATAAAGATGGCCTATATCATTTCCTTAGCTTCTAGCTTCTAAGTTTAGACAACTACAAGGAATTTTATAATTTAGCATCTCATGGACTTACCTTTATAAAACTGAATTGAAATTATAATTTAAGAGACTCAATCGATTTGTAAAAGGCTTTTCAGGAATCAGAGTTTGTGTAAATAGCTCTCAGATATGAAAGAATGGCTCGAAACTCACGGCTATATAGTCTCCACTTTAATTGTTAACAGAGTATTTCACTAGTCAAGACCTATCAGTCTAATATCAAGCAATGCCAAAAAGTGCACTGACAAATAGATTTAACTTAGCATGTATCTTTGAAACTACAAGAAGATTAAGAAATTTCTCTAATTTATCTAATACTACACCATATACTAAATCAACTCATGAATGCGTCGTCGCCCAAGGAGAGAAAGCAAAACAGAACTAGATGGGACAACTTAGATTTACAATCTTAGATTTTTTTTAAGAAAGAAAATAAAAATCAAGTAAAACGAATATCCTAAGTTACTTGCATACAGGCTTTTCGAAAAAAAATTGACCACAGGTCTCCCTCCCCTAACTAAAATCCAACATTGTCCCCAATGTTACAAAACAAGCATAAAAGCATAGATGCAAGGGACTAAATACATGAATAAAAGGGAAGATATACCTGAGAGCAGCCTAATATCTTTACAAATCTGCATGTTAGTAACGGACTTTCTACAAAAAACTAAAAATAAACAGAAAGGAAAAAAGAAAGAAAAGAAAAATCCTAAACTACTTACCTACTTACCTTTAGTTCTATGGATGACCCAGGCGGTGGTTAAGCCAGACAAAGACTGTAATATCCCAAATCTCGAAAGATCCAACATAATTTCTCCTGCCCTCATTATGTAAGTCAACAACCCACAATGTAGGTTTTATAATTCTCAGCTTGCCTTTGTAAAATGTCGAACGGACCCTTCTACCTGCCATCCTTCTCCTGTGAGCCTCGAGGTCCACTTCTGGGGTACACAAATTTGAATATGTCGTTCCACACGTACCTCTAATCTTGTGGATGAATTAGGTGAATCGGACCACCAATATGAATCGCTAGAACTTTCATTGTTAGACTCGTCACTACTACTTTCAGAACTGGAGTCATCCGATTCACTACTACTGCTTCCAGACTCAGAATCTTCAGAAGGATCAGATTCCTCATTAGATTCCGATGGGTTAGACAGCTTCCTCCTTTTCGCCTCATCCACTTCATTGAAATTAGCTGGCTAAGAACGTTTTACTTCAATGCGCAAAGGAGCTCTTATAGGTGGGTTAGATTGCTCTTTTTCAAGCTGATCAGCTTCCTCCATGCATTCGTCAGACTCCCAATCAGATGGCTCAGTAGGATCATAATCAGATTAATCTTCAGTTGCAACTGATGTAGATTGACTTGACTTCCATTTACTCGTAACCTCTTCACCTGATTCACTATCCTCGTACATTTTAACATCAATGTTTATGTAGTTATTCTCACCACCCTCACACTTTTCATCATCTTCAGACAGATTCTTTCGAAATGCGAATGGATCACGAGTAAATTGATTGACACCCACTAAGTTCTCAAATGAATTTGAGTCCGACAAAATGTTCAGATTACTGTGATCAGGGGCATCTGAATCTAGCACTAACATAGGCAGATCATCCAGAATCCTGTCTTTAGATGATGTGCTATGTGCAGAAGAGGAATAACTAGACAAAATTTGTTTTAAGATGCTTAAAATGTATCTAAATAGCTTCACGGAATGGATCTAGATAAACAATTAGTGCAAATAGAATATAGGTAAGCAGATAATTCTATAAATTAAATAATACAACAACAAGAGCATCACATTTCATTCGAACAAGACATATATATATATATATAAATAAAGGAAACAAGTTCGAAATGAAATACATAAAAAGTAAACACCTCCCTAACAGCAAAAACCTAGGCCTACGGTATCTAAACATAGAACACAAAGAAATCCTAATCCCTAGCCTAACTAGTCGATGGGCTAGTGGAGTCATCTGCTGTCTCCTGGTAATCTCTTCCATCACCATCTTACTCATCCTCAGTTCTCTCCTCAGAACTCTCAAACGCATCAGCATCGTGGCCTCCTGGCGTCCTGGCTAATAGCTCAGCTAATGATATATCCATGCTAGAGACAGACTGGTCAACGAGGTTGACCGCAGCTGACAATTTCGTGTACCTGCTCCTCATAGCTCTGTGTCAGTCGTCCTCTATCTCTACTCGCCTCTGAAACTGAATCTCAAGGTCCTCCTGCCCTTTGAGCATGCGCTCCATCATGTACATCAGACCATCCATAGTTGGGGCCTTGCCGCCTCCATATATCTGAGATGGGTCAGCCTGTGATGTACCGGCTGATAGTGGTGGCAAATCAGTAGCAAGAGTATCAAAAGCATTCTCCTCCTCAACCTCCTCCCCTATTAAGCCTTGTGCATTCGCACCTCTACGCCTCTTCTGGGCTCTATATCTCGTGACAGAAGCAGGGCCATTCGGGCCTCTAGGAAATATCATCTCATCATCCACCGCCCTCCTAATACCTCTATATGTGCAAAGGCAGGTAATGAGAACTCCGCTAGAAATAAACTTCCTAACATCCTCCATTCTGGCTCCAATAGCATTAATCCAACACTGACATAAATCTACGTGCTTGCTACTGACGATCGCGTAAAAGATACGAGCAATCCATAATAAATCTTCGCCTTTTGGCTCGTAGAAAAAATACAACCAACCAAGACCAAATGAAAATCTAAAAATTATGGTGCTAACCGTTCTCGAAGAAGATGATCGGAGCCGTTCCACTCTATAGGTATACCATAAAGAGTAAAAGCGACCTCTGTGGGCGTAGGCATACCCGGAGCACCTAATAAGTATGGGCACTCAAAGTCGGGCACTAGTACAACACCCGTAACCTTAGAAACAAACTCGGGTGTAAGATCAATACGGATCCCTTGAACAAATGCAGTGTAGCGATAGGGACCCTCTCATATCAGACTAGCCACAAACTCACGACACAGAGTAGTGTTGGCCTCACAATTGACCCTTAGTGCAGCGTACCAACCATGGTGCACAAGAATAATGCGATAAAGAAGTGGGTCATCCCGCGTAGGTCTTTCCTCTAAAAGACGCTCAATCGAGACCCCTCGGGTACGAAATACAGAGTCGTACCAACGATGGTCTGCAGTAGATCTAAAACCTCCCTTGACTCAACCTGGGATCGCAAGTGTAACCTAAGTTGGTTTGGACAGTTGTGCGCGAGGCGGCATTGCAAAAATAACGGGATATGAAAGCTTGGTTGTGTAAGAATGGAGGAAATGGAAATGGAAAAAAAATAGAGGAAGAAAAGAGAAAGGAAGAAGAAAGAAGAAGAAAAGAAAGAACAGGGGGTTCTCGACAGGAGAGAAAGAAAGAAAAGAATTTTTTTAAAAAAAAATTGGGCTGCCAGGATTGATCCTCAGGTGGGGATCAATCCCCGCATTTTCTTTTAAAAAAAAATTGAAAAACAGAAACTCTCCCCAATGGTCACTTAAAATATGATCAAGTAACTTTTTAAAAGATAGAAAATTTTCTAAATGCCTTACTTGATATTTTTGAAATTTAGCATTTTTGTGACCGAGTGATGCTCCAAAAAGCCAAAATTGAAATAGAAAAAATGAAAAAAATTCATTGAATTCGTGAGAATGCTATGAACAATTAAATGCGCAAAATATAATGGTTTCTCCCACCCGCAACTTAGAATGACACAGTCCCTATGTTGCAAAATAATTTACAAAGCATTAACCAAGATGGTTTATACACGATGTAAATTCGAAAAATAAGCGGTTCAAATTGGGATTTGAGATCACCAACAAAGAATGATAGCGAAATGCACGAAATAATGAAAATGAAAATGAATATACAAAGGCTATAAACAAAAAATATACAAATTATACAAAGTGCGGGAAATCTTCTCAATCATTTAGTAGCATCATAGTTGGGTTCCCCAACTCAATGCTCTCCTCACTGTCATCAAGCTTTTCCAAAAATGGCTTCAATCGATGTCTATTGACTTTAAACGTACTGCCATATTTTGGATTCTCTAATTCCACTGCTCCATAAGGAAAGATTGTACGAATTTTGAAGGGACTAGTCCATCTTGACAGAAGTTTACCAGGAAATAAATAGAGCCTTGAATCATAAAGTAAAACTTTTTGCCCAGGCTTAAAATTCTTCCTTAGGACTTTCTGATCATGAAAACGCTTTGTATTTTCCTTGAAAATTCTAGAATTATCGTACGCATTATGGCGTAATTCTTCAAGTTCATTCAGCTGCAAGCTTCTCTCTTTACCACTCTCCCGAAGATCAAAGTTTATGGCTTTGATAGCCTAGAATGCTTTATGTTCAATCTCTAGAGGGAGATGACATGCCTTACCATAAACTAAGCGATAAGGAGACATATTCAAACTTATCTTATAGGCGGTCTGATAAGCCCATAAAGCATCTGTCAAACGAATAGACCAATCTCCCCGATTAACATTGACTGTTTTCTCGAGGATTCTCTTGATCTCGCTGTTGACTAGTTCTGCTTGCCCGTTTGTCTGTGGATGATACGCCAAATAGACACAGTGATTCACTCTGTAACGCCGCATCAATTTCTTAAACGGTTTATTACAGAAGTGACTACCTTGATCACTTATTATCACTTTTGGCGTGCCAAACCTAGAAAAGATATTCTGCTTAAATAATGTAACGACCGTAAAATGATCATTATTTTTAGTGGGAATGGCTTCGACCCATTTAGACATGTATTCGACAGCGACAAGAATGTATTGGTGCCCAGACGAAGGAGGAAATGGCCCCATAAAATCTATACCCTAACAGTCAAAAATTTCAACTGACATGATATTAGTTAGAGGCGTCATGTTCCTTCTCGAATTGGCACCTAGCATTTAATAACGAGCGCACATTTTGCAGTGGTTCTTCATATCCTTAAAAATAGTAGGCTAGTAGAAACCACATTGTAAAATTTTGTCAGCCGTTTTGTGAAAAGAAAAATGGCCCCTGCATGCTGCTTTATGACAAGCATACATGATAGATTTAGCTTCCTCTGCTGGGACACATCATCAGAATATTTGATCAGAACAATACTTGTACAAGTACGGATCATGAAAATAAAAATTCTTTACCAAGGTAAAGAATCGAATTCGCTATTGACAAGGCCAATCAGGAACTTTTCCCGTGGTAAAATAATTCACGATATCTGCATACCATGGCAAACTACGAATAGCCATCAGTTGTTCGTCTGGAAATTTTTCTTGAATAAGTAAATCGTCCGTGTCCCGAACTTCGCTAATGAGCCTAGATAAGTGATCAGCTATCATATTTTCTACTCATTTCTTATCTTTGATAATCAAATCAAATTCTTGGAGTGGTAGGATCCACCTAATTAATCTTGCTTTTACATCTTTATTCGTAAGAAGATACTTAATTACTGAGTAATTAGTAAAGAAAACAATTGGTGACCCAATAAGGTAAGATCGAAACTTATCTAAAGCAAAAACAATTGCTAGCAACGCTTTTTCAGTCGTTGAATAATTCAACTGAGCATCCTTTAAAGTTCGGCTAGCATATTAGATGACATGAGGCTTCTTGTCCTTCCTTTGACCTAAGACAGCTCCAATGACATAATCACTAGCGTTGCACATAAGCTCAAATGGTAAGCTCCAATCAGGTGGTTGCATAATAGGTGCAGTTGTGAGCATTTCTTTGATCTTGTCGAAAGCTTATTGACACGCTGAAGTCTATTCAAATAGTGCATCATTGGTAAGCCGGTTACATAGGGGTCGACAGATATAACTAAAGTCTTTGATAAATCTCCTATAAAAACTAGCATGGCATAGAAATGAGCTAACCTCTTTCATAGTTTTGGGGATTGGCAAATTAGCGATGAGGTTAATTTTAGCCTTATCCACTTGGATTCCTTCAGCTGAAACAGTATGACCTAAAGCAATACCTTGGGTAAACATTAAATGGCATTTTTTTTCAATTCAGAACAAGATTATTGTCTTTGCAACGAACCAAGACTTGCTCTAGGTTCTAGAGACAACCTTCAAAAGAATCACCAAAGAGAGAAAAATCATCCATGAAAACTTCGAAAAACTTTTCCACTATGTCACTAAAGATACTCATCATACTCCTTTGAAAAGTTGTTGGTGCATTGCATAAGCCAAAAGGCATTCTCTTGTAAGCAAAAGTACCAAAAGGACAAGTGAAAATAGTTTTCTCTTGATCTTCGGGAGCGATCTCGATTTGATTGTAACCACTATAGCCATCTAAAAAGACATAGAAAGAATGACCATCTATTCTCTCCAAAGTCTGATCAAGAAATAGGAGTGAAAAATGATCTTTCCTGGTTTCAGAGTTAAGCTTGCGATAATCACTACACATGCGCCATCTAGTGGTAACACGTGTAGGAACTAGCTATCCTTCAACATTAGGAACAACAGTTATGCCAGACTTCTTAGGCACAACATGAGTAGGACTTACACATTTGCTATCAGAGATAAGGGAAATGATACCAACATCTAAGAGCTTAAGAACTTCCTTGCGGACTACTTCTTTCATGTTGGGATTTAACCTCCTCTACATCTGACGAGAGGGTTTAACATCTTCTTCAAGGTATGTCTTATGAGTACATATATCGGGACTTATACCTTTCAGATCAACTATTATCCATCCTAAAGTATCTTTGTGCAACTTAAGAACTTTCAAAGGCTCAGACTCTTGAGTGGAATTTAACTTGCTTGAAACTATGACAGGATAAGTTTCACATTCTCCTAAAAAGGCGTACTTTAGCTTTTGGGGTAGGAGCTTAAGTTTTAATTTTGGAGCTTCGAACGCAGATGGTATAACTAAAGAATTACTCGAGGGGAGTTCTTTAAAACATTTAGTCCACATAACCTGCTATGTCTCAAATTTTTCAGCATCTTCGCTGGAATTGAGATCGAAAATTGCTTTACTTATCTCCTTTTTGATAGGAGAATAAGTTTCAAAATTAAAAAAAGAATGAGTCAAGGTTAACTCAACTGGGTCCCTATACTACAATACATTAAAATATTCCTCAACAATAGTATCCAAATAAGTGACTTCTTAGATATCTTCTTTTTCTTCAATATCTGGCTGCTAGGAATTAAAAAAATATTGACATCAAGAGTCGTGTTTTCGAACGAAAGCTTCATATCACCATTTCTAACACTGGTAATAGCATTAATAGTAGCAATGAAAGGTCTTCCTAGAATGATGGGAATATGGGTACCAATGTTAGCTATAGGTTGACTATCTAAAACAACAAAGTCAATTGGATAGACAAAGTTATCAACCTTAACCAAAATATCTTTAACTACTCCTCGTGGGACTTTCACGGAACAATTAACTAGTTGCAAGGTAATTCTCGTGGGTTTCAACTCACCCAAACCTAACTACTCTGATAAACAGAATACGAAAGTAAGTTCACACTAAAACCAAGATCTAAGAGAGCATGTTCAATCTTTTGATCACCAATGTAACAAGAAATGGTAGGACAACCAGGATCCTTGTGCTTGGCTAGCAAATTACGTTGAATGATTGAGCTCACCTGATTAGCTAAAAATGCTTTCTTTTGAACAAAGACTCTCTTTTTTATGGTGCACAAGTCTTTAAGAAACTTAGCATAAGAAGGAACTTGCTTGATCACATCCAAAAGAGGAATGTTGATCTTCAGTTGCTTAAAAAGATCAAAAATCTTAGAATTATTGTTATCCTTAGCCGGCTTCTGCAACCTTTGAGAAAAAAGAACAGGAATATGAGGAATTAAAGTTTCATCTTTTTTAAGAACATCATTCACATTCTCGGCTTTTGCCTTCGCTTCCTTAGCTATCTCAGCTTCTCTCAAAGCTTTATTATAAATGTATTGCTCGATTTTAACTTCTTCATCTTTTACATCCGTCCTTCTTATTTGAACATATTCAGGTGGAGGTGACTCTATTTTATTGTCAACAACTCTACCAATCATCAAAGTAGTGATAACTTTGATTTGATATTGATATTGCTTAGTGCCCGAAGAAGAAGAGTTATTAGTGGCTTTGGGATTGGGCTGAGGTTGGGCTGGGAAAACTGCCTTCCCATTCGAATCATTCTGACTAGCTATCTTCTCCATAGAAACTTTCATCTGATTCATCGTCTGCAACATCTGCTGAAACATGCCTTGCAAATTCTCCTCAGGAACTAGGATTCGAGCCTTGAGGTTATTGATACTGCTGGGGTTGAGATTGAAAATTAACTGGAGGTTGGGATTGCTGGTAGAGTGGTTGAAGTGGTGGTAATTGAAAATTAGACTGGGACTACTGAAATGGTTGAGAAAATTTCATGGGGTTCCCTTCATAGTTGTTACTAGACCAACTGAGGTTGGGGTGGTTCCTCCAAGATGGGTTATATCGCTCCCCATAAGAGTTGGATTTGCTAATTGCTATGACAGCATTGACGTCTGTATTTAACACTTTTCTAAGAGCTGGGATGGTCGGATAATCACTAGTGAGCTGACTAAGTGTGTCGCAAATGCTGCAAGCTTGCTCCACAAACTGCTTAAGAGTTGATTCTCCTTTCTTTGATTCCAAATATTTAAGTTTCTGGCAAATAATAGCTAGCTTAGCATTGATTTCATCATTATCCTTCAGTTGGTACACACAAGTTGGTGCTACCTTTGCTCTAGCTGTACCTGCCTTAGTACTCGGTTCCCATTCCTGAGAAACTTCAAAAAGCCATTCGAGATATCTTTCAGCATCTATAGGACTCTTTCCTAAGAATTTCCCATTGCACATTGATTCAAGAAACTAACAAGTTGAGGGAACTAGACCATCGTAGAAGAAACTGATGATTCTTCACTTTTCATAACCATGATGAGGATAAGAATTAAGAAGATCTTTGAAGCGTTCTCAACACTGAAAATAGGTTTCATCATCTTTCTGAGAGAAGTTTTGAATCGCATTCTTTGAGTTGGAAGTAAGATGTAAAGGAAAGAATTTCTAGGACAAAGAGAGATAAACCCATGGTAAGTAGGTAAAAGTTGAATCATGCCATTGTGAAAATAGAAATTATTTGCATCATTTGGAAAATTAAAGCAAGAAGAAGTAGCATTTCTGCCACGAAGTAGGAGTTCATGCAAAGTAAGATTAGAATTTTGAACTGCTTGATTAACTCCATTATTAGCTGCTCGGGCTGCTTGTGCTGCTACAAATACGGCTACTTGTTCTGCTACGTCTTAATTGGCCATCAGGTGTTCAGCTACCCACGGGATAGTACTGTTTGAAGAATCAAAAGAAAAAGTAAATGGAATTGAATTGGTGGAACTAGAAGACTCAGATGATGGAGATGGTTCGTCGTCCAACTTATACTTGTCAGGAATGACACGATACTCGTACAGATGATTACTTGAAATACGATTATTAAGACCACGAAGCCAAGGTTTCATATACTATGTAGAGACCTAATATAGAGTCTTAGGATGGAAAAGAAAAGAAAGAAACAAAATAGAAAGAAACAAATATAACCGTTAACCTTCCCCGGCAATGGCGCTAGAAATGTGCTTAACTACGCTAAAAAGTGCGAAGTATTAGGTCCAAGTGCAAGCAATCAAGTTATAGTATACTTGGAAAGTCTAAGGTCAAACCACAGGGAATGTAAGGAACATATTTTTTCTAGTTATCTCTCTCGGGGACAAGAAGGGAAAAGAAAAGAAAAGATAATTGAAATGGGGAATAAGAAAGGAAAAATGAAACTAACTTAAGCCATTAACTAAATTAAACTAAAACTAAAGGCAAATCTAGTCCTATAGTGCAAAATTAATGGGAATCCACAAGCGTAAGTTATCTACCTAAAAGGATTCCTAAATGCACTAGGGGAGCATGCAATTGAACTAAAAATAAATTAATTAAAACAGCCTACTAATTGAACAAAATAGAATATTAATTGAACTTAAACCAACAAGTAAGAAACGTTAGAGGTATCTATAATTAGGGAGTACGAAACTAGTCTAATCGGGTAATCCAAATTTAAGTTTAAATAGAATTTTTTACTAAAGTTCAGCTCTTAGACCTTCCAACCATCTAATTATATTGCTACTATAAGTATATCATAGCCCATGCATGACAAAGACTATATAGACTAACTGCAAGCAATAGAATTCGATAGTGAAGCTTTTTGACTTTGAAAAAGTGTAATTTAAGACCTAGTATTGCTAGTGCGTGACAAAAACAATCCAAGTTGATTACACTCTCCAAAAATCAATATCTTAAGACTCTCCTAAGGTTTGAATATGTTTGAACGTGATTCAAATCAAATCCATCTTAAAAAGAATACCGAAAGTCAAAACTAGCAGTTTTTTGGCACTTACGTGAATAAATACCAAAATAGTACCAAATAAGAATATTCACTTAAGAAACTAACCTAACTAATTGGAGGATAAAGACTATCCTCAAATCATCCACGTTAGGGTTTTGGTGCAAAAATCCGTGAATTAACATTTTATGGTTCTTAATCAAATGGAATTTATGAGCTAACTTATGGAAACATGTTTCTCAGGCTTGTAAATATAAGAAAACACTCATGCATTCAGTAGGTGATCTATAACCAATGAAAAAATCATATTCAAACTTAAATTGGATTACATTCAAAGATTAAGTTTGCATCTTTCACTACGGATCCCTAACTAACGATTTAGCTAGACATATCTAAATTAAATAGGAAAACAAGCTTTAAAATTATGAAAAATAGTAGGAACATATGTAAGATCATATAAAATTAAATTTGAAAACTTTTGGTTTTGGAATTACTTAATTCCGATTTAAAACCAATATTTTATGCTTAAAACGGTAAACAAACTCAGAACGGACATAAACTGAAGAATTTCGACTAAAACCTTAAAAATTATGGAAAATAATATTTCTTATGATGAACAATGAACCATATATGAATAGCATTAGAAAACGATAAATTATTTGAATATAGAACGAAAAACAAGCATAAATTGGTGAAAAATCGAAAAATTGACAAAACGGGTTTATAAACCCTAGAACCAGCCCCTAAAACGTGGATTTAGGGTCAATTATAGAATATATATAAACCCTAACAACTAATTTATGAATATCTAAGAAAACAAACAATTAAAACCAATTAAATTGAAGATACTAGAAAACTAGGGTTTACCAGGATGAACATTAATTGTAATTGAAACTTTATTGAATAATGAATTAAATCTTGATTACACCAATGTTCCAGCCTTCAAATATGATAATTAAATTATTATAATATTTTTTTTGAAGAAAGAAGAAAGAAAACTCTCAAAGTTCAATTAACAGACGAGCGCAATAGCTCCCACAAAGCTACGGTGCTCTCAACTCTCTGTTATATTGTAATATGATTGCGGCCCCCTTCCAAAATATGAGATATATGGTCTTTTATATGTCCCAAAGGTGTCTAGAATCGTGGGTTGGATGATCTTTGAAGAAACGGGTCAAAACGGGCTAAAATTGGGTGTGGGGATCGATCATCACGAGTGGGGATCGATCCTCGCGCCTAAGTTTTTGGTAGTTTGTTCTTTTGCTCATAACATTTTTCTCCGAACTCTGATTGATGCACCATCTTTGCCTACGCGTAGGTAATTTAATTCTCTTCAACTTCTATTTCTGGAGATTTCTTCAAATTCCCATTGTAGAAAAACTTTGAACAGCTACAACCTCGGGCTTATTACGGCAGTTCTCGATTTTACTCAAAAACTTTCAGAATTGATTCAGTTAAGCTTCTTTCCTCTTGGGATCACTCTTGGACACTTGCATTCACTTCATTCATTCTTGGGGACTTTCATTTCTCTTCTTGCTAGTGCTTTGATAGTTTACGGAGTTTTCCTCGTTTCGGGCCTCAGAATGGGTTTTGACTTCTGTTTTAGACCTTCTTCTTGCACTTTTTCGCCTTCAACCTTCAATCTTGCATATAATTTCAGTTTCTTAATCACTTTAGGCCTGTAAAATGGCTTAGTAACACAGAAATACAATGCAATTTTCGATTTTAGTGGTCACTAGAAGCTAATTGACCTTGTTTAAGGGTTTAAAAATGCAATTTTTGGGCTCAATCATCCAGATGGTTTTAATCAGGGATTTTTCCAGTCCTTTTGGGATGAAGTAGGTACGACAATCACTGATTTATGATTAAATTCTCTTAATAACTGTGTTATTCCTGAAGGCCTTAATGAGACTAGTATAGTGTTGATCCCTAAAATGAAGAAACCCGATAAAATCACTGATCTTAGACCCATTTCATTGTGTAACGTGGTAGTTAAAATAATGACAAAAATGTTAGCCAACAGGTTGGAAGGGGTTCTCAATTCGATTATTTCGGAGTCTTAAAGCGCTTGTATCCTCGGGCATCTTATTACGGACAACGTGATGATAGCATTTGAGTTAGGCCACTATTTTGAGACGTCAAACACAAGGGAAAGTGGGTTTGATTTCGTTGAAAATCGATATGTCTAAAGTTTATGATATGGTGGAATGGAAGTTTTTTGAAGATATGCTTCGAAGGTTGGGTTTTGCAGATGGCTGGGTTAAGCTGGTCATGCTGTTTGTCTCTTCGGTCAAGTACACGATTCGACAAACTGGCTATGAAATTGGGCCAATTATCTCCTCTAGAGGTCTTCGCCAAGGAGACCCCATTTCTCCTTACCTGTTCTTAGTATGTGCAGAGGGCTTGTCGGCTATTTTGCAGGATAGATGTCGTAGAGGCCTAATACGTGAGTGCAATGTAGCACGCTTGGCTCTTCTGATTTCTCGCTTATTTTTTGTAGATGACAATTTGCTATTTTTTCAGGCTACTACGAAGGAATGTATGGTGGTGAAAGGGTGTTTGGATCTTTTTGAGAAAGCATCGGGCCAAATGGTAAATTTTTCCAAGTCCTCAATCTTATTTAACTCAAATACGGCTAATGATGTTCAAATAGCTATTTGTTCTTTTTTGGGGGTGCAGTTATGTGATAATCATGGGAATTATTTGGGCGCTCCATCTTTAATTGGTCGCAAAATATTAGAGGTGTTTGCCTACATCAAAGAAAAGGTGTGTAAGCGTATGTCAGGGTGGCGTAATAAGAATTTTTCTAGAGCAGGTAAAGAAGTCCTCCTTAAGTCGGTTGTTTAAACAATTCCCATCTATGTATTGAGTGTCTTTCTGTTGCCTCGTTCGCTTTGAGAAGACCTAGAGAAGATGATGAATAGCTTATGATGGGGTTCGAAAAGAGACGGGAGTGCTGGTATTTAGTGGTTAAGCTGGGACAAATTATTTTTCAAGAAAGTTCAAGGAGGGTTAGGTTTTCGGCATATTCATCACTTTAATATGGCGTTATTGGCCAAGCAAGTTTGGAGGCTTATGACTCATCCAAATTCCTTATGTAGCAAGATTTATAAAGCCAGGTACTTTATTAATTCAGATTTTCTATTAGCTGGTTTGGGTAGTAATCCCAATTATAGTTGGAGAAACTTGTTCGCTTGTAAGGGTTTAATTAATTTTGATGGAAACATAAATACATGATCATTTGATATTGCGTATAGATTGAACAAAAAACTTTTGCTAAAATCCTATAAGAATAAAGGGATTTCACCTTTGTGGATCATGTAGAGGATCCATATGAGGAGATTAGGGTTTGAAAGCATCAGATTTCGATTTGGTCAGATTTTTTAATTCTCGCTGGATTGCGAAAATCGATTGTTTTCGCCACCGAAACGACTTCTGATTATAAGTAATCATATATATGTCTATTAATTATTTCAAGATTAAGAGCATAAGTAATCATAATAACCATGGGATTTTAAATTATTTTATATAGTCAGTATTAAAACAATTAACCCAAACTGGTCTTATTCAATACACACAAAGTGTACTAGCACAACGAGTTAAAACTATATTGTTTCCTGTAGTTAAGATAAACTACTAAAACTTGTGATATGATCTTATGTGTGTAAGCTATACTCTACACACCAAATCATCTACTATATGGAATAAAAGATACATATGCACAATATTTAAATAAATAATATAATGCAACTATTGCCCATAAAGATTCTCATTAAAATAGCAAAACTAAGTTTATAATATATCCAAACCAATAAGAAAATTATGGATTTTAGTATATCACTCTAACAATCTCCCACTTAGACTCAAATCCACGCAGCTATGCATCTCACTCTCATTCCCTCAACGTGAACATGTGTTTTCCCTTCTTATGAATCCTCGGCTCTTTTAACTTCGCAACCGTTTCACTATTATCAAAATAAAGTGAAATAACTTATAACACTGAAGGTGCCACATCTAGATTCATATGGAAGTTCTTGAGCCAAACCGCCTCCTAGCTGCTTTTAAAGCAGCTACATAATCAGCTTTCATGGCGGAGTCAGTAATGCATGACTGCTTGATACTCCTCTAACCAATGACTCCACCTTTTAGAGTAAACACATAACCTGAAGTTGGCTTTTTAAAATTCTAACTCCTGACTAAAAATCCTTGTCTGTCTATCCAACAGGTATTAGACTATTTGCCTAGTAAACCAACATAAAATCTTGAGTCCTTTTAAGGTACTTAAGTATATGTTTTATAGCAGTCCAGTGTTCTTTCCCTGGATTAGACTGATATCTGCTAACCATACCAACGGTAAAGCAAATGTCTGATTTAGTACACAATATAGCATACATGAGGCTTCCCACTGCCGAAGCATAAGGAACTCCTCTCATCCTCTCTATCTCATCATGTGTCTTATGACATTGATCTTGGATAGAGTGATTCCATACCTAAAAAGGGAGAAACCTTTTCTTGGAATCTTGTATACTAACTCTGGCAAGAATTGTATCGACGAAAGTACTTTGGATAAGCCCAACATCATATTTTTCCAATCTCGCATAAGCTTAATACATAGGATGTGATTGGCTTCTCCTAAGCCCTTCATATCGAACTGACTTGTTAACCATACCCTCACTGAAGATAATATTCACATATCGCTTCCAATAAGTAAGATATTATCCGCATACAATACTTAAAATACCACTGTGCTTCAGCTGCGCCTTTTGTACACACAAGACTCGTCCAAACATTTATCAAAACCAAAAGATTTAATTGCATGGTCAAAAAAGATGTTCCAAGATCTAGACACTTGCGTAAGCCCATAAATGGGCTTCTTGAGCTTGCACAACATATACTCTTGGGCCTTTGCTATGAATCCTTCTGGTTGCATCACATAGATGCTTTTATTAAGACTTCTATTAAGGAAACCTGTCTTGACATTCATTTGCCAAATCTCGTAACCAAGATGAGCCGCAATGATAAGAGAATCCGAATAGACTTTGGCATGGCTACCGGCGAAATGGTTTCCTCATAATCGATCCCCTTCTGAGTGAACCCTTTTAGCAACAAGCCTTGCCTTAAGCCCGTCTGATCCTCTCTGTCTCTTATATACCCACTTACATCCGATAAGTTTTATCCATTCGGGTGATTTTACAAGATCCCAGACTTTGTTAGAGTACATGGACTCCATTTCAAATTTTATAACCCTTTGCCGTTTTTCTGTATCTTTATCTTGAAGTACTTCATTGTAGTTAAAAAGGGTTCGGTTTTTATTCATCAGGGACCTTGTCATAAAACTCTCCCAAGAACATAAAACGTCCAGGTTGACGAACAACCCTCCCATTACGACGAGGCACTACTTGTGTTTGTGTACATTGTGCAAATATTGAACTTACTAACTCACTATCCACACGTTGTGCCGGTTCAAGAACATACGTATTAGTGATTTGTTCAAGATGTGCACAAGTATCGGCAATCCTCCCACTAAGACGAGGTAATGGAATGTCGATATCCATTTAATGTGGTATTTCCTCTTGTACTAAAGGTATAGACGAATTGTGCCCTGTTTTTCTCTCTTCTCATTTCCAATACAATAACACTACTCCTGGGCTTATGGTCCATGATATAATCATCTTCTAAAAATCTCACATTGATAATAATAACCTTACATTCTCGAGGATGATAAAATAAACCACGCTTGGTTCCCTTTGGATATGCAATAAAGAAATACACTTGTATTCTTGATTCCAACTAATCCGCATTACTTTTCAGCACGTGCGCTGGACTACCTCATACCCGAATATGCCGTAAACTGGGCTTATGTCCGGTCTACAATTCTATGAGTGTAGTAGGTACTGAATTTGATGGTACCAAGTTCAGAATATATCCAGCTACTTCTAAAGTATATCACCAAAAAGAATAAGGTAAGTCTGAATAACTCATCATAGATCTTACCATTTCTATAAGAGTCTTATTCCTTCTTTCTGCTACACCATCATGCTGTGGCATCTTCGGTGCAGACAACTGGGATGCAATTCCATTCTCTAATAAGTATTTCTTGAACTCTTCCAAGAGGTATTCACCACCATGATCTGATCGTAGTGACTTGATAGATTTTTCTAGACGCTTCTCCGTTTATGTCTTGAATTCTTTGAATTTCTCAAAGACTTCAGACTTACGTCGCATTAAGTAAATGTATATATACTTTAAATAATCATCTACTAATATGATGAAATACTCAAAGCCTACTCTAGGCTGGACATTCATGTGACCATACAAATAAGAGTGAACCAATTTTAACTATTCTTTAGCGCTATAGCCTTTTACCGAGAATGATCTCTTAGTCATTTCACATTCTAAACAGGATTCACAAACTGGAAGTGCCTCCACTTTCAATGAACGGTCCATTTTCGACCAGTTTTTTAATTCTTTTTAGATTAATATAACTAAGGCGTAAGTGCCAAAAAATACATTTGGTTTATTTTGAAGGCTTCTTTCTCTTAATTAGTAAACTATTAATGCTATTCAATTCACTCAGTTGTAGTACTCACAAGTCAGGATTAATAATGTAAAGATCAATCACTAATGTACCAGAACAAATAAACTATTTATTTTTTTAACGATAACTGATTTATCATTAAAATAAACAAAACATTTGTCCTCAACCAATCTAAAAATAGAAATCAAATTCCTTATAATGAAAGATACATATAGACATTCCTTAATCATTAATATCATACTCTGACTAGACTAAAGATAAATATCTTCTACTGCAACTATTTCCACATTCGTAGCTGGCCATATATAAATTTTCTTTATTTTTAAGTTGTCTGGTTTCCTGGAACCCTACAAAGTATTGCAGACATGATTAGTGGCTCCCGAATCTACACACCAGGTACTGGTAGATCGGACCACTAAACAAGATACAATAACAAATAGATGAAATTTACATATATTGTTATAACGGTTTAGGAAATTGGGATAATTTTTCTTCAAATATACTTTCTACTGACAGTGAAAACACTGGCCCATAAGTTTTTTCACTCCTCCTAGAAGTTCAGTGACTGCTACATGCACTGCTCCTTATGGGACTGCAGCTTATGCATTCTTCTTCTTTATTTCTTACTTTTGGGCATAGAAGTTGAAGCTTTCTTAGCCACTAGAGTACTAGCCAGCTTACCAAGGAGTTCCTCAACTGCATGGAATTCTTTAAGAAGTTCCAACAATGAATAAAGCTTATTCATGTTGTAATTATGTCAAAATCCGTTAAATAAATCCAGCAGTGACTGGAGAACGACATCGACCTGAGTTTTTCCATCGATTTCAACCCCAAAAATCTCTTTGCTTATTCAGAAGACCAATCATCTTTAAAATAAGATCCTTAATGTTGGAGACATAAATACAGGATCGTTTGATATTGCGTATAGATTGAACAAAAAACTTTTGCTAAAACCTTATAAGAATAAAGGAATTTCACCTTTGTGGATCATGTAGAGGATCCATATGAGGAAACTAGGTTTTGAAAGCATCAGATTGCGATTTGGTCAGATTTTTTTAATTCTCGCTGGGATGTGAAAATTATTTTTTTTCGCCACCGAAACGAATTTTGATCGTCCTAATTTTTTGTGCAATAATAGTAACTTTGCGTTCCGAACCACATATCCAAAAATCAGTCCGATCCAACGGTGCAATCAAAAGTTACGATTAATTTACGACTACTGTGCCCAAAAACCTAAAGATCTTCTATCGTATTCCTTCCGCCATCAAATCTTGCACCGAGTGTGGGCTATGATATCACTAAGATTTTCTCATATCTCAATAGAATAAACCCTAACTCATGAGAATTATTGTTATTATGATAAAAGACTAGGGCTGGCGTATATATAAGGCTACGATAGGGACCTTAAGGAGAAATAAGTGTTTGGGCTTCCTATGGAAAGTTGGAATCCTAATTCCACTATGAATTAGTTCCTTCCATAAATTATAATTCACACCACTAAAGAATTATAATTGTACTCCCGTCTTTATCTCAAAATTATATTTCGAGCTCCTTATTATTAAATAATTATTATTCTCCCCACGTTAAGATTATAGATAACCGTCATTTAAATTAAATTACTGACAATTATATTTAAATGACTTCTTAATCCTTGAGCCTACCACTTAACTTATTTGACATGTTGGATTAATATAATCCACTTGCAGGGTTTGATATGATCAAAACGTATAAGCTTCTCAAGGGGCTATCATCAATCCCTATACTGGGCGTGGATTCCATCAATAATTAATATTCATCATACATATAGTGTCGTCATCCAATTCACGAAAATTATTGATCCATAAATGAATCTCACTCATATTGAGTCAAAACAACAAACACTACATATATATATATATATTAATTATTTCAAGATTAAGAGCATAAGTAATCATAATAACCATGGGATTTTAAATTGTTTTATATAGTCGGTATAAAAACAATTAACCCAAACTGGTCCTATTCAATACACACAAAATGTACTAGCACAACGATTTAAAACTATACCGTTTCCTGTAGTTAAGATAAACTACTAAAACTTGTGCTACAATCCTACTGATGGTTGTTCAATTCCATCTAAGATTGTGAACCATTAAACTTATATTTCACAAGAACCGATGATATGATCTTCTGTGTGTAAGCTATACTCTACACAACAAATCATCTACTATATGGAATAACAGACATACATGCACAATATTTAAATAAATAATATAATGCAACCATTGTACATAAAGATTCTCATTAAAATCGGAAAACCAAGTTTATAACATATCTAAATCAACAAGAAAATTATGGCTTTTAGTATATCACTCTAACACTTAACTCGTGCTCCTTCAGCAATAGTCGTTTCATGAGGCCTTTCATTAAAACCTGCCTTGCGACATGATCCTGATCCCCAAAAATATCTTTGAAGTTCAGCATTATGTCGTAGACGGTGGTAAATATCTAATGCTAATGTTGTAGTACATTTGACAAAAATGCCAGAATGTAAAACCACGCCATCTCATTAGCCTTTTTCCACCTCCGGCAAGCCTGAGTTTCCTCATCGGTTGCCCCCTTACCAGGTTCTGCTGGACAAGACTCAGTGAGTAAAAACTTGTACTCTTTAACAGTAAGCACAATGTTTAAGCTCCCTTTTTCGGTCAATATAATTAGGTCCAATCAATTTGTTTTAGTTGAAAATAATTAAAAATGGATTGAAAGAGTTTTCCATTTTAAAACTTGAGAATCACATACAAATTATGATGGACTATAATAACTTTGAACACATATTTTAAATATGGTACCCTCTACCATTTCAAAAAGCGTTCGCCAGCAGCTTAAGACTTTGAACAATATGCCCCATTAGTGAGGTTGTTTATTATTCATTATTTTTTAGATAGATGTAAACCTATTAAATTTTACTATCTAGACAATCCTTTATCATCAAGCAATACATACTATCTTAGACAATCTTTTATTGTCAAGTAAAATTTAAATAGCCGACTTCCTTTGGTCCTACAAATAATAGTAGAGACTCAGTTGGAGAGCATACTATTATTTATAACTAAGTGTATACCATCATTTAATTTAATCCAATGATTCTGCAATTTATTCTTTCCGATATGGAGGTGAGCACTAAAACCTACACGAAAAATAAATCACATCATTTAAAATTATCAGTCAGTGAAATTTGTATAATGATTCCGCAATCTATTCTTTCCGATATGGAGGTGAGCACTATAACACACACGAAGAATAAATTACACCATATACAAACCAATGATGGAGACCATGTAATTTTTATGTGAAAAAAATCCCACCTAGTTAGTATTTAAAAAATATTATTTTCTGAGCATTAAGAAAATTTTATATTAAATTCTAGTCAATTAAAATATAAGGGTATGAAATATAAAAGACATGTGCAATAAAATTATTTTACTGCTTTTTTAAAAAAAAAAACTTATATTTTCCAATGACGCAAAATTTATATTTATATACCCTTTTTTAATTTGACAAGAACTAAACATAAAATAAAAGGTGATCTAGGTATGGTAATGTATCCATGTTGTCCAAAATTATAAGAAAACCTAGTAATTAAACACATATGACCAACACACAATCATATAAAGCATCAAACCATTCAATAATAAGAATAATTAAATCCCTGCTATTATGGTCCAAGCTTCATCATCCCTAGTCCGTTGAAAACCCGTAACAACCTATGTCCCCACTTCATTGACTATGTCGGGAATTAACCTTGGTGAAAACGCCTTTTTCAACGTTCTTCATTAAAGAAACTGCAATCTTAGATACAAAAGTCCTATGCCTCCATTTAAGGAGTTCACACATAAACTATTATATCTAAACTGTAAATAAAATTACATAGATCCTATGCCTCATTTTAAGGAGTTCGCAAATCTGATCTAAATTTAATTTACAACCATGAATAAAACCCAAATCATCATGCATATTAAAATTAACCATGAATAAAAATATCGTGGGATCCAATCACATAAAACATAATTATGTGACTATAATAGCGGGACAAGAACATTGCAAAACAAGGGTTAGCGAGTTCTACGTTCTATCCAACAATAACATGCATGAATAGATTTAACTGGACAACAATGATAGTTCAATCCGTACTCAGTATCAAAGAAAACCAACCCTCTAATACCAATTGATGGAGACATAAATACAGGATCGTTTGATATTGCGTATAAATTGAACAAATTTTTTTTGCTAAAACCCTATAAGAATAAAATGATTTCACCTTTGTGGATCATGTAGAGGATCCATATGAGGAGACTAGGGTTTGAAAGCATCAGATTGCGATTTGGTCAGATTTTTTAATTCTCACTAGGCTGCGAAAATTGATTATTTTCGCCACTGAAACGACTTTTGATCATCCTGATTTTTAGTGTTATAAACGTAACTTTGCATTTCGAACAACATATCAAAAAATCAGCCAAATCCAACGGTGCGATCAAAAGTTACGATTAATTTACGACTTGAGTGCCGAAAACCTAAAGATCTTTTATCATATTTCTTCCACCATCAAATCTTGCACCGAGTGTGGGCTACAGTATCACCAAGATTTTTTCCTCTCTCAAAGAACAAACCCTAACTCATGAGAATTATTGTTATGATGAGAAAAGATAAGGCCGGCGTATATATAAGGCTACGATAGGGACCTTAAGGAGAAATATGTTTAGGCTTCCTATGGAAAGCTAGAATCCTAATTCCACTATGAATTAGTTCTTTCCATAAATTATAATTCGCACCACTAAAGAATTATAATTGCACTCCCGTCCTTATCTCAAATTTTAATTCGAGCTCCTTGTTATTAAATACTTATTATTCTCCCCACGTTAAGATTATAGATAACTGTCATTTAAATTAAATTACTGACAATTATATTTAAATGACTTCTTAATCCTTGAGCTTACCACTTAACTTATTTGATATGTCGGATTAACATAATCCACCTGCAGGGTTTGACATGATCAAAACTTATAAGCTTCTCAAGGGGCTATCATCAATCCCTATACCGGGATGTGAATTCCGTTAATAATTAATATTCATCATATATATAGTATCGCCATCCAACTCACAAAGATTATTGATTCATAAATGAATATCACTCTTAATGAGTCAAAACAACAAACACTACATATATATGTCTATTAATTATTTCATGATTAAGAGCATAAGCAATCATAATAACCATGGGATTTTAAATTATTTTACATAGTCAGTATAAAAGCAATTAACCCAAACTAGTCTTATTCAATACACACAAAGTGTACTAGCACAACGAGTTAAAACTATACCGTTTTCTGTAGTTAAGATAAACTACTAAAACTTATGCTACAATCCTACCGATAGGTGTCCAATTCCATCTAAGACTGTGAACACTGTGAACCATTAAACTTATATTCCATAAGAATCGATGATATGATCTTCTGTGTATAAGCTATACTCTACACACCAAATCATCTACTATATAGAATAAAAGACACACATGCACAATATTTAAATAAATAATATAATGCAACCATTGCCCATAAAGATTCTTATTAAAATAGCAAAACTAAGTTTATAACATATCCAAACCAACAAGAAAATTATGGCTTTTAGTATATCACTCTAACAAATTTGGGGGCTCGTAGGCGTATTGGGAATGTATTAATACCCGTATCGTTGGAATGCCTTGGTTAATTGATGTTTATAACCCTTGTATTAAAACTGATTTGGGAGAAGAAGTGGCTAATGTTACGGTTGATGGCTTGTTCAAACCGGGTTGTCTAGAGTGGGACATGGAGTTGATTAGCGACATGTTTAGTAGTAGGGATAGAGAGGCAATTTTTTCAATCCCTTTGCCTCGTGAATCCAAGCCAGATTTGTGGTATTGGGTGTGGCACTCGAAGGGTTTTTATACGGTTAAATCAGTGTATAACGCTTTCTATGCTGTGGACCAGCAGGTTATTAATCCCACAGTAACTGATTTTAATTTTATTTGGGCACTGCGAATTCCATTGAAAATGTGTAATTTTATTTGGCGAACTATTAGAGGATGTCTTCATACTAAGGAGGCATTATTGTTGAAGTAAGTTGATGTTGACCCAATCTGCTCGCTTTATCAAACTCAGACGGAGACAGATTTCCATGCTTTAGTCACGTGCCCGGTCGTGCAAATGGTTTGGGATAAAGCATCTGTTGTGTTGGTGCGAGCCCCGGTAAATAATGTTATCGAATGGTGGAACGAAGTGAAGCATAATGTGAATAAGTTGACGATGTCGTATATTGCTGCCATTTGCTGGATCATATGGAATAATCGGAATGCTTTTCTGTGGAATAATTATTCAAAATATGTTGCATTGATCCTCTATGAAGCTGGAAATGCAGTAGAAGAATGGCAGTATGCTAATTCTGATGTTTTGGTGTCATCTGCTACGGTTTCTTCTCTGTCTGCTTTGTATTATGCTACCCCAGTTTTGAATGTTGCTCAGCATTCGTCTCCAACTGAGCCAAATAGCACTGCAGATCAAGGAGTAAGCCAGCAGCTTCATAAATGGCACAAACCCCATGCTGGTTTTCTTAAATGCAACATGGACGCTGTTATTTTTTCGGAGCAAAATAAGATTGGTTTTGGAGGTGTAATTCGGGACTCCAATGGTGTTTGGCTATGTTCGTGGTAATTTTAGTCCTCTCATTGTCGAAGCTATTAGTTTACGTGAAGTGCTTAGTTGGCTCAAAGAAAATAATTTATCACGTATCTTAGCAGAGACGGATTCCTCCACTTTAGCACCTTTTTATTAATAATTCTGAGGTTATTTCTGCTATTGTCGGTGTTCTTATTGATGATTGTAAGGCCTTGATTAGAGCCATCAATCAATGTCGAGTAGACTTTGTCTTTAGATCAGCGAACTGTGTTGCACATAGCATTGCTAGAGCGTCTTGTTCTACGTCTAGTTTTCGAAGGTGGGATGATGTTTGCCTGCATTTTATTATTGATGTATTAATCGATGATTTGATTTAATATATTTCCTCTTTGCTGTTTCAACAAAAATAAAATATATGTGAACTAAGTATGTAGACTAAACATAGTAAATTATAATTAGTATATATATATATAGTATATAGTTGAATATTATTATAAAGTACACTAATTTATTAAAGTAATTTTTATTATTATAATCAAATAATAGTCATCTAAATATTTGTATAACTAACACACATATGAATGTATATGCAATCTAAAATACCAATATATTACAACATAATCACAAATTATATTATTATACCTATCTCATTCTCTTAAATTAAGAGTTACTTTCAATATAATCTTAATTCAACAAATAAAAGTTAATTTGGGAGAATATATAAACGTATCTTCTTGATGTATTGTAGGACATACTAATGGATTTATTTTAAATTAACTTTGAAATATAGATTGTAGGCAATGGAGAAGATACTTTTCATATTTTTTGTGATCCATGGTTAAGACGATTGGGTTACAAATAAAATCACTTGAATTTTAAAAAAAAATAATTGGCAAGCACATCAAGAGTGAAAATTTGAAAGTCCTAACTTAAAAGTGAAATGTATTAAGTGATAATATAGCTCAACACAATATTGAAAACAAATTCATGTAAGAAAATATTGTAAAGGAAACAAAGGATTGAGAACCATCTATTCTTAATAAACAAATTCTTCAAAAACTTGGTTATAACAAAATATAAATAGAATATGAGATAAAGAAAATTTCAAAACAAAAGTTAAAAATAACTAATTATGTATATTACATGTGGATAATATTATCTCTTTAACAATATTTATGTCCTTGACTATCTAAATCACTACATGTTTTATTCTCCAATCATAATAATGATATTCGACCAATAGGCTATATAAAATAGATTGTAAAAGCTTGTATTGCATTAATACTTTGGCTCATTACCGTTCAAAGCATTGGCCGAGAATAACTCGGAGGACTTGCAATATTTAGCAACTTTTTTTTCGATATTTTAGAAAATAATGAGAAGATGCCAAATATTGGGCCAGTGGAACACAAAATACCAATTAAATGGTTCATAAAAGATATAAGATAATTACATGATAGAGAGAGACGAAGATGAGATCGCATCACAAATGAAAATGAGAAAGACTGAAATAAGATGGTGCAAAATTGAGTATTATATATGGTATGAAAAGACGCCTAAGAATATTGATGGAGCATTGATGATTTTGTAATTATAATTGTTAGTGCTAAAAACTGGAGGAGTATTTTAGACCACACAGTTAAATGATTATATCAAATAATTGGAATAGTAGAGGTGTTGAATTTAAGATAGTCAAAGATTTATAGAGGATGTTGGCCTCGTATGACAATACGGGTTAGTCCTCCCTTGTGGAATAGAGTTAGGAGCTCGGTTTGTTTTATATTGATGGTAAACAAACAACTATTACAAACTCACATTAGTCTCTCTAACTGTTCTATTCTCACAACATTACAATAAGAAGAAGGCTAAGCCACTCATAGCTTAATCTCTCTAACTTAGGAGCTCTGAAGCGGGCTGCTAAGTTCTAAATCTTTGTATTTCACACTCGTGGTAAATGGTTGATCGTTTTTCTATTTTTTTTTCTCTGGTTGTTGGAGAATTGGTTAGAACTTGGTTGTTGAAAGAAGTAAATGCTTTTTTTTATATATATGACCGGAGGAGACGTGTGGCCAGAGCACTCAGAGTAGGTCTGGGGCCATGCTATAATTACTACCAACTCTGACATTGCTTCTCTATGAATTCCTGCGCATTAAATGCAGTTGATGTGCATTTAATAAATGTGAGGAGAGTTCTGCACACTCTGCAGAACAGGTGATAGTCGCCTATACTCTCGCTAGCCACTATGGCAGAGTGGTTGGGCGAGAGAGAGCTCCAGAGCTCGCCGAAAGAACTCTCTGGAGCCCAAGCTTCGCAATTTGCCGTCCATAATCAACCATTGAGTGGGTGCTTAGTTCTTGAGGGGCTCTATCCTTCTTATGATGTCTCAACAGGGCTCCTTCGAGCTCCTCGCACTGAAGCAGGTCTGATAGTTGACGTGGATGGCTACGTGTCAGCTTGGGGTTGGCGGGGTAAATTGAATTAATAATTTACCCATCAATTGCCCCTATCCTTGACATTTAACTTAGAATAGTTGATTAGTGAGGATAAAAGCTCTTATTCTGTTCTGAAAGGATTTCTGAGCTCTATTTGATGAACGACACGTGTTAGGGGGCTCATGGTGGAAGTTGGGTTCGGTGTCCACTTCGGATTTGGTGGATATCCTTAATATTAAGGCATCTAACCTGATTTGAGGATTTGCCTTTTGACCCCTAACTTTTTGATTTGATCGTTACTGTTTTGGTGATGCGTATGTGACCGTTCCGTATTCCTTAGAGAACATGTAAATGTGTGGCAGCGGGTCTACGAACGGACAGTTAAGGCCTTTAAAAAGACACTTAGCTTCTTCTACACACCTTATATAAAACCCCTTTTGCCTTAGAGGAAATTTTTACTTTATATTTCTTTTTCTCTCGAGCCTTAGGCACTTTAGAGCCCTCAAAGCCTTCATCCTTCCGACCTTTTGCCATTCTGGCTTACAAACCCCTTCAAAAAATTCTTTTAAGAGGTTTTTGAATGTATCCTTGGAAATATTCGTCAACCTCATCCCCCATTTCGCACCTTCTTCCCCTCTCCATACCTTAGCGATATTGATAGAGTACTTCACCAACCAAACCCAAGGTCAAGGGATCCCCCCAAACACAGAGCATGGCTCCTCTATAGGGGACACCCCAAACCGCATCACTGACGTGAGGTCCATAGAGATCTTAGATAGTGAGGGAGAGTTGGCTCGTGTCTGCCTTCCCCCTTGCTTGTCCAATGACCTGAAGGCCATCGAGAAATATTCATAGTACCTTAGCTCTCTGGTCTGCTTCCCGATCTTTTCTGCCCCTAACATCCCGATCTTTAAGAGAGCGTAACAGATCCCTGATTCAGTTAGGATAAGGGCCCCAAGTTCAGAAGAGATAGCCTGCAATTATAAACCCGGAGAGGTCTGCTTCTACAAGGCCACCTTTGAGCATGGGCTGAGGTTCCCATTAGATGATCATATGAGGAAGTTATTGGTAACTATGGACTTTGCATTTGCACAAGTTAGCCCCAACATGTGATCCTATTTGATAGGATCGTTGTTGATATTCAGGGCTATCTCCATTAGCAGTCATGGCATTACTATTGAGGAGTTCATCTCCCTCTTCCAGCCCAAGGACAGCGGCGGGAAGAACGAAGGTGTCTTCAACTGCCCCATAAGGTCATGGGCCTTAAAGATCACTTATGACCTCCCTGACAGCATCCCTAATTAGAAGAAGTGATTCTTATTTGTTTCATGGGAAGACTGGGAGCACAACTCGAGGTGTCCCAGCATCCACGACTTCAAACGCTGGCTTTCGGAGCCAGACTTTGTCAATAAGTTTCTTCTTTAGTGCCAAATAACTCTTTATTATATATTTCATGCTAGAGTCTCCGACTTCTTCTTCAATGCCAAAGACTTCTGTCCGCCTAAAGTCGTCAGAAATTGTATGCTGATGTAAGGAGAAAACTCTTAGAATTTGAAGTTGATGATTATGTATTCCTAAATGTGAAGCCCCGTTATTGTTAGAGTGATATACTAAAAGCCATAATTTTTTTGTTGGTTTGGATATATTATAAACTTGGTTTTGCTTTTTTAATGAGAATCTGTATGGGCAATGGTTGCATTATATAAATATTGTGCATGTGTGTCTTTTATTCCATATAGTAGATGATTTGGTGTGTAGAGTATAGCTTACACACAGAAGATCTTATCATCGGTTCTTGTGGAATATAAATTTAATGGTTCACAGTCTTAGATGGAATTGGACACCCATCGGTAGGATTGTAGCACAAGTTTTAGTAGTTTATCTTAACTACAGGAAACAGTATAGTTTTAACTCGTTGTGCTAGTACACTTTGTGTGTATTGAATAGGACCAGTTTGGGTTAATTATTTTTATACTGACTATATAAAACAATTTAAAATCCCATGGTTATTATGATTACTTATGCTCTTAATCTTGAAATAATTAATAGACATATATATGTAGTGTTTGTTGTTTTGACTCATTAAAAGTGAGATTCATTTATGGATCAATAATCTTCGTGAATTGGATGACGATACTATATATATGATGAATATTAATTATTGACAGAATCCACGTCCCGGTATATGGATTGATGATAGCCCCTTGAAAAGCTTATAAGTTTTGATCATGTCAAACCCTGCAGGTGGATTATGTTAATCTGACATGTCAAATAAGTTAAGTGGTAAGCTCAAGGATTAAGAAGTCATTTAAATATAATTGTTAGTAATTTAATTTAAGTGATGGTTATCTGTAATCTTAACGTGGGGAGAATAATAAGTATTTAATAATAAGGAGCTCGAAATATAATTTTGAGATAAGGACGGGAGTGCAATTATAATTCTTTAGTGGTGTGAATTATAATTTATGGAAGGAACTAATTCATAGTGGAATTAGGATTCCAACTTTCCATAGGAAGCCCAAACACTTATTTCTCCTTAAGGTCCCTATCGTAGCCTTATATATACGCCGACCTAGTCTCCTCTCATGATAACAATAATTCTTATGAGTTAGGATTTGTTCTATTGAGAGATGAGAAAATCTTGGTGATACCGTTGCCCACACTCGGTGCAAGATTTGATGGCGGAAGGAATACGATAGAAGATCTTTAGGTTTTTCGGCACATCAGTCGTAAATTAATCGTAACTTTTGATCGCACCGTTGGATCGGGCTGATTTTTGGATATGTGGTTCGGAACGCAAAGTTACTATTATTGCGCAAAAAATCAGGACGATAAAAAGTCATTTCGGTGGCCAAAAAAATTAATATTCGCAGCCCAGCGAGAATTAAAAATAAATCTGACCAAATCACAATCTGATGTTTTCAAACCCTAGTCTCCTCATATGGATCCTCTATATGATCCACAAAGGTGAAATCCCTTTATTCTTATAGGGTTTTAGCAAAAGCTTTTTTGTTCAATCTATACGCAATATCAAACGATCCTATATTTATGTCTCCATCAGTTATAACATCGTCCGTTTCAAGCACAAGGGTAAATTGGCTCCTAAATACATCGGACCTTACAAAATAATTGAAAAGTTAGGGACTGTGGCTTACCGTTTAGAACTTCCTCCAAAACTCGAATGTATCCACAATGTGTTTCACGTATCCATGCTTCGCCAGTATGTTCTTGACCCTTCTCATGTTTTACCCGTTGAGGAGATTGAGATTGATGAGAGCAGTATGTATGAGACCTATCCGGTCAGGATTGAGGACCAAAAAGAGCAAAAGTTGAGGAATCGAGTCACCCCGTTGCTTAAAGTGATTTGGTATCACCATGGCGAGAAGGAAGCCACTTAGGAGTTAGAATCGGAGATCCGTAGCAAGTATCATTTCCTTTTCACTTAAGGTAATCTTTCTTCATGAACCATTGTTTCAATTTCGAGGTCAAAATTTCTTTAAGGATGGGAGATTGTAACACTCCGTATTCTAAACTTTTTAAGATTTTAATTTAAAACCTTAAAATTTGTATTGAGTGCTGACTTTTACCTCGATTACTTCTAGAACCCCGAATTAAGTTTTGTCTTTTTCGAAAAGTCATTTATATTTATTAGACTAATTTTGAAAAGTATCGTTGTAATCGGGAAGTGGAATGAGTTAATTTGGCCTCTTTTTTTATTTTCAAGAAAATTACATTTCTGTC
This sequence comes from Lonicera japonica, assembly GCA_021464415.1. Classification (NCBI taxonomy): domain Eukaryota; kingdom Viridiplantae; phylum Streptophyta; class Magnoliopsida; order Dipsacales; family Caprifoliaceae; genus Lonicera; species Lonicera japonica. The sequence goes on from CM038463.1 coordinate 10,356,313, forward strand.
CAAACTGCCATTTTTTTTTTTTTACAATTTGGTCCAAGCTGACAACACAGCTTTTTTAACATTTGGTCCACATCGTTTTTGATGAAATTGACCAACTTTGACCATCTTCTTCACTCCTTTAAACACCATTCCTGAACTTTTAGACCAGAGAACAAGCTTATATACTTCTAAAGAGAGAAATGGTTATTCATTGGTCATTTCTAGCTAAAATTCAAGGATTTTGACCTGAAATCTCTAATTAATTTCACTAGCTTTTCGCGTGGCAAATCCAATTTTAAGGTCGATTTTCTCATTCGATTGCTGTAGGTGGTCTATTAGGAGCTATATACTTCTGTTCAGAGGTCACTAAGGTGGGAACTTCCTTTCATTTCTTCATTTTTTGCTTGGAAATTGTTGTATGATTAGTAATACTAGATTTTTGGTACCAAAATCTTACTTTTCTTTGCATGCATGTAGTTTATGCTTAATATATATAATCTGAGTATGTTGATAATTATTATATGAGTTGTTGATGATGAAATTAAGGGCTGATCGAAGTGCATGTTGGTATTTATGGGTTATTTTGAGATTTTGGTTCCAAAATTGCTAGAAACGCCGTTTGCATTTTTAACAATAGAATTTTCATCTAAAAATTTATCAAATTTTAGAATTTTAATCATCTTAAAATCATATTTAAGTTTGAGATTAAACATGCATGAGACGTTTGATAAGGTTATTAGCGGGTCTAGTATTACTTTTTTCACTAGTTTTTGCTAAATTGTAGAAATTGAAAAATTTTGCATAAACAAGTAAAATTCATGAAAAAATCTGAAAATTTGGATTATGTTTTATTATTATTGACGGTTTTATTGTTGATCCTTTTCAGTAGAATGACATAATTATAAAAGATAAGTACTATTCTACTAAACTTTAATGTTAAAGGGGCAAATTGTGTAATTAATCCAAGAATTGTACTATAGGTAAACTTTATAATTATTTAAGCATGTGACAACATACTATCTAGTGGGTAACATTATTAAGATCACATAGGATACACTTGTTGATTTTATAAACATTGCCATGAGCACAATTACTACCTAGTAGTTTGTTGATTATATTGAGATTGTTGAAACCAGATAAGCACCAGTATAAAAATTTCACAGACCATGATAAAGATGGGGTGCCAAAAATCTGGTTACCAGTGCATAGGCCCACGGTAAGGTGGGGTGCATTTATGAGCGTATTATTCCGTCTAATACCGGTATTAGGTCGAAGAGGAGGAGGAGGTGGATAGACGTTTATGCAGTTACCGTGTATGTTACATATGGATAATGATTGACATATATTACGGTATAATAAACGAATTTTTCTTATTAATTAATGTAATCTTGAAAATTCTTATTAATGAATTCGAGGTAAATCGAATTTCTTATATTGTGATATGTCCATGCATTGCATTTCCCTTTCCCTATAAATCCCACTGGGCCATTCGTAGCTCATTCCCTCATTTTCCTTTCAGGTACACCTTATGTTTTGGGTAGAGATCGTGGTTCAGGTCCGAGTTCCTCTTAGAGTCTTCTATGATGCCTCTATGGATTTAGTTGTCATTTTATCTTAATTTGTGGTACTTGTAATATTGAATTTAGTTTGGGCACTTTGTACTATCTATGGATGTATTAATTCGTATTATTGTCAGACTTGGATTTGTGTATGAATTTTAGCATGTTGGAAGGTTATGCTTGAACTATTGTATTAGACTATTTTGCATTTTGGATTGAAATGTAGTTGAGAAATATTCTTTGTAATTGTTATGTTTTTCAACATGATGGTTTTCCTCGTGTTACGAATACTTTATGCCGAATTTTCGTTAGACTTATCTACCTTTGATTGAATCATCGACTGTATAATTTTATTTATCTGCTGCTAATTAAATGTAGCATCCATTAACACCTGCTTAATTCAGCGGGTTGTTACACATCTCCTTTATATGTATATTTAAAAGTTTACAATAGTGACCAACCTAGTCACGTTGCCCAACAAACTTATAAAATAGGCATAAAATTTATGATAATTACAAAGAAAATATATAAAAAAGTTTGAGAGAGAGACAATTATTCGATAATTTTTCCCATCATTGAGAGACTCGATCTTTGTATAGTAGAAAAAAAAATTCTAAAGAATATTTAACTATTATAAATCCTATAATTAATCCCATAAAGGCTCATAAAATTTTACGTAACAAAATAATGAATTATCATAAATCTATTCATAAATATACATAATTAAATTTATAATTCATAACTTAATATATTTATTATCTTTATTAAAATTTTGAATGTAAAATATTTTTTGTATACGTAGTTTGAGAAATAGAGAAATTAGAGACCTTTTGATAGGAGAGAGAGGGAGATAGAGAAAGTAATTAGAATGAAATTACAGCAAAAGAATTTTGAATCTAGTGTTATATAAAATTAAAAGCCATTTCGGTGGCATTGAACCACTATCAGGTTTAATCTTATAATTTTACCCCTTTACGCTTTAATTTCACAAAAAAATATATATTATCAACGCAAGCAGTGGAAATTAAAACGTTGAACATTGTATGGATTATATAGGGCTTTCAACCACTGGGATAGAAAAAGAAACTGTCGAGAGACGGAAAGATTAAACTGGGCTAATAATGAGGGCGCGTTAATAGTGTGTCACGCGTGCAATGCAGTTATGCATTTTACGAATTATATAATAAGATAAGAGATATTATATTATATTATTAGAATATTGAGAATATTAAAAAAATTAAATCACATTTATTATGTTCCATATGTCATTCTCATCAAAAAAGAGTATTTTACTTTATATTATATATGATTTAAACGATCTTATTTAATTTCACTGTGAGTATTGCATTAACAAAAATAATGAAAGATTAATCCCTGAACTCAATCTAGATGGGATAATAATAGCACATATCTGGTTTTCTTTTTTTCTTCTCGTCACAGAGAAAATGAAATTAATGATAAAGTTGACATATCTTAGTGACATTTATCCCCTAATCCAAAAACAAAAAAGAACTCAATCTAGATAGGATAGTAATTGCACATATCTGGTTTTCTTTTTTTTCTTCTCGTCACAGAGATAATGAAATTAATGATAAAGTTGACATAGCTTTGTGACATTCATCCCCTAATCCAAAAACAAAAAATAACGGTTAATTTTTTTTTTAACTATCGTCTAAAGTAATTTGATTTTCACCCATGTTGGGAAATATCATGACAAATTTTATGTACAAGCCCAGCCTAATCCCTTCTCGTCCCAGCCCTCTTTAATTTTTAAAGCTGAACAGCTCAGCAGTAAAAAAATTTAAATACACGTAAAACTGCTATGTGCCAAGTCCCGAATTGTGAATAATTCAAATGTCAACTCTTTTCCAAAAGATCCCCACATACCTTTATTAATTACAAAAAAAGTCTACATTTAAATGAAAAAGTCTTTAACTTTTATAAATTTAGATAAGCATGGGAACATTCATTCCGGATTAATTTTAAGATGATAATCACATAGTGATTTTGATATTTTAAAAAAATAATTAAATTCAGCTTAATTAATCATAAAAATATTTATTTTTCATCTATTATGAATTATAGTTATATTAATTATACCTTAAAAAATTGTGTCAAAATAAAAAAGTAAAACTACTGATTCAATGGGCCAATTTAAAAATCACCCCTTTAATTAATCTTTTCACCATACTTAAAATTTATATTTTAGCAATTTAACACTAAACCTTATTTAGAAACACTTTTACACTTGTAGCTAATGTTAGTTATATTTTTTTTTCCTTTTCCTTTTCATTAAATTTTTTTTCACTCATTTTCTTCTCTTCATTAATTTTGTCATTCTTTATTAATGATGTTAGGTTTATATTTTTAGTTGCCTTGATTCCGATGCCAAAAATAATTTTCGTTGTAATGAGTTGAATTGAAGATTTGAAGATCTAACAATTAACATAAGCTCGCCGAATTTACATGATGCATCGTATATATTTCAGGACTTAAGGTAAGTTAAGTATATGGTTTGATCCAAAATATAGGTGGTGTTTGAGCTTAAAATTTGAAATAAAAAAGCTTTTGAGTCAAATTTATTTTTAAGTATTTTTACCAAGTTTTGTCGTAATTCGAAAAAGTCAAGTCGACAAAAATTATTAAGGAAACCTATTTTTTTCATGTTTAACATGTTTCATATAATTATCTCTGCAATTTGAATTGAATTGGTACCCGAAAGAATTTAATATGATAAAATAAAGTAAAAATAAAATTAAAATAAAAAGGATTTGAAAAATAAATTATTTAATTAAATTAAAGATTTAATAAAAGCTACGTTTGATTTAAAAGAAAAGGGCAACGTTTGAATAGTCAAAATTCCAATTTGTTTTAAAAACCACGTGCCCAGCTCTCCTTTGATTCATATGCACCTTATTCAATGGGACCAGCCCATCGTTAATTGTTGTGCCACGCGTTGATTAAGCAAATAAATGAGGCAGCTCATTTATATGGTGGACCGGTAACGTTTTCATTACTTAGGCCGGTCCGGCGCAAAAGGTGACCATGAAATTGAAATTCTAATTTCGGACCGGTCCAACTTATCGAGACCCGTACCGGTCCGGTTGATATTTTCTGAGCACAATTTTTTATCGTAAAAATATATTTTTTAATATTTTTAACCTATTTCAAAAAAGATTTTGACTCTATATTTTTCTTATAAATATAATCACTGGTTTGAGTAAAAAATAGATAATTTTAGAGAGCTTTTTGAGAGAAAAAATATACAAATGTTAGAATTAATTTTTAAGAGTTTTGAATCACTACCTAAGTTTTGTTTACATGTCATAGGAGATCCTATTGTTCTTCAATTTTAAGAATTAGAGTTTCAAACGTTCACGGTTCTGCGGGAGTGTCTTTAGTTGTGATTGAAGACGGGTGAGCGAAGTGGCTAACTTGCGATAAGGGAGATCGCAGACAGGGGTGAAGAATTATGATCAAGTGCGTGGAAGGAGGTAACGAGTAAGCTGGAAAAGCGGGAAGCGTTGTGTCAAGCCAGGTGCGGTTGGATTCTACGTTCGAGGGATTGACAAAACTATTGCATAAATTGTGGGGAAGCAATTTTTGTTAGTCAATCGTGTATGTAGTTCCGTTTTGATTATAGTGAAGTACCGTCGGTTAGTCCCGAGGATCAGTCTTACACAACACAAAACTAAGGATACCTCGTAAATTCTTGCTGTTATGTGATTGCTTTTTGTGATTGATTGATTGATTTAATTGTTAAAAAATACAATACAGATTTCGACAGTAAAATTGAGTTGACCTAGGGTTTTAATTCTGCTTATCAAATTTCAAATTGTTTTTGATAAAAAGACTAAAATCAACCTAAGCAATACGATCCCCTTAATTGTGTGGTTTCCATCATTTAGTATAAGAGGAGATTTCCTTAATTTGCTAGGAATTGCATTTAGGTTGATTTGCGTCTATTTGTTTGCTTTGCTTTACTTGATTTAATTTGTTTTTCATGGCTACCAAAATTGATTCGTTTAAGTCCAAGGCTTCTACGCTTAATGGTTATAATTATAACTATTGAAAAATTCGCATGACTATTTATTTACAATCTTTAGACAAGTGAAATTGCAAACTGTTTTAGATGGTTATACTAGACCTTAAAAATTGAAGATGGGAACATTGGACTTAAACCTGTAGCCTCATGGACTGCTAAGGAATTAGAAGCAGCTAAGTTTAATTCTTAAGGTCTAAATGCAATCATGGCTCATGTTTCTGAGGAAGAATTTAAAAAGATTTCAAACTGTACTACTTCCAAACAAGCCTAGGATATTTTGACCGTAATTTTTGAAGGAACTACAACTGTGAAATGTTCTAAAATTCAAAGGACCATGACAGATTTTAAAACTATAATGATAAAAGAAGATGAGTCATTTGATACTTTTCATAGTAAGCTCAAAGATATAGTGAATTCTCTCTACAACCTTGGCGAAATAATTTCTGAACCCCGTGTTGTAAAGAAAATCCAACGGTCTTTACCTGATAGGTTCCTCCAAAAAATTACTGCCATTGAAGAAAGCAAGGATTTGGATTCCTTAATGGAAAACGAATTAATTGGTTCTCTTCAAACTTTTGAATTTAACCGGCTTTCAAAATATAAGATTCAAAAGGACATGGTAGATCAAACAATTACATTTAGAGCTAAAGATGGAAACATAGCTGAATATAAGGAATGCTCTATATCTGATTTTTAAGAGATTGTTAATTTTGCACGTAATTTCCATAAATTCATAAAGCAAAATCAGAAATTTGAAAATGGTGGTCAAAATTTTGGGAATTTGGGGAAAGGAAATTCTGAGAATAAACCCCAATTGAGTGAGAATTTCTTTGAGTGTCAAGGTAGATGTCATAAAGCTTTTGAATGCCCTATTATAATTAGGAGATTAGAGAAAGAGCTTGGCAAAAAGGGAATGCAAGCCACGCTTAGTGATGATGAGAAAAATCCGGACACTTAAAAGGAATCTCATGATTATTTATCTTTGGTGACCTAAGGTCTTAATCTTATTTTGATAATAACAATAAATCAATCATGTGTAATTTAACATAATTCTTGATATAAGTATATAGTTCATTTACTTGAAAAAAATTAAGAAAAACATGACAATGATCACTCTTTCACTATTCGATCATTGGACAAGACAAGAAAGATCAAATCTCTCAATGTAAATCATGCAGTACAAAGGATCAAAAGACTATATGAAAAGTTTTAAGGAAAAAGCTTCAAATGAAGATTAATCCAAAGAAACAAATCAAAGCATTCGAAGACTCGTTAATTCAGTAATTGAGTGAGTGCTTAAGATTTATATAAAGTTACTTTATTGATCAAATCCCTATAGCTCAAACGTATTCATGCATCTTTTAAAGATTGATCTAAACAAGCTTGAAATTGAATTTATTTGAAAAACATCATTTTACAAAGACCGAGTTTCAAAATAAATTCATATTAATTTTAAATGATCATATTTTAAGCTATAATAAAAATAAGTATCTTAGCAACATATCTTTGAGGTTCACAAATTATTAGAATTGTATTTGGAACTAAATTGTTAAATTGCAAAAATGCTTTTATTTTACATTTAAAATTTGCTCAATTTTCGCTCAGTTTTGATCTAACTGTAAGATGGAGGCCTTTCCGAACTCCGATCAATTTGAAATTTTTACAGTAGTTAGACAACATCTCTTAGCACTTGTGACTAAAATTTGAGCATGATCCAAGAGTCAAATTGGGAGAAAATATCAAAACAAATTTAATTGTTTTTGTCAAACATAACTATTGGAAAGTTTGAAAATGTATACCTTTGACCAAAAACCTTTCTTAATCATCCCCAATGGCCATATGATTTTTCAATCTATATATATGAGGTTCTAAACATGTTTTAACACACCTTGAATCATTCTAATACTCTATTATTCATATATTCAAATATAAAAAGATTCAAGAACACATTTTGATCAATCTTTCATATTTTGAGCTATATATTTTGATCAATCTTAATAACTCTAATGTGAGCTTCATTTATAATCTTCAAATACAGTTGAGAGTTATTGTATTGGTGTGTATCACCACAAACAATTCATTCTTCATTTCAAAAGAGAGTTTGTCTCTTTGTAGAGGAAGAGAGCATATCTTGTGAAAAGTGTAGTGGGTATAGCTACATTGTGGGTGTTGTGTGCATAACAACATTTGTATTGAGATTTGATCTTCACTCGAAGAAGATTGAATAGTGAAAATTCTCGGGGAACTAATCGAGCGCAGACGTATGGTTTAGGAAACCGAACCGTGAGGACAAAAAGTTTAGAGCTTCAAACTGGTTTAATCTTTCTAAACTCAAGCTCTCTTTTTATTGTTATATTATTGCTTGTATTTTGAGATTGCTTATTTGCTTGTCTTGGTATTGATTACTCGAAATTGATTATTTTCTTAATATTGTTGCTTAACTAAGTTACTTTGCTTAAATATTTTAAAAAATGTTTTAATTCCGCATTAAGTTTTTAAAACCCTATTCAGCCCCCCTCTAGGGTCATTATCCGACCAACAAGCTTTTGCCTCAAAAGTTTCCTTAGAAGAGGTGAATAAAGAGATTTCCAAGAATTCACTTTCTAACGACGAGGAAGACTTTTCGGATCTTTAATCGGCTTATGACGCTCTTTTACTAGAATATAAAAACCTTTTCGTGAAAAATTCAAAACTTATGTCCAAAAATAAATTTTTTGAAAAAGAGATTATTGATTTGAAAAAGAACAAAGAAAGTTTTGAAAATTCAAAGGACGAGAATACCGAATTTTTAAAGAAAATTAAACAATTTGAAAGTGAAAAAGAAAATTGTCTTAGTAAAAAAAGGCAAATTTAGAGTATAAGGATAAAAGCAAACGACTAGATGAACGCCTTTGTGATCTAACTCAACAATTTGAAAACGCTTTAACTGTTAAAGTTGGGTTAGAAACAAGTTCTAAAAAACTTAAATCAATGCTTTCAAATTGAAATGTGGAAATAACAAAGAAGGACTTGGATTCTCAAATTTTGACACTAAAAAGCAAACCAAGACCATCTTTATGAAAGCCACTTCCCAAAATTCAAGTTTTAAGGGTGTGAGTTCTTCAAAGTCAAAAACTTTCATTGATAGAACTCCTCGAGCTCCAAAGAAAACCAAGAACCTCCAAACGAGAAAACAAGTTTTTACTCAAAAATCAATTTATCCAAAAGTTTTCCATTCAGAAGTTCTTGAAGATCAAGTAATACCTTTTGATGTGTACAAGCACACACTAACACAACCCTTTTGGTGTGAGTACTGCTACAGGAGAGGTCACTTAAGAGAATTTTATCGGCAAGCTTTGAATCAAATTTCGAAGAGTGTTCAAATTCTAAGACAGAATCCTAAATTGAGAGAGAAAAATAAGAAAAATAAGAGGGTTAGGGTTTTGAAAAAAGAGGAACACAAGAGGAATAGGACTCCACGAATTAGAAGGATTTGGGTCCCGAAAAGGATCATTGCACTTACTTAAATAATAGGGAGTCCGCCTAGCTTGGAATTGGTTAGTTGGATGGCTATGCTAGGTGAGTTATTTGCTTTCGTTGGATTTAGCTCCTCGCATAGGTACCAAAGCAAAGTGGATTTTGGTTTTGAATTTTCGATTACGATATTGCCTAAATTCCTTGGAAAATTCATTACTTGCATGCATGTAATTGTAATTACTTTCTATTTCGGATATCTCTAGATTTTCATATTAATTGCTTAATTTGGAGATATGTGTGCATAATGTTTTGACAATTCGATAACTGGTAGCATGTTATTTTAATCACATAAGAGTTTTTGTGTATATCCCATACACTACACTACACGATCAACATTGATGCATATTGAGTAATCACATGTGTTTAGGCTCTTGCTTTTAATTTAAAACTTCAGAAACTCCTATATACTATTTATTTAAAGAGAGAAAGTTTAAGAAAACCATTGTGATTAATGTAGTGAGATTTTGGTGATGTATTTTTGAGCATAAAATTAAAAGACAAACATGTGAGAAAAAAATGTAAAGGGGATGAAAAAGAGCTACCATAGTGGAAGGAGAACCGAAAGCTACCAAAAAGAAAAAACCTGGCCTCCACTAGAGGTGAAAGCTTCCATCAAAAAGAAAAGAAAATATGCTTGCACAAAAACATCACAAGTTTAAATGTAAGATTGCATTTTTTTGAGGAAAAAGAAAGGATTGTTTTTAAGGGAGAAAAGAAATTAGTTGAAAAATAATGGCTTATAGGCTTTCTAAATTCTCTTATATATGGATGCGCGAGTGTTTCAAAGCTCATAATTATTCGATAGTGCTTTGTATGATCCATATTTATATCACAATGGGATATATATATTTATACTCTGTGTTGCTTGGCGTATATATGTTGAATTGTTGATGAATTGTTATATACATAGTACATATATCATATTAATAAAAATCACGTGTTTTGAAATTTAATTGATATATTCCGAATTTGATACATGTTACTTAGCAATGTATGTCGAGTATTTGTGCTAAATATTTTTTTGGGCAATTTAGCTTTCGAAACTCCAAACCAAATCCATGGAAAAGTTGGAAATTAGTGAAGAAGGTTTTCTCGAGGTTTAGCTAGAAGGTTTTGAGATTAGTGAATATCTTTGCTAGCTAGAATTTATTTGCTTGAACAAGATATGCAATTTGTGTTAATTGATGTTACTTACTTTGCATTCTTGTATTTTTTTATGCTTTGCTACTATCTATGCTCATTACTTTGTTTATTCCTATGACAAAAAGGGGGAGAGATAAAGAGGGATAATGCACATGTGAGGGGGAGTAGCAAAGTAGGAATATTTTGAGGGGAAATGATATATATATGTAATATTTTTCTTATTTGATTATTATATCTCTTTACGCCCATGATTCACTAGGTATTTGTTGAGATTTAGCGCTTCAAGATTAACAGGTTAATTATCCAGCTCGCTTTTTTGCCTTGTGAAATGTTGCAGCCGACATCAAAACTTACAGTTAGGCATGTCTTTAAGTCTTGTTGTTGTATGGACTAATTCGACGTAGAGTCTGTAATAAGATGTTATAAACATCACGTCAAAAACGTATGTATAGCTGTATGTGTTTTGTCATAGGAATAGCCAAAGGGGGAGATTGTTAGGTTTATATTTTTAGTTGACTTGATTCCGATGCTAAGAACACTCTCCGTTAAATTTTTTGAGTCGAATTGAAAATTTGAAGATCTAACAATTAATGGAATCTCGCCGAACTTACCAGATGCATCGTACATATTTCAGGACCTAAGGTAAGTTGAGCATATGGTTTGATTCAAAATATAGGTGGTGCTTGAGCTTAAAATTCGAAATAAAAAAGCTTTTGAGTCAAATTTATTTTTAAGTATTTTTACCGAATTTTGTCGTAATTCGAAAAAGTTCAGTCGACAAAAAATATTAAGGAAACATATTTTTTTCATGTCTAACATGTTCTATAAAGTTACTTTTGAAATTTGAGTCGAATTGATACCCAAACGAATTTAATATGATAAAATAAAACAAAAAGAAAATTAAAATAAAAAGGATTTGAAAAATATATGATTTAATTAAATTAAAGATTTAATAAAAGCTACGTTTGATTTAAAAGAAAAAGGAACTTTTGAATAGTCAAAATTCCAATTTGTTTTAAAACCCACGTGCCCAGCTCTCATTTGATTCATATGCACCTTATTCGATGGGCCCAGCCCATATTTAATTGTTGTGCCACCCGTTGATTTAGCAAATAAAGGAGGCAGCTCATTTATATGGTGCACCGGTACAAGTTTTCATTACTTGGACCGGTCCGGTGCAAAAGGTGACCATGAAATTGAAATTCTAATTTCGGACCAGTCCAACTTATCGAGACCAGTATCAGGCCGGTTGATATTTTTTGAGCATGATTTTGTATTTCAAAAAATTATTTTTTAATATTTTTAATTTATTCTAAAAAGGACTTTGACTTTATATTTTTTCTATAAATATAACCATTGGTTCGAGTAAAAAATAGATGATTCTAGAAAACTTTTTGAGAGAGAAAATATCCAATTACTAGAATCAATTTTTAAGAGTTTTGAACTACCTACCTAGGTTTTCTTTACATGCCATAAGAGATCATATTGTTCTTTAATTTTAAGAATTAGGGTTTCAAACGTTTACGGTTCTGCGGGAGTGTCTTTGGTTGCGATTGAAGATAAGGTAAGTGAAGTGGCTAACTTGCGATAAAGGAGATCACATATGGAGATCACAGACGGGGGTGAAGGATTGTGATCAAGTTCATGGAAGGAGGTGACGGGTAAGTCGAAAAGCGGGAAGCGTTACGCAAGCTAGCTGCGGTTGGATTATATGTTCAAGGGATTGACGAGACTGCTGCATAAATTGTGGGAAAGCAATTTTTGTAAGTCAATCGAGTCTGTAATTCTGTTTTGATCATAGTGAAGAACTATCTGTTAATCCTGATGATCAGTCCTATGCAACACAGAACTAGGGATACCTCGTAAATTCTTAGTGTTGTGTGATCGCTTTTTGTGATTGATTCATTGATTGATTTAATTGCTAGAAAACACAAGACATATTTTGACAGTAAAATTGAGTTGACATAGGGTTTTAATTTCGCTTATCAAATTTTAAATTATTTTTGATAAAAACACTAAAATCAACCTCGGTAATACGATCCCCTTAATTGTGTGGTTTCCATCAAATAAAAATATACAAGAATCAAGATTCCGAAATTTCAAATAAAATTCAAATTTTTAGTGTATTTTTTATGTTATTCTCAACATGCATTTTACAAATTATTGTATGCAATTCTAAGTCTATTGTAATAGGAAAAAAAATTAAGAACAATCATTTTTCATGTGAAGCTATTTTTTAATGGCTAAAAGTTAAATTGTAATCAAGGGTAGTGAATTTTTTTGCAATGAATGGATCGTCCATCAAATTATTTTGACAATTATTATTGTGGATATGTGTTATTAGAAATAATGTCATAATTTTAATTTTTCCCAACATGAGTATTTACTTATCATAATATGTTTGGGCCACAAAAATTATTAATTTATTTTGCCATTAAAAAATCTTGTGAGTATTTTAATTACTGGCAAAGTTTTTGTCATTAAATATTCTTCCTATGGAGTTATACATGTTTCAATAAACTCACCCCATCAAAGGGACGAGTTTAAAGATTTTTATAAAATTTACGAGAGTGAAAATAAAATTCTCTCAAATTAGAGTGAGAAATATAATTTAGTAGATATATTTAAAATCACCCTTTAAAAGTCATGAGTTCGCCCGTAGGTTTAACGGAGGAAAATGATATTCTTCTAGAGGCACACAGGCTATTATCTTCCACTTCAAGAGCTGGTTCCTGGCCTAATCTACAAGTCAACAAAGTCTGCTGTGAGCATAATCCCTACTAACCAAAACTACACAAAATCTATATATATATATATAGGAAACCCATTATGGGAAAAATTCAAAAGCAAAACAAACAATGGCTTTGTTATACAATCTTATAATCTTACTCTTCCTTTCTATTTCCACTGCAGAATCTGCAGACCCAATGACCCAATTTTGTAACCAAAACACAAACATAAGTACCACCAGTCGTATATCATCCAATATTAACACTTTATTAAATTATTTGGTCCAAACAACTGCCCAAAATGGCTTTAAGGCCACCTCCTACGGCCAAGCCAAAGAAAAAATCTACGGCCTTGCACAATGCAGAGCTGATGTGAGCAGAAAAGACTGCGTGAGCTGCATCCAAGATGCCGCTCAACAAATACGTGCTCTTTGCCCAAACCAAGCTGACGCCAGGATTTGGTACGACTATTGCTTCCTAAGGTACGATCCAAAGAACTTCCTAGGAGAGGTCGACACGTCTTATGGTGTTTTCTTCGCGAGTGGCGAGGATGTAACGGATCCAGAAGCTTTTAACGAACAGCTAGGGCATCTAGTGGACGAAATTAACAGGCAGGCAGTTGTGCCTACTAATAAAGGATTTGGGAAAGGACAGAAAAAACTGTCAGACTTTGTGACGCTCTATGCCTTCGGGCAGTGCACAAGGGACTTGTCACCGCTCAACTGCGCTCAGTGCTTGGGTACTGCAGTTGGAAATGTGTTTCCGGGATTTTGTAAGGACAAGAAGGGATGCCGAGTTGTATATAGTAGTTGTTATGTTCGGTATGAATTGTATCCAATTTTCTTTCCTCTTGATCCACAGGAAAAGTTGGCAAGTAGTTTGATGACGAATTATGCATCAGTAGTATCTAAACCTTTAGTCTAAACCTTAGTCTGTTGGCCAAAATAAATACTGAAAGCTCACGTAAGCTTTCATTGTAATTTCGTTTGAGTTTGATATTTATGAATTATTATTTGGAGTGATATCAGAAACTAGGACAATGTATCATGTACCATGCAGAATTATGTTAAGCCTTTGAAAACTGTATCGAAACTGGTACTCACCATCTCCTAATGACTCGTACTCTAAAGCTATTTTATTTTTACTTTTTTATTTTCCTTTTCTTTGGGTGGCGTGCACCAGCCACCAGGCCAAGTAATAAAGCAAATGCAATACGATGCCTGAAAACTCTAATAACAAAGCTATTATAATTGACCTTGCCCCTGAACAATCTGAATTCTAACTTCTTAGAGCATCTTCAGGATACGGGTGACGTGAATGATAAACTAATAATAAGCAATATATTATGCAAGTCCTAAGACATTTTTACGCAATACATTTGTCGACAGAGAATGACGAATAAAATTATATTTATTAAAATCTCTAAACTTGGTGTACATTCAAACTAAGATAAATTTGGTAAAAATTATTAAGATATATATCTGACATCTAACTCTTTAATCTCATTCTCGTTAGCTAAGAAATCTATTGTTCTCTCTTCTCTATAACTTCAATCAAACTACAATACTTTTAAGCTTAGTTTCTGTTTGCTTATAGATTTTAAATTTTTGTTTCAAGTTTACCACTAATCCTAGTTGATTCTAGGATTCCTCAAGAATCCTAGAAGAATCCAACAAGAATTTGTAAATAAATTTAATAAAATGATTGGATTCACAATGGATGCTACCCATAGAGTCAGGAACCTGATATGGGTGCGTTGACCCTTTAAAAAAATTTATACTTCTTAGTTCAAAAGGCTCTTCGAAGGATTAATTAAAGTGCAATTTTTCAAAAAGCCACATCATCAAAATGAGTTCCAAGAGAAGTAGCAAAAGTCTCTTCATATTTGAAGAATGAGATAATTGTTATTATTTTATATAATGTGATCTAACATTAAAATAGAAGGCGTTTCCTCTTTTTCATACTACAAGAAAAACAAAATAGTCAAATTTGAATAGCCTCTTAGAATCATTTGAAAATGCTCTTTAAAATTACTCTTTAAAATGCCGTATAGATCAACAAAGTACAACTTTTAAAGAGTGTCTTGAAAATACTCTTACCAGGCTTAGGCACACCAATAAGCTTAAGTGGCCACTTTTTTTTTTGGTCCATTCAGGTGACCACTTTTTTTTTTTGTTGCAAAAGGGGCTTAAAGGCCAAATTTAGGTGACCACTTCATAGTCCAAAGAATATATGTCTTTTCTTAAAAACAAATATAGAAAAATTAATAATCCCACTGTTAAACATTTGAAAGAAATATTGATTCAACTTAATTAATGATAAATGAGATAAATTTACTTTCTATTGGAGTCAATTCTTTTCATGTAATTTTGAGATAGGATTTCTTAAATTACGTTATTTTTTGTAATTTATGAGTGTTCTTTAGGGATAAGTTTGGATGTTTTAGGGACTTTACTTTCCGTCGTCGCTAAAACTAAAACATGAAAATTTTATATAAACCTACAAAAAATTATTCTCACCTAATTAAAGAAAACTTGCATTTCACCCCCATCATATTTTTTTATTGAAAACATTCAATCCACCCGATCTATTTTATACATGCCAATGACATACCACCTCTTTTTTATACGTCAAACAATAAAACCTCTTTTTTTTCATTGCACATCTACAAAATTCATTATTGACCTCACAAAAGTTTTTATGAACTCATGGTTCACTGATAATTGAAATATCCCCCTAAACCTTTAAATCTATCACTTATTCATATTTAATAAAAGTACTTCATTTTTCGTATTTTAGTAATCATTAGAAAATTGCACATATTAAATTTAAGCGACATAACAAAAATAATATAACTTATATATTGTATAAATAAATATCAAATACAACTCACAACAATTCATTTTTTGCTATAAAAGTAGTTCATGAAAATATCTCTTAAATTTATTTTAGGCAAAAAATGACATTTGATCACTAGTACGGCATATTCTAATCATCAAATTTGTTTATACATATATATATATATTATATCATAAAGTAAATTATATTCAAAGCATCTATCCGTTAAATTTCAATCCTTAATACTAAATCAAATTAATACAATATAACTAATGCAACGATAATTTGGATAATCATTATTCAATTAACAAAAATATGTAATCAATTGAATAACAATTAAAAAATATTTTAAATCCATAAATCTAGAAATATACTAGTAATTATTGTAAAAATAACCTTAAGTTATATCCCAAGTATTGCTTCTCTTAATTAGAGTTGTAATATATATACACACACACACTAGGGTATACTTGTGTCGGAAGGTACAGTGAAACGAAAAAAATAAAAATAAAACTAATAATCGAAAAAAAAAGCGTGAGAAATTAGGAATAAAAATTATTTGGAGTTTGAGACTTTATACTTAATCATAGTAAAATGAAGAACAACAATGACCGAATCAACCTGAACTGCACAAGTTGGTCTTTTTTCCT
Organism: Lonicera japonica; assembly: GCA_021464415.1. Classification (NCBI taxonomy): domain Eukaryota; kingdom Viridiplantae; phylum Streptophyta; class Magnoliopsida; order Dipsacales; family Caprifoliaceae; genus Lonicera; species Lonicera japonica. The sequence continues at coordinate 10,372,772 of CM038463.1, forward strand.
TGCCATGTAATTGAATACTCAAAATTTAAGTCCGATTTTCAGCCGAAATACCAAAAGCTAGATCACCAAAAAATTTCAAAACTCTACAATTAAGTTTCAAGTAATTTTTTTTAAAAAAATTAGCAGTGTGATAGTTACTGGCAAAAACATTTTAACTAATAGGGGTGATTGGCGAATATTACAAATAATGCACAATTTACAAATATACTTAAACGAAATAAGTATGCGCAAACAATTAGCTAAAATATAATAATATGCGATTAAAAAATTTATAGATGTTCCTTTTTTCTATTACATTTTTTCCCCTACAATTATTTCTTTTTTTTTTACCCAAAAGTTTATTTGTTGGATGCTAAATTAACTAAATGTGAAAGTAAACAACTAACATAGCACATCAAAAATTTATTTTAAAATTGACCATATCAGTCCGATACAAAAATGGTCCCAAATTGGATTTAGCGGATTGTGCGCATACCCATATACAACATAGTTAATGTTTTTTTAAAAACTTTGAAATAAATCATTATGAACTATTTCATACCATTTTTTTCATAGTAACTATTTCATTCCATTTAAAATGAGTAATGATATACATACATAAACTACATCCTTAAGTGTAATATTCATTAACTTTTCTTAAAAAAAAAAATTATTTGTAAATTTATAGTCATAATGGGTCTTATTTTTTTTATTTTGATTAATAGGTTACTAATGTATACATATTATTTAAATCTAATTTTTGGATTTAATGTTATGACATTTTAAATTTTATAAAAAATAATTATGAGAGAATAATTTGAAAGAGCAGATAGTGTAAAGTTTTATTTGATTGTATGTGTTTAATTAAGGTGTATGTCTATTTTATATTTTTTTAATGTGGGTATAGAAGTACATCCATGAGCGTAGATTTTGTGTGAGGAGACGAATTTTTTTTTTGAATCATTGACTTAGTAAGCTTTTAAGAGATAGATTTTTTTTACTATCTTTCCCTTATAATATATATATATATATATAAATACTCATGTAGTTTTTCTGTCGTTAAAATGAAAAAGGAGAAACAAACATTTTTGACTGCATGTAGTTTCTTTAGCTTTTGCTATCGATCAGGGATTACACAAAAACTGTTGTATTAATTTTGTCAACGGTGGAGGATAGAGTAAGAAGAAAAGAAAAAATAATAATGGTGCGAGTGTAAAGATAAAATTAGGGTAAGCTAATATATATTTTTAGGTGAAAGAAATAAAATATTATGTGGGGTGAAAAAATAAATTAGTAGTTAAAGATAACTCAAAAATAATAGACGACAATTTTTTGTTAAGAGATAAATAGTGGCAACAAGAAAGGATTTTAGTCTAGTTTTTAGATTCTTTTAATTTAAACTTTGATTTTTATAGGGGTGAGAAGAATAATAATGTGGGTGTATTTAAGAATACCCTTTTAAAATCATGTAAGTTACATAATTTCAAAATTCGCTTAAAAAGTTGGGATTTTGGAATCCCGTGTTGAATTATATAATTTGAATTTGATCGATCTCTTTTTACAACTCTCCTCTATTGTTGGTCACTAAAACTTTTTCTTTCTAACTAAAATACTAAATGGATAATTGGGATCCCATTTATACCCAACTTGCACTACAATAATAATTTTTTTTATTTTTTATAAAAGAACACATAAATTAAAAATCATTAGATTTTAAAATCCACATATATATTTCTAAATCTTAATATTTATGGAATCACATTATTTTAAAATTTTGTGAAAAGAACCCAACAAGGTAAGATTTGTTGTAATAATTATGTTATAAAAAATGAAAAGAAAATCAAGAATTTTGAGATATTTTGACCAAAAGAACAATTATCAATGCGAAGGAGAAGATTATAACAACTTCCGACACTTGAATGACTACTTTGAGAAAAAATAGTTACATGACGAAGTTGGCAAAATCCAACGATAAATTAAGGGTGATTTTAAATGCACCCACTTAATTAATCTCTTTACCTCACTTCTAAATTTTAAATTTAATTATTTTAACTTAAAATGCCATATTTGCAATTTGTAAACTCACCCCACTAGTTTCATTCTTTTATTTTTCTTTCATTCTCTTTCTTTCAACATTCCTTCAAGAGATTGTTCCGTCTTTCTTTCTTTTAATTTTCTCGACTTTCCCTTCTCGACTACTAATTACTAAATCTCAGTGGTCGGTCAATTGAGTAGATCATGGTTCTTTTTTTAACAAGAAAAACTCATTTTAAATTGAATCCAGTGAGACTAAAAAAAATATCCCCCCAAAAAAAATGAAACAAATCCGGGAATTAATGGAACACTAAAATCGAGTTCAAATTTCATTTTTTTCCATTGAATTGAAACATTAATTATATTGCTAGTTTGTGTAGGAATATTGGAGAGAAATCGAGAATCAATTAAGCTCACCCCACTTGAGGGTGATGAAATTATTCGTCACCAAATGTTCCTCATCTATAGATATAGGTTTTAATAAACTCACCCCACTTGAGGGGTGAGTTGAATGTTTTTTTATCAAAACTAGTGGGGTGAGAAGCAAGTTCTCTCAAATTGGGGTGAAAAGAATAACTTTGTGGGTGCATTTAAAATCACCCTAAATTAAACACATTGTCCTGAATTATCAACCAGACATAGTTCCTGTCTCCTTAGAAATCAAGGATACATATCCTTCCTTATAAAACAGATATTGTTCAATTAAGTTCGTGCATTATCCTCTCCCTCCCAGCTTATTACACACTATTGTGCAGGGATATTGATGCGCTTGTCTTAATTTCCGCCGTCGTTTTATTTTTATATGCCTGCTTAATAGTGTATAATTGTTGATTTTTTTCAAGCTTATTGTGGAATAAGAAATGCTAAATCACCACTTACTTCAAAAACTAAACAAGATTAAGGATTATAAAGGTCTTTCTTGATACCAAAAAATTTACTTTTTCTTAGTTTTGAACATGTTTAGACCAAGCACAACTTTTTTATTTTTTTAATTTATTTTTGTACTTTTTTGACATAGAAGCAATTAAAATGAAAACAAGCTAACCAAGAAACATATTTGGTCCAACTAGATTCTAAGACAAGTAATTTATATTATCTTTTCCAGCCCTCCTCAGCGTGTATGATGCCCTAATACTGTCATCTAATATCAGGGAATAAATAAGGGAAAATTATTATAAATAGGTTCCTTATTTCAAAGCCCGAGAAAGAACTCGAGATGGTCCTTGTCCTCTCCCATCCTGAATTTCGTCAAAACCCGAGTGTGTGCAAGCGAGCTCTTCTTTACTCCTATTCTAGACCAGCCAAGGGAAGAGTGACTCGTTCCATAACCTCGCTTGACCGCATCTTGAAAGGACTAGAACAACTCTTGAGCTAGTAGAGCCTTGTGCATTAGAACGATTCTTCTGACTAGCCACGGAGCTTGGATACAGTTTCCCGATCAGAGATTCATGGATCACAGACTTACAAAAACTAGGGCAATCTTGATGAAAGTAGAATGAACTAGCTAGTTTGGAAGCACGGGAGAATGTTCTTTTGCTAATATTATTACCGGTATTCTCTACTGGGTCATGCAAATAGCTCCGGTGGACCCCGCTTCGTGGCCACAGCCCCTACCTTCACAGCCAAAGAAAAAAAAAGAAATGAGGGATATAATACCAAAAAATCCCACGAAAACGCAACTTCACTTGCAATTTTTGCGTGTTATTTTCTTAGTATTTTTATACCGGTAAATCCCATTTTATGCAAGATTAGAGTTTTTATTTATATGTTTAAATCCAAAAGGTTATAAATTCTACTTATTAAAAATTTTTGAAGAGGCCAATAAATTATAGCATGTTTATAAATAACAAAATAATAATATTACTATTTTTCAAATTTTCTAAAACCTAGGGGGATACTAATCAAATTTTCAAAAATCTAGTGGAGACGGGCCCCTCTCCCTTTGGTCCGCCACCGTCTTGGTCTCTTTGAGCATCCGCAACACTTGCTTTCTATAGGATATAAGCAAGAACTGTAGGATGATGTTTATTTTATAACGCTATGTTGTGATTAGCAAAAGAGAACGTTATGTTTGGTTATACAATTTTAAAATTATATTTAAATTATAATATTAGAATTTGCAATTCTTGAAATTTCAATTTTATAGAATTATAATATCATTGTTTAGATTGTATAGTACTTTCATTTATAATTCAATAAGAATTTTAAATTTGTTTGTTTGGTTAATGTGTAGAATTTAATTAAAATTCTAAAGCGATGATAAGTTTAAAAACTTCTGTCACCATCGTCCATGGTTGGAACTCCAGCAACTTCACTTGAACTCCAAATAAACAATGAGGTCGCCGGAGATCTAACAGTGAGCAGTGGTGGCTGTAGTTGGTGGTGGGTGATGTTGCGGTGGTTTTATACATATATATATAGTTATTTACGTACATATACATAATGAGCCAAACTTCAGAAAAAGTTTCATTCTTTTAACTAAAGAACAAAGTTTTCCTTTTGAAGATGGAAATGATTAAATTTTTTTGATAAAATTTGGTGGAGATGATCTCCTTAATGAAAAGATTTACTCTAGCAAATTTCATTTGAAAATTCAATAGAAAAGTAAGTGATCTAAAAATCTAAAATTTCAGTGGTCGAAATGCACGCATATATGTCAATATTTAGTTCACTTACTTCTTGATTTAAATATTTAATAAAATTTAGTACAATCGATCTATTTATCATGGAGTCTGGCCCTACATATTACATATATACACACATATAGGGAAATTTCAAGGTAAAGACTATATTTATGGATCGGGCCATTTGGCATGCATCCCAATAGAATTTTTTTGTGAAATTTGGTGAAGATATTCTTCATCATGTGTAGAACATCTTCACCAAATTTTATAAAACAATTCAACAAAAAGTTGATTAACTATAGGATTAAAAAATATTGGATCCGTAATTGTGGTTAAGTTATAAGAGCACAATAATTCATTGGATCCGCAATGTATTTAATGAATTTTTTTTTCTAAAATTTTATATTACTTAATTGTAGTTAAGTTATAACTGACAAGTGGTATTTTCTTATTGTGCTCTTATGAACTTGTCTAATTTTGTCCAGATCAAAAATTTGCTCTTGCATTATATATGGAATTCAATCCTTTAGAATTGATAATTTAGAATTCTAATAGAATTCCATATCTAGACCTTATTGTGGTATCCGAACAATAGAATTGCAAAATCATATCCTAATTCCAATTTCATACTATAGAATTGGGTTGTCAAACACATCCTAAGTTCCCAATTCTACTGTCAACTGTAGAAGAAGGATATTTGGTATTTAATCGTGTTTTTCATTCATAACCCAAATGGATAACCGTGGTAGGTTCGAATAAGTTCCTTTTCAAACTGGATTTGGCTTTTGAACAAAGTAGCCAATTGTTATCAGTTCTAGTTTGTGTAGAAATTACACTACACTACTGCACAACACTTTAAATAAGTAATATAAATTTATCATATCATACTTTACAATATTTATAACATTGCGGATGCTCTAACCATTTGGAATGCATAATCTCATGTCATGAAAGCTTTTTGGATTAAGCTTTTAAATTTAGGCATCATAACGTACTGATGATCATAATCCACCATTTCAAAAACATTTTTATTGTTTCCATTTCCCCCAGCTCTCATCGCCTTAGAGTATCTCCAATCGTCTTCTACAATTTTGGCTAATATAAAATTTACATGTTTTGTAAAAAAAATTAAAATGGCTTTCAGTAAACTTTTAAAAAACTTTGACATTTAGGATTTGTGTAAAAGAGTTCCGTAAAATATAAACTTCATTTACACATTTACATCATATTTCTCTCTCCTTAATTATTTTTCTACAAAATCTATTAAAAGATATACTAAAAATCTAAATTTTATTTTTTAATAAAATTTATATATTTGAAATCTACTTATCAAGAGAGCTAAAAAAGAAGATCCATTATGATTATGAAATTATATATAAAAAAATTTCATACCAAATTATTGAATATTACATGTGTTGACCCGCTTAATTAGACAGCCGGATGGGATTATTTAATCTCATCCGGACGGGATAAAACAATCTCACCTCTTAGTTAGGATTCATTAATCCCCTCTCGGTGGGATAAATAATCCGTCCGGATATTCAATCCCGCTGAACACCAAATATGAAATAGGATAAAGTTATCAATTTCCGCCCTCTTATCCTGCACGTCAAATACAACCATAATATATGATTCGTTTGTGTGATTTTCATTGGTTCATTTAAATTTTACACATGAGTATCATTTCAGCACAAAATGGATCTGTGTATAATTTATGTCTAAAACTCTCTTACACGTAGAATTTACCAAAAAATATATACAATCATTAGATATGCTATTAGGACTTAGACCAAGTAAAATAATTGTTAACTCAATGAGGTAACTATTGTCTATTTTCAAAAAACTAGGAGCCCGAATTAGAGTATGACTAATCAAAGAGCACACAACATACATATATATATATATATATATATATAAAGTAAGAGTATAGAAAAGAATTTCTTCTTTCAACTAAAGAATATACATTGTTTTTTAAGTTGGTAAATGATCAAATTTTTTGATAAATTTTTAATTACTAACACTCCTAATTATTCGCTTAATGAGAATTGAGTGCAGATGTATACATTTACCTCACATAGGGAGAGTTACATTAGGTAATAGATTACTGGAATATATTTTAAATAAGTTTCTCCTAATGAGAGATGAGTGTACTTACACTTACATAAACTCGACTTACATAAGGAGAGTGTATTGCTAAATATTCACCTAATATTAGGCAATTGACAGAAGTATTTATGACAAATAAAGCAGTGTTAAAATATATTTTTAATTAAATTTTTAAAAAATATATTTATGTTAAATTTATGGATATAAATAACACCATCCTTTTTTTTAAGCCATCATCTAAAGTAATTTTCTCCTATGCGGGGACATATCATGACAAATTTTATGTAAAAGCTATCCCCCTAATCCCTTCTGTTCGCTGCCCTCTTTAATTTTTAAAGCTGAACAACTCAACAGTAAAATATTTAAGGGGCTTTTTCTGTTTAGCCCTGTTTTTTTGAATTGTTTTGAATTTAACCCACTGGAAATTGATAATTAATTGTTAGCCCAATTTATTGGATAATTATGGTTTTATTTTTAATTTAATAAATTTATGTTTTTAGAATTCATTTATTAAATTTCCATTCTTGCCCTTTTTATTTTTTTCATCTCAATATTAATTATTAATTTTAGATAATCTAAAATCATATTTTGTTAGTTATTATGATTACACATTTATTTGAAATTCAAACTAACGAAAACAAAAATTCAAAACAAAACAGATTTACTCTAGACTAAGGTTATTCGGGTAGTCATAATACTCATTGGCGAGTAGTATTACGTTAGTCATATTACGATTAAGATATATCTATGTAGTTTTGGGATTAAGTAGTAATGTACCTTGAACAGTTATGACTTGCAAAAGTGATATCCCCTGCTGTTGACATAATCAATCAACCATCACAGTGAATGATGTAAAAATTAAACAATCTTCTCATTTGCACGATGAACCTGAAAAAAGAGATCCAAGATTGTAAGATAAATAGGAAATTATTTTTCGAAATTGGTTGTACACAGAGAGTTATTTTATTTTTGATTTCCATAACGTGTATTAAGATAACAAACAACATGTCAAATCAAGATAGAAAATTCTTTTCAATATAATCATTTTTAGACGATATATGTAGATAGTATTACACCGTATTGTGAGACAATATGAGCATTACCGTTATTTGATCCAAACGGCATACATATTATCGATCTTTGGTAAATACTACTTTTTAAAATGTGTAGTTTTTAGGATTCAAACAATAATTAACAACAAAATAGAATAACATGTAAAAGTATAGTGGGTACAACTTATTTGTATTTGAAACGTTGTGATCGATCATACATTGGGATCTATTTGATGTTGTACGTTAGTCATAGAATTTACAAAAATACGTAATGGAATATTGATCCAATACTAATGAAGTTGATGCGAAAATTTACAAATACAAACAAAACTAGTGCTGACCTTACTTCGTGAAGGATGGCAAGTATTGATGACAGATAATTGGGGCTTTTTTTGTGTTGGGCTTGGGTTAAGACTTGGAGGCTTAATGGGCCAATAAATTTATCACCCGATGAACAAGTATCTGAGTAATTACCCAAGGTATTTATTGTAACTGTTGGTTATCGGTGTAATAAGCTGGGTCGGATAGAACCCGGGTAATATAAGCCATACAAACCATCATTTTCAACCAAATCTTCCAAATCTTTACTTTTCAAAGTGGGTTCCAACTCTAACTGGCAAGAACACTCAGCGACGGATTATGCGTTTACTTTATACTCTATGTGTAGTATCTAAACACAACACAACACCCACATCCGGAATCAGGTATTATTACCAGTTTGCTATTATCTTTTAACATTATCATAATAACGAATTTCAAATTTAAAACTTCAATTCACTATGTACATAACTCCTATTTTGAATTGATAGCCATAACTGCCAAAATATTGTTCAAATCTTATATAACACTGAATATCCCAACATTATACACCATTGTTTACACAAATGATACAAGTTCAGGTAGGGGTTTTTGAGAAGACATTTTACAACGTGGTTATTTGATTGTGGACATTCAAATTGACAGGTATTCCAGTTTTGTTAATGTTTAGGAACATATTTAGTTTAACTCTAGTTGCATTTGTTATTTTTTATTTATTTATATTATTGAAGTAAATACTTTCTATTCCCTTATGCGAACACTATATTTAGTCAACATGTATATTATCAATAAAGCATAATGACAAAATGGATCAAAATGGATCAGTAAGCATAATGACAAACAATGCCTGAGTTATAAGTATCTTAGCAAATGGTATATTAATAAAGCACCCACATTGCTTTAGTCAAAACTTGAATGGGTATAACTGATTAAAATTTTGAAATTATCCATATTCTAAAATGTCAATAATTGATCTAATTCTAATATGTCTATATTCGATCTAATTCTAATATGACTATATTCGTATGGAATGTAGTCATATTGCATTAACATGATTACATTATAATTTTTGTTTTTGAGTATGACATTCTTTTATTGATTGTAGATATATTTTTTTATTATACAAAATGACTATCTTATTAAACGTTAAATATCTCAATGATCTTTTTGAAACCAGATTGTTAATATAAAACATTTAGATGGTAGTATAACAGTTTTTAAGAGAAAATACCAGGGTAGTGAAACTCCATGACGATAATTAGAAGCTTCGACCTGAGCTTGAATTAACACGTGCACAGCTGGCTGCTAGAGAAAATGAGGTAGTTACGGCTAAGATCAATGCTTTTGAAACATCGCAGGCATAAGCCAGAAGACTAAAAGAAACATCTGACATGCCTTCATTTGAGATATAAACTCAGCAGACCGCGAAAGAAGTTGAACAAGCTAGTGGTACTAATATTTCAAGGCAGTTTGGAAATGAGATAATTCACAACAAGAGGAATGCAGAAATATATCAACTAAAATTGAATGAGAATCAAGCATTGTTGGCTGTTTGTTAAGAACAACTTGATGTGCTCAAAGATTCAAAGATAAACAATGAAAATGAGTTCCATGAGAAATTCAAGAATTTAGAAGGAAAATTGAATGAACAAAAGCATATAAATGAGTCACTAAGGGAGGCTGTAAAGATAATGCACGATGACAGACAACAATTGCAGCAAAGGAATAAGGAGTTATATTTGAAAGATAAAGAGCACAGACATAAAATGTGGAACATGGAGATTCTTGATGAAGAACTGATTCTCAAGAACCGGGTTTTACAGTCAGAACTTGACTTATGTAACCCCCTCCTATTTCGGGATGACTTGTTTTTGTCCCCAAGCTCCATGGTGAAAAATATCAGAGCCCGTCACAGAGGGCAGGATGCTACTGTGAATAATACCATGAGAGAAGAATCAAAGCTTGATGCTGATGTAGTGCGTGTGCCTATGAGAGATGAAACTGATGGCCGAGTAAACGGGAAGGAAGACATAAAATTCACTGAAGTTATGGGGAAGAATGTTGCATCGAAACTCATCAAAATTGTAAATGACGGAGACGAGGTTGAAGAAAGGACGGTAACATTCACACAACAACGAAGAATTAACTTTGTTAAGCTTAAAGTGGCAAAGTATTTGTCACCCGAAGTGAAAGAAATGATTAAGGTTTTTTGGGAAAAAAACATCACCGGAGTAAGATTCCTTATGGTCTTTGTATATGTTTAATACTTTATAACATCTTATTTAGATATATGTATGATTATTTCTTATTAGTTAAGATTATTATTTAATAAACTACATGATTGATTGTAGAGCAATTGTATGGGAGCGTGGTCCAGACGCTATAACATGCAATGACATAAACAAGATTTTGTCAAAGGGGGTAATAACAACTAAGGTATAAAGTTCATAAGTTTAGTTAAAAAGAGAATAAATACATTTATATATGAATATGAGGTCGTTGTACAATAATATACCCTGCACAAAATCAATTTTTTTAAACTGCAAATCATAGACGCGTATGGTCAAATTCTGGGCCACGATGCGTACATGCTGGAAAAGCAACCTGCGCTCTGCACAATATTGTCTTCATTCGCTTGGGTAATGATTTTCACTTCATTTAAAATAACTTTATACAATCTAAACATTGAAAACTATTTAACCTTTGTATGGACCTACACATGTAATGGTTGAAAAATATAACGAAGCTGGGAAACAACGACTAATACACGACCCATTGATGCGAACATTCCATTTAGCTATACGTGTATTCATTCCTTTGATACACGGGAACAAAATGCATTTTAGTTTTCTATGTCTGGACCTTGATAAAGATGGATGGTACCATATGAATCCATTGAAGCCAAGGCGTGCAAACGAAAAAGACGAATGCTATAAAGACGCAAGGAGGATGGTATGTTCATTATTCAATTTGTTACCCTTTAAAGACTAAATTTTTAATATGCATAATATGAGCAAGATCACCTGATTTAATTGTCATGGCTGTCCCAGTATGAAGAAGTACAAAGATTTTTTCGTGAAGTCAAAACCAATGGTGAAAATATTCTTAAGAATGGGTTCAGAAAGGTGTTAAGCTCGCGGGACGGATTAACCTAATGCACTGACCGCCCCCTAGAAAGGGTAGAGATATCAATGATCAGTCATTTATTGCAAACGGATATATATTACAAACTAAATGTTCCAGAAATCTGCCCTCAACAAGAAGCTACAAGGTAGTTATTATGACAACATACCACAAACATAAATTATTTCCTGATGAATCTACCTAATAAAATACTAATGCACCAAAATGTTAAAGTACTGATCATATATTATATTTTATATATGCAGTGTGGATTACGGGATTGGAGTGCTATATTACATGAAGCAACTATCTTTCGGGGTACCAATTGAGAGGAAATTCAAAAAGACTATGATGCACCAGATGCGGGCTGAAGTCATTGAGACCTTCTTGACGAATATGGATACAATAGACCCATTCAATCTCACTGTTAATAAGTAGTTAATAACATGGAAAGTTACTTAGCCATATTAGAATTGTAGTTTTTTTGGCACTAAAATAATTGGGATTAGTGAGCATGATGATTGCAATCATTGAGAAACACTATCTTGTCCCAATACCCTTTTATTATGGGTATAATGGTTTATGATATTAATGTATGCAGAGATCAATATTCCATAGGATTTATTTTTGGGAACTTCTCTTATTGAATGGAATTAATGATGCAATGATGATATTTTAAAAATTTATTGTGTGGAATTGTAATGGATTTCCTATGATGTTTGTGTTGCTTCAATAGTTCAGTATCCTCCGTTGACTGTAATATGAGTCACTCAACAATATAAGCCATGCCATACCAAGATGTGCATATATGAATATTATATATATATACATGGATAACTCGTCGTCTATATTTTAAGACAACGGGGGGGGGGGGGGTTAGCAGTTAATGGCAGTTATGAAGGGAGTTACCTTTTTTTTGACCAACTGCCTTTGACAATTAAACTGGGAACCACTATAAATACAACTTACTTCCAAAAAACTCATACTTATAAGTTAATTTCTAAAAACAAAATAGTTATAATGCCAAAAAAATCCAAAGTTTCGAAGAGTGATATTGGTCCTTCTAAACCAAAGGGCAAGCGTGTAGTTCGCCGTCGAACCTTGGATATTGGAATTCCAAAACAAAAACATAGGCAATGACCCTTAAAAAGGATACATTGATGCCAAAAAGGAACATGGTGCTTCAAAAGATCAATTGAGTACCAACCAAATTATTGATATCCTTGCCCTGAAGAACAGAAAGACATTGAATCAGGCAAGTATGACTTGGACAATGATGACAACAACATAAACAAGGGAAAGAAGAAAAAACGTCGTTTGGATTCAAAAGTTTTTTTGGATAGACCCAGATTCTGGACTAGTGGAAGATATTCTAGAAGAACACCTTCTCCAAAGCAGTCTAAGCATTAATAGTATTGATGAACATGGCAACGTTGAATCCGAGGACCCTACAAGCCCAAATTCTGTGCAGAATCAATCTGATGATATTAACCGTAAAGACTAGTTGTTATATTGTTGAATAACTTTCCAAACATCTGTTTATTTAGTTTATCTGTTGTAAAACATATTTAAATAAGTTTTATATTTGTTTTCAATACTTTGCCATTTTGATTATATTGACACCCACAAGATAAGTAATAAGAAATCCTTTAAGATTGAATCCAATCATATGCAAATAGACAATAATAGACAACACCATTGAAAATAAGCTTTGGCCCTGAGTGGTTCTAGCCTTTAGAGTTGGCTTTAGGGATTTTAAGACCCCAAACGAAATTTAATATTGACGAAAATTGGGGTCACATATCATTGTCTTCTCCTTCAACAAAACAATCTTAAAATCATATTATTTAATAATTTGAAGCCAAAAAGCTCTATAGACCCAATCAATTTACCGAGTTTAAAAAAATATTAATAATAATTAATATAACAATTAACATAAGATTAATAAATAAAATCTTTAAGTTTGTAATAAAAATATACAAAGCCATCACATGTCCTATCTAATAGCCTATTCTTTGTACTTTTTGAAGTGCGAAATTAGTAATTACATCACTATAATCAATAGTAGCTAATACTATTTTTTCAATAGATAACATAGTTGACCCACTTAACCTATCTTCTAACATTGTTAATCAAAGATAATTTTTTATCAACTTTAACTTTGAAAAATTTCTTTATGCAGTAGCAACTGTCACTGGTATAGTCAATAAATTTTTTTAAGCAATCCAAGCATGCGAGAAACAAATATGCATATATTTTATATACTCTAAAACTTAAATTGCTTTCGTTGTGCCTTCTGGTAATGATTTTCTTAGTAATTGTAATTCTGAAAACAACTTGACCGCATCAATATCACTGTCACCTCCATGTTTTAAAAAAGTTCCATGGGTATCACAAGAACATATTAACTCCTCATTGTTTAAAGACTTTAGCTTACTCGAATTAAACAAGAATCCAAAAGTCTCTTCATATTTTTGAAATTGTTCAAATCAACTATCAAGTGAAGAAATGGCATTATCAACAACTAATAAGAAATATGTGACTCTAGATGCATTTTCGATGGACTCTATTTGCTCATCCCTTGCTTTCTTGATCATCAAAAAATTATGTTTTCAATGAGTACGTGTCTCATAAAACTAGAGTTTAATTTTTAATTCAAGGGCAATCTTTCTAGCTTTAATTTTGGCTTTCTCATGCCATTCTTTTCTATATTTTTAAGAAAAATAAAATAATGAGACCTTTTAAGAGACTTATAGCCACGTCCATATTCATGTCTCTTTGTTGAAATTCTTTGCTAACTTTGTTAACCTTATTTAACATCTCATACCAAATAACCATACAAACAAGAAAATCAAAGTTCATTTCATATTCAAATAAGGACTTGGCATCGCTCATAGTGCTAGCATCATTATTATGTTTCGATAAATGTTCCAATGCATGTTTTATTTGAGGTGCTTGAAATTTGATTGCTCTAACACTAGCAATACAACTTTCCAAACGGGAATCCGACCATGGAGTGTAAAATGCTCTAGGATATTCTTGTAAAACTTTAGCTTGTATACCTTTATTGTCTCCTTTCATGTTTGAACCATTATCCTAACCTTGTCCTTTCACGTTGTTAAAATCAAGCTCATGAATCTCAAGCAAACTTTTAAGTTCGTGAAAAATGGCTTCTCTAGTTGTCTCAACCATCTTCACAAATATAATAAAAAACTCTTCCACTCTTACAGGACTTGTAGAAACATTTACTTATCTTATTACATGTGACATTTTCTCCTTGTGACTAATATTCAGAGTGCAATCAAGGATAACAGAGAAATACTTTACATTTTTTACAATTTGAAGGATTTTCTTTTTTACTTAATTTAGTAACAATTGTCTGATCTTATTTTGAATATTATGACCAAGATAATAGTTTCAAATCTCTTTCTTCCGTAAACTCCTAAGGTGTTTTTGCATTATTGGATTAAACTCCGCAATTATATTAATAATCTTTAGAAAGTTTCCATTTTTCTTGTCATCGATTTTCTTATTATCTCCACGGAAAGCTAATTTACAACTAGCAAGAGTTTTGACATCAACCATAATTCTCTTCAAAACATCTCTCCAATATTCCTTATATTTATTAATAGCTCTTTCTTGAGAATCATCAATTGTGGCCCTTTTTTAAGTCTTATTTCTGCTTCCCTCTAAGCTGTCATGCTACGCATATGTTCATTGCTCATTTTATGCTCCATAAGTCTACAATATATACTATTCCAATCATTATACTCTTGAACTGCAATAGTTAAAGGACTTGACAAGCCCCCTTTTCTAAATAATACACAACAAAAGCAAAAGACCTTATTCTTCGACGGTGAGTAAACTAACCATTGCCTATCATATTTTTTCCCATTTGCCAAGCACCAAATATATAATTTGTTACTAAAGATTCATTTTTTATCAACCGGATATGTAAGACCATATATTCTTTTAGGACCTCTCTCAACTAATAAGTCCATTCCTTTTTGAGAAATATGTGTTTTCCAATTTCCCGGGTCATATAAATCATCTACATTAATATTCTCATTCCCATTCTCATTGTCACCATTAGCGTTTGCATTCTCATTCCCATTTTCACCATTAACATTTGCATTCTCATTCCTATTTTCACCATCAACATCTACATTTTCATCATTTACATTCTCATTTTCACTATTTACATTCCTATTCACATTTTCAATATTAACATTTACATTCTTATCTAAAGTATTCACATATTCATCATTCACATCCATATCCATATCAACATTCACATTATCTTAATTTGAAAGTGAGGGAGTAGGGTTTTTTTTTCTTACATACCTATCCATAGAACCTGCAACATATTGTATGACCAACTCTTTTCTTTTTTGAATTTTTCTCTTTTTACTTCCAGAGTCTTATATCCGCTTGCCCGACAATGTTAGAACTAATCAAAAAAAAATGACAACCACCATTAAATAAGGAAGACTAGTACAAGTATACAAAATTTTAAATAATCACTTAATCAAATACACCTAATATTATACAACTAATCAAAAACAAAACTAATATTTAACAACTAAATAGTTAGTATTCAACTAAATAAGTATATAAGTAAATAGCTGATATTCAACAAATCAACATTCCACAAGATAAACAACTCATCAATATTTCAAGAAATATACTCCATATCAATTATCACATGATTAATAAATAATCATTGATCAAGATTTAAGAAATATGCAAGAAATATACCCCATAACTCCATAAGTTCGTAACTAAATAACTAATCAAAAATTAGGATTTAGGGCTTAAGATTTAAGGAGTATTTAACCACTTAACCTTAGTCGGTGCTCGGTGGTCAGAGATGAGGAACCTTGGATGGTGGTCTACTGGTCGCTGGGAGAGTCGGAGCAAAGGCAGAGAGGTAGAGGGGAGAAGGGAAAATAAAGAGAGAGAGAGAGAGAGGGGAAAGAGGTGAAGTTAGCTCTTGGGATCTCTTTCCTACTTCAATTTCATTCCAATTTTCAAAGTGGCCTCAACTTTTATTTTTTACAATTAGATACCTTCAATTATAATTTTTTTATGTGCCCTCTTTGAGAGTGGGGCCCTAGGCATTTGCCTACATTGCCTTCCCCTTAGTAGGCTTTGAGTTGTTCCATAACTCTAATGATAAGAAAAACATTTAATTTTTATAAGAAGTTAAAAAATAAGTTGATGTACGTGATGAGATTCTCTCTATCTCATATTTATTTTTATGAGTAGATGTCTTCTATCTTTCATTACTTTTTGTGAAAAAAATTTCTTTTTAAATCACCAAAGAAATTATTTTATGAAAAAAGTCATAAAAAAAGTGACAAAATAAGAAAAGATATCACCGTATGTCTTAACTTATTTTTCAACTTCTAACAAAAATTTAATTTTTTTTTCTTCTTATTATCAAACAGATCCTAAATGAATTAAGCTAGAAAACACTTACATGTGATCCGGTGGAAAGTATGAAAGGAACAAATATTGAATCAAACAAGCTTTAGCCATTATATACAAGAATTAAAAAATTGTTTACAAATACTGTTCATAGATATTGAAATTGCAATAATGACTACTAAAATTTGCTTTTTCGTGGGGAAAAGAATAGGAGTAAATTGATTCAAACTTAAGACCTTAATTATCTTGTAAGAATAAGATTCTAATTATGATCTAACTCACTCGCTATATATGTATATTATGAGCATTTTAACAATAATCAATACCCCCATGAAGAAGCGAGCATTTTGAAGACAAGAATTATAAAAAGTCTTACACTTGATAAATTAAAGCACAATTGTATGTTTCCAGCCAATGGGCCTAGCTTTCTCTTGGATGATCCACTCGTCCATTAGAGTAATTAATTTCATTCTAGAGTATAATAATATTAATAAATCTCTATCTTTCCATTTAATTGAATGACTTAAACTTTGGAAAATTATGTGTTAAACAAATTTGTAGATCCGAATGATGTGTGGGCCGTTTGACAAAAAAATACAGTATATTATAATTAGTATATATATAGTATATAGTTGGATATTATTATAAAGTATATAATTTGTTAAATTAATTTTTACTATTATAATCATATAATAGTGATCTAAATATGTGTACAACTATCTAACACACATAAATGTATATGCGATCTCAATACCAATTACAACATAATCACAAATTATATTATTATACCTAACTCATTCTCTTAAATTAAGAGTTACTTTCAATATAATCTTAATTCAACATATAAAAGTTAATTTGGGAAAATATATAAACCTATCTTATTGATATATTGTAGGACATACTAATGGATTTATTTTAAATTAACTTTGAAATATAGATTGAAGGCAAAAAATGGAGAAGATACTTTTTCATATTTTTTGTGATCCATTGTTAAGACGATTGGATTAGAAATAAAATTGCTTAAACTAAAAAAAATATTAATTGGCAAGCGCATAAAGAGTGAAAATTTGAAAGTCCTAACTTAAAAGTAAAAAAGTGATAATGTAGCTCAATTCAATATTGAAAACAAATTCATGGAAGAAAATATTGCAAAGGAAACAAATGATTGAGAACTATCTATTCTTAATAATCAAATTCTTCAAAAACTTGGTTATATCAAAATAAATTGCATAGGAGATTAAGAAAATTTCAAAACAAAAGTGAAAAATAATTGATGATGTATATTAAATGTGGATTACATTATCTCTTTAGTAATATTTATATCCTTGACTATCTAAATCACTACATGTCTTCTTCTCCAACCATAGTAATGATATTCGACCAAATAAATTGTAAAAGCTTGTATTGCATTAATGCTTTGGCTCATTACCGTTCTAAGCGTTGGTTGAGAATAACTTGAAGGATTTGCAATGTTTAGCAACATTTTTTTCGAACTTTTGAAAAAGAATGAGAAGATGCCAAATATTGGGTTGGTGGAATACAAAATGCCAATCAAATGGTTCATAAAAGATATAAGATAATTACATGATAGAGAGAGGGGGGGCATATGAGATCGCATCACAAATGGAAATGATAGAGATTGAAATAAGATGGGGCAAAATTGAGTATTATATATAGCATGAAAATATGCCTAAGAATGTTGATGGAACAATGAATTATTGTAATACCCCGTGTTCCAATTTTGAGTTAATCATTCTTTTACACCCTGTTAAGGATTAGTCTCCGTTAAGGAGTGAACCTTTGGTTTTGGACTGTTCTTAGTTGATACAAAACTTCTATCATCTCATACTAGGTAGATCGAGTTTATGGGAATGATCGTTTCAAAATTCAGGTGGTCCGGATTGAAATGGAGATGCTAATTGTGTGTTTTCACTTTACACGATTTCTAAATTTTAGCAAACTTTGAGATGTCATAACTTTTCCATTTATTATCCAATTAAGTCCCCATTTACAGGTAAGTCTAGGTTTTGAGTCATTTTACAACTTTTGTGTTTTGACCGAAAGCCAATTTATAATCCTCATTAGTTAAAACAACATCCGAAGTAAGCCAGTTAGCGAAATCTGATCACTCTATAACATTGTGGTAAAGCACTGTCTTTGGAGAATTTTTGGGATTTATCCATTTATAATTTAGAGAAAATTCCTCTTAGGAAGTTGTATATATTTGAATTAGCTTTCCGTTGATATGTGGATCATCCAAATCCGAGTTTCGAGCGGGGAGTTATGACCAAAATACCAACAATTCACTTTTTGCCCGGAGTAAGATCAATCTTACTCTTCAGAATTTATTTAGAAAACAGACTAATGCATTTTTTGCCCTGACTAAGATCCTTACTTATCAATGCAAACCCTTTTTGACCAATTTTAATCTGATTTTAACACTTCAAACTCCCAAACTCAAACCATTCTCGTGCATAACAGAGAGATATACTTGAGAGCTCTTGAGAGAGATTGTAGGGAGATTTTAGTGGCTTTGTGAGGGATTTTATCCATTGATTGAAACTTTGGCCAAGAATCATCATCATCATCACTATCTCCATTTTCTTTTTCACTATTTTCCACTATGAAAGCATAGGGAGAGCTTAGAGCTTCTTCTGTCCAGCCATGGGACACATCATCAAATCACTCCATTCATGTTGTAAAGCTTCTTTAGAGGTAGGAACAATAGTATTAAACTTTATTTTACAACTATTACTTGTTGCATGTGGTGTTCTTGTATAAATTGGGGATTTTAACAAAACCTAGGGTTTGATTGCATGCATGTGGGTTTGCGTAAATAAACCTCAAATTGAATGTTATTATTGACTAGATATTACTCAAAATATATGATTGTGGAAGAAATTTCAGTTCTATGGTAGTAATTTAGAGTTTTGGCACAAAACCCCTAAAAGACATAAATTAGTTATCGCTCACTTTTGATACACCAATATATATAGAATAGTTAGACCATAATTTATTCTAATCATTAATATTACACCCTAAATATATTATAATTGCTTTGGTAGGATGTAGGTCGCCATAGTGTTGGTTTAAAGAGACCAGTGTACCGTAACTGTATTAGATGGGTGAAAATCTTTAGTTTAATACACGGCCTTGTTAGGATGACATTACAATGTAAGAGATGCTTGTAAAGCCAGAATTACTCACCTAAAGTACACAGTGTGGCATAAATGCACATAGGGGCTATCGCACACTTGGTTTGTACAAATTTACTCAGTTTAGTGTATATTTGGGAAAAACACTATATTACCAATGAAATGACCCCTGAACCTCAAATGATACTTATATGGGTTTGATGACATAGGTAAGCGAATATAATCCATAAAGCCTTAGCATTACACATGTGGGTCATGATTCTATAACTTCACATTAAAACCGATCAAGAGATGAAAAAGTGTATTATAGTTTTGGGTCTAACGGCATGTATATGCCATTGTTGGAATTATTGATCGAACAATATGCTTGTGCATTCTAGAAATGCATATTAATGGATTTAAAATGGTGTAGTTCAAATAATCTGGGTTAGAATACCATGTTTTGTCTTATAAGCACCTATTTAAGTGGAATTTGAGAATGTAAATTATATTACGTGTATGATAATCACTTGAGAGTCACCCATAGCAAGTGATTGATTGAAAATAAATGGTTATCTTACTAGTTAGAAATGTATAATGAAAATTTGGCGTAGTTTTCCATTTGAATTGAACGAATTCAGAACCATGATGAATTTAAAGTCATAATTACTATAGTGATAAGGCGACGTGGTTAATAAATAATGATTTGGCATTTAATTATGTGATTAACTATATATTTATGTGTTGGCCTTATATTTACTCGTCGTTTTTAACCATCTATGTGTTGTGATTGTAAGTGGGCTAGTTATATAATTAGATTGGATACAAGATGTGCTTGTGAATACTCATATGGGCTGAATTGATTTATTGAGAACACTTCTGGTGGACATTGTGGACTCGGAATAATATGGGACATAGGTCTTGTAACGACCCGGTCCCACTTCAGTACGATATTGTCCGCTTTGGGCAGCGTCCAGCCAGGCTTCAGCCCCGGGCCTGCCTTCGCGGCTTTGTTTCTGGGAGCTCACAACTAGCTTCGCAGGGGGTCACCCATCCTGGGATTGCTCTGGTCCACTACTCGCTTAACTTCGGAGTTCTTATGGGATTCGAAGCTAGTGAGCCCCCAAAAGGCATCGTACTTAATTATCGACCATTTCTTACTTATATGGGTCTCCAAGGATCCCCCATCTTCCGATGTGGGATGCCCCCTTTGAGCTACATTTCCTCCTCCTGGGATTGCTCTGGTTCACTACTCACTTAACTTCGGAGTTCTTATGTGATCTGAAGCTAGTGAGCCCCCAAAAGGCCTCGTACTTAATTAGGGACCATTTCTTACTTATATGGGTCTCCAAGGATCCCCCATCTTCCGATGTGGAATGCCCCCTTTGAGCTACATTTCCTCCTCCCAAGAGAGTACTCCATCACTCGCAGGGCGTCACATCCTTCCCCCCAAGGGGAATCGACGTCTGTAGACACCTCGATCCGTGACCCCCGCAAGAACCCTAATGACCTTCGAGAACTGCTGTTTTCAAGTCCGGAACCCACCCGAACACCCGAGACTGCCCCGGAAGGGTTTGTTGGCCAAACAAACATATTTTAAAGTGAAATGTCGCGCGACAGTCCAGTATGTCGCGCGACAATCCCCTTTCCAGGAACATGTCGCGCGACATACACCCACCACATCATCATTAAAGTAAATGTCGCGCGACATTTGCCCCACCACATCATCATTAAAGTAAATGTCGCGCGACAGTCAAGATTGTCGCGCGACATATGCCCCACCACGTCATCATTAAAGTAAATGTCGCGCGACATATGCCCCACCACGTCATCATTAAAGTAAATGTCGCGCGACAGTCAAGATTGTCGCGCGACATACCCACTTTCCAGGAACATGTCGCGCGACATACTGCCAAATGTCGCGCGACACTTGCCCTTTCGACACTATAAATAGGCCATCACCCCCAAGGTTTCAAGGACACCAAGATGACACCAAAAAACAGCAGTTTTAAAGCAGAATTGCGGGTTTATAATCTGATTTTCTGATCTTTCGTCTAGTATTTTCTATTATCGTCTTATTTCTGAAGAATTATCGAATCTATTCTCGACACTCGAAGTGTCCAGTCTCGGGAATCGAATTCTCAGAAATATCTGAAGAAGGAGAAGATTATCATCGCCGGAGATCTCTCTGCCGTATTATATTCTCTTTCTTATTATTATTCTCGTCGGGAAGGTAAATAAAGTCTCTTCTAGTAAGCGAAGTGGCAACATGGTTATGCTAGGTTTCTAACACGCTGAAAAATCAGGTTTGTCTATGTACTTATTTTATTTATGTTATTTTGTCCACGTTTTATTTGAATAAACTTATTGCCAAGTTATAAATAGTCTACCGTTTTCAAAACAAAAGACCCTGATAAAACCATTTTCAAAACCAGAAGAGTAAGTACGTTATCGTCCGGATAAAATTCTGTTTTCAAAACCCGGACTAATAAGACTTATCTAAGAATTAAAATCAACATATCCTGTCTTCTCTATAGACTATGACGTGTCTGATAACTCTCCTCAAGAGTTCCAGTTCCATATTAAATCAGTCCCGATATAAATCCGAACTTTTACAAAAGTAATCACAACGCGAGAAAACCCTCATTATCTGAGAAAATAATACGGGATACTCTTTCAAAATAAAAGGTTTTGTCATTTGTATTTACATCTTTCAATAATAAAAACATCGGATTTCGGAACACAAAGGTTTTTTATCCCTTTCCCGTTTTCCCCCAGAAATTAGGGTTTTTATTTAAAAAGTAGTAGACTGTCAGTAAAAGCATCCAAGTTTTTCAACATAGAATAAACATATAAGTCCGCTAGAGACCGAAAGGGCGGAATGGGTGCTTAACACCTTCCCAAACCGTAATATAGTTCCCGAACCCTTTAGAATCCTGGTTTCGCAGACAAACGTGTAAAGAAAGGCTTGTCTGTAGCCTTTTCTCTTACACAACCTTTTTGTCCGTTTTCTCGTAAAACGTACTGGCAACTCTGAACGAACCCCTTTGCATCTAGAATAAACGTAGGGACACCCGATATGAATTATCAAAACAAACTCCAAGCAAATGGAACGACGGGATCCTTTCCGACGTTTCAGACGCCCAGCGAACAGGGACGAGACCCGGGGGTCATATTTACGGATTCTCACAACGTCCTCGTCGACACATCGTACTCAGTGGGGTCCGCTCTGATACCATTTGTAACGACCCGGTCCCACCTCAGTACGATATTGTCCACTTTGGGCAGCGTCCAGCCAGCCCTTAGCCCGGGCCTACCCTCACGGCTTTGTTTCTGAGAGCTCACGACCAGCTTCCCAGGGGGTCACCCATCCTGGGATTGCTCTGGTCCATTACTCGCTTAACTTCGGAGTTCTTATGGGATCCGAAGCTAGTGAGCCCCAAAAGGCCTCGTACTTAATTAGAGACAATTTCTTACTTATATGGGTCTCCAAGGATCCCCCAGCTTCCGATGTGGGATGCCCCCTTTGAGCTACATTTCTTCCTCCCAAGGGAGTACTCCATCACTCACAGGGCATCAAACGTCTCCTGGTGAAAAGCCCGAAACTATGCACAGCAAATACACTAAGGCCCTAATGCTGTGTGGTTGAGAGTCCACAAAATGTAGACACATCAAATACGCTGAAGTCCTACTACCATGTGGTTGAAAGTCCACAAAATGTAGACCGCGAAAACTATCCCCTACTTTCTTATTATTGTTGTTGTGGAGCAATCATATCTCTAGTTATTATTATTTACTTTACCATTGTTATTAGTGTAAATCTATAATACCATTTTTGACTAAAGTAGTGATCATTGATACTTTACTTGATTTCATAATATACGTAATGGTAAAGCGGAAATCAATAATGAAATGGCCTAGGTTGGATAACCTTTAGCTTTATAAGATAATAAGTATCCCATGATTGAACCTTGGAGGTAGTTGAGAATATACTAGTAACATTGCCAACTTGAGGAATACGGGAATATGTAGTATGACAAACCTTTGGATGGCTATGGTTCTAGAAAAAGCCATCTTGTGATGGGTTGTCCATTGTAGATGGTTGCGTATATGTTGGATCTAACCACATTGGTTGATTATGATGCGGGAGGTAACTTAGATTACAGGTAGTTTTCGGTTGTTAGTATGGGAATCGTAGTGGATAGGTTCATCATGTTAGTTAAGGTGAATTGCAATATCTTTATTACTAAAGAGATAAACTATAATTTTGTATAACTCACGCACATGCTTGGTTGAAATGTGAATTTTTTATAAAAATTTATATTAGTTCCCACTGAGCCCAGTTTTGGCTCACCCCCATTTTTCTAATAGTTTGGCAGGTGGGTCCTTGGGGTAGCGCGTGCTTATCTTGTTTTAGTTGCCTCTAAATCACCACAAACCTCATAGAAGTTTGTAACTTAGAAGGACTTAGTTGTCTAGTTATTGTTTACTCTTATAGTAAAAATTATAAGGACTTTAATAATTACATTGAGACCTCGTTAGAGGATTGCATATATTTGATGTGTATGTATATATTTTCTTCTACAAATGTGTTCATCAAAGATGTGGAGTGGATTTTATAATGATTTTGGATCTGAAAAGATTTATATGAAATCGTTTTTCTTTTCATAAGATGAATTATCAATTATACAAACTCCACATGTCAAAATTTTCTAAATAAGATTTTCAAAATAAGTTATCTTTTTTATTTCTTGTAACTTTTCACTTGCCGTTGGTGTAAGGCACCGTGATTAGCCGGTATTCAGAGGTCTAATCCTCTTAACGGGATTTGGAGTGTCACAATGATTTTGCAATTATAACTATAGCAAATTGTGAGAATCCGCAAATGCGACTCCTGGCTCTCAATCCATGGTTTGAGGGTTTAAGACATCATAAAGGATTCCGTGGTTTTATTTGTTTCAATATAAGGATAAATCATATTTTCTATTTCTAAATGCAAGTGGGTTCGTTCAGAGTCGCCAGCACGTTTTATGAGAAAATGTACAAAAGGTTTATGTGGGGGTAAATACCAAAGCAAGCCTTATCCCCACACGTTTTTGTTTACAAAACCAGAATTTTATAGTGTTCGGGAATTATGTTACAGTTTCGGAAGGTGTTAAGTACCTATTCTACCTTTTCAGTCTTGAGTGGCTTTATATGTTTATTCTATGTTGAAAAACTTGGATGCTTTTACCAAGAAGTATACTAATTTCGTAAAATAATTAGTAAAGAAACCTGATTTTGGGGAAAGCATGGAATGGGATAGAAAACTTGTATTCCGTGATTCGAAGTTTTTGATTTTATAAGAAAAGAAATATAAATGACAAAATCTTATAGTTTTTGGGAATTTTGAAAGGATATTCTAATATTGTTTCCTCAGATAACAATGTTAGTCTTATCTTTGTTTTGATTATTTTAGAATTGATTTGATATGGAATTAGACCTTTCAGTAGAGCATATCAGGTATATATAAGTCTATATAAAAGACAGAATATACCCGATTTTAATTCTTAAGTATGTTTTATCGTTCCAAATTTGAAAACTTAATTTTATCCAGATAATAATATACTTACTTTTTCTGATTTTTGAAAATAGTTATATCAGGGTTTCGTTTTGAGAAAACAGGAGACTATTTGTAATCAAATAATAAGTTTATTCAATTAGAAAATAGACAGAGCAACATATATAAATAAAGGAAAACAAGTACACAGATATATAAATATAAGAGATTTTATTTACCTTCCAGGCGAGATAAATAAGATAAGAATGAGAGAAAATATAATTTGACATAATATAATTCGGTAGATACTAGTTTTTCTTCTCTAAAATTTTTCGAGAATTTGACTCTAGAAGACAATACGTGGAGTATTGAGAACTCAGAGATTCCTCGAGAATTTGATAATAATAACTTGACTTGAATGTCTTCAAAAAATCATATTTAGAGAGAGATAATAGCACTTTCTTTGAGGCGAAGTTGTTTTCCTAAAACCCGTAGAGTGTTGGCTTATTTATATTGTTCGAGGTAGATTGTCGCGCGACATTCCTTTCAAAAATGTAAATGTCGAGTGACAAACGGCTAAAGTGATGTCCATGACAGACTGATGTGTCAGGGAGTGGATGGTCTGGGTCAGAGGAGTTTGTCGCGCGACAAAGACTTCTGAAAGAAGGTTTGTCTAGCGACAAATACTTCGAAAAGAAAGTTTATTGCACGACAAAGTCCTCTAGAAACAGTTTTGTCAGACTACAAACTTCCTAAAGAAGTTTCTAGTTTTTTTTTGGGTGAGTCATAGACTAAAAAAAAGTACTTTTATGATAATTTTAGGGTTTTTGCAGGGGTCATAGATTGGGGTGTCTACAGACCCTCTCGACTCAACCTAAGGTTGCAAGGAATTAAGGTGACTGAAAGAGCCATGATCCATGACTCCCGCAAGAACTCTAAGAGAGTGCCCATATGTGGAAGTGTTTGTGCATGCTTCCGAGGAGGGTTTTGTGATTGATTTGCCTCCGAAGAGGGCTTATGTGAATGGATTGCCTCCAGGAAGAGCTTGTGGTTTTATAAAGAAAATAACTTACGCTGCCTCCAAGGAGGGCTTCCCTTACTCCACTGCCCCTCTGGGAGGGTTTCATTTGGTTCACTACCTCTCTGGGAGGACTTTTTTTGTTCCACTGCCTCTCTGAGAGGACTTTGTTTGCTCCACTGCCTCTCTGGGAGGACTTCTTTGCTCTACTGCCCCTTTGGAAGGACTTTGTTTTCTCCACTACCTTTTTGGAAGGACTTTGTTTACTCTACTGCCTCTCTGGGAGGACTTTGTTCATTCCACTCCCTCTCTGGGAGGACTTCTTTGCTTTTGAAAAAATAGGGAAAAAACCATAATTTCCTCAAAGGAAAGGGCTTTGTATGACCTGGTGGTGATCATGTAATTGTATCTTCTCCTACAGCTAAAGTGAAAGAGAGAAAATTTGGAAGGTGAAGTGACTTGTCATGAGTTCATTCATTCAAAAAATGTTTTCCGCCTTTCGAGAATCTTTTAAAATTTTATATGCTTGCTTTGTTTCCAAAAGAGAACACTTTTTTCGAAAAAAAAATAGTTTTTCGAATATCATTGACTTTCGCAAAGTGATGATTCGAATTTTTGTTTCCAATTCATCTCTTCTATGTCGTGCTGAAAAGAAAATTTACTTAAAAGGAATCTCTGATCTTTTTGGTCATTATCCGTTATCTTTAAGGAATTTGTGGGCTCACATCGTTTTCCATTTTTGATACCCTTATTTTTCCCTCGTTCAGGAAAGCTTTTCCTGGCCTTCTCTGTTCTTGACTAAGAGCTTTTTGCCCCGTTTAACGTGATCAGGAGCCTTACTCACCCAAGACGAAGCCCTGAGCCAGTTTGGCCTAGCTGTAACTCTTGGTGTGGCTCTTCCTTCCACGTTTATACTCTTTTGTTTATCTCGCTCACTCTAGGTGCTCATGCGTGATTTTTTTTCTTTTTTCTACTTTTTTAATTTTTTATATTCTCGTCCTTTTTTGGTATTTTCTCATCTTCATTGCTGGTTTTTGGTTCTCTAGAGATTAGAGATTCCTTTGTAGTTTGTTTTGTCCTCGCATTTTTAAAGAGATGACTTTGAAATTTTGCATTCATTTGTCATTTTGTATGCGTTTTTATTGAAAAAAAAATAAAATAAAGAAAACTCTTTCGGAGGTGTTCCCGTAAGAAAAAAGTAAGCAAAAAGTCAAAAAATTCGGGGGAGATGGAAATGTCACGAGACACTTCAGTGGGCGGCTTTTGTCGTGCGACAAAAGGGTCGTTTGTTGCGCGACAGTCTGACCAGGTATATAATCCCTCTTTTGAGATCACTCCACCTCATTTCCCTTTCTCTTTCTCTCTCTAGACTCATATCCTTCTTTCTATTCTTTCTCTTTGTAGCGCGAAAGCTCTGCTGCATTAGGTTTTTTTTAGGATTTTACTCTACTAGTTCTTCTATTGCCATGGACCCCGCTCTACCAAACTGTTTGGAGGGTGACCAGGAGGGGGTTACTTATACAGACCCCCATGGAGTCATACGCTGCAGTCCCCATCATGACGATTAGGCAGAGATTGAGTGGTACAGTGAGGATGGCGTGGATCGTGGGCGTTTGGTAGGCTACTAGGACATGACCCGAACTGCTGTTGTCCCAAATGTTCCTTGGCTTCTGATGGGGCCAATTTCTCACTAGATTCGTCGTTGGCATCTCGTATTTTTATCTAAAAATTTTAGTTTTATAAATATGCATGTATGAATATTTGTGTATAGTAATGCATGCCTAGGAATTACATACGAATATTTAGGCTATGTTTTCCATGTAAGGATACTGTTTAATCTTAGTATTCTTGTTTTTGTCGTTTCCCTCCATGTTTAAAAAGAATACTAAGTTAGTTTTTTGTGATTTTCCCAAGTAATGATATCCGATTTTAGAATTACATACTCTAACCTTTTTATACTCGAACTAAGATACTTATAACTCTCATAATTACCCAAAGTACCATCAATTTTAGAAAATTACATACTTTACCCTTATAAGCCCTATGACTCTCATAATTATACCAAAGTACCCTCATGTTTGGAAATTTACGCCTATAACCCCCATAACTCTAATAATTACACCAAAGTACCCTCGAATTTTGAAAATTACATAATTTACCCTTATAACCACCATAACTCTCATAATTACACCAAAGTACCATCAGGTTTTGAAAATTACATAATTTACTCTTATAACCCCCACAACTCTCATAATTACACCAAATTACCCTTATGTTTGGGAATTTACATAATTTACCCTTATAACCCCTATAGTTCTCATAATTACACCAAAGTACTCTTAGGTTTTAAAAATTACATAATTTACCCTTATAACCCCCTAACTCTCCAAAGTACCATCAGGTTTTGAAAATTACATAATTTACCCTTTTAAACCATATAACCTTCATAATTACACCACAGTACCCTCAACTTTTGAAAATAATATAATTTACCCTTATAACCCTCATAACTCTCGTAATTATATCAAAGTACCTTCAAGTTTTGAAAATTACATAATTTACCATTATAACCCCTATAACTCTTATAATTACACCAAAGTACCCTTAAGTTTTAAAAATTACATAATTTACCCTTATAACTCCTAACTCTCATAATTACACAAAATACCCTGAAGTTTTAAAAATTACATAATTTATCCTTATAAACACCATAACTCTCATATTTACACTAAAGTACCCTCAAGTTTTAGAATTTACATAATTTACCCTTATTACCCCATATCTCTCATAATTACACCAAAGTACCCTCAATTTTTAAAAATTACACAATTTAGCCTTATAACCCCCTAACTTTTCAAAGTACACTCAAGTTTTTGAAATTATATAATTTACCCTTATAAATTCTATAACCATCATAATTACACTAAAGTATCCTCAAGTTTTAAAAATTATATAATTTACCTTTATAAATCCTATAACTCTCATAATTACACCAAAGTACCCTCAAATTTAATCACATAATTTACCCTTATAAACCCTATAACTCTCATAATCACACTAAGGTACCCTTAAGTTTTAAAAATTACATAATTTACCCCTATAAATCCTATAATTCTTATAATTTACTTATATATATATATATATATATCCATTGTGTCTGCAGTGGGTTGGAAGAGGTTGGGGTTCGTCCAACATTATTTCTGCTGAGTGGCGACATGCCTTAGCCCCTATACATAAGTTATTATTTCTCAACTCTTTTCGGCACTCTTCTCGATGCACCGCTAGAAAGTGTGTCAAGGGTGGAGGTTCTAATGACGGCTCTTGCGACTCATTGGTGGGACACTATTCATAAGTTCCACTAGAGCTGGGGAGAGATGACGATGAGATCGTTGGATCTATTTGTTTTGACCGGGATACGCTTGGGAGGCGTTTCTATTCAGATTGATGTTCCTCTAGGCCTCACCTTAAGGGGAATATCAGGTGCGCTAGTGTGGATTCTAGAGCGATGGGGCTTAGGTGATACCATTCCTCAAGCCGTCCTGATCACGGGCCTGGTGACGGAGAGAGCCATATTGGCTGCTACTAGAGAGCAGATCACGAGACAGTAGGCATGCCAGTATGCCCGTATTTTTCTTTTGATGACACTTCATCATAAATTCGAGGCCCGTGGCAGGATACGACCAATATCTGGCGACTGCCTTTCATCCGAGATTTCAACGCTATGTTCGGCTATGATTGGGGCGATTTTATCTTGGCCACTCTTTATGATGCCATGAATCAGGTTTCGCGTTATCTGGCCTTGAACCTTAAGGGCTTTTCTTTACTGTGGGAGGTATAAATCTTTGATTTCTTTTATTTGTCGTATATTTACACTCTTATATAATAATTGTTGCTAATGACCTTATATCTTTCTTTTTTCAGAGTTGGTTTATAACATATACCCGCCATGGTTTTGCCCAGGTGGATCTCCTCATCCAGAATAAGGATCAGTTCCCGCTTCTTTGCTGGTTCATAGCGGAGAACTACAGGGCTCCTTATGTACATCAAACCCGAGAGATTAGGGTCACTGCTATTCTGACATGTTGGAGGAGCATGTTCGTATTTATTTAAATATTATTTATTTTTAAATATATATATATAAAAAGATCACTAAAACGAATTTATTTCTTATCTTTTTTAAATTAAGTGGGCCTTGTGGGGCTGATTTGGGCCTTCATTTTAGATATGCCTGAGCTCTCATAGCCTCGAGGCCCAGATGGTTAATTCGAGACAAGTACGGTCTTCACTTCTATTTGGGAGAGCAAGTTATCCGTTAACATCCACTGGCTTAGTGGCCTTGGATTCCGGCGTTTCCACATGTTTTGATGAGACAGACAGGCGGGATTGATCCTGTGATGGTATTGGCATTAGTAGATGGGCTAGAATTTCAGACTTTCACCGAGGAGGATGACTATGTCGCCTTTACTACTTGATGCCAACATTACTATTTGTTGAGGACAGTCCCAGGGCAGCTACTACATGGCCCAAACCAGAGATAGACTGTTTTAGATTCAGATAAGGATGATCCCAAGGGTGATAGCGATGTTCCTGCTATTACAGAGAATGGTGGTGACGACATACCTTACTCATGAGGAGACCTCATGTGACAGTGAAAGTGTGTCGAAGCACGCTCTAGTAGATTAGCTTACTTTTCATGCATTGCTTTAAGATTCTTTTAGACATAATGTTAGTCCTTAGTTCGGTTTCCTTCATCTTCTCTATTTTGTTTTTAGAAAACTATTTTTTGTAGGAAATACTTTATGAAAGAGTTTATTTATGAAAGAAATATTTTCTTTTTATGTCTGTGATGGATATAATATATTTATATATATATATATATTAACTGTATCAAAATGTGTTTGGTTAAAAGAACATACATTTGTGTCGTAATATGACCCTAAGGTCTCTGTAAAAAATAGAATAAAGTGAGTATGATACACACATAAGTAATTCTTTTAGCAATAATGTTTTTAACATTTGAGTTTTATAGTTTGTCGCACGACAAACTCTCCTGGATATAGGATTGTCGCGCTACAATCGCCCCAAGTACTGTTTTATTGCAAGACAAATAGGTATAGAACACTCATTTTTACTATAAATACTATAGGTTCCTTCCTTCATTCCCACACCATTTTTTCTCTCTTATTTTCCTAGATGCAATGTCATCCTACCATTCAAATTCTGATTTTCTGTATATCAAAGCTCAAAATGCCTTATTATCTTCGAAAAATAGTTTAAACTTTGGTTCATTTAGCCACTTGGGGGCATGGGATTTTCGTCCTATAGATTTTTCTTTTCTATTGGGTACTTTAGCTTTTTAGAATCCGGACAAATTTTTTTTTTGCTTTGGTCTAGACGAGCTCTATCCGACTTTCGAGGATTTTTTAAGGCTCTTACATTTTGATACGTGATTCCCTATGGCTGTTTCGATCGAGGATATCAGTCATCGAGATATGATTATTGCCTTGCTATCGATCCCTTAGGCGGCCTGTGATCGTTTCATTATTGAGGGTTTGTTGGATTTTCATCGGATTATTAACTTCTTTTATTGTTATGAGGACGATCCCTCATTTCTATTGGGTGCTTTAGCCTTTTAGAATCCGGACAAACATTTTTTTTGCTTTGGTCTAGACGAGCTCTATCCGACTTCGAGGAGTTCTTAAGGCTCTTACATTTTGATACGCGATTCCCTATGGCTGTTTTGATCGAGGATATCAGTCATTGAGATATGATTATTGCCTTGCTATTGATCCCTCAGGCGGCCTGTGATAGTTTCATTATTGAGGGTTTGTTGGATCTTCATCGAATTGTTAACTTCTTTTATCGTTATAAGGACGATCCCTCATTTAGTTCTGGTTATACTGCTACTGGTGATGGGCTCTACTCTAGTTGATCCGACTATTCTGAGTCTAATATATTAAGCCCAAAATGGGGAATTTGTAGTGCCTATTATCCTCGCTGAGACTCTGAATGGCCTGGATGATCTTAAAAGAATGTATTGGGCCTTTCTTAAGGAGAGTCCACGCCTCCTATACATGTGGCCACTAGAACGCTTTCGGTCAGTAGGGTTTAATGGGGTACGGTTAGATAATCTAACACATTTCTTCCGTCGCTCCTTTTTTAGTGCTTTGACCATGTCTTCCTTTAACTGTACTGTGTGATTTTTTGAGAACTTTCGTGCAATTCAATGGCATATTCTATGGTAAAAACTTAGGGAGATAGTGGTTGGCGTGGGTGGGCAAAATTATGTTTGATTAAGAGGTCTCTGGTTCACTTCATTTTATCTCTCCGAGCGTCTTCTACTGTAGTTCAACATTCCTTTGAATATCCCTTTTAGTTTAAACAACTTTTCTTCTGAGCTTAAGTTTGTTACTCCACATGTCATCTTGTCTATGGAACAGATGTGGTGCGACTGTTTGACCTGGCAGTTAAACCATACTAGATTCGGTATTTTTCGGCCCCTCCAAGCAGACATTATTCGTTCTTGTTGACAGTCTTTGAAAGAAGAACTAGTTGATGACCCCTATCAGATGGAGTGGTTCCGATTCACGGATTCTGAGCCTACTGAAAATAGTGTTATCTTAGCGTGTCAGATGATGGACGAGGCTCACATTGACTTAGCTATTGAGGATCCTGTTTGGCCAGGCCCTAGAGCTTAGGTTTTTTTTAATCTTGTATAAATCAGTTTTATTTGTAACTCTCGGTGTTCCCTGAATAATATATGAGAAACTACTTTGTTTTAGATAAAAAGTTTTCATCATAATGATTAAATCGGGCATAAAGTCACTTCTCAGGTTACTTACGTTCCCCATTTGATTTTTAAAAAACACAAGTTCAGTTGGGGCTTAGGTTTACATAGTTTTTAGATATACATGGTATGTTCTATTGGTAATACCTTTTCAAACGATTTATGTTGACATGTGAATGAAGTAATTGTCCATCCAAATCTGCAAGTATCACAGCTCCTCCCGTGTTGATTTTCTTGACAATGTACGGCTTAGTCCATTTTTATCCGAACTTCCCTCTCTGAACTCTGGCTGGCTCTCGGATCTCTTTTTGCACGATGGCATTCTCACTAATTCCACGGGTCTTTACTTTCTGGTTGAAGGCTTGATTGATTTTATTATAATACCCCTGATTGTGATATGCGACTTTCAGTTGCTTCTCATCTAGCAAGGCTAACTCATTGTACCTGGCTTGGACCCACTCGACTTCATTGATCTGATTTTTCAATATTACTCTGAGAGAAGGGATCTCTAACTCAATTGGAAGGATGACTTCCATCCCATAAGTGAGAGATGAATGGGTGGCCGCCGTGGAGACTCTTTCAGTAGTGTAGTAACTCCAAAGTGCATATAGAAGTTTCTGTGGCCAGTCTCTACAAGTATCGGTCATCTTACGTAAGATATTCTTCAAATTCTTGTGGGCGACCTTAACTGCCCCATTGGTTTGTGGTCGATTCGGAGAGGATTTGTGCTTGGTAATGCCGTATTCCTTCATAATGGTGTTAGTATCTCTCTCAAAGTGAGTGCCGTTGTCAGAGATTATTTCATGCAGAACGCCATATCAACAAATGATGTTTCTTCGAATGAACCAAACTACCCTTCTAGCTTCAAGAACCTTATAGAATTCTGCTTCCACCCACTTGGTAAAATAATCTATGGCTACCAAGTGTACTTATGGCTATTACTTATACCTTCCCGATGATGTCGATCCCTTAGGTTGCAACAGGCCAGGGGCGGTGATGTCCAATAACTTTTTGGGGGAAAGTTTTTGAGACTTGGCATAGATCTGGCATTTGTGGCAACGACGTATGTGGTCGTTACAGTTGCTCTGTAGAGATGACCAATAATGCATTTGTCTGATGATTTTGTGGGCTAGTGTATAACTGCTTATATGGGGTCCGTAGTCTCCCCCATGTATATGATCCATCATTATATTCGATTCTTCTTTTGTGAGGCATTGGAGATAAGTCTCGATGTAGTTCCTTTTGTATAGCCTTTCGGTGCGAAGTATGAATCTTGACGTTAGTCTTTTGAGTGTAACGCGTGTTTTCTTACCTGTTTGTTCGGGATATTGGTAATTTTTCAGCAAGTTCCATATATCATAAAACTAGGTGGATAGGTTCACGATTTCTTCATTCTCAAACTCGATGGCCATGAAGTGAGCTAGGCTGGACCTTTTTTCCACTATTAGGATAATCTCTTCCATCCACTCCGGGATGTCAATGATCGATGCTAACGTGGCCAATGCGTCGTCGAAACTATTTTATGATCGGGGAATATAGTAGAACTCTGAGTGCTCAAATTTCTCTGCGGCGTCTTCTAATTTAGTGAGGTATGGAACTAACTTTTCATCTATGATTTTCCACTCTTTTAGAATATGATGTACCACCAGTGCTGAGTCCCCGTAAACATGTATCCTCCTTATCCCATTATGTAGTGCAATTTTGAACCCGACTATGAATGCTTCGTACTCGGTTATTTTATTGGTGCATGAAAAATTCAAACGATATAAAATGGGTGAGTGAGTTTGATATGGCAGGATTAGCAAAATGCCTACACTCTTTATATTTCAATTGACTGCCCCATCAAATTATATTTTTCAGCCTTCTTCGGTCTCGAGGTTCATAATGGCTTCATCAAAAAATTCGGCCTCTTCTACAATGTGGCTCAACATTGGGTTGCATTACGGGATGATAAGATGACTAGGAATATTAGCATGTAATGATGGAGTTTCTGCATTACCCAGACAAGAGTGGTGCATGATTTTTCCAAAGGCGTGTGATTCAACTCAAATGGTGATAACTTCTTGCTTACATAGTAAATGGCTTATTCTTTCTGCGTGGCGGCCAAATGTTGGTCCAACATAGAACCTGCAGTAGTATCTGTGACTGACAAGTATAATAACAACGGTAATCCTGGTTGGGGTGGTGCCAGTACCGGAGGGTTGGAGAGATAGCTTTTGATCAAATGTTTCTTGACACCGCTCGTCCCACTCTCTTAGTGATGACTTCTTCAGGAGTTTGGAGATGGGTTCACATGTTTGAGTGAGTTGGGAGATTAATCCATTTATATACTGTAAGTTGCCCAAAAACCTACCAACTTCTTTCTCGGTGTGAGGCTCGGGCATATCTTGGATGGCTTTAACCTTTGCGGGGTTTGCCTCGATACTTTTCTTGCTAACAACGTAGCCCGACAATTTTTCCTTTATTGCCCTGAACACACATTTCTGGGATTGAGCCTCTTCTGATATTGGCGGAGTCTATCAAAAAAGGCCAGTAGGGTAGGAATATGGCCTTCCTTTTCCTTCGCCTTGATGATCATGTGGTCCACATATACCTCGACTTCCTTGTGGATCATATCGTGAAAGATGGCCAGAGCTGCCCTCTAGTATTTGCCCCGGCGTTCTTGAGACCAAATCGCATAATCGTATAGCAATAAGTCCCCTATAGCGTGATGAAAGTTGTCTTATCTTGGTCGTCTAGGTGCATCTTGATTTGATTATACCCTGCAAAACCGTCCACAAATGACTTGAGTGCGTGGTTGGCTGTACTATCTACTATTATATCTATGTTGAGTAGAGGAAAGTCGTCCTTTGGACAAGCTCTATTGAGGTTCCGGTAGTCTACACACATATGTACTTTCCCATTTACTTTTGAGACCATTGCAATATTAGCCAGCCAACTGGGGAAATCAATCACTTGTAGGAAACCCACACTTAATTGCTTCATAACCTCTTCCTTAACCTTTAGCGACCATTTTAGCCTAAGTTTCCTTAGCTTCTATTTGACGGGCTTGAATTTTGGTCCGATGTGGATCCCGTGCATAACTATCTTAAAATTTAGTCCCGGCATATCGGCGTAGGATTAGGCAAAGACATCCGCGTACTATTTCAGAATTTATGTGAATTCTTCATTTTTTTTGCGTTGGTTAAGTTAGCCCCAATACTAACTTCTCTCTTCTCCTCTTCGGTACCTAGGCTACTTGTTAGAGTATCTCCTTCATCACTCTGTATACAAGTGTCGTCTCCTTTTGGGTGTTCATTCATACTTTCTATATCGGCCGAGGCAATCATAGAATTAAGAAAATCAAAGTACTGAAACATTAGATCTTCTTCATTGATAATGTTACATATAAGTATAATTTGAAAAAGTACATCCAGGAGTGATCCCTCCTTAGTTTTCCTCTCACTCTCCCCCTATCACTACCGTTTACATTTTCACTCTTTCCCCCCCCTCATATCCAATATTTGATTGCTTTGATATCGAACAAAACCCCGATCTTCTATTCACTACTCGTGCTCTTCTTTTTTCCATCTTCACTTTATTTTCTTGGTGTCTCTGGTTGGATTCTCAGCTTGGTAGAGAAGGTGTGTGTGATCTTCCTTTTGAGATAGATGTCATCCTCATAGAAGATTTCCCAGCCGGGCATATTTTCCCCATCTTTGTTTCTCCAAGGCTCTTGAAGGCTCAAAATAATAAGTCTTCTCCTCCTTTGATGAAGAATCCGTTAAGGAAACTAAAACATGGGAACTGGTGTTCTCGGCCTTTACCCTTACGGTTGTCTTCATTGGTGCATTGATACCA
Organism: Lonicera japonica; assembly: GCA_021464415.1. Taxonomy (NCBI): domain Eukaryota; kingdom Viridiplantae; phylum Streptophyta; class Magnoliopsida; order Dipsacales; family Caprifoliaceae; genus Lonicera; species Lonicera japonica. Next base: position 10,409,756 of record CM038463.1, read on the forward strand.
TATCCCTTCTTTCTCGTTCCTTACTATTGGCTCCAAGGCTTGAAGAAGGCCTTGTTGTCCTATACCCAGACTAGTTCCGGGCAGGTATTTCATCATTCTTAACATGTTTTTGATCTTTGCGCTAAGGTCGCGGACATTATTGAGGGGCAGGTATTCTATCTTCTGTGTAGTGAGTGCTTACATTTGAGGCTTATAAGAGAAACCTCCCAACTATATACTTTGGCTTTCGATCCCTAATACTAGTAGCTCAAGGTTCGGCAACGTCCTTTTCGTATTTCAAGGTCCGGCAACGTCCTTTCCGTATCTCCGATGTCATGGAGCCAAGCTCTTTCCAATAAAAGGTTGAAGTTGGAAGGGATGTCTATGCTTTGGAAATCGGCGGGAAAAATTCCCAGGACCTACTGAAAAATCAAGTCGCACAGATCCTAAACGGCCCTCCTTATATTATCACAAGCCTTAACAGTCACTACGGATGGAGAGAGCTCAGATTTTGTGATACCCAAACACCTGGCTGTTTTGAGAAGGCATACATTTATACTGGACCCATTGTCAATAAATACTCGAGGAATGATTTTCCATTGAGTTCGAATGGTGATATGCAATGCCAGACTGTGTTTTCTTCCTAATGGCGAGAGGTCCTTATATAAAAATGACAAACTCCTCTATACAAATAGTGACCCAATCATACTAGCTTTTTGCTCGAGAGTGAAGTCAGGGATATGACTACCTCAGCCAGCATTTTAATAAAGGTAGTTCGGCAGGGTTTGGAAGCAACCAAGAGTCCCCATATAGTAATATGAGCTTGAGTCTTCTTAAATTATTATAAGACTCGGTCATCCTTTATCTCTTTAGGGGGACTTATTTCTCTGTTTTGATGGGCGGTAGCAGATAAATCCTTCCCGAGTGGGTGATCTGTGGGACCCAGGAAGCAGCTAGATCTGGGTCTACTTAGGATATAGGTTGATCTGTCTCCACTGACCAACTGAAAGTGGTGGGTAAGTCTCCGTCATACAGATCGTCTCTCCTTTTAATGACAAAATATTTAGATTCTTCGGACCTCGAGATTTTCATGATTATTTTGTCTTGCCTTAGGGCCATCCCAACCCTGATTTTCCTGGATTAGTCATAAGTGCGAGTGGTTATGGGATTCCCTAGTTAGTTTTTTTGAGGTCTTGCTTGGGTAAAAAGTTCATCTTTCCCATCCACTAGTTAATTATTGGATTAAAGCATGGTGTAACTTACGCTGTCTTCGATGGTTCGGCCATCGATTTTTTCTTTGGATCTTTTCATTTCCCATGACGACTATAGCTTGGTCAGTGATACTTCATTTTGTCTTGATTATAAGATAAGTTGGATCATCTTGACTTCTGTGTTCAAGGATTCCGTTTGTGCAGGCCAATTCATCGGTGGCATGTAGTGTTGTCGGAAGGGGTTTTGTTAGTATTGGTATGTGCTCAATTGATTCATTGTTGGGATAGTCGTCTTTTCCCTAGAGTAAACGGTTTTCTTGGTTTTTGTTTCTGCCTTCTTAACCAATTCATCTTCTATTTGCGAACCCATACTCAACAAAGCTCGTAAGTGTGGAAAAATGTGTTTTCCCATATAATTCATAATAACCAAGGTAAAAAATTTCTATATTATTTCTAACTATTTTTCTTCATGTGGTCATTTCAACATTTGTGAAGCCATTTCTCTCTAACGAGTGACGAAGTCGCTGAAGCTTTTTTTCTTTCCTTGCTTGGCCATTTCTAGATGCTTATGGGTAATTTCTAAATCTTCGTTTAACCCGTACTTGCTTATGAACTATTTGACGATATCTCCCCAGGTCTTGGTCGAATGCCTTTACTAAGAAATCCATTACTTTCTTAAAGTAATTCGTAAAGAAACCAGATTTTTAGGAAAACGGGGAATGGGAAAAAAATATTGTATTTTGTGATTTGATGTTTTTGATTTTATAAGAAAGGAAATATAAATGACAAAGTCTTATAGTTTTTAGGAATTTTGAAAGGATATTCTAATATTATTTCCTCATATAACAATGTTAGTCTTATTTTTGTTTTGATTATTTTGGAAAGGATAGGATCTTTGGAATTTATTTGATAAGGAATTAGACATTTGAGTAGAGCATATCGGGTATATATATGTCTATACAAAAGACGGAATACACCCGATTTTAATTTTTTAGTAAGTTTTATCGTTCGGGGTTTAAAAACTTAATTTTATCTAAATAATAATATACTTACTTTTTCTGATTTTCGAAAATGGTTTTTTCAGGGTTTTGTTTTGAGAAAACAATAGACTATTTGTAATCCAACAATAAGTTTAATCAATTAGAAAAGGCATAGAGCAACATATATAAATAAATTAAAACAAGTACATAGATATATAAATATAAATACTAGAAGGATTTAACTTCCCAACGAGATAAATAAGATAAGAATGAGATAAAATATAATTTGACAGAATATAATCTGGTATATATTAGCTTTTCTTCTTCAAAAATTGTCGAGAATTCGACTCCAGAAGACAATACATCGAGTATTGAGTACTCGAAAATTCCTCGAGAATTTGATAATAATAACTTGACTTGAATATCTTCAAAAAATCAGATTTAAAGAGAGATAATAGCACTTTCTTTAAGGTGAAGTTGCTTTCTTAAAACCCTTAGGGTGTTGGCCTATTTATACCGCTCAAGGGAGTTTGTCCCGCAATATTCCTTTAAAACATGTAAAAGTCACGCGATAAACGGCTGAAGGAATGTCCCTGGCAGACTGATATGTCAGGGAGTGGATGGTCTGGGTTAGAGGGGTTTGTCACACGACAAAGACTTTTGAAAGAATGTTTGTCACACGACAAAGTCCTCTGGGAACAATTTTGTCAGACTAGAAACTTCATGAAGCAGTTTCTAATTTTTTTTTGTGAGTCTTAGACTAAAAAAAGTGCTTTTATGATGGTTTTAGGGTTCTTGCGGGAGTCAAGGATTGGGGTGTCTTCACAAATTCATGGAAAAAGAAGAATAAGAAATGCATGTTCGAAAGATAAAAAGGTGTAAAAACAAATTGCCAATTGATAAATATGAAAGATATTATAACAAATAAAATGGAGTTATTTAGCAATATGATTAATTGTATTAAATATACGGGAGTCATAGATTTATTAATTGAAATTATAGGGGAGCTATAAATTGATATATGTAAATATAAATCAAGTGATATTATAAATTCCTAATAAGTGGTGGTTTCTGGGTTTTTTTTCCAAGTTCAGAGAGAGAGAATATCTAAGGTTTATACACACACATATATATGTGATGTCTTTATACAATATGTTAGATAATGTTGTTTAATATTAGATATTGGATTTGCTAAACAAATGACATTATATATTAGATAATATTAGGTATTATAACTAACATTATATTATATTATATTATAATTATCTCTTAATATTAGATATTATATTTTTTAAGGGAAACGCTATTAAATATTATTCTATTTTAATATATATCAAATAAAAGATGAGAAATTATTAGTTATTAGGTTGTTTTTCAGAGTGAGAAATAGATTATAGGCGCATAAGGGCTTTTTATTAGCTTGAAAAGGATTAAAGAGGGGAGGGAGAGAAAATTATTGGCGCATTTATTAAGACATTTTATTCTAAAGTAAATGAAATAAAATGTTTTTTCAGAGTGAACGAGACAAAAGAGGAGAGAGAGAAAACTACTGGTGCATTTTGTAGAGGTTTGTTTAGAGTGAAAGAAATAAAAAAGGAGAGAAATAAATTATTAGTATATTTAATAAGTAACACGTGGCAAAACCATTTTGAATTAGAGCGTTTTACTATCAATAATATATATTATAAACTAGTTTGCAGTATGTGCGATACGCAGGCAATTTATATATATATTTACAACTATGGTAAATAATTAACCAAGAAAATTTAAAGGGAAAATTTTAAAAATAATAGGATGTGATAGGTGTGTGGTAGATTCTTATGTTTAAGAATTTTTTTAATTTTTTCTAATACACTAATCGTGTCTCAACAAAGAAATGTGATTCACACCTTAAAAATATCTTATAATTCTATGTTTCAAAAGTACAATGTTTGAGTTCCCCAACCTATATTCATTCTCCTTGAATCACTTGATTCTTATTCACCATTTGTATGGAAAAAAATATCTCATAATTTACAGTATAGACAAATGCAACATATATTCTAGAAAGTAACGTATGTATATTTTTATATATTCATTTTACATATATGAGAAACTATTTTGAAATAGAATATATTTATAATGGCTTGATGCAAATAGTAAGTATACCTTTGCTTTCGTTACTATATTGTTTCGTGAAAAGATAAAGAGACGAATCTAACCAACACTCATGTATTCACATTTTTTGTTGTTCATTCAAATGGAACAAAAAAATACATTGTACTTTCACTTATTTTTATTGTATATTATATCTTGTTCAGGCTAATAATAATAAAGTTGTAAAAAAAATTCTTTTGAAAGGCAAAATGTAAGAATATTTACAACTAACAACTGTGTGAACTTAGTGCAACCATCATACATTGTAAATTCATGTGCAGACATGAGCGAATGGTACCTCATACATGTAATAATATTCAAAACTCGAAAATGAAAAAAATTAATTTGGACCAAAACATCTCCCTACATTACCATCAGACCTGTCAAATGTAAGTACTGGAAATTGCAAGAACATAAAGAAAAAAAATATAAATTTGAGCTTTTCATCTCCTTTATATGCATATTTAAAAGACCACAATAGTGATCAGTCCAATCACGTTGCCCAAACACTTCTACATTAGGCATAAAATTCATGATAATTACAAAGAAAATATATAAAAAAATCGAGAGTAAGACAATTATTCGATAATTTTTCCCATCATTGAGAGACTCTTATAGTAGAAAACAAAATTCTAATGAATATTTAAATATCATAAATCCTATATTGAATTCCATAAAGCCTCATAAAATTTTACACTACAAAATAATGAATTATCATAAATCTATTCATATATACATAATTAAATTTATAATTCATAATTTAATATATTTATTATCTTTATTAAAATTTTGAATGTAAAATATTTTTTTTATACTTTGAGAAATAGAGAAATTAGAGACCGTTTGATAGGGGAGAGAGAGAGAGTAATTAGAATGAAATTACAGGAAAGGAATTTTGAATATACTATTATATAAAGTTAAAAGCCATTTCGGTGGCATTGAACCCCTGTCAGGTTTAATCTTTTAATTTTGCCCCTTCATGCTTTAATTTCCCAAAAAAATATATATTATCAACACAAATAGTGGAGATTAAAACATTGAGCATTGCAAGAATTATATAGGGCTTTCAACCACTGGAATAAATAAAGAAATTATCGAGAGACAGAGAGATTAAGCGGGGGACTAATTATGAAGACACGTTGATAGTGTCACGCGTGCAATGTAATTATCCATTTTACTAACTATATAATAAGATAAGAGATATTATATTATTAGAATATTAGGAAAATTAGATAAATTAAATCACATTTATTTTGTGCTATATGTCATTCTTTCATCAAAAGATAGCATTTTACTTTATATTATTTTTATATATGATTTGAACGATCTTATTTCACTATGATTATTGCTTTAAGAAAAACAATGAGAGATTAATCCCTGGGCTCAATCTAGGTGGGATAGTAGTAGCACATCCCTGGGCTCAATCCTTCTTCCCCTCCCCCCATCCAGCAACCACCACCACCGCTACTATCCAAATCATCATCCTTTTACAAAAGAACTAGGATACATAAATTTTTGTTCTTTATATTTCATTTAATTCCAAATTCATTGGATACAAAAACAAAAAAAATAACCCAACAAAAAAAGGCACGAAGAATGTTTACTCGGTTCCAAGGAATCAAATGGTGTTCACCATACTCGGCCTAAAGGAACTGAGTAAAGAACACGTCACTCGGTCCTAAGGAATCGAGTGGAATTGAAAAAATGACCAAAGTTTAACTTGATTCCTTAGGACCGAGTGACTTACGCTTCACTCAGTGTTCCTTTAGGGCGACTATGATGAACACCACTCGGTTTCTAAGAACCAAGTATACCTTCATCTATGGCGACAAATTTAAAACGAACACACACAAACACAAAGAGTGGAGTGGAAGAAGATTGATAATAATAAAAATATGAAAATTAATGTTAATGTTAATTAATTTTGTTAACAATACACACAAATACTTACACACACGGTGCTAATTCCTTCACTTGTTTATGATAACAATAATTACACATTTGCAGTTTGGCACAAAATTTGATACTTCCATTTGCAATACTTTTGTCCCACACCGAAAGCTTAATTCCAATCGGAACTTCTGAAAAATGCTTAATGGCAATGTGTTGATTTGTGGAAGAAGAAGATTAAAGATGAGGGAGTGGAATGGTGAGAGTGGAGCGTTTTTTAGATTAATGTTAATTAATCTTAAAATTAATTGTGGTGTGTTGAAGTGTTGGGAAGAGTGAAAGTGTAGTTATGGAGTGTTAGAGAGTTAAATGGTATATGCCAATAGTAGCTCCCTAAAAAAATTTAAATACGCATAAAACTGGGCTTTTATTGCAAATTGGTATATTTTTCAAACTTATTTAAGTAAATAAAGTTTTTTAATCTTATTTAGGTAAATAGGGTAATTTGACTAGAGGACCAGTTGGAGCATTTGCTGGATCACTTTGTCTTATATGCAGGGACCACTTGTAATGACATGTTTTAGCCCTAGTCTTTCTTCAATTAATCTTTTATACCCTTAGGCCTCATTTGATTCAGGTATTAGGGTTAGTGAGATTAATAATACCAGTATTAATAGTACTGGGCTATTAATCCTTATATTAATTTAATACCAATACCCTGTTTGATTCATGCAGTATTAATACTGAGATAACCCATGCTGATGTTAATACTATGTTTGGTTATGTAACTCGTATACGAGATTATATTTTGGAGTAAAAAAAATTAAAATTAAAAGTAAAACTTAACAACAACAACAACAATAACAACAATAATAATAATAAGTAGTAATGACATTTTTGAAAATATTATAATAGTAGTGGCATCTTTGAAAATATATGGTTCATTTTTCTTAATTTTGGATAAACAATACCACCCCCGGTATTAAATTATACCATAAATAGTGGTATTAAGTTAGTCCCGGTATTAGTAATCCCAGCACATTTTGTGCGAACCAAACAAGGTATTATAAAAAAAGTGGTATTAATAATCACATCCCACTTTTTAATACCCGAATCAAACGAGGCCTTAATGTTTTAAGGATAAGAAATTAGTCTGACCAATTTATATCGTCTATATCTGGGTTCATATTATTATTTGTATTAAAATTATCTAATGGGTGTTCTGCTGATGAATCGCTATCTAGTTCACTTGATGGAGGAGGTTTTAGTGTTTCACTCTGGCTTAATCCGTTTGAACATTGATGGAACTGCGAAGAAGTTAACAGTCTCCACAAAAAGTCTATTAAGTCTAAATTTTCTAGTCTATAATCTGGAGTATTCTAGTTTAAGTCTTATACAATATGTTTAGAATATTTTTTTTCTATTAAAGAATCTAATTCTTGATCTCCGTAGTCGGATAGCAATTATCTATAAACATGCAAGTTATATGTATTGGCTGTCTCTATAAATCTGAGACGTCTAATTCCTCCGTTTTCTCATAGGAATTCTACGGTTTCTGCAAGTCTTCTTCTTTGCACAAACTTTAATTTTCTAAAGTTCTTTGTAATATGTGTCTAAAATCATGAATATCTCTGATAACGTCTATTTGAGTGTTATCTCTTCCTTGGGGGATGTTTTCTCGAGGGTGATTAACCTCTTATTCGTTTAGATTTTCTTAAAGCGATTTAATACGTCTATCTATAGCCATCTCTAAGTCTGAGAGTTTTCTTATTTCTCTAGATACCCACTTGCAAATATGGTGTATATAATGAAAGGTTCATCCTGATCTAAAGTGTGCGGTAAGCATGAGTCATTGTTCATCTGGATTAATTAATCCCTACCTAAATATGGGTTAGGTGCTTCTTACATCTGTTTGGTTAACCAAATTTTCGTAATCTTTGTCTATAATGCTAATAAATTATTAATAATAAGGATGGGAATTTTTCTTATATTTAAAATTTTAGCTAGTTATAAGTACTCGAAATTAAGTTTAAACAATAATATACCTGAATAAAAAGTCTAGTACACCTTGCTTTCGATCGCCTTTCTTGCTTTTATTTTCTTCATTCTTAGGAATGTTCTATCTCTTTTACATTTGTTGTCACTGTTCATCCATTTTCTAGGATTGGTTGTTCGTTTCCTACCTACGCCTCAACGCCGCACGCACCCTTGTTGATGGTTCACGGCTACAGCACCTGCCTGCGATAACTCAAAACCGACATATTCACCGATCTTGTATGAATCAGAGAAAAAGTTCTTGCTAGGAACCCGTGTAAAGATAGGTCTATATTTAAACGTAATAAGGTAATACTAGAGATACTTTGGAATTGTACTGAATATGAAATCATATTTTTATCCAAGAAAATATTACTATTACAAACTAATTGCTTTCCTTTTAGCTAACTAAAGGAAGCTCTTACTCACTCATGCTATGGAAAATAAACTAGGCTAGGTTACCATGGAAAACTCTTGCCCACAAATGAAAACCTAAGTCTCCTTATATAGTGGAGTTACAAACTTGCTACCTACTACCGGCAGTTAAAAGATGTCCGGTTACTAGACAAAAATAAAATAAATTTCCTACAGCTTTAAACGCCTTTCGGCGAATAGTGATTGAAGGGGGATTCATTTTTTTCTGCCAACGCCAATAGACAAACAATTACTTGTAATAATTCACACCAGGTGCTTCATTATAGGCCTCATCGACATGTGCTTATACAGTGGCTACAACATCTTTTACAATTAAAAATAAAAAACGAAAAAACAAATTATTCATCTAGTCTGGCTTAAATAATTACAAATCTGGGTTCGTCACTGCTTACGTTCCTTTGTAAGCTGATGTCTTCTTCTTCATCCTCTACTTCACTAGGCTTCGTCTGCTTGCACGGTGATGTAGTCATTCAGGTTAGACGCTTTGCTGGAAATGGCTGCTCCTTCAAATGGCTATTGGTTCGTCTGGGCTGGGAATTTTAGGTTACTCTAGTATTATTCTATGTTTATGACGTTAGAGATTGTTGCTGGGATTATTAACTCAACGCCGTTAGTCTGTTATCTGGTTATCCTTCCTCCAAAGGGTTCTTGGGCCTGGATGATCATGTATTCATGTTCGCACACTATGTACCATTTTTCTTCATTTAAAAGTTCTTTCATAATCTTTAGAATGCCTAAAGATCTATTAAATTTTAAGGTTGTAGTGTTTTGTCTTCCTTCAATGGGCTTAAGTTCGACTGAATATAGTCTTCCCACATTTGAAAATAGCTCTTTTGCAAACCGGATGAGTTAGAATCCTTAATTATCATGATTAAATTCGACTTCAGGCCCAATAGAATAATTTTTCAGGTAAAGATGAAGATGTTCTTTAATTGTCTCGGAGTAATTGACTACTTTTCACTAAAACAATATGCGTCTGTGGTTTCCTTTACAAAAATCTATCCAATTAGCCCTTGGCTAGCAAAGAGCTCAATTGGGATATCTGTTTTTCCCCAAATCTTTATATGAGGTACCTCATCACAAAATCCCTTGATAAACGTAGCATATCATGGAATTTCTTTATGGAAAAGATAATTATCCATTTCTTTTAGGGTTTTTAAAATGTCCGAGTCTAAGTTCATTGTTTTTTCATTGCCTACTTCACGTTCGTTTCTCGGGAGGGTAAGTAGGTTGATGAAGAATCTCGTTTCCTCATAAACAAGATATTTCTTACTTTTTA